>CM066042.1:52473019-53073019 GCA_033557465.1 Ichthyophis bannanicus | reverse complement strand
AGAATCCTAGGGGTGCCCTGAGCAAAATCGCCAGCAAAAGAAACCCCAAAAATGCAAGGGGAACCCGTGCACAAGTGTTAAAAAGTGCCTTTAAAAAGCACACTTTAGAAATTCAAAATGGCCGCCGCACTTTTTCACCCGTGGTAAAAAAGGGCGCGAAAATACAAAGGTAACCAAATAATATGGAAAAGAAAGAAAACGACCCTCTAATACAGGGCAAGCGAAAAAAATCAGGAAAAAGTGCAATTTGGGAGCCAGGGTAGCCGACAGAGCCTCTGACAATGCAAACAACAGGGAGCTGAAAAGTTAAAGCAAGGAAAATTCCTACCAGCTCAGGAAACAGCAAGGAACTCAGCCAACTTCTCCAAGTGACAGGCAATGCTGAATCAGGTATGGCTCTTCCCCGTACAGCCTAGGGGAGAGCTCAACCCAGGGTTCAGAAATTCCCAGGCAGGAAGGCAGGAGCCCAAGCAGGTCTGGCTTCCCCCAGGATGTCCCCTGTGCAATGCTTTTTTTTTTTTTTTTTTTTAAAGATACAGCTACCTAGCAAATAAATGGTAAATAAAGGACCAAAAACAAAACCCCAAAAGAACTAACTAACTAGTGTTGCTCCTTCAAGTGTCACTTAGTGTGCCCAGAAAGGGCACAGAAGTCCTCAAGCTGCAAGGAGACTGGACACACTGGGGGCTTCTGGGAGCTCCGTCTGCATATATACTACAGAAGACTTGATTGGTCCAGTCTCCAGGCTGCAGGAGGAGGGGCACTACCCGATTGTGGAGGACTAAACTGGATTACCGAACAGGAATTACCTCCAACCTATCACAAGTATATTCAAAAAATACAAAGTTAGCCATTATATCTACGCTGACGACATCATGCTCACCCTCCCAATTAACACAAACAACCCCACATACCAGAATATGTCTGGATGTATCAAAGAGACAGACACCTGGCTTGAGAATAACCACCTCAAAATCAATTTGAAAAAAACGGAAGCAATGTTTGTCGCAAGAAAACTAAACGCAACCTTCCCGGAAACCATCACAATAAACAACACAACAATCCCAATCAAGAAAGAGGTGAAATACTTAGGAATAATTCTAGACCATACCCTCAGTATGATCCCTCACATAAAGCAAACAGTTAAGACAATATTCTTCAAGCTAAAAACCATACAACACCTAAGACCACTCCTAGACTCCCACGATTTCAGATCGGTCATCAGTGCACTCATCACTCCCCACTTCGACTATTGTAATAGTCTCCTAAACGGTCTACCACTAGCAAACACTAACCTCCTCCAAAGAGCCCAAAATATCTGCGCTCGCGTAACAACGAAAGCTCGCCTGACCGACCACATAACTCCCATCTTATTTGAATTGCACTGGCTCCCCATAAATAGCAGAATAACATACAAAATAATCATAACCACATTTAAACTCATCAATGACATCTCTCCATCTCATCTAACCACCCTATTGCAAGCCCCACCAGAACACAGAACACGAAGACAAAATGCAACATACTCGTTAGCCATACAAAACACTATCCGTAAAACAAAAAAAACCACGAGCTCCAGAGCATTCTCATATGCTGCACCCGCCATATGGAACAAACTACCTTTAAATCTCCGAATGATAAAGGACCTCCATCTATTCAGGAGAGAACTTAAAACCCACTTATTCACAGAACACTTCTCAAACACAATACAGATCACAAACCCACCTTAAATGCAGACGATCACACCGTAACCTCAACGATGATGATTAAATCCAACAAATGTCTACCTACGCTACCTACTCTACTACTCCTGTATATAGTTGTTTACAATTAATAATATAGTTACTCACAATCATGTTGATTGTCAATAATTTAAAAACTGTTGATTTAAAAGTTGATTGTAAATAATTTAAAAAATCTGTTCTATGCAAAACCTGTTCATGTTACACTTGTTATATGTAAACCGCTTTTTATTTAAAAGTTGATTGTAAATAATTTAAAAAATCTGTTCTATGTAAAACCTGTTCTTGTTACACTTGTTATATGTAAACCGCCTTTGATCTATGGAAGAGGCGGTATATAAGAAAGTTTTAAATAAATAAATAAATCTTAGGGAAGTTTTAGAGGCTACACTGTCTGATCTTTTCAATGCCTCTTTGGAGTCGGGAATGGTGCCAGAGGACTGGAGAAAGGTACATGTGGTCCCTTTACACAAAAGGATGACATTGAGAACTACAGGCTGGTTAGTCTAACCTCCGTGGTTAGTAAATTATTGGGAAGGCTACTAAAAGAGGGAATAGTGAAGTTTCTGGAGTCCATTGGATTGCAGGATCCGAAGCAGCATGGATTCACCAGAGGCAGGTCTTGTCAGACTAATCTGATAGATTTGTTTGACTGGGTGACCAGGGAGTTGGACAGAGGGAGAGCCCTAGACGTGGTGTATTTAGATTTCAGTAAAGCTTTGGACACTATTCTGCAGAGGCAACTTATAAACAAACTGAGCACCCTAGGAATGGACTCTAAAGTTACTGATTGGGTTAGAAATTGATTGAGTGGGAGGGAACAAAGGGTACAGGTAAATAAAGCTCACTTTGAAAAGGAGGTGCTTACCAGTGATGTGCCGCAGGGATATGTCCTGGGTCTGATTCTTTTTAACATCTTTGTTAGTGATATTGTGGTGATATTATGGAAGGGCTGTCGGGTAAGGTTTGCTCGTTTGCGGATGATATAAAAATCTACAATAGAGTAGACACCCAGGAAAAAGTAGATAACATGAGGTAAGGTTGAAGAATGGTCTAGAATTTGGCAGCTGCAATTTAATGCTAAAGAAATGCAGTGTCATGAATTTTGGCTGCAAAAATCCAAAGGAGCAGTACAGTGTAGGGGTGAGATACTTCTGTCCACAAAAAAGGAGCAAGACCAGAGCGTAATTGTGTCTGACAATCTTAAAGTAGCTAAACAGGTAAAAAAGGCAACTGCGAAAGCCAGAAGGATGCTTGGATGTATATGGAGAGGAATAGAGTCCAAAAGGAAGCACGCTCCCTTTCAAGTCCACTCAAGGTACCACTAAAAGCAAAGAGCAAACACACGCCCTCTCAAAGTTATTATGTTTATGCACGTTCTTGATATACTGCTCAGGCTGAAGGGCATCAGAGTGGTTTACAATCACTACAAGCAGGTACTGGATACATTCCCTTGTCCCCAAAGGAGCTCACAATTACCCCAACATCAGCTATGTTTTAGCCACTTGTGCCTTTCTCAGGAGGTATAAACAGAAAAACTCCAACATAAACAAAAAGAAATACATAAGTAAATAAAATAATACAATAAAAGTGTACATTAAAATTATATAAAGGAAAATCATAAATAAGTCCTTAAAATAAATCTCACTATGTAAAAATTGTGCTCTACTACATTCAAGAAACAAGCAAAATACAATTGTGACTTGAAAATTCCCTTCACAATTTAAAAAAAAAACCAGTCAGAAGTTATTGTTAGAACTTTAAAATCATAAAAAGTGACAGTCCACTAGGGGTGTCAAAAAGGAAAGTGAACATTAAAATTGGTGATAAAATAGACACACATCTCAAATGCAGCGAAGAAAGGACTTGTGAAACAATGCAAAAGGATATTACGCAACTGAAACAGCAAAACTCACCATCTGTCCACTAGATCACAAAATTGAGTACAGGACAAATCAATATTGTATGCTTATTAGGTGTCGCTAAAAGAAAAACACGAACAGTTAAAAAGGTATAAAAAACACCATAATCTAAATTGTATAAAAAGACAATACATAGGGAGGGAACAGGCAACCAGAGAAGCCGTTCTTGTAAACAACCTTACCGCAACAAGCAATTATTTCTCAGTAAATGAAAGCACCAGGCTTTATCATGTTCTCCATTTTGGCGCCAAAAAAAACATGACATAACCCAGCGCAAATATGTTCCAAACTCCTTTAATATGTTATTATCTGCATTCAAAGAACATGAATAAGACTCAAATATAAAATTCATGCCACATCTTTCCTTTATTCATACTGCTGGGAACAGGACAAATAAAAAACAATGAATATTTGAAACAAGGGTCTGATTGCAGTAACAAACCCCACGGTCCTAATACCCCACCTTTTGCAGCTTCTCATACCATGTGCAAGCTTTATACCACACTACTGATGTCTGCAGCAACAATAAAGATATTTTGTCACCATTCTCTTTGTTTGTATACTTTAACATAAATGAGAAGAGGCAGAGGGTTGAAAACCAAACTAAGCATTGCCAAAACTGAATTTAATACATACCATAAATCCTTTAAAACAAAAACATTAATGTAATGACCCAATAGTTTGACCAGAGGATAAAATGCAATTAAAAGATAAAAAAGAAACCAACATTTAAAGATAGAGTACCACAGAGGCCGGGTTTCTTAAAAATTCATGCCCAAACTCACAAGTGTTCTCATTCTGTCTCACAAAACTACTAATAAATAAATGTGACAATAAAAACCCTTTGCACAGGGGAGGAAGTGACGTCACCGGAGCCGATGGCGGCCTGAAAGAGCTGCTCCGGCACCGATCCGGCCGTTTAAGGAACTATTGCGACCCCCCGGAGGTGGAAAGTGGTGGTCCCGGGTGCGGGAAGCGGCCGGAGCTGACCGCGACGGCTGGAACGCCGGCGGCGGTATAATTCGGCGGCAGAGAGCCGCGTGAGCGGGAGGCCTATACAGCCGCGTGGAGGGCAGAAATGGCGCCCGGAGGCATCAAAGAGGCGGCGTGAGTGGCCGGCGGTAGCCTCGGACTGGCGCATTTCCCCAGCTGTGCCGTTCCTCCGAGAGAGAAGAGTGCGGAGCACAGGAGTGCTGGAGGAGGCCGGCCTGTGGGGCAATGAATCTGGCAGCAAACAGAGGCTGAGGAGGGAGCCCACAGGACCGGAGACAGTCATAAAACTGTGAGTCTGCAGTGCTAGAGTCAGAGGGCACTGGGAGGACCTGGTGCAGCACGGAGCAGAGTGATAGTATTGTGTAAGGCTGCCCTTAGTGCCAGCAAGGGTGAAGAGTGACAGACCAGTGCAGAGCAAGACTGCACAATCTGGGGCAGAAATGACCACTAGAAGGAAAGCGGCAGATCTCAAAGAGTTTGCCTACCCTGGATCGCATGGAGGGAAGGGGGAAGCCGGCCAGACAGGGCATAAAAAGCCACCTGATGGGCAAGAAGAGCAGAGTGAAGAAGTGGAGAGGGAGAATGTAACAGCTCTTGGGCAGGAAACTATGCAACATATCACCAGAGCGGAGCTTAGAGACTGGTTTCTTGAAATTAAAAATGAGGTGCAATCTGTGAAGAATGAGTTGAATGAGGTGTTGGGTCCCCTGAAGGAGGAAGTCGGCGAGTTGGTGTGTAGAATGGGAGATCACGAGAACAGGTTACAAGAACTTGAACAACAACAGGAAGAAGAGACCCAACGGAATGTGAAGTTAGGATCTCAATATGAAGCTCTGCTATATAAGCTGGAGGATCTGGAGAACCGTTCGCGACGCAACAATTTGAGACTCCGTGGGATCCCAGAGGAAAAGGAGTTTATGGACAGTGAAAAGGTTGCGCGATCGGTGTGCCTGGAAGCTCTCCGACAAGGTGGAGAAGAGGTGACAGCTATGGACATACAGTTGGAAAGAGCGCACCGTGCATTGGGCAAACCAGTTGGCAATAAACCACGAGACATCATCATATGCCTAGCATGGTATAAAATCAAAGAGAAAATTGTGCATAAAATACGGAGAGCAGGAGCCCTCATGTGGCAAGGGTACCCGGTGCACATATATGAGGACCTTTCTGCGGGCACGTTGCAGCGGAGGAGGGCTATGCAACCTGTTACACAAATCCTGCGGAGGGAAGACATTAAATATCGATGGCTGCATCCATTTGGACTCTCGTTCACAGTTAAAGGGCGACCATGGCGGCTACAGACTCCGGAGGAGGCAATGCAGGCCCTTCGGGAGGCAGGACTGAGCACCACGACGGAAGGTGTGGGGGCAGGTACTGCACCTGGCGGGTGGCGGGGGCGGGGTGGGGGCAGCCCACAGCACCGGCGTGCAAGGACTGCACACCCAGGGCGGGAGCTGCTGCAAGCCGCCCAGCTGCCGGAAGACACTTGAAGGTCTTTGTGGACTGATAGCAGGTTGGTTTAACTGTTGAAGGGTGCAGGTGGAGTGTTATGTCTTTGTCTGACACTCTTGTTAACATATAGGACTTGTTTAATGTATTTTGGGGAAGTGATGGGTGGGGAGTTGGTGAGCGGGTGGTGATGGGGAAGGTGTATGTGTAGGGGTGGGGGCGGAGGATTCCGGGAACAGGGGAGAGGGGGGACGGAAGGAGGGGTATTGAGGGTGTGGGAGGGACATGTGGAGAGGAACAGGGGGGCAGAGGGGATGAGTAGGTGACAGAGGGAGGCGGGTGAGTGGGTTGGTAGCCGGGGGGGGGTAGAGATGAGAATAAGTGTTAGGCTGGGGAAGGTAGGGGGCGCACTACTCCTGAGTTATCCTCTGGAAATGATGGAGGATATGGGGGGGATGGGGGGGAGGCCTTGAGGGGGTTCAAAGAGGTTCGACGGGTGAGGAGAGGAGGAGGAGGAGGAGGGGGGAGGTATGGGGCAGGGAGGGTGGGTGGCGGGTTAGGGGGAGGGGGGGTGGGAAGCAGAGGAAGTTGCGGATTATGACCTTGAATGTCAAAGGGCTGCGTTCCAGACAGAAACAACGGTTGGTGGAGATGGAGGGTAAACGAACAGGTGCTGATATTATGTGCATACAGGAAACTCATTTGCGGGTGGGGCAGGAATATATGTTAGAATCTCGGCAGTACCCTACGGTGGTTCTGGCGGGCCAGAGACTAAACTCTAGGAAGGGGGGGGTGGGCATCCTGATAGGGGGGGAGTATCATAACCTGGTGAAGGAGGTTCGACGGGGAAAAGGAGGTAAATGGGTGGGGGTGCTGCTGCAAATTGAAAGGGAGGAGGTGTGGGTGATCAGTTGGTATGGCCCCAATGAGAAACAGGGGGAGGCCTATGAGCAATTTTTGAAGGAGTTGGAGGGAGTGGGGAATATTCCAATAATACTGGGAGGAGATTTCAATTTGACGTGTAATCCCAGAATTGACACTAGCGGGGGGCAGGGGGGTGGGGGGCGAAGGGATAGACAAAGCTTGCATAAATTGAGAGAACGCCTGGGTTTGGTGGATGTTTGGAGGAGCTGGCATCCGGGAGAACGGAAATATACATACTATTCCCCAGTACATAGCTCCTACAGTAGGTTGGATATGATATGGGGGGGTGGAATTTGGCTGGATAGAGTACAGGATATAGAACATGGTTCGATCACTTGGTCCGATCATGCCCCGGTGAGTGTCTGTTTCGATCTGGGTCGGAAAGAGGATAGTCTCAAATTTTGGGGACTCAACAACTCTCTGTTAGAAGAGGAGAAGCATGTGGGGAAGATTAGGGCTCATATACAGGACTACCTCCAATTTAACGATACAGGGGAGGTGTCTATGGGGGTACTCTGGGATGGTTTAAAAGCGGTGATGCGTGGCCAGTTGGTTAGCCTAGGGGCGCGGGTGTGAAGCAGGAAAAAGGGGCTGCGGAAAGTAAATTATTGCAACAGCTGCGGCGTTTAGAGGGGGTACATCAGAAGGTGTCGGATCCAAGCATCCTTGCGGAGCTCATTAGGGTTAGAGCGGAGCTGAGTACACTGCGGGCCCAGGAGATAGCATTCCAGCTTGCGGTACTGAAGCAGGCCCATTTCGAAGGCGGGAATCGGGCGGGGAAGATACTGGCCAGTCGCCTGAAGGGGCGGCGGCAAGCAGCGCATGTGGATGGTATTAGGAATACTAGAGGGGACTGGATCCATACCTCAAAGGGTATTAGGGGGGTGTTTCGGGAGTACTATCAGAAATTGTATGAAAGTGAATTGGAGGTGGGAGGGCAGGACACGGCTGACTTTTTGGAGGAATGTGGTCTGTCGCAAGTGACCGCGGAGGAAAGAGAATATCTCGGGCAGGAAATCCGGGAGGAGGAGGTGAGGAGGGCTATAACCACACTGAAATTGGGAAAGGCGCCAGGGTTGGATGGGTATACGGCAAAGTTCTTTAAGGTCTTCTCAGACCAGATCACGCCCCTCTTTACTAAGGTGGTTAATAAGGTGCTACAGGGGGAGGGCCTTCCGCGCACAATGGCGGAGGCGGGTATAACAGTCCTGCCGAAACCAGGTAAAGATAAGGGGGTATGCGGCTCATACCGACCTATCTCCTTGATAAATTTGGACGCAAAGTTGTTGGCAAAGATTTTGGCGAATAGAATTCAAGATGTGGTTCCGCACCTGATTCATCCGGATCAGACGGGTTTTGTGAAGGGGCGTCAGGGTAGTGATAATGTGAGAAAAGTTTTGAATGTCATGTGGCATCTTCAGCGTACCACCGAGGAGGCAGTGTTAATCACAGTAGATGCCGAGAAGGCATTCGACCGGGTGGAGTGGTCGTTTATGTTTCAGGTTTTGGAGACCATGGGGTTTGGAGGGAGGTATATTAGTTGGATTAAAGCGCTTTACCAGGGACCGCGTGCTAGAGTTAGGGTGAATGGCGGGTACTCTGAGAGTTTTGAGCTCCATAGAGGTACTCGACAGGGATGTCCCTCGTCACCCCTCTTGTTTGCACTGGCTATAGAGCCGCTGGCAGCCTATATCAGACGGGCGACGGATATTAAAGGCGTGACGATAGGTGGGAGGAAGGAAAAGATTGGGCTGTTTGCAGATGATGTTGTCTTCACCCTGACCCAGCCCCTTACAACTCTACCGGTGCTCTTGACGGCTATACACAGGTACAGCCGCCTCGCGGGATATAAAATGAATCAAGGGAAGACGGAATTGTTGGGATTTAATTTGACGCCCAGGGTGGAAGAGAGCCTCCGACACCACTTTAAGTTTCGGTGGGTGGAGGGGAGATTTCGGTATTTGGGGATCCAGTTAGGGACCCCTCTAGTTCGGCTTAAGCAATGGAACTATCAAGGTTTGATTGAGACTGTCCGGCAGGATCTATCCCGGTGGCGGGGGTTGTATTTGTCTTGGCTGGGCCGCATTGCGGTGGTAAAAATGAATGTACTCCCACGGTTATTATTTGTGTATATGTCTCTGCCATGTAGGCTGGTTAGAAAAGAAATCGATCGGATGCAAAATCTCCTGCTGCAATTTATTTGGGATGGTAAGCGCCCGAAAGTCACCAGGGCGACCATGTATAGGTTAAAAGCAGAGGGGGGATTGGGGGTTCCGTCGTTGCTCCGATATTATGAAGCGGCGCAACTTCGGGCGCTGTTTGCTTGGAAGGAGGGGGTGGAGAGACCTGGCTGGGTGGAGATGGAGGAAGGGGAGGGGGCAGTGGTGGGGGCATGGATATGGGACCCTGGTGGGTGGGGGACGGAGAAAGGGGATGGGAATCCCTATCGCGAACTAACAAGACAGGTTTGGGTGAAATGGAAGCGGTTTTTGCTAGAGGGGAAACAAGTCTCCCGCGAAACTCCACTTCAGACTTTAATGACGGGCAGGATGGGTGAGGCAGCAGGGGTTTTTAGGAGGTGGGGGGCGAAAGGATTACGGAAAGTGGGTCAATTGGTGGAGGAAGGGGGGCACATTCGGGGATTTGAGGTGCTGCAACGGCAATATGGCTTGGAGGAGTCCGATAGATTTGCCTATGTAAGTCTGTGGTATCGGCTTCAGCAGCGGGAGGTGAAGCAGGATTGGATGGCGAAGCGCACGCAGTTTGAGGAGATTTATTTATTTATTTTATTTTATTTAACAGTATTTTTAAACCGCCTTATCTTATTAATCAAGGTGGTATCACAGCAAACAATCGGGTAAAGTGAGTGTGTTAATCATGCAGTGAGGGTGCAATTTAGTTGAGTGTGTGTTGTATCGTGTGCTAGATTGGGGTGAGCTATGTACAAGGTGTGGTGTGTTGCGTGCTAGAATGGTTTGAGCTATGTACAGTGTGGGCTATATACAGTGGTGCTGTAAAACATTATCTGTACAGGCAGCAATATGTGCTGTTATACATTCTCTTAGGTTATGTGATGTGTCCATAGTGTTCTATGAACAGCATGGTTTTTAGCTGTTTTCTAAAGTCTTTGAGGTCTGTAGTTGTCCTCAAGTCGTCGTCTGGTAGTTTGTTCCATATAGTTGGAGCAGCCATGGAGAGAGCTCTGTCTGTTGTGTCCTTGCGTGTGTGTTTGAATTCACCTGGGGTGCTGACTCGGTTGCGTGTTTGTTTTCTTCTAGGACGAGTGCTGTTGTCTGGTTGAATGAGGGTGTGTAGGCTGTTGGCTGATGTGTGCTGATGATGGGGAGTGCTGGGATGCCCACTCGGATTATTTCAAAGTTATACAAACTTCTGGGGGAATACCAACAGGGACCTATAAGGGGTCAGTTGCAATGGGAGGAGGAGCTGGGGGGGCAATGGGATGTTGAGAGGTGGGAAAGAATTTATATCAGAACCCATAAATTGGCTCCGGGAACAGCTATGCTGGAAAACAGCTATAAGCTACGGTTAAGAATGTACTGGACACCGGTGTGGCTGCACGCCCTTTACCCGGCGAGTTCGGATAGATGCTGGAAAAGGGTGTGGGGATAGAGGTGATTTGCTGCATATGCTGTGGGGATGTACGATAGTTCGGGATTATTGGCGGGAGGTGGAAAGCCTTACGGCAGCCATTACAGGGGTGCAGGTGGGTTTTACACCTAGTGTGGTGATTCTGAATGAAGGTGTGCTGGGAGGGGGAGGGAGAGAATTGGATAGACTACAGGGGTACTGTGTCATTGCCGGGAGGATGGGTCTGCTGCAATGGTGGAAGAAACAGGATGTTCCCCCAATAGCGGAGGTGGTGGGGCGTATAGAGCAGCTTAGGGGGTATTGTGCAATAGAAGCTCATCACAAACATACTGTCCACAGGTACAATAAGGTGTGGGAACGATATGAGCATTGGAAGGCAGCGGGGGGGGGGGGGGGGGGGGGGGGCCGGGGATTAGTATAAAATCATGGTCAGGGTTGTAGTATACACTCCTTGTCCCCTCCACCTGTAGGGGTGTCGGGTGGGCTGTTTCCTGTATGCACCTCTGTACTTCTGCACCTCGGGTTAAGATTTGCCGTGGTTACTATTAGTCAGCTCACCGCTGTTTGTATGGCGGGAAGGGGATCTTCTGCTTTACGGGAGGGAGTGAGGTTTGGGTTGGGAGGTCTAGGGCTAGCGGGAGTAGAGGGGGGAGGATATTATTTGGGGGGGGGGTCTCTTATTATTACGGTTAATGTGTGGTCTGTGGTCTCTATGCTTGTATGGTCCACAATTAATAGACGAATCTTTGCCTGTATAAACTGTAGAATGTATAAACTGTACAAGATACAATGTATAAAGTGCAAAACAGAGTATGGGGGATAACAGAAAAATGGAGTAGCACTATGGGCGGGGTTCCACCCCACATGCTGATGACACTGTACAGAATGTTTTTTGCTTTTTGTTTTTGTGTCGGGGGGGGGGGGGGTCCCCGAAGTATGTTCTGTATTGCCTGTTATGTTGAGTGCTAATAAAAACTTTTAAATTAAAAAAAAAAACCCTTTGCACAATGTCAATTCCTGGTGGCAAAAACAGTCTGGCAATATATTTTAAAGAGGGTGTTAGGGGGATCCCTATTGTGGCCACTATTTGGTGGAGATACATCAATGATGCCCTTAGGATATAGGGGTATGTTTACTAAGCTGCGGTAATGTCACCCGCGTTAGGTTCCGCGGTAAAGGTACAGATGCCCATATAAAGGCATGGGCGGTGCATCGTTAAAGCAAGCCGTATCAGCTAACGCGCGTTACAAGGCACCGTAAACTAACGTGTGTTACAAGACAAATCACAAGGCACCTTGTAAGGCGCCCTCCAAATTGCCTTATAAGGTGCCTCATAAGGCGCTTTGTAAGGCACCCTATAGGGCTCCTTAGACTAAGTGCCGTATTAGGCATCCCTGGACAAGGCACTGTAGAAGGCACCCTGGGCTATGGAACCATAGGTTAAGGTGGCCTAACAAGGTTACGGTGCCCTAGGTTAGTGTGCCCTAAGGGCTGCAAGGTGCTTCAGGATGATATGCATGACCTGTGAGGCACAGAGAAAGATGTAGCCCTAACACTAGATAGAGCACTGAGGAAAGGCAATGAACAGGTAAGTGAAGGAGGGAGAGCTGGGAGCTGCTGGACCTGCCATATCTGCGGGCATCCCATGTAGCTGCCAGTACTGTTGACAAACATGGTGGGGGCAACTGTACCACAGCACAGGATGTTGGCAATGTAAAGTACTGGAAAGACAGTTAGTGGCAGACGATGGGAATACATGTCCCCCAGTGGAGGTGGAGGTGGCAGGATAGTTACAAATGATGGGTGGTCAGAGGAGTGGTGGTGCAATGCAGATCAGGCACAGGCGAGGCAAGCATGAAGAGGTACAATGCAGGAAAGGATACCAGCGCAGGACATGGGGTAGCAGCCTGCACAGAAGACAGGATTCTACACAGCTGAAAGACGCAGAAAGATGGACCGAAGGATTGTTGGCAACAGTGGTGAGGGTAATATGGGCTGGCAGCACAGATCTGCAAAGATATGACTGTTACAGGCATGCAAAATATTTGAGTTGGACAGACATGAAAAGAGGGAACAACGAGGAATCAAACCCATGACAACTGTTTAGAACGTCACTGTACTAACCAGTAGGCTATACCTCTATGGCTTGTTGCACAGCAATGGCTGGGTACAGAAGGACTGCAGGTTACCGCACAAACCGTCTGCTCTGTGTCCCAGGATAGGGTAACCCCACCAGCAGCCATGATGCAATGCACATGCAGAACAGCGGTCTACAGCTGATCACCAGATGGGGTCTGCACCTCTCCAGTACTGCGGCGTGGTAAGACGGACTGACAGTGCGTGATACTGCCACACAGTAGCTACAGACCATGCCATTGTGCAGGTTCTGTGTTCACCCTGAGGGTTAGGATGGGCGCCCAGCACTAGGTCTGCAGTACATGTGGTGCTAGAGATAGGTCATGCTGCACATCCCCAGCACTGCCAGTGTGTGCCAGGTGTTCCCAGCAGTGCAACCAAAAGTACTTCTATGTTCATCTGTGTTCCGCCGTCACATGTGGCCCTGTGGGGCCAGACACCACCCAAAGTAGTGCATACCCAGTGTTAGGGTCTGGCTGCCATGGGCACCTGTTATCAGGGCAGAAGGGTGTCCAGACTCGCATGAGGTGGATGTAGCACTGTCTCTACGGGTCAAAGTGGTATACACTATATACCCCAAAGGGCCCACAATCACCCATTTTGTAGGTGAGGGAGTGGAGGAACAGGTGCCTGAGCCCTAGCTGTAGGACAAGCAACCACAGTCCTGCTAGCAGAGGATAGCCCTCCAGGGCTGGTGGGCCAGAGCCATACCTATGACTGTGGCACTGCACACCAGCAGTAATGCTTGGGATAAGCCAGGGAAACCTCAACTGCCCCACACCACGGTCTGCCAGTCACCAGCAGATGGCACAGTCAGACTGCACCTGCAGCACTCTACAAGGTGTTCCAACCATGCACAGACTAACTGCAGACAGTCCACTAGCCAGTCCATACTGCATGCTCACACGGGAACTCTGTGCACCCAGAGATAGGATGTACAGCACAGACACCAAGCAGGTATCTCAGTGATTGGGCCCCAGAACTGGGAACACACAGGTATAACTAAAGACAAATAGTGTTGAGCACTATGTGGGAGCATAGACATGCCATGGTCACTGCTCGGTCAGGGTGAGAGTGACCACACAGTATGCCATGCTGTGGCCACCCTGTCCATGCAGCTGGTGGTCGGGCACTGCAGTGTCCCAGCAATTGCCCTACACCCTGTGCAGATGCATCCTGCCAATCCGCCCTGTCCGTGCTCCTCATTATGCACATTTGCAGGCTAATGCTGGTAACAGTGGGACATTGTGGGCCCAGAGCGGTGTTGGCATCCACAAAACAATTGATAGACATACACACACACACCCCTATTGCAGCATTGTGCAATGATAGGGGTGGTTGGCAATCCTGCTTGCCACACTGGCCCCGATCACAGTGCTGACATTGCTAAACTGTGCAGGGGGTAGTAGTAGTTGCTAATTAGTTAGCTATACCTTCTTCTTGTTATCTCTTACAAGGGAGCTGTTCAGGTCCCCCCTCCCATCTAGCCAGACAGCAGCCCTCGCTATCCAGCAACCAGCGAGCCCCTTCAGCCGTTACCCCTGCAAGCCATTTAGCAACCCCCTCCCAATATTAGAATTAGAAACATAGGCCATATCATCTTTTTCTGCTGACATGTTTCTATCTAGTCTGCCCTGCCATATCAAATACTATAGCCCCTTTTTCCTTAAGAGATCTTCTGTATTTGCCCCATACTTTCTTGAATTCAGATACTGTCCTTGTCTCCACTATGTTTCTATGTTTCTACCTCCAATGGGAGGCTGTTCCACCCATCTACCACTTTTTCCGTAAAGAAATATTTCCATATATTACTTCCGAGTCTATCCCCTTTCACCCTCATCCTATGCCCCCTCGTTGCAGAGCTTACTTTCAATTGAAAGAGGCTCTCCTCTTGTGCATTTATGCCACAGAGGTACTTAAACGTCTCTATCATATCTCTTCTATCCCGCCTTTCCTCTAACGTATGCTATTAACATCTTTGTCTGTTCCCATATGGTTTATAACAAAGGCCCTTGACCATTTTAGTAACCATCCTTTTGCATCGACTCCACCTTTTTATATCCTTTTGAAGATATGGTCTCCAGAATTGCATACAATGCTCCAAATGAGGTCACACCAGAGACTTATACAGAGGTACTATCATTCATTTTTTTCTGCTGGCCATTACTCTCTATGCACCCAAGCATCCTTCTGGCTTTCGCCGTCGCCTTTTCTACCTGTTTAGCTACTTTAAGATCTTCAGAAACAGTCATGCCCACGTTCCGCTCTTCTTTCGTAGACACAGGTACTTCACCCCCTACACAGTACTGTACTTTTGCAGCCCAAATGCCTGACCCTGCATTTTTTTTAGCATTAAATCTCAGCTGCCAAATTCTTAACTCCTGGCTAGATGGGAGGGGGGACCTGAACAGCTCCCTTGTAAGAGATAACAAGAAGAAGGTATAGCTAACTAATTAGTTTACTGAGGTTGGGGTAGGGGGGCTGATTGGCTTACTGGGTGGTTTAATCTAGCTGGTCTGGGGAGGAAGCTAACTGGCTTGCTAGTGTCTTTTGAGGAAACTGCTAGGTACGTATGACCTAGATTGGCAACTGTTGGAAACAGGATACTGGGCTTGATGGACCTTGGTCTGACCCAGTATGGCATATCTTATGTTCTTATGTGATGAGGGCTAGCTGGGCTGAGTGGGGGGCCTTGTCAGCTGTGAATGTAATTGATTGGATTAAAGGGGTGGAGGTGGGGAATCTAGGTGGGGGAGGACTAGCTAAGCTAGGGGTGCCCAATTTTAAGGGAGGTACAAGGTAGTGAGAAGGAACAGGATAAAAGGGTGACTAGGTAACAGCAGGGTGGGAAGGAACAGAAAAGAGTGCAAGATTGGCTGTGTATTTTTACCAGTGGCCTGCAGATTTACAATAAGGGCCTGATTTACTAATCTCTCTTTTATTTTCTCTTAGACATAGAATGGTAAAACAGCACTAATAAATCTAGCCCTAAAAGAGTGGAGTCCTCCACTCCCACACCCCAACTCTGGTGGAGACTGCAGACAAGGTTGGCGAAGGGGGTGGCGTTTTGGCCTCCAATTCTTATATTTTTGGGCTAGCTCCTAAATCCAAAGGAAACCTGTCAAGGCCTGATATTTTGTGAAGTGAGGAGCAAGTGAGAAGACAAAGAAATAAATGGAGAAGACAGACAGAACTAAGTAAAATAGGAAAAAGAGGAAGGAGGACAACAGAGGACAACTGACTGGATTAATACACAAACAGAGACGAGAATAAGAGACCGCATCATCTGTGGCCAAATCCCGGCTTTCCCTTTCAACATGCATTCCCACAATAAAAACAAACCCCAGCTCAGGCCTCCCCCCGCCCAGGTTCTACCCCAACAGGTGTCAGTTCCAAGCAACCTTTGGCCAGAAGAATGGGGTTTCTAGTACCACAGGTGGCTCCTTGTGGCCTTGGGCAAGCCACTTAACCCTCCGTTGCCTCAGGTACAAAAACAGATTGTGAGCCCTTCGGGGACAAGGGAAAAATATATATATACAGTAACTGAATATACACCGCTTTGACTGGTAGAAAAGTGGTATAAGCCCCTAGTCAAATAAATAATTCTGTAAATCAGGTAGAGAGAGAGAGAGAAGACCTTCAAATACCAAGAAATTCAGTCAGAGACAAAAAAAGAAACTGTGGCCAAAAGATAAAGAAATATTTCCTATCACATTGGAACCACAGGCATGATTAAAAGCAGTTTCCAAACAGATCTCGATAGTATTTTTGTCTTCTGTTAAATGTAGCTAAAACAAAAGTGTTGTGTTTTAATAATGGTATCCCGATTCTCGCCCATTGCTCACACTGGAAATTTAGGGTTGCCAAGTTACCCAGTGCCAGAAATCCAGGATTGACTTAAAAATCTCATTCAAATGCATTATGGGACCAGCAGCACCGATTCTAATGGGTAAAATCAGGGATTACAAAATACCATACTGCACTGCACTGCAATGCAAAAAAAATAGAACTGCTAACAAATCTCAATCCTGAGAGTGGGCAGTGCGCTTTAGTAAACATGCCCCTAAGGAATGGGGGCATGCCCGGCATGTCCTAAGGCACTTAGCGCGAGTGTAGTGCCACGTCCACACTAAGCGCCCTGCTACGATTAATGAAGGTGTGGTAGGCTATGGCCTATATAATAGCCTGTACATGTATGAGAGGCCTGCAAGCTAGGCCTGAGTCCCCACCACCACTTAGAAGTAGTAGTGCTGCGAAAGATCAAAGTCAGTGAAGGCTGAGGATCTGCCTTGCAAAATGCAATGTGTGCCTTCGAGTCAGTCCTGACTCCTGGCGAACCAGAAGCTCCTGGGTTTTCTTGGCAGTGTCACCGGAAGTAGATTGCCAGGCCTTTCTTCCGAGGCAGTGGAGGGTTAAGTGACTTGCCCAAGGCCACAAGGAGTGCTAGTGGGAATCGAACCCTGGTTGCCTGGTTGCCAAGCCAGTGTTCTAACCACTAGGCTACTCCTCCACTCCGAGGATCTGCCTTAAACCGCTCTAAACTGCTTTTGATAAGTTTGTGTTAATCCTTATTCAATGCTTATATGCTGATGATAGATATGTTCCAGTGTTTTGCATTCTCACATTCTCTGAGCCTAGCAATGACCTTGTAATAGGAATGTATTTATGTCTAGAAACTGAGCCTTTGTTAGAATAGCCTGAGAAGGGGGAACAGGGTGTTAGGCCCAGTGAGGGTCCCCGATTGGATAGATGCAGGGGGCGTTGGGACCAATAGAAAGTTTGCCTGTATCAAACTGTGAATCTTGTATATAAGGAAGTTGTTCCTGTTCTCCATTGCTCAGTCCTTTTTGCAGCTTGACCCTCTGAGCCATGTGCACAATAAATTGGCTTGGATCTTTGAACTGACTCCTGGTATTATTTATTGCATGCTTATCAGCTGCCACAAAGGTACATTTAATACCACTCCCACTAAGGTGGCAGTACATGCACCCATATAACTACAACACTACCATTTAGAATGCATTAAGGACATAGGGGGAACAGGGTGTTAGGCCCAGTGAGGGTCCCCGATTGGATAGATGCAGGGGGCGTTGGGACCAATAGAAAGTTTGCCTGTATCAAACTGTGAATCTTGTATATAAGGAAGTTGTTCCTGTTCTCCATTGCTCAGTCCTTTTTGCAGCTTGACTCTCTGAGCCATGTGCACAATAAATTGGCTTGGATCTTTGAACTGACTCCTGGTATTATTTATTGCATGCTTATCAGCTGCCACAAAGGTACATTTAATACCACTCCCACTGAGGTGGCAGTACATGCACCCATATAACTACAACACTACCATTTAGAATGCATTAAGGACATCTGTACTAACTGCAATGTGCGCACTGTGCCCCTGAACTGCCCAGTCTGTCCCAATCCATGCTAAGCGGTTAGCACAGTAATTTTACCACAGCCTCATTTTTAGCATATGGTAACTGTCACTGCAGTGTGCGATAAACCCCACACTGTCAGTGCACTTTAATAAATATGCTCTATGTAAACTGTTTAAACTGTTTTTGCTTTATTCTAGTCATTCTAAGATGGGGGTTTTCTTTGGCGTTAACTTTTGAAAATTATGCATTACTGTAGTGTCGCGCATTTGTTCTTAAGGCATGGCTTCATTCGTGGGCATATCTATGCACACTTTACATTTTTAGGTATCCAAATGAAAGAATATGAGTGGGGTGAAACAAGTTAATACGTAATAGTTATTTAACCAAATAGTACTAGGAATAGGGAACACTCAATAAAGCTAACAGCAGATCCAAAACCAATTGCAGAAAATATTTTTTTCACTTAATGAAAAATCAAGCTCATTTGTTGCCGGAAAACATGATCATGAGATCAAACATAGCTGTGTTTAAAAAGGCTGTGGGCGAATTCCTAAAAAAAACCCACCACAATAATTAACCATGCAGACCTCAGAAAATTACCACTCATTTCTAGGACTGCAAAAATAAATCAAATTCTTTGGAATCTGCTGGGTAATTCCTAGTGATTCAGACTGGCCACTATCAGAAACAGTCTAGGTTTGATGGATCTTTGGCTTCACCTAACATATCACGTCCTGTTCCTAATTAACACTTGGGTCAAAGCCTTTGAGTAGCTCAGCAACCACTTTATTAAATTCATTTTCAAACTTCTCCAAGATTAATGGAGGAGTGAAAGTTGGAGCCTAGCAGTTGAGTAGCAGGTTGAGTCTAAAACTTGCATCTCCCACTAACGCTTCTTACCCAAATCACGTAACCCTCCGTTGCTCAGCTAACAAATTCGATTATATGCCCTCTGGGAACAGAAACGTGTGGGCGTGCTGAGCTACCACGGCAAAGACGTAAGCTAAATATAATAAAGCCCATGGGAGCACCTCCCCGGTTCCCTTGGTTACGGAAAGACGTCCCTCCTCCTACAGACAAGTGAAATTAACAACATCATCACCCCGAACTCAGAAAAGGCCGCAAGTGCCATAGACACCTCCACTCCGCCTCGCTTAACCTTCCTTTCCTTGGCCGCGCTGCGCACTCACCCGTCCCCCGGCACCTCGCGCAGTCGCAGCCCCAGCGCCTGCAGTTGGTTGGCGAAACTGAGAAACTCCTCGGCGTCGCCGTCCGCATCGGGCCGGTTCCTGCGCTCCTTGGCTAGCGCCCTCCTCGCCGTCCTCTCGTCCCTCTTGCGCTCCACTTCGGCCTTCCTACCCTGCCGTGCCTTCGTCACCTGCTTCCGGGACATCCCCGGGGCCCACGCGCGGAGCCCCCCGGCCGCGCTTCTCTCGAGGCGTCCACTTCCGGCGTGGAGACGCAAGCACGCAGAGCCCCGCCCCCCGCATGGGAACAAAAGAGGCTTCAGTGTACCCTGCCACGTGACGGGGAAACGATACAGGTGCGCGCTTCTTTCCAGACCCTCTTTATCATCAGCATCTCTCTATCCAATAGCGTTCGGGGCGGGATGGGTACAGGTAGAGAGCATGGAACGGGTTACTCCTTCTTTAGCAAATAATTTGCAGTCTTGTTAAGGTAAGGTTATCAGATATTTTTTTTTGTAGGACGATCTGGGAGGCTTATCCGAAGTGGGGGGGAAGGGGAAGAAGGGAGCCCATAGTTCCAGATTTTAGTAACAAGAAGAGGATTACGCTACCTCATCCCACCCCCATACAGCCCATGACAGCAACACCATCAGTTCCAGGCAGATAAATCAACGGAGGAATAGAACGGGCTGTGCCTGTGATGTTTATGTTTATTCAGTTATTTGATAGACCGCACCTTCATAATTCCAGGACGGTGTACAATATGCAAAATAATCAGAAAATGGCTAAAATCGAAAAAGTACGACAGTGTAGGATAGGAGAGGAGAGACAAAGAATATTTATGAAACGGGCGGGAACTACAGTGATGCATTTCACCCCATGTTATGCAAAATATAAAGACAATGTAAATTCTAAAAACTGACATATTAAAATCACTAAATTGAAAAAAAGTTTTTTCTATCTGCATTGCTGGAATTAGGGACAGAAGGCTGCCGAACGTGAGAATCAGGAACACAGCTCTAAAATTTGAAATAATCCCCGAAAATTGGGGACATCTGCTAAGCCGTTTGTGGTAATTTTAGAAAGCTTTCTTCAGGTATATAAAGTTTGTTTTACACGTGGAAAGGTATTTTCTAAAACTACACAGCTGTTTACCTGCACCTGCAAGATTGTGTGTATTTGTAAGTACACCATCAATAGGTGTTGCCCAGAGCATAGTCGAGACAGAGTTGCAGTGTAAACCCATATTTTATAAAATGCCAGGATGTGCGTGTTCAAGTACTCTTCTACAGAGTAGCTTTGGAGGGGTGTTTCAATTTGTGAGCTGTTACAGCAGCCCCTAAGATGATAATTTTATAAAGGGGTAGAAAATGCTTACAACTGCTGATGACCAGGCGTCAATGATCACACATATTTTATACACATACACACACAGATTAAGATTTTATAAGCTCTGTATGGACTTTTGCACTCCAACCATGCTCTGTCCAAATTCCACTTGTGCATGTCCACAATGAGAACACAGGCTATTTTTGTCACATTTCTGGGAAAATTACTAAAATGGCCCCTTTTAGACATCTAGTTTTACACTTAAAAGTAGGTGCCTCCTTATAAAATTACCCACTGTTTTATAAAGGCAAGGGGTGCCTATGATCTCTTTATAAAACAGGCACCTTTCTTGGATGTTTCACATTCTTCTGCTAATGTGAAAAGCAGTGGTGTTCTTTGTCTCTGCAACATCCCGTACTCCTGCTGGCATTCTGCACACAATAATTCAAAATTTGTTCACTATTTTGCGACAATTGTATTTTAAATTAAACATTAAAATTGTATTTTAAATTAAACAATATGCTTTTTTGAGAAACAAGCATACAGAATTTTACATAATTCAGACCTTTTGACACAGATGTTTGAATTTTGCATGCAGAATTCTAGCAGGAGATAGATTCAATATTTTGGTTAACCTACTCTGACCTAAAATGATTTTTCAATGACCTAGGGAGGAGTGGCTCAGTGTTTGGGACAGGTTACCTCAGGCTGGAGGGCCAGAGGTTCAATTCCCACGTAGGGACCTCAGGCCAGAGGGACTGGGGTCTCTAGTCCCATGGCCATTCCTTGTGGCCTTGGGCAAGCCACTTAATCCTCCATTGCCTCAAGTACATTTAGATTGTGAGCCCTTTGGGGACGAGGGAATAAAAAGTGCCTGTTACAGATATATGCTAACGCTTTGACCCGGTGAAAAGCGGTATATAAGCACAGCTAAATCAATAAATGTGTAGAGACAGCTAATTAATATTTGTTGCAAATATCTTGAAAACTGGATTTATTAGTGGCCTGTTGAGACTGGAAACACCTTTTTCATTACATAGATTCTATTCTAGTTCAACCTTCTAATTTCCTCTCCTGGATCAAAGGACAACCCTCCCTTTCCCCCTCCTTTGGAAAATTTTGCATAGGGGCTTGGAATTTGAACTTAGTCTCAATACAATCATAATTACAACAATATTAAATAGCAAACACAAACAGCAGCGAAAATCAGCATATCAGGAGTTTGTACATGAGCTTACAGCAATTTCCCTATGTGTGTATCACTATTCCTTGATAAACTCCGATTCAAATGCCAGTAGCTATATGCTTTGGAGTGGAGGAGTAGCCCAGTGGTTAGAGCACTGGATTGATAGCCAAGAGACCAGGGCTCGATTCCCACTAGCACTCCTTGGGCAAGTCACTTTTTTCAATGGAATTATGTGAAAACAACTCTCCATATTTTTCAGCATTTCTTTATTAGTAGTTCATGTTTTGACAGTATAATGTTAATATTTCATAAAGTCATCCTTTCGGTTTCTCAAATACTGTAATTACAATGTTACCATATGCCATGCTCTGCTTCTTGCTCCCTTCATAGTGCACAGTAAGACTTGATTTAGTCAGTGTTTGCATTGTAGCCATAGTAAGCTGATTTTTGTGAAGCGGTTAACATTCTTCATTTGCAACACCATGGTAGGCTAGCTCTTTCAGTATCTGTTAGCAAACACAGAAAAATGGTTGAAACTTGTGAGCACAACGATAAATTGTCAAGGGTTCAGTGCTAACTACTGAACTTTCGTGCATCTTTCAAAAACAGCCCTAATTCAATCATATTTTGTAAGAGAAATCCTACTTATCAAATTCTTATTTGGAATAATACTTTACTAGGTGGAAGCCCAAGCTGGGAGACCTCCATTTGAAACAAAAGGCTTAAAACAGAGATCCAGATAACTTTATTAGCATGACAATTGGAGTGGAGGAGTGGCCTAGTGGTTGGGGCAGGGTACTTCAGGCCAGAAGGTTGGGGGTTCAAATCCCACTAGAGGACAGCAACCTTGGGCCGGAAGGACTGGGGTTTCTAGTCCCACAGGTGCTCCTTGTGGTCTTGGGCAAGCCACTTAACCCTCCATAGCCCATGTTCCCTGTAAAATAGTTATCTCCAAGTTATAATGCCCTGTTCAATGTAATTTCAGTTTGTTCAATGTAAACCACACTGATGCAGAATAGCGCGGTATATAAGAGAATATAAATAAATAAATTATACATGCATTGCCAAAGTAATACTGTAGTAGTTAGGGTAGAAAAAAAAAGACTAAAGGAGAACATTTACAAAGTAATATAACAGTAAAATAAAATTTCAGTGTACATAGAGGACAATAATAAGGGCAATTCCTGGGTCTGTATTGTGCCTGATCAGGTTACATTTCTTGCCTGGCGGCAGAATATAACACGTTTTGCTGCTATAGCTGCTGTTGCTCTTCCTTTCCCCAGGATTATACAGAGTAAAATTAGAATGATGCTCAGGCAGATAAACAAAGAACTGCTTCTTGGCATATAGCAGGTTTGGGCTCCCCTACAAACATAAAGACATTTTACAAGCTTTCGAAAGCTCTAAAATACAGAGAACAATATTATAAGAAGTACACCGAGCAGATGTGTGCTAGCTTAAGAAAGAATGGGTCAGAGAATGTGTTGTTGCTTCTTTAGGGACAACGAAAGGTGGAGTCTGCTTAGCAGCAGTGATTGGTCCTGTTGGAAGCACCCATCTCTCTGTTACATGGTCAAGTAGAAATTCTCTTCTTCTTACACCTTATGGGACCAGAGGGCCATCATGTTTCAGCCTGTGCTGGGAAGAGCAGGGAGAGGCTGAGCCATACATTCTGGCTGTCAGCCCACCTTCCCATCACTGCATGAACAGAGTTGCACCTTGCTCCTCCAATAGTATGTGTGGTGCATTTAGTGCAGAATCAGCAAAGTTGCTTGATCCCTAGCAGTAGTACCAAGAGACTACCTCTACCACTAGGGGTTGCAGGCACCATTTTGAGCAGAATGATGGCAAGGGCAGGAGCAACTGGGGATAGCTTCTGCCAGGCATCCCTAGACCCCCAAGGAATGGTTGAGGTAGTCTCAGGGGGCCTATGGAGGTGTGAGAGACATTTTTGGGGGTGCAACAGGGAGTGAGGAACTTGGAAGTGATTCTATTACATAAGTCTTTAGGGGGAGTCTGTATGGGGGGTAGGAGGTATCCCTGTGAGAGGGAATCTTTGCTAAGGGGGATGAGATTCCCCAGAGCACACTTTGTTTCTTGCCAAACCAACCCCTTTAAAATGGCATCCAGGAGCACTGGGCTGCATATTAGCTCCCAATGCTCCCAGGCAAGAAAAATAATGCCAGCTTTGAGCTGGCCTAATTTTTCCCTCAAATAACATTGCTTATGAAGTTCAACACAAGCTGTGTTATTCGATTTACATAATGAGGTTTTGCATGCAAACCTTAAGCCCTCCTCCCCCTTCCCCCTGGCTGTCAGAATCTGTTGTTTAGCTTTGAATGCTCTGCTCTTTACTGCCCCCAAAAGCTGCCACCCTAGGTGACCACCTAGTTTGCCTGGTGTTTGGGCCAGCCCTGTTTACATGCTCAGTGCAGCAAAATAATACACAAATTTGCCCTTTAATGCACATTGGGGCATGTTTATTAGGAGTGCAGCATTAGCATGTGACTAGCACTGAAAATGAGTGCAGGGATGGTACTTGCCCCACATTAGTAAATGGAGGTGTGCTCTGCATGTCTCCATGTTATTAGCATGGGTATCATACTGTCCCGTGCTCATTGCATTTGGCGCAGTCAGCATGGGTGTATTTAATGTCGCCTACTGAGGTGGCAGTAAGTGTATCTGCACTAAGCATCACATCAATGGGGAGCGCTATGCCCATAACACCTGGCCAACTGCGATGTAGATACTCTACCCAAGAACTGCCCCAATCCATGCTGCTCAATTTCAGAATATGGTACTTTTTATCCTGGTGCACTTTCATGAGCTGAAGGCCATGCTATGCAGTAGCACGCTTTAATAAACATGTCCCATTAGGCAAAAACCATGCATTCCTAACAGGGGCTCTGCATTCCAAGCAGAGGTAAGAGAGTGTGGCTTTTAATTACTAGATCTCTGCCTGAGAGCTCTTAAAAAGGTTTTGGTATGTTTTTAAAACAGTTACATTCTTTTTGGTAATTTAGTTCAAAAGGACGAAACATTTTCTTTAGTAGTATAGGTTTAAAACTCTGCTTTTAGTATCTTTCTCAGCTCTTTGAAGCTACTGGCATTGATAAGGCAGGCAAAGGGAGAATTTGAGAAGAAGCTTGCTGCAGAAGCAAAAATGCGAAAAAGACTTTTTCAAGTACATTCGTAGCAAAAAAACCTGTGAGAGAGTCAGTTGGTCCATTAGATGATAGAGGGGTTAAAGGGGCACTAAAAGGCAACAAGGCGATAGCGGAGAGAAAGAATGAAATCTTTGCTTCGGTCTTTACTGAGGAAGATGTAGGGATGTTACCCATGACTGAAGTGGTATTTAAAGGTGCGGAAGAATTGAAGGAAAGATCGATACATCGGGAAGATGTATTACAGCTATTAGATAAACTGAAGAGTAACAAATCACCTGGGCTGGATGGTATACATCCAAGGGTGTTGAAAGAACTGAAATATGAGATTGCAGACCTGCTATTAGTAATCTGTGAATTTTCATTAAAATCATCTGTAATACCTGAAGATTGGAGGATCGCCAATGTAACGCAAATTTTTAAAAAGGGTTCCAGGGGTGATCCGGGAAACTACAGACCAGTGAGCCTGACGTCAGTACCGGGAAAAATGGTAGAAACCATCATAAAGAACAAAATTACTCAGCATGTAGATAGTCATGGCCTAATGTGAGACAGCAAACATGGCTTTAGACAAGGAAGATCTTGTCTTACTAATGTGTTATGTTTTTTTGAAGGTGTGAATAAACAGGTGGACATAGGTGAGTCAGTTGATATAGTGTATCTGGACTTTCAGAAAGCCTTTGACAGGGTCCCTCATCAGAGACTTTTGGCAAAACTAAAGAGTCAAGGGATAGGAGGCAGTGTACTATTGTGGATCAGGAACTGGTTAAAAGATAGAAAGCAGAGGTTAGGGCTAAATGGCCAATTTTCCCAATGGAGAAAGGTAAATAGTGGTGTACCCCAGGGATCTGTGCTGGGTCCGCTGCTTTTTGACATATTCATAAATGACCTGGAAAAGGGAATAACGAGTGAGGTTATCAAATTTGCAGATGACACAAAACTATTTAAAGTTGTTAAAACCCAAGAGGATTGTGGAAAATTGCAAGAGGATCTTGATAAATTGGAAGACTGGGCATCAAAATGGCAGATGAAATTTAATGTGGACAAGTGCAAAGTTATGCACCTAGGGAAGAACAACCCAAACTATGGTTACACGATGCAAGGTTCCACATTAGGAACCACCACCCAGGAAAAAGATTTAGGCGTCATTGTGGATATCATGTTAAAACCCTCGGCCCAGTGTGCAGCAGCGGCCAAGAGAGCAAATAGAATGCTAGGTATCATAAGGAAAGGAATGGAAAATAAAACAAAAGATATTATAATGCCTCTATATCGTTCCATGGTGAGACCGCACCTTGAATATTGTGTGCAATTCTGGTCGCCGTAGCTTAAAAAGAATATAGCGTTATTAGAAAAGGTTCAGAGAAGAGCCACCAAAATGGTAAAGGGGATGGAAGGATACTCCTATGAAGAAAGGCTAAAAAAGATAGGACTCTTTAACCTGGAAAAGAGACGGCTGAGGGGAGATATGATAGAAGTCTATAAATTAATGAACAGAGTGGAACGGGTAAACGTAGATCGATTGTTTACGTTATCAGAATATAGAAAGACTAGGGGACATGCAATGAAGCTACAGGGTAAACTAAGACTAATAAAAGAAAATATTTTTCACTCAACGTGTAATCAAATTCTGGAATTTGTTACTGGAGGATGTAGTAAAGGCTGTTAGTGTAGCTGGGTTTAAAAAAGGTTTGAACAAGTTCCTGGAGGAAAGGTCCATAAACCACTATTAAGAAGGGACCCAGGATATCAATGCTTGACCCAGTAGAAGCATTGTGGAACCTGTGTCTTTTGAGGAAACTGCTAGGTACGTATGACCTAGATTGGCCACTGTTGGAAACAGGATACTGGGCTTGGACCTTGGTCTGACCCAGTATGGTATATCTTATGTTCTTATGTACTGACACCTCATCAGGTGTTAGTTCCCTCCCTACTCCCCCATCTCCCACCCACCCCATTTGAGCTGTCTTGCTTCATAGGGCACCTCCCCAATTAGCTACACACAGGGACTTGGAACAGCACATTTAGAACACACTTAAGAAGTTAACAGCTTTTTCTCTGCAAGGACAGCTGGGAAACCGGCTAGTACTTTGGTAGGCCTCTCTCTCTTTTGCTTCAACAGGTACCTAAGCTCCACCAACTGAACAATAGCTGGGAAAAATCATATCGCCAAAGCTGTTGCCCCCATTACAGCTTCTGCCTCTGTCCAGAAAGAGATACCATTGCCACTTGAAGGATCGGTTCCATGTGCAGGAGGCCTGCATGCTGAAGCTCTTGGGAAACAAGTGGAGGAACTCAGAGAGGAGGTGGTGAGGCTGATGAGCATTCAAGACAGCGAGAAGTACATTGATGAGATGCTTCTTGTAACATCCAAGATCTCCAGCAGAGGAGATGAGAGCCTACAGAATGACAAAGGTTGGACACGAGTCTCCAAGGCCTGCAGAATCGCCAATCTAACTCTTCCAGCCCTTGAATTGAAAAACCATTATGCAGCCCTGGAAGTGGAGGAGATGAAAGCATCCCTGGAAAGGGAAGAACCGGAGGTCAAGCACCCCAAAGTTGCAGAATCAATGACCACAAGGAAGCGAAGGAGAGTGGTGGTTGGTGATTCTCTTCTGAAGGGTACTGAGGTGTCCATCTCCCCACCAGACTTGATGTCCAAAGAGTTATGCTGTCTGCCAGGTACCAAAATCCAAGATATTATGGAGAGTTTGCCGAGAATCATCAGGCTCACTGATTATTACCCAATGTTGCTCATCCATGTCGGCACAAATTATACTGCCAGGTATCCCTCTGAGCATATCAAAGGTGACTTCATGGCTCTGGGACAGAGAGTAAAGCAGATAGGGGTGCAGGTAGTGTTCTCTTCAGTCTTCCCTGTTGAGGGTAAAAGCCAAGGCAGAGAAGCTCGCATCCTGGAGATAAATGCTTGGTTGGGTGGATGGTGCCATCGAGAGCGTTTTGGTTTCCTGGACAATGGGATGCTGTTCCAAGGGTTGCAGAACAGAGATAGCATCCATCTGTCCAAGAAGGGTCCCCAAGAAGGGTCACCTCTTTGATGCTGCTTTTTGGATCTTGACTCACCTGATCTCCTTTTCTCTCCCCTAGTTTATCCCTGCTTACACCTTCTGTGTTTTGTCTTGACTAGATTGTAAGCTCTAACGGGCAGGGACTGTCTCTTACATGTCTGTGCAGCGCTGCGTATGACTGGTAGCGCTTTACAAATGCTTTGTAGTAGTAGTAATGTGTCTTCAGTAGCAGACTGGCTAATCTTCTGAAGAGGGCTGTAAACTAGATTTGTTGGGGATTGGTGAAGAAAGCCCCCAGGTAAACGAAACATTAAATACCTTTATGGAAATGGGTAAAAGAGGCAACATATGGAAAGCAGTGTGTATAAATGCCCGGAGCATGGGAAATAAGATCCCAGATGTTCAGGCTTTAATGGGAGAGGCTGACTTGGATTTAGTGGCAGTTACAGAAAATATGATTCACGGACAACCCTGACTACCAGGCTATACTTTATTCAGAAAGGACAGGGTAGGAAGAAGGGGAGGAGGAGTGGCACTACATGTAAAAAACAATATTAAAACTATGAAAATACAGGGATTAAAAGGGAGAGAGGAGGCACGGTGAGTTAAACTAGAAAGAAGAAAGAGAAATCTATTTGCATTGGCGTCATATACTGACGTCCCTCACAGGGAGAAGAGGTGGATGGAGAGTTAATTGAAGACATACGCAGCATTGCTAGGAAAGGGGACGTGCTACTGATAGGAGATTTCAGTATGCCAGATGTTGATTGGCACATCCCTGCTGCAGTGTCAACTAGAAGTAAAGAGATCCTGGATTCTCTACAGGGAGAACTATTCAGGTAACTGGTAACAGAACCCACACATGAAAGGGCCATACTGGACTTGGTGCTTACCAATGGTGAAAGTGTTTGATATTATAGTGGGAGATCATTTTGCATCCAGTGACCACCAGATGGTGTGGTTCAGTATTAGGACTGCTAAAATCCATTCAAAAGCGAGGGTCTTAGACTTTAGGAAAACTAACTTTGCCAAGATGGACCAATACCTCAGGGAGTCATTAGCGGGATGGGAACAGCTGGGGGATGTAGAAAAACAGTGGGCAAAAATGAAAGGGGATATTTTAAGGGCAACCAACCTTTTTGTTAAAATAAAGGAGACTGCTATGGTTTTCAAAAGAAGTAGCTGAAAAGGTGAAGAAAAAGAGGGAGGCCTTTATGAAATACAAGAGATCACAGAGAGTGTTAGACGGGCATCTCTATTTGGAAAACTTAAGAGAAGTTAGCAAAGTAGTCAGGTAAGCAAAGATTCAGAAAGAGGAGGAAATAGCTAATGCAATAAAATGGGGGGATAAGATATTTTTCAGATATGTTAGCGAGAAGAAGAAAGGCAAAAGTGGTATTGTCAGACTCAAGGGTACAGGGGGGGAATATGTAGATGCTGATGAGGATAAAGCGGAATTGCTTAACAAATATTTCTGTTCTGTGTTCACAGATGAAGAACCAGGAGCAGGATCTCAGAAAACACTCACAAACAGGAACAGAAGCAAGGGGCATCTTGAACAATTTTCAGAAGACTGTATTCGTGAGAAACTAGCTAAACTTAAAGTAGAAAAGTGGGATATACCTGAGAATACTGAGGGAACTTGGGGATGTTCTACAGATCTACTGACTGACCTTTTTTTTTTTTTTTTTTTTCCTTTTTTATTGAAAGACTGCCAAAGAATACAATGATACAGGAATCACAAAACTTCTTCAAAAAGAGTGCAACAGTAACAACACAGCATCAGGTCACATGAGTAACCTACAATATGTCTTCATTTTTACACGTTTATAATAAAGAAAAACCGGGACCCCCAACCCCCCTTCCCCCCCCCCCTAAGTCAGCCCAATCCCGGGGCCCCCCACCCCCACCTCCCAACCCCCCTTACGATGGCTCGCTAACGCTAGGGCTCGGGACAGAGGTGAGCTAAGAAACACACTTAGGGAGCATACCTCCTGAGCGGACGGCATATCACCCACATTTATCCAGAACGATCACGCACCATAACGAGAAACGAAGGGCGCCCACACCAGTTCAAAGTGCGCCAGACGCATCCTGTTAACCGCTATCCCCCGTTCCATGGAGTATGTATCCCACATGCGTTCCAGCCAGACCTGGAAAGAGGGGGCCAGAGCCTGCTTCCACGCCGCCGCCAGGGATAGTCGGGCCGCATTCAGGCCGTGCCGGAGTAAGGCAAGTTGCAGAGCCCGGGCCCCCAGCACGGAGGCCCCAAAAAGAAAAATCCCCGGGTCCCAAGGGATACTCAGTCCCAGGAGCATCTGTTTCCGGGATTGTACACCTCTCCAAAAAGCACGAATACGGGGACACGCCCACCAAATATGTCCCAGGGTACCTCGTTGCCCACAGTTACGCCAACATAGACCCCCAGCCCCGGGATACATACGAGCAATCCGCGCCGGGGTCATATACCAACGATACAGCAGTTTGAAGTTTGTTTCTCGGGCATTAGTCGCTACCGAGCTCTTCCACAGACGCGTTTCCACTGCCTCCCACTGCTGATCAGTATAAGAGAGACTTAAGTCAGAGTTCCAAAGCACCCTATGACGTGTGGGACGCGCCTGGGCCCCCTGCAAATGGGCATATAATGTCGCCACCAGACCCCTTGTAGTAGTGCACCCCTCACAGTAGCGCTCCAGATCCGTCAGGTCCCGAGCAACCTGGGGCCGGACGGACCTAGAATTGACCCAATGCGTCATTTGCATATATTGATAATAATGCCCAGCCGGAAGGTCAAATTCATCCTGTAACGCACGAAAGGGTTGCAGCCGACCATCAGCAAAAAGTTGGCCGACCCGGCTGAGGCCAATGTGCCCCCAGCGCCGAAAGACCACGTCACTCAAACCCGGTAGGAAAGAAGCGTTATCAACTATAGGGGCTAAAGGGGATAGATCCACGTCACGGGGTCGAAAGTGCTGGTCCCAGCATCGGAGGGTATGAAGGACGTAGGGATTACTGGTGCACTTGCCGCGGCGAAGTTGTGGCCCAAGCCACAGCCAGTCCCCTAACCCCGCTCCCCCTGCCAAACTCATTTCCAGCTGCACCCAGCGCTTAGTGCTATCAGCAATCATCCATTCCACCCCCGCCCGACATTGCACCGCCGCATAATACCAATGTAAATTGGGCATTCCCATACCGCCGGAACGCGTGCGGGCAAAGAGAACCTGCCGCGCTAGGCGCGGGTGACGATAATGCCACACAAACTTTATAAGCAACTGTTGCCAGGTCGCCAGCGTGGCTCGCGAGATGGAGAGTGGGAGAACCTGAAAGAGGTAAAGGAAGCGGGGGACGATCACCATCTTGACTACGGCTATACGCCCAAACCAGGAAAGAAGCAGACCGTTCCAAACCTCTAAGTCCCGCCGGACCTGTCGAAGCAAGGGATCATAGTTAGCCTTAAAAAGAGCCGCCCGGTCCACGGCTAGGTTCACCCCTGAGTATCGCAGGGCTCCTGACACCCAGCGCAGGGGATAAGCCGCTTGAAGTTCCACACAGACCGCCCTGGGGACCCCAACATTCAAAATCTCCGATTTAGTATAATTGATTTTGAAGCCGGAGACCCGGGAAAAATCTGTGAACAGCTGCATCACAATTGGGAGAGAGGCAGTCGGATTCACCAAGGATAAGATGATATCATCCGCAAAGAGCGCGATCCGGTATTCCGCGGGACCAATGCGGACCCCTCGCAAACCTGGGTGATCTCGAAAGCTCTGAGCCAAAGGTTCCATCGTTAGGGCAAAGAGCAAGGGCGACAGGGGGCAACCCTGTCGTGTGCCTCTCTCCAAAAAGAAGTGTCTCGAGTGTCCCCCATTAACTCGAACGCACGCCTGAGGCTGCTGATAAAGGCTGCGAACCCAACCAATATAATTGGGGCCAAAGCCCATTATCTCCAGAACACACCATAAATATCCCCAGTCCACCCGGTCGAATGCTTTTTCTGCGTCAATTCCCACGAGCAACGTTGGCTGTGAGTCCCGTTGAGCCACGTGAATAACCTGCAACATACGCCGAATGTTGTCGGCGGCCTGGCGACCCGGCACAAAGCCAACCTGGTCTGGGTGCACCAAACCTGGAAGGACCCGATTCAGACACGCAGCCAGCACAGAGGCAAAGATTTTAACGTCAACGTTTAACAAGGAGATGGGGCGGTACGACGCCGCATCATGCAAGGGCTTACCGGGTTTGGGTATCATCACGATCAATGCCTCACGTTGGGATGGGGGAAGGGAAGCTGCCGCCAAGACCTCATTAAACAAACAGGTCAGGGATGGTGCTAATTGTGCACGGAACTTCTTATAGTATTCTGCCGGAAAACCATCACTACCCGGCGCGCTACCAGTTTTCAAATGTCGGATCACATTTTCCACTTCGTCAATCGTAAATTCCGAGTCCAACTGAGCCCGGTCAGAGTCAGAAAGACGCGGTAGAGCGGTCCTCTGAAGATAATCCTGCACGTGATCCCTACCAGTGGGCTCTGCTTTATAAAGCCGCTCCAAGTAGTCGGCAAAAAGATCACGGAGCTCCCGGGAGAGAACCCTTCTCTGTCCCCCAGCATCGCACAATTCGCGGACCGCTCTCGAGGACTGCTGTTGACGCAGGCGCAAAGCCAGAAGGCGGCCAGTTTTATTCCCATGTTCATAAAAGGTTTGCCTTAATTTCCGGCGCTTATTATCTAATTCTCTCTGCATGCACACATCTAAATTCGCTCGAACCGTCCGCCACTGACGTAGAACCTGCCTCGATCCGGTTCGGGCGTGCTCCAAGCCCAGGCGAGCAGATTCCCTCACCAAATGATCATGAGCGCGCGTCCACATTTTGCGCGTGCGGGATGCCTCAGCCATAAGTTGACCGCGGGCTGTAGCCTTGTAAGCATCCCATACCGTGGGAAGGGGAACATCCCCAGTATCATTAAGCTCAAAGAATTCCTTAATAAAACTGGCGTGGTCATGCACTGCGCCCTGCCGTCGCAGGAATCTCGTGTCTAAACGCCAAAGACGGCGAAACGCACTATACGTGCCGTCCGGGAGGGCAATCCAGCACGGGGCATGATCTGACCAGGTCAGCGCTCCAAGTCCAGCCTGCACTCTCCCGTCCATCAGGCGCTGATCCAATAGAAAATAATCAATGCGAGTATGAACCTGGTGGACCGGAGAGTAGTAAGTATAACCCCGCTCTCCCACATGAGTATCTCTCCATATGTCCCGCAGGCCCAAGTCAAACGTTGAAGGGCTCTTGCAGGTCCCCCCATTCCTCCCCCAGCGCGACCCGTAGAATCCAAATGGGGCACTAAATACGTATTGCAATCCCCACCCAAAACAATAGGGCCTTTTGCAAAATCCGCCAGTAGGGCTTTCAATTGTGTAAAAAAGGGCCCCTGACCTGTATTTGGCGCATAAATATTAGCTAAAGTTAGCAAATGTCCGTCTAGGCGAACATTCAGAAAAAGCCACCTCCCCAGGGTATCTCGTTTGATCTCTTCAATCTGTAAGGAGAGGCTCTGGTGGAATAAGAGGGCCACCCCCCGCTTCTTCCGGCCCTGCGTATCGGAGGCCACCTGCACTTCAGTGTATGGGGATCGCTTAAGCCAGCCCTGCTTAGAGTTCTGGAGATGGGTCTCCTGTAGATAAACAATGTCCCCACGCAAGGTGCGCAATTCTGAGAACAGCAGGGATCGCTTCCTCGGGGAGTTAAGACCCTTAACATTTAAAGAGATGAAGCGCACCATTAAGGATTACTTCCTAACCCCACATATCCGCTAGCCACCCAGAAAGTCCCAATGGGAGCTCCCCCCAGCAACCCCAGAAAATTAGTTAACCGGGCCCACCTATTCCACCCTCCAAGAACAAAAGCCATAGACCCTCCTCCCCAGCCCAAACATACCCCCCAGCTCCATATTGGAAAACCCCCCTCCCACCCATCTCCCCCCCCCCTTCCTGTCAATACCACCTGCCTGTCTAGGTTAATACAGGACACGGTAAATTGACCACAAACCCCATACCCCCCAGAACCCCACAAAGTGAAAAATCAACCTAAACTTAGAAAAACATTCCCCCCAGTGCTCCCCCACCCACCCCGGATCATCAATCCCATCATGCCCCCCCATCAGAACAATAACATCAGCAAAACATTTGCAAATCAACCGCCGCCCCCTACGGATAGTGGAGTGGGGACCCCAAGCTAATCCTGACCACCTTTTGTCCAAAAATCAGGGGACCCACTGGTTGAGGCTCCCTAAAAAAGAAAAAGTAAGAGGAGCTCTTCAAAGCCACAAAAGTGTCAGGCGGACTTGCCCACTCAGGTCCACTTGGAGTGCTGGGGCTTAGGGGGCAGCGGATGAGGCTGGGCATTATCATCAACTAGGCCCGCCTGGCGAAGAGCTCGCCAAGCTTCAGAGTAGTCCTTTGCAGAGATCTTTTTGTTGCCCAAAAGAAAGTTCATCCGAAAGGGGAAGGACCAAGAATAGCGAATCCCTTTGCTGTTCAGGACCGCCGAGACTGGTTTCATCTCTCTCCGGTGCGCCAAAGTGAATGCCGAGAGGTCCTGGTAAATGGACACTGTCGCGTCCTGGAAGCGGATCGTCTTCTTCTCCCGGCCTCGTCGTATAAGAAGCTCAGCATCGGAATAGCGCAGAAATCTCGCAATGACATCCCGTGGTTGGTTGTTGGGGGGTTTTCCCAAAGCGCGGTGAACCCGCTCTGTTTTTCCATTCCAGAAGCGTGCGTAGCCAGCTCCTCCGCCGGAAGCAACTCTGCTATCAGCAGCTTGAGCACAGTCGGCAGGTCTTCCCCGCCCTCCACCGCCTCTGGAATTCCACGAAAACCGACATTGTTGCGGCGGGAGCGATTTTCAATGTCATCAATTTTATAAGTCAGCTCCATTGCCTGCGCACGCTGCCTGTCGAGAGCACATTGTAAATCCATCAAAGTCCCATCATGATCAACCACTTTGGTCTCCACGTCCTCTACTCGGGCTCCCAGTTCCTTGACGTCGGTCCGGAGTTCTGCAACATCTTTCATCAAATCTTCCCGTAGTGTGCGGAACTCCTTGGCTAATTCGGCGAAGCCCTTACGGAATTCTTGTTTGATTTGAGCCGAGGTGAGTTGCTTATGAGGATCCAGTTCCTCTTCACTTACAGTCTCATCGTCGGAACCCGATGGAGGGGATTGGCCGCGTGGGCTGCTTGAGGCTCCAGATTTACTCTGCAGACGTTGGGAGGAGCGCATCCCCTCCCGAATTTCAGAATTTTTGGTTTTAGCAGCCATCACACAGTCACCAGGCTCACACAGTGTTAGGAGAAAGTTAGAGCCAATGCCAGCAACAGTGAGGGCACCAAAGGAGTGACGGCGCACGAGGTCACACCAGCCCGCCTAGTAGCCACCACTACACAGTGTCAGGAGATGCGCACAGGCAATGTCAGCAAAACAGAAGGCACTGGTGAAACAGCGAGGCAGAGAGTAATAAGCTGCCTCCGGTCTTCCTGGAGGGACAGCCTGGCACAGAGTAGAATCAGAGAGCAATATGAAGCGGTGTGGGGCTGTACCAGCAAAAGCCCGTAGTTGTAGGTCGTAGAGCTTCAATGAGAGGCCTGGGGGTCAGAGAGGTTGCGTATGCAGGCCTGCAGGGCACCCAGATTCCAATCAAGAGGATGGAGGCCTCAGCAGGACATTGAGCTGCCACAGAGAGATGGCCCCGGTCACCAGCTCCAACCGCAGTGCAGAGGATATGCAGGAGAAGAGGCAGTCCTCAAACTTACCCCCCCTCAAGGTGACTCGTGGTGGTGAGGGAGATGCCAGATGCCGGTAGTTGCCACGGCGTTCCACGTGTCCCTGGCCGGTCTCCCCGACAATTCTTCAGTGCTGCAGCCGAGCACCACAGGCTTGAGGATGCGGGCCCGACGGGCCCCCCCCCCCCCGCAGAACGGGCCGCCGCTCGTTCTTCAGGCAATAAAAAGGACCCAGCCCGTAGGCCCCGCAGGAGTCGGGCGGGCGGTCCGCAACTGCGCTGGGTACAGCAGCTAGTCCAGCGGCAGGAGACCGCGTGCAGCAGGCCGCGCCGCAACTGCAAACTCTTCGGCCCCCCAGCCACCGGAGGTCCCGCGGAGCCGCTAAATCATGCTCCGAGGGGGATCGCTGGCGTACACTGATCCAGGGAAGGTACGGGGTAAGGGCAAAATGCGGCTGTTAGCATATGCTTGCAAGAATTTGGGGTTAAGGGGACGGAGCTCTAAAAGAGTGCGACCACCTTGCAGCGGGCTCACGAGTGCCCCCTACTGACTGACCTTTTCAATGCCTTGGAGTCAGGAGTGGTGCCAGAGGACTGGAGAGAGGCACATGTGATCCCTATACACAAAAGCAGAAGTTATGTTGTGGTTGAAAACTACAGGCCACATAATTTAATCTCAGTGCTGAGTAAATTATTAGAAGCGCTGCTGAAAGAGAAAATAGTGAGATTTCTGGAATCCAATGGATTACTGGATCAGAGGCAGCATGGATTCACCAGAGGCAGGTCTTGTCAGACAAATCCGATTAATTTCTTTGACTGGGTGACCAGGGAGTTGGACCGAGGGAGAGCCCTTGATGTGGTGTACTTAGATTTCAGTAAAACCTTTGACATCGTTCTGCACAGGCGACTTATAAATAAACTGAGCACCCTAGGGATGGACCCTAAAGTTATTGCTTGGGTTAGAAATTGGTTGAGTGGGAGGCAACACGGGGTATTGGTAAGCGGAGCTCACTCTGAGGAGAAGGAGGTTACCAGTGGTGTGCCCCAGGGATCTGTCCTTGGTCTGATTCTTTTTAACATCTTTGTTAGTGATATTGCAGAAGGTCTGTTGGATAAGGTTTGCCTCTTTGCAGATGATACCAAAATCTGCAATGGAGTAGACACCCAGGAAGGCATAGATAACATGAGGAGGGATCTAGCTAAGCTTGAAGAATGGTCTAGAATTTAGCAGCTGAGATCTAATGTTAAAAATGTATATAGTTTACCCTGTTTTCCAAGTTACTTGTTCCTGTTCAATGTAATGACCTGACTTTTGTTCATTGTCGGTTACCTTTTTGTTTTATGTAAACCGCGCTGATCGCAAATAGTGCGGTATATAAGAAATGTAAATAATAAATAATAAATAAAAAAATACAAGGTCATGCATTTGGGCTGCAGCAATCCAAGGGAGCAATGTAGTATAGGGAGTGAAGTACTTCTGTCCACAAAAGAAGAGCGCGATCTAGGGATGATTGTCTCATGATCTTAAAGTAGCTAAACAGAAAGGCAACGGCGAAAGATAGAAGGATGCTTGGGTGGATAGGGAGAGGAATGGCCAACAGAAAAAAGGAGGTGATAGTGCCTTTGTATAAGTCTTTGGTGTAACCTCATTTGGAGTATTGCGTGCAATTCTGAAGACCGCACCTTCAAAAGGATATAAGCACGTTGGAGTTGGTACAAAGGGTGGCTACTAAAATGGTTAGTGGTCTTCATTATAAAGCATATGAGGACAGACTTACAGATCTTAATATGTATACTTTAGAGGTAAGGCAGGATAGAGGCAATATGACTGAGACGTTTAAATACCTCCGTAACATAAATGCACAGCATGGAAAGCAAGCTCTGCTACGAGGGGACATAGGATGAGGGTGAAAGGGGATAGACTCAGAAGTAATTTGCGGAAATATTTCTTTACAGAAAGAGTGGTAGGTGCGTGAAAGTCTCCCAGTGGTGGTGGTAGAGATAAAGACAATATCTGAATTCAAAGAAGCTTGGGAGAAACACAGAGGATCTCTAAAGGAAAAAAAGAGACTGTTGTAGTGGTTGATATGGAAGGGCAGACTATAGGCCATGTGGTCTTTTTCTGCCATCATGCTTCTGGGTTTCTATTATCCCCTAAACACATTTATAACTTACCTGTCATCACAGTTACATGGATATCAAAGCAGATCATTCACCCCAAGAGCCAGAAATATTTCAGTGTATGTATTGCTGTACACTGAAATATCTTCAAACAACAGCAGCTTGATTCTTCTTTGTTTTGATACTCTTACAGTTTTTCATATTCATTTGAATAAGATGTTGGGTGATTGATTATGTTCCTCCAGGCAGTTGGGGTGGCAATTGTAATTTGACTTTATGTCAAAGAGAACAAAAATGGATTTTTAAATTGAATAGAATTTAGCCTGCAGCGCTAAATGCTGCAGAAGAGTGGTATTACTTTGCTAGCTGTCCTAATTTCAGATAACATTTCATTATCTGTTTGCTCATTCCTTCTAGGCGAATGGTAGTAAACCCCAACCACTGCCCGCTGTGAAGTGGCAGCTGGGCATGCGGACAATAGCAGTGGTGTACCAGAGACTATGGAACGTTTACCTAATAAGCAAGTTGACAGCCCTGTGGAATGGGAGCCTGGAAAGCTTGAAGCAGACCTGAGCACCATTTGTACAATGCGCACTATTTAAAATGATATCCAAGCCGGGAACCATGGGCCCAGGACACTGCCAAAGGGAATTCATCAAGGAAGTATTGATGGGGGGGGGAAGTGATGGAGTGGGGTGTATTGTAGGAGTACTCATAATATTATTAGTAATGTATTTAAATGATAACAAAATATCCCCGAAATAATGGGATGGCTCTGTTTTGACTTCAGGAATTGCTACAAGTCTATATACTGACCCAGACACTGCAGTCAAAGCCAAATACAAATTAATTGTACCAATTAATGGAACATGTTGGCAGATGACGCATGATCAAGCTTTTGATCTAGCGCCCTCCTGTCTGTGGAACAGTAGGCCTCAAGAATTGAGATGCTGCTATCAGACGTTAGGCAGTTTTGGAAATGAGTGAAAGTTGGTTCTTCAAACAAGTATATGATGAGTGATGATTTAATTCGTTTTTGATTTTAAATGTTATACTGCTGTTGTTGTACTATTCATTTTACAGTGCTATGGTTACTTTTGTAAACATGCCTTCTGAAAATCCAAATCTATTATTTCACCAGGTGGGGGTGAGGGGACATGGGGGTGGTCATTTCTCCTTCCGTTTTCAACCTGTCAGTCCAAAACATTTAAAGAAAATAGGCAACACAATAGTAATGGGTGATTTCAATTACTCCAATATTGACTGGATAAACGTAATGTCAGGACATGCTTGGGAGGTAAAGTTCACAGGTGAACTAAATGACTGCTTCATGGAGCAGCTGGTTCTGGAACCAACTAGAGCAGGAATATTTTAGACTTAGTTCCAACACGGTCTGCTGTTATACCAAGTCCTGTATTCCACAAAGGACTACTTGACACTAGTTATCATTTGACCTAATAACTGCAGTGAGTATGCAGAGGAAATCTACTGTGTCAGTTTAAATTTCAAAAGGGGAGCTATGATAAAATTAGGAAAAATAAACTAAAAGAAGCAGTTGCAAAGGTAAAGAAGCAGCTTCTGGGGATGGCAAATAGCAGGGCATTCAAAGCTAAACAATAGATTATAAGAGCTGGGGGAGGAAGGGCATAAGGCTTAAGGTCTGCCTAGAATGCTAACACTTTAAACCAACTGTGGCTGGCCGGGGTGGGGGGGAAGGGTTGCTCAGTACTGCCATTTGGGAGGAGCTACAACCCTGCACCCCCCCCCCCCCCTTCATCTTTTTCCTGAGCAATTTATGGCAAGGAAAAGACTTTATGAAGTGTTCTAGGGGTTGTTTGCACTGTTGAAGAAACAGGGTCTCCTCTTCTTGCAGGGAGGAGGGGGCAGGGCTGGAGTCAGCACCCAAGAGCTGAGTGGAAAATCTGGCCTGGAATAAACTGTTACTACTGACTCTGAGCAGTCCAGCTCAAGATTAAAGGTTGTAGGAACTTCTGCAGAATGACTTGCAGTTTAGTGCAGAAGCCTAGAAGTGACAGACAGGCTTATAAAGCTGGAAGAGGCAAGCACAGAGGTGCGGCATTTCCTGTTAAGGAGATTTTGCTACAAGCTATACTGAAACCTATAAAACAGGGTGGAAATCCCTGCAGCCTTTGCCAGGCACAGCTCACTAGAGCAGGATTTCTTTTCTTTTGAAACGGTGTTTAGTTTATTCTGAGGACTACAAATCCAGGATCATTATTAGAATGGGGCACACCTCCTATCAGCTAAGTCCAGGCTTCTTTTTTCTTTTCTTTGAAGAATAAAAGTGTATTGAGCCACTTTTAAACCTGCAAGTGTGCATTCCCTGCTTTATCCCACCAGCGACCGTTCTGACAGAGAGCAGCACATGACACAGGAACCAAAGACAAGGCCCAGGGCAAAAGATGGTGCCCCCTACCTGTGACAAGTGTTAGGCCTGAGGAGGAGGATTCGTTACTGGAGCCCAAAGTGGTGGGTCATATTTTGGGGGCAGGGCAGGGCCAGCCCATGAGCTAGGCAGCCACCTAAGGTGGCCAACCCGGATGAGCAGCTTTATTGCTTGTGGCAGGCCATGTGCTTCCGCGCACGACCTGTTACCTCTGATTCCCCTCGGACGCATCTTACTGTCGGAGAGGGGTCAGAAGCAGCAATGCCATGTGTGCCGAAGCACATGGCCTGCCACAGGCAACAAAGCAGCCACACAAAGCCCCTGCATTTAAAATACTGCCGCTGCCTCCCCCCTAAAGACAGAATTAGTGGCAAGGCTGGGGGGAGGGGCAGCGACGCAGCTGAGGTTTCTGCCTGTGGCAGCAGAAACCCTTGGGTGGCCCCTGTTTGAGGGTCCATCTGGATAGCAAGTTAACACTGGATAAACAAACTGTGGGAATTGTGAAAGCAGCCTTTAGTGTTTCATGCCATTTAAGGAGGTTGTGTCCTTATCTTAATAAGCATGATCTTCAAACAGTGACCCACCCACACTATGGTCGGGTCATGTATTGCTTATTATAATGCAGTATACAATGGGTTGCTGGAGAATCAGTTGCAGAGAATACGTATTTATTTTATTTATTGCTTTTATATACCACGCTCTTTAAAATCAGTGCGGTTTACAGATAACATTTTGTAAAAAACAGGAGGCCTGTTAAGCACGTACATTGAACGGGTAAAACAACTTGGAATAAACTGGGGAAACTATAACTATCTACAATATGAACATGAGTTGTCTGTTATTTACAGTATATTACAGTATCGAGCTCGCACCTTTCCAGTAATAGATCAAGGCAAGTTACATTCAGGTATTTCCCTGCCCTCAGAGCACCTAAAATCTAATTTAGTACCTGAGGTAATGGAGGATTAAAGGAGCACCATTGGGATTTGAGCCTTGGTCTCTTTGGGCACTAGGCCGCTGCTCCGCCACTCCTCAACATACTAAGGTGCACTGTAGTATGTGCAAAACTGCGCAGCCCGGATGATTTATGCTAAAGAGAAATATGACCATGTGACTCCATTACTGAAGGAGTTACACTTGCTGTTGGTCAAACAAAGGATTGCGTTTAAAGTTCTTTGTGTGGTGTTTAAATGTTTGCAGAAGGGCAAACCAGAGTTTTGGTCTGCTTTTTCTGGCATTTTTTCCTCGACTCGTGCTTTGTAGTCCACCCACTGGAGATTTTGTTAACAGTAACTCAGCATGGCAGAAGAGCTCACATTATAATTGAATTATTTGAGTTTTTGGAAATTAGTTAAGGTGCAACTATTCCAGAAAGCATTTGGGGAGGAAGACTGAAGGGTGGAATGGGACACTCAAGAGGGGCTTTGTGGTATTGCTCTTCTGTGTATATTTTATTTGTATGGATTTTAATTTTATTACCAGTGACTTTGGGACCTTCATTGGTCATAAGCAGGTCATTAAATATAGTAAGTAAATAAATAAATCTTAAAGACTATGCAAAGAAAGCACAGTTACTTACCTGTAACAGGTGATCTCTGGGAACAGCAGGAATAAGCCTTCACATATGGGTACGTCGGTACCGGTGGAGCCTGCACGGGAACGCTCCCCAGCGTCCAATCAGAAAGCTTTTGGGAGCATCCCACAGCGCCTGCGTGCTGCCTTCCCGCCTTTCCAACTGTCTCTCCTCAGTTGAGTTTTATAGCTGAGACAAAGAGGGAGAGAGAAGGAAAGGAAGAGAGAGAGAGACAACTCCTAGGGGAGGTGGGTGGGTTGTGAAGACTTATTCCTGCTGTTCCCAGAGATCACCTGTTACAGGTAAGTAACTGTGCTATCTCCAGGAACAAGCAGGAATGAGTCTTCACATATGGGGACTCCCTAGCTTTTTATGCCAGGGAGAGAGCCCAGAAGTTGTGCGTCCCTGGGACAGGGCTGCACTTCCCCACCTGGATCTCTGGCATCCCATGAGGGATGGTGGGTAGGAGTTGATTAAGCATGGAACAGGTGTTTGAGAACAGCCTGACCAAACAAGGCATCCCGGCGGGAGTCCTTGTCTAAGCAGTAATGGGCTGTGAAGGTATGAACTGAGGCCCAAGTGGCTGCTCGACAGATGTCATCGATAGACACAGAGTTCAGATGAGCCATTGAGGCTGCCATGGCTCTCACATTGTGAGCTGTGACATGGCCCTCCAGAGAAATGTTCTTGTTCTGATAGGCGAAAGAAATACATTGGGCAATCCAGTTGGAAAGAGTTCTCTTGGAGACTGGTTGTCCCAAATGAGAAGGATCAAAAGCAACAAAGAGTTGGGAAGACTTTCTATGTTGCTGTGTCCTCTGTAAGTAAAAAGCCAGAGCTCTTTTACAGTCCAGGGTATGAAGATTCCTCTCTGCACTTGATGCATGAGGCCCTGGAAAAAAGACAGGTAGGTAGACCTCTTGGTTGAGGTGAAAAGGCGAGACCACCTTAGGCATAAAATGTGGATTAGTCCTAAGGACCACCTTGTCATGATGGAACCTTGTATAAGGTGGATTAGCTACTAGTGCTTGCAATTCACTGATGCGGCGTGCTGATGTGATTGCAATGAGAAAGATAACCTTCCAAGAAAGGTATTTCAAGGAGGTAGTAGCTAAAGGTTCAAAAGGCGGCTTCATAAGCTGACCAAGAACCAAATTTAAGTCCCATGCCACTGGTGGTGGTCTAATGGGAGGCTTTGTTAAAAGGAGGCCTCTCATGAACCTTGCTACCAGGGGATGAGAGGAAATAGACTGTCCATTTAGAGGCTTGAGGGAAGCTGCAATAGCACTCAGATGGACTCTTACTGAATTTGTCTTAAGGCCTGCATTAGACAGATGCAGGAGATACTCCAGTAACGATTCCAGAGGTATTGACCGGGGGTTAAGATCCCTTCCAGAACACCAGATGAAAAACCTTTCCCACTTGAAGGCGTAAGAACGTCTAGTGGAAGGTTTTCTGGAAGCATGAAGAATATCTTTCACTTGTTGAGAAAGAGGAAGATCCTGGAGATCTAGGCCTTCAGCAACCAAGCCCTGAGATGCAGAGACTGGGGATTGGGATGCCACAATTTTCCATCCTCCTGAGAGAGGAGGTCCGGAGCAGACCCTAACTCTAAGGAGGGAGCTTGAGAGAGATGTAGAAGCAGAGGGTACCACACTTGCCGTGGCCAATGTGGAGCTATGAGAATCATGTGGCCTCTGTCTCTCTGAAGCTTGAATAGGGTTTTGGGAATTAGGGGAATGGATGGAAAGGCATACAGGAAGCCTTGACCCCAGTGAAGGAGGAAAGCATCCCTTGCCTGAGCCCCCTGAGCCGGAGTTCTGGAACAGAACTGAGGAAGTTTGGCATTCCACGGACTTGCAAAGAGGTCTATGTCCAGGGTTCCCCAAATTTGAAAAATTTTGACACCTGGTCCATATGTAGGGACCATTCGTGTGGAAGCAGAACTCGACTGAGTCTGTCTGCCCAAGAGTTTTGAACCCCTGGAAGATAAACTGCCAGAAGATGAATGTGATGCTCTCTAGCAAAGGGCCCATAGTCGCAGAGCTTCGTTGCAAAGCGACAGAGAGCCAGTTCCCCCCTACTTGTTTAGGCAGAACATGGCTACCTGATTGTCTGTGTGGACAAGGACTGTCTTGTGGCTGAGCAGGGTGTGGAAAACTCGTAGAGCAAGGAAGATTGCTCCGAGTTCCAAAAGACTGATGTGGAGACAAGTCTCCTGTGGGGACCAGATGCCCTGGGTGGAGAGGTCCTGAAGATGAGCTCCCCAGCTCATTGGAGAAGCATCTGTTGTAAGAGTTGCCTGGGGTACAGGTCGTTGAAAAGGACACCCCAGCAAGAGGTTTTGAGGGGACTGCCACCATTGGAGGGACAAAATGAGGCGACTTGTGTTTGCTATTTTGTCTGACAGGCAGCCTAATGCCTGGGTCCATTGGGTGGATAAAGTCCACTGAGCTGCTCTCATGTGAAGGCGAGCATATAGTACCACATGAACGGTAGAAGCCATATGGCCTAGCAACTGTAACATCTCTCGAGAAGTTAGTAGGGGTTTCAACTCTGCTTGAGAAGCTAACTGCATCAAGCGAAGGCAGTGGGCCTGGGGAAGAAAGGCCCTTGCCTTTGTGGTATCCAGCAATGCCCCTATAAACTCCAGGGACTGAGTAGGGATCAAATTGGATTTTGGGATGTTTATTACCAGCCCTAAGTATTGAAGGATACGCATTGTGCAGGTTAGAGCAGTCTTTGCCTCTGATTGAGTGGGAGCTCGAATGAGCCAGTCGTCCAGATAGGGGAAGACAAATATTCCCAGGGTGCGCAGAAAAGCAGCAACCACTGCCATGCATTTCGTGAACACCCTTGGTGCAGAGGCCAGGCCAAAGGGGAGCACTCTGTATTGATAGTGCTTCTCCTGGAAAAGGAACCGAAGGAACCTTCTGTGAGATGGATGGATGAGAACATGAGTGTACGCATCCTTGAGATCTAGAGAACAAAGCCAATCCTGACTCTGAAGGTATGGCAGCAGAGTTCCTAGAGAAACCATCTTGAATTTTTCCTTGACTAGGAATCTGTTCAACTCTCTGAGATCTAAAATGGGTCTGAAGCCCCCTGTTTTCTTTGGATAAGAAAATAGGGGGAGTAGAACCCTGTGCCTTGTTGTTGAGAAGGCACTTCCTCTATTGCCCTTTGGGCTAGAAGAGTGGCAACCTCCTGCTCTAATAGGCTGAGGAGGGAGGTTGGAGAATTGAACTGGTGCACTCTTGTGAGAGGGGGCAAGCTGGAAGAATGAAGTTTGTACCCCTCTCTTATGATGGAGAGTGTCCAGTGCTCTGCTGTGATTTGTCCCCATCTGGGAGCAAAGTGACATAACCTTCCTGGAATGGTGGAGGGCTCTGGTCCTTCTAGAGCCAGGAAGTCAAAGGCCCTGAGGGGGCTGAGACTGCTGGGCTGGAGCAGGCCTCGCAGCCTTCGCCTTGGTCTGTTTGGAGGATTGCTGACGTTTTGGAAGGGAACTGAGCTGCAGAAGATGCTCTCTGACTATAAGCAGCATAGGATCTTCCCTTTTTAGAAAAAGGTGTTTTCTTAGCAGGAGCAGCTGTAGATTTGGATAGTCTATCCAAAGCAGAATTTTCAGCATCCATTTGATTGGCTTTTGCTTGCCAATCCTTACCAAACAGATTTTCACCTGTACAATTCATCTTGGAACCAGGTCTCCAAATCAGATGCTTGAAGCCAAGCAATCCTACGTGCAGCTATAGCTATAGCTGAGGCTCTGCTTACGCATTCAAAGGAGTCGAAAGCTGCCCGGTTGGAGAATTTGGAGATATCCTGGGCATGTTTGAGCCCAGAGAGAAAGTCTTGCCTTTTATTGTCAGACATAAAAGGACTTAAAGTCTGCAAATGGTCAGTGACTTCTTTTAAGAACATTCCCATGTAGAGACTATAAGAATTAATTCTCGCAGCAAGCATGGAAGCTTGGAAGACTCTTCTACCAAAAGCATCCAGGGTTCTACATTCACATCCTGGAGGATTAGAGGCATGTCTTTTGGCACTTCTAATCTTTCTCATTGCAGACTCAACCACAATAGAGTGGTGAGGAAGCTGAGTTTTATGGAAACCAGGACAAGGAGGGACACGATACATGGTGTCCAACCTGCGAGAATGAGGAGAGGTGGTTAGAGGTGCTTCCCACATCCTTAACATGAGATCATAGAGAATCTCATGAATAGGCAAGGTAGCTGCCTCTTTAGGAGTTTTAGGATATTGTAGACTAACTCCTTAGCTCTAGGCTCTGACTCTGGGGCTACTGTAATAGAGAGACCCCGAGCCACCTCTCTGATAAAGTCTTGAAAAGACAAGTCCTCTGAAGGAAAAATCCTTCGTTTAGGAGAGGAGGACTCCTGAGGAAGAAGCATCGCTGCATCGACAGACTCTTCAGAATCCTCAGAGTCATCAGAGGAATCGAAGTACCGTCTGTCGGGATGCTCTTGCAAAGCCCAATACCCGTACCGACCGGGGTCGGTATCGGGAATCATCGGTACCGGGGTATCGGTACCGGAGGGCTGCAGGGGGCAGGGTACCAGCATGGCTGACACCGATGCAGATGTCACTGGTACCGGGATCAGTACCGATGGCGATACCGGAGCCGGTACCTGCGGAGTAGTCTGTTGCGGTACCACGGGCGTCGATGCCACAAGGAAAGCCGCCAGACTGCGTTCCATGGACAGAATCCTCTGATCCATCGACGCTGCCAATGCCTGGAAGTCGGTACCGGTGGAGGCCACTGGTACCCCAGAGCATAGCACCAGGAGATCTGTTGAGGCCACGCCATCTAGATCGTCCTGGAACCCCGATGATGATGCTTTAGAAGCCGAAGCCTCCCGCCGGGGTAATTTTGCCGGTGCAGAATCCTCGAGGGCAAGGCCAGAGGCATCTTGATGCTTAGAAGGAGATTTGCCCTTCGAGGACCGGCTGGATTTATGTTTAGTTACCTGAGATGCATGTGAGGAAGAAGCAGCCCTGGAAGACGTCGATGCCACCGAAGCCGCATCAGAGGGAAACAGGGTACTGAGCTTGGCAGCTCGGTTCTGTCGACCTCTCTTAGACATCATGGAACAGGACACACAATCTTTAATGGAATGGTCAGGGCCTAAACATTTGAGACACCAGTCATGGGTGTCGGTGACGGATATAGTACCGCCACATTTTGTGCACTTCTTAAAACCTGAGGCAGGTTTTTCCATATTTAAGGAAGGAGGTATTGGGCCTAAGGCCCAAAACTGAAGTACACCTGAAGAAAAAATAGAAGGTCGTCTTTTTTTTTTTAAGAAAAGAATAAGAATATGTATATAGTTTACCCTGTTTTCCAAGTTACTTGTTCCTGTTCAATGTAATGACCTGACTTTTGTTCATTGTCGGTTACCTTCTTGTTTTATGTAAACCGCGCTGATCGCAAATAGTGCGGTATATAAGAAATGAAAATAAATAAATAAATAAAATAAATAAGAACCGGCGGTACCGGTACAGCGTCGAGGAAGGCAGACGCGTACAGAAAAGAAATAAAGAAAAAATAAGGAAATTCTTCTGCGGTGACAGGAACATGACCTGCTGGCTCCGCGGAAAAAGAACAACTGAGGAGAGACAGTTGTAAAGGCGGGAAGGCAGCACGCAGGTGCTGTGGGATGCTCCCAAAAGCTTTCTGATTGGACGCTGGGGAGCGTTCCCGCGCAGGCTCCGTCGGTACCCATATGTGAAGACTCATTCCTGCTTGTTCCTGGAGATATATAAGTATCTGTGGGGCAGTGGAGTTTGTCGGGTAAAGTGATTACAGGGGAGGGGAAATGTTGGGGAGGTTTGCAGATCTGGAGTAAAGCAATTAGAAAACAAACTGGAAGGGGCTAAAACACCAGAAATACAGCACAAATCATCCACTGCCAGTGACTGCGTCAACTCCCTGCTTACCAGGAGAACTTTCAAAGGATTTAGCCAACTAACTTTGGGCATTAACCAAATAAGTCTACAAGTGGCAAAATTAAAATGCCTAATTTCACTAAAGGGGTCCTCTTTCTAAAGTGCGTTAGGCGGTAAACACAGTAATTAGTGTATGGTAACTGTTAGTGTAGGTCTGCGCTGTCACAACAGTTACCACAGGCTAATTCCCACGTTAGCTAAACATTGCCAGTCATCGCCTCAAATACGATGACTGGCAACTTAAGAGTGGAGAGTAGACATGGAACACGCACATCGTGGTTAGAACAGAGGTACATCATGGGGAAGATAGGATCCCTCAATGTCAAAGGGCTTAATCATCCCCAGAAGCGGCGGCTACTTTATAGAGAGGTCGCACGGCTTGACTGGGAAGTGGTGCTTCTTCAGGAAACCCACCTGCGTAGGAAGCATGAGCACTTATTGAAGAACGCCCGCTATCCTCAGCAATATTTTGGGAGCGGAAGGGGAGCGGCGGCAGGTAAAAAGGGGGGTGTAGCGGTGCTGATTCGTGGGGACAGCACCTTCCGGGTGGACAGGGTGGAGAGGGGAGAGGCTGGCCGCGTGCTCTTATTGAGGGGGGAATGGCAGGGGGAACGGGTTACCCTGGTAAATATCTATGCCCCTAACGCACACCCTGCGGAATTTTGGGGAGAGGTGCAGGATTTCCTGTCTAAGCATGCTCAGGGGAAGTTAATTATGGGGGGCGATTTTAATTTGGCCCTACACCCACGGTGGGATAGACAGGCGGGAGGGGGCGATGGGAAAGGGGGGGCCCGGAAGATCCTCCAGCGCATTGTGGCTAAGCACTGTCTCCGGGATGTATGGCGTCAATTGCATGCAGGTTGCAGGGAGTACACTTTTTATTCTGCTCCTCATGATAGCTTCAGCAGAATTGATTATGTCCTGCTCCCGGAGGAGTGGGAACCCCGGGTATCTGATGCACAAATAGGGAATCTAACGTGGTCGGATCACGCCCCGACCTGGGTGAGCGTGGGGGGAGCTAGAGAAAGGGGGGGGGGGCAAGATTTTGGCGTCTCAATGAGAGCCTGCTCCGGAATGCGGAGGTATTGCAGGATGTGAAGGGGTGCCTGCGGGAATATTGGGAGCTCAATGACACGGGGGAGGTGGGGCTGTGGGAGGGGATGAAGGCGGTGGTGCGAGGGCGTCTAGTGATGTGGTCTTCCCGTTTTAAAAAACAGCGGGTGGCGAAAGAGGAGGCACTTCAACTTGAGATCAAACGGGTAACGGAGCTTTACCAAGGGCGGGGTAATAAGCGGGACCTTCGGCGTCTTAATCAGCTGCGGATGGAGCTGAATAAATTACAGGTGGACGAGATTGGGTTCCAGCTAGCGTGGCTAAAGCAGCGTTATTATGAATGGGGAGATAGAGCCGGTCGCTTACTGGCTAATAAGCTGCGGAAGCGGGAGGCCCAGTCTTCGATCAAGGGGTTAGTGGGGGCAAAGGGAGAACAGCTGACGACGGAGCAGCAGATTGGGGAGCGCTTTTGCCAATTCTATAGGGCTCTTTATCGGAATGAGGCGGGAGACCGGGGGGGGGGGAAAGGGCGGCTTACCTCGCGGGGATAGAGCTGCGGAGCTTAGATGGGGAGGCGACACAAGCCTTAGAACAGGACATCACTAGGGAGGAGGTGGGACTAGCCCTCAAGGGGTTGCCGGCAGGGAAGGCCCCGGGGCTGGATGGATTGACGGGGGCCTTCTATAAAGTCTTTCGTGAGGAACTTATAGACCGGTTGGTTCGGGTGGCGAACGGGGTGCAGGGGGAAGGTGGGGGCCTATCAGCGGATATGCTTACTGCCGGGATAACGGTGCTGCCCAAAGCGGGCAGGGACCCGCTACATTGCGAATCTTATAGGCCTATCTCCTTACTCAATGTAGATGTTAAAATCATTGCTAAAGTCCTGGCCAACAGGCTGGCACCGAGGATGCCCGGGTTGATCGGGCTAGATCAAACTGGTTTTATCCAGGGGCGGCAAGCCTCGGATAATATTAAAAGAGCGCTGGAAGTGGTATGGGGGGTGCGGGACCAGGGGAAGGAGGCTATGCTGCTGTCTATTGATGCTGAGAAAGCGTTCGATAGAGTGGATTGGGGGTTTCTATTTTTAACGATGGAACGGATGGGGATAGGCCCAAAATTTCTGAGATGGGTGCAGGCCCTTTATCAGGGCCCTAAGGCTAGGGTTAAGGTTAATGGGAGATACACAGGGGCCTTTGAGTTGGAGAGGGGAACTCGACAGGGTTGCCCGCTTTCCCCTCTTTTATTTGCCATTGCCATTGAACCCTTGGCTTGTGCCATTAGAACTAATGACCGGGTGCAGGGGCTACAGATGGGGGAGGGTCATCATAAGATCTCACTGTTTGCTGATGATGTCCTTTTGGTGGTCACACAGCCGGAGATCTCACTGTTTGCTGATGATGTCCTTTTGGTGGTCACACAGCCGGAGGACTCCCTGCCTGCGGTTCTTGACGTGCTGCGGAGCTATGGGGCGGTGTCTGGGTTTAAAATGAACCCAGACAAGACAGAGGCTCTGAACCTATCCTTGCCGGCGGCCCGCCTGGTGGGGCTGCAGCGCGCGTATCCGTTTAGGTGGAAAGAGGGAGCTATTCGCTATTTGGGGGTTAATATTATTACTGCGAAACCTAGCGGAATGTATTGGGCCAACTATGGTAAATTATGGAAGGACATAGAGAGGGACTTACAGCAGTGGGGGAGTTTCGAGGTCTCCTGGTTGGGCCGGATAGCTGCTGTAAAAATGAATATCCTCCCCCGAGTTTTATATTACTTCCAGGCCCTCCCGGTGGCTATTCCGGGGCTTCACATGAGGCGAATGCAGCGACAGGTGAACCAGTACATATGGCGGCGGCGCCCCCCAAGGGTTGCGCGTGCCGTCATGTATCGACGGCGGGAAGAGGGGGGTTTAGGTGTCCCCAACTTGCAGGCCTATTATTGGGCTGCCCAGGCGCGTCATGTGATGGACTGGCGGGGGGGGGGGAGGGAAAGACTTTTGTGGCGTTGGAACAGACTAGTCGTAGGGGCGGGTCCTTGGCGGGACTCCCCTGGATGAGCAAGGGCGAGCGGGAACTGGGGGAGGGGGACAGTCCATATGTGCGCCATGTGCTGGGGGAGTGGGACAAGGCTAGGAAGGGGGAGGGAGGGGGAAGGGGTTTCTCTGTGATGCGGGAATTGTGCCACACGGCGGACTTTCTTCCGGGGAAGGAGGGGGGAGGGTACAGGAGGTGGGCAAAGGGGGGCTTGCGCTGTTTCTACCAGTTTATTGATGGGGGGGGGGAGTGGATACCGTTTGCAACCTTGCAGGAGCAATTTGGGCTGAAAGAGGGGGACCGCTTCTATTATGGGCAAGTCATCTCCTATCTCCGGCAGAAACTGGGGAAAGAGGGACTGGCTCGAGATTATACCCCCCTGGAGGTGGTCTGGTATGGGAAGAGGACATCCCCGGGCCTTACCACTTCCCTTTACCGGGCGATCCAGGGGCCTTTGAGGGGGAAGCATCGATACCAGAGGGAATGGGAAGGGGACATGGGAGTGGAACTTGAGGAAGGACAATGGAAGCAGGTGTTTGATCAGCAGAGGTTGCTGCCTTGGTCGGTATCCATTCGCGAGAATTGGTGTAAGGTAATTATGCGATGGTACTATACGCCTGAACGCCTGCATAGGATGTACCCTGGGGTATCTAATCTCTGCTGGAGGGAATGTGGGGGGGTAGGCACGTTCTACCACATTTGGTGGACTTGCCCGAAGATACAGCTTTATTGGAGGCGGATACGGGGGTGGATTATGGAGGTGGTGGGACGTGAGGTGCTGTTAGATCCAGGTGGGTTTCTATTGGGGTGGTGGAGGGAAGGGGGCCCGGTAGAGGACCAGCGGCAAATTCAGGCCTGTTTGAGTGCGGCCCGCTGCGAGCTGGCTTATCGCTGGAAACAGCGGGAGGAGCCGCAGGTAGGGCACTGAGGAGCGCCTGCGCCAGGTGTACCTGATGGAAAAGTTGACCGCAGCACGGCATCAACGGGTTGACACCTTTGACAGGCGGTGGGGGAGGGTCATGCAATACTTAAGCAAAGATCCCCAGTGTTAGTGAGTGCGGAGGGGGGGAGGGGGAGGGGGGGCGTACAGGGGGGGAGTGGGATGGGGGGGAGAGAGGGGGGGACGGGGTGGAGGGGAGAGAGCGGCCGGGAGGAGGAGGAGGGGGGGGGAAGTGGGGGGGGGGGGGATACCGGAGGGGGGGAGGGTTAATCCAAAAAATTTCCCACAACAGTAGTGCTGGATATGCAGGGAAGGAGTGGATTAGCTGTTGTATGGGGGGGATAAGGGCTTAGATGGGGAGCGGTATTGACATGCTACTTAATATTCTGTTTTGTATGTAACCCCACCTGCAAGAGCCGTTTGTATCTGTTTATTACCTGTTGTGAATAAAGATTTAAATATACAAAAAAAAAGAACAGAGGTACATACTGCGTGCTAGTTGTCATAGTAACATAGTAAATGACGGCAGATAAAGACCAGTATGGTCCATCTAGTCTGCCCAGTTTATTTTGCTTTCATCCTGTTGTTGTAAAGGGACCCACTATGTCTGTCCCATGCCATTTTGAATTCTGTCACTGTATTTGCCCCCACCACTTCCATTGGGAGGGCATTCGAAGCATCCATCACCCTTTCAGTGAAGAAGTATTTCCTGACATTTCCTTTCAGTTTACCCCCTTGCAGCTTTATGTTATGCCCTCTAGTTTTGTAGTTTCTCCGTCTTTGGAAGAGGTTTATTTGTTCATTATTTCTCTTTAAGTATTTGAAAGGTCTGAATCATATCTCCCCTATCCCTCCTCTCCTCCAAAGTGTACATATTTAGGTCTTCAAGTCTCTTCACATAAGGCTTCTGATGCAGGCTCCAAATCATTTTGGTCGCCTTCCTTTGAACAGTTTCCATTCTTTTTACATCCTTCGCAAGATATGGTCTCCAAAACTGAACACAGTATTCCAAGTGGGGCCTCACCAGTGACTTATACAGTGGCATTAGTACCTCTTCCTTTCTGCTGGTAATTCCTCTTTGTATGCAGCCCAACATCCTCATGGCTTTTGCCACCACCTTGTCGCACTGTTTTGCCACCTTGAGATCTACAGAAATAATCACACCAAGGTCTTTCTCCTGATCTGTGCACTCCAACCTCTCTCCCCCTATCGCATACATTTCCCTTGGATTTCTGCTACCCAAGTGCATAACACTGCATTTCTTTGCATTAAATCTTAATTGCCAAGCATTAGACCATTCTTCCAGTTTTTGTAGATCTTTCCTCATGTTCATCACTCCCTCAGGGGAGTCCACTCTGTTGCAAATTTTCGTGTCATCTGCAAAAAGACAGACCTTTCCATTCAGCCCTTCAGCCATATCACTTACAAATACATTGAACAGTGCCGGGTCCAGGACCCGAACCCTGGGGCACCCCGCTAATCATCTTCCCTTCATTCGAGTGAGCTCCATTTACCATCACCTTCTGTCATCTGTCAGTCAACCAATTTCTGATCCAGTTTATCATCTTGGGATCCATCCCCAAGCTACTGAGTTTATTGATGAGCCTCCTATGAGGGACCGTATCAAAGGCTTTGCTGAAATCCAGGTAGATGACATCCATCGTATGCCCCTCATCTAGTTCTCTGGTCACCCAGTCAAAGAACTCAATCAGATTTGTTTGGCAAGATCTTCCTTCGGTAAAACCATGTTGCCTCGGATCTTGCAACCTGTTGGTTTTGAGAAAGTTCACTATTCGCTCTTTCAGGAGTGCTTCCATTATGTTTTCCCGCCACCGAGGTAAGGCTCACGGGCCTGTAGTTTTACACTTCTTCCCTGTTACCACTTTTGTGTAGAGGTACGACATCAGCCATTCTTCAGTCTTGAGGAACTTCTCCTGTTTCCAAGGATCTGTTGAAAACATCCTTTAACGGCCCTACAAGAACCTCTGAGCTCTTTCAGTATCCTGGGATATATCCCATCCAGTCCCATGGCCTTTTCCACTTTCAGTTTTTCAAGTTGTTCTAACACCTCATCTTCTGTCAATGGTGTGGTATCTACTTCATTTCCATTTTATATTTGGGAGTCACAGGTGGTCCTTCTCCAGGATTTTCTTGTCAATGCTCCCATTAACGTGGATTCTCTTAACGTCACCTCGGCATGCTGGCCATGCTCCCAACAATTAGCGCACAATTTTTGCACTTAACATGCAACTGGAGTAAAAGTTAATGTGTGGTATGTGTAAAAATTTACCACACCTTGGTAAAAGAGTTCAGCTCCTACAAAAAAGGAGCCTTTAGGGCATGTTTAGGTCAGACAAATGACATTAATCACCTAGGGCCAATTTTCAGTGTTCACTAGATAACTTCAATGTCCAAATTTAGAAAAAAATCAAGTAAATGCACAAATATAGCTGGCCAAATTTGTACTGACAAGATTCAAGCCTATTTTCAGGTGCAACCTAGCCAACTAGTTTATGGCTGCAAACTAGTTAGCCAGATTTTAGGGAGCTAAGTTAAACCAAGTGAGAGGCCAAACAGTGCTATGTGTCCAATCCATGGTTTTTTTGTTTTTTTGGGGGGGTATATGTTAACTGAGAATAATTCAAAGACAAACTGTACGCTAGATGGCACCAGTCAACCATATTTTGAGATCCCTGGTCTTGTCCGGAGAAAGTGAAGGGACTGGCAGTACAAAGGAGAGCTCCAAGCAATATACAATGCTGTTTACAATGACATCACTTAGTTTCATCTTTCCTTAGGTTCCAGGCCAATACAAGTTCAGTAACTGGTTGAACATAAATGCACTAACCAGTTCATGTATCGTAGCTTTATAGGTACTTACAGAACTTAAAGGAAAGGAGGTTCTCTCAGGTGCAGCTCATTAACCAAATCAGTCATACACTGACCTGAGATTAATTAAGCTTCAGGTGAACAAGGTATATTAAATGTATTAGGTACAATTTTATTAGTATAAATATCCATAGCAACCCTTGGTAAGTAAAGAACTTAAAGATCTAAAGACAAGCTTAAAACTAATATGCAGACAGCAGTGCAGCAGCAAGATGGGGGCTTTCCAGTCTTTTGCACTGAGTGTCACATGTATGATTTTCTCCCTGTTGGTGAGTGGTCTTAACGTGTGCACTAGGTGCAAGGAGCTCTTTGCTCTCAGGGAACAAGTCCATTCTCTGGAGGCTAGAGTAGCAGACTTGGAAGACATAAGAAAGACAGAGAGGTACATAGACGAGACTTACAGGGATATAGTCCTGAAGTCCCAGCTCCAGTCTGGCAGCATCCCTGTTGCCATGGAGGCAGGGCCGGCCCGTCCATTGAGCGAGAATGTTTTTTGCACAAGGCCCCGCGTTTCAGGGGGCCCCGCGCAAAAAACATTCTGATCCTAAAGTAAAATGTAAAAAAAAAAAAAAAGCTGTCTTCTCCCGCTGCCGGGACCGCCGCGGCAGAATCGAGTGTGCTGCGGGGCCCCCCCTGCCCAGCAGAGCCTGCCTGCCCTCCCCTGTATCCGCTCTCGTAGCTTCAGTCACACGCGCCGGCTTTCAGAGCACGAGGGGAGAGTTTCTCCCTCGCTGCTCTGTTAAGCCCGCAGGGGCTGATGGGAAGTTCCCATCAGCCCTCGCGGGCTTAACAGAGCCGCGAAAGGGAAACTAGTCCCTTCGTGCTCTGAAAGCCGGCGCGTGTGACTGTCTGAAGCTACAACGAGAGAGCGGATACAGGGGAGGGCAGGCAGGCACTGCTGGGCAGGGGGGGCCCCGCAGCACACTCGATTCTGCCGCGGCGGTCCCGGCAGCGGGAGAAGACAGCTTTTAAAAAAAAAACATTTCCCTGGGCTGGGCTGTGGGGGGGGATTAGGAGTGGTGCTGGGCTGGGGGGGATTAGGAGTGGGATTGGGGGGGTTAGGAGTGGTGATGGGCTGGGGGGGGATTAGGAGTGGTGATGGGCTGGGGGGGTTAGGAGTGGTGATGGGCTTGGGGGGGTTACGAGGGGTGAAGGGCATGGGGGGTTAGGAATGGTTATTGGCTATGGGGGAGCTAAGTCTGTATATGGGCTGATGGGATTAGGACTGGAAGTGGGTTGATGGGGGTTAGGACTGGTAATGGGCTATGGGGGAGGCCTTAAACTAAAAATTGGGTGATGGGGGATTAGGACTGGAAATGGGCTGGTGGGATTAGGACTGGGAGTGGGCTGATGGGGAGGTTAGGACTGGTAATGGGGTATGGGGGGGCTTAAACTGAAAATTGGGTGATGGGGATTAGGACTGGAAATGGGCTGATGGGGGGTTAACACTGGAGGTGGGCTGATGGGGTTAGGACTGGTAATGGGCTGTGGGCTGATGGGGGGTTAGGACTGATATTGGGCTATGGGGGGGCTAGGACAGGAAATGGGCTGATGGGGAGGGGTTAGGACTTGAGGTGGGCTGATGGGGTTAGGACTGGTAATGGGCTGTGGGCTGTTGGGGGGGTTAGAACTGGCAATGGGCTATGGGGGGCTGACTGGAAATGGGTTGATGGGGTTAGGACTGGAAGTGGGCTGATGGGGGGTTAGGACTGGAAGTGGGTTGATGGGAGGGGGCTAGGACTGGTATTGGGTTGGGGGGTTGCTAGGACTGGAAATGGGCTGATGGGGGCTAGGACTGGAAATGGGCTGATGCAGGGACTAGAAGGGAATGGATGCTGGGTGAGGCTGGAACTAGAAGGGAGCTGATGTTGGGGGAGGATTAGAATGGGATGGGGCTGGGAGAGTAAAATGGAGAGGGGAAAAATATTTTGTGTGGGAGGGATAAAAAAATCTACAATTGGCCGGGTATTGGGAGAGTAAGTGGGGATTGAGGATGGAGGGGTAAAATTTGAGTGGATGAAATAGGAATGAGGAAAGAGCAAAAGGAGAAAGATTAGTATGTTAAAGCAGATGTAGAGAGAGAGAATGGAAAAAAAACTAGAAGAGAGAAGAAAGGACAAATGGACAGCAGATGATGGAGAGTTAGCAGAAAACATGAAGAAACCAGAAGAAAGTGGCTGGAGCAATTGCAACTGAAAAAAAATGCACAAAAGGTAGAAAGATATCTCTTTATTTTGAATTTATTAACTGGAATATGAAAGCTCTGGGAAACGTGCATCATTAACGTCTGCGCTTTGTTTGGTACAAGAGGAAATTAATTTATAGTTTTATTTCTACAGTGTTGTTGTACATTCCAAGTTTGGCTTTTGGGGTTCCCAGTTTAATTATTGCCTTCCTGTTTCTAAATTGTGATTCCTTGTTTGGTGATGGTCTACTATGTTCTGTATGTGTAACTGAGCTGAGGTATTCTATTTATGTAATTCCTATTTGACATTGCCACTTGTTCTCTTTCCCCAGTAGGTCATGTATTGTTGTTCTCTGAAATGTATTGTTTTAATATTTGCAGTGTTGCCTTTTGATAGGTAGGGTATGGTGCTTTGTGAGTCCTGGTAGTGCTGTTAGGATACGGCGGGTTTGCTATGGGTTCTAAATGGGCAGTGTTTGTAGTACTTCCTAATGTGCCTGGCGGTTGGCACTGGATTATAGTAATGTAGAAATCTTTTAGTCTGTCTTTATCCATACACTCATTAAGAGACATGTTTACTAAAAGTTAGTGTATGTTAGCATTATGCAAATATTTATGCAAATATTTATGCAAATAAGGCCACTTATGCAAATGAGGCCCCGCACCGCGTCTCCGCACATGGCCCCGCACCCCCCTTGGGCCGCCCCTGCATGGAGGAGAGAGGTCACGTGACAGGAGAGCATCACCCTGGTGTGGCAGGAAGTGATCCTGTAACTAGGATCTGTCCTCCAGGTGATATAAAACCCTCTCGCACCGAGGAAGTTTCTCCAGGGCCATGTGCCCATGAGGGAAGGGTTAGGACAGCCGTTATAGTTGGTGATTCGATCATTAGGTATGTAGATAGCTGAGTGGCTGGTGGACGTGAGGATCGCCTGGTAACATGCCTGCCTGGTGCGAAGGTAGCGGACCTCACGCGCCACCTAGATAAGGTCTTAGATAGTGCTGGGGAGGAGTCTGCTGTCTTGGTACATGTCGGTACCAATGACATAGGAATATGTGGTAGGGAGGTTCTGGAGACTAAATTTAGGCTTTTAGGTAGGAAGTTGAAATCCAGAATTTCCAGGGTAGTGTTCTCCGAAATGCTTCCCGTTCTACCCGTAGGACCCAAAAGGCAGGCAGAGCTTCAGAGTCTCAATGCGTGGATGAGACGATGGTGCAAGTATGAGGGTTTTGGATTTGTTAGGAACTGGGGAAAGGAGGGGCTCTTCCAAAGGGATGGGCTTCACCTTAACCGGGATGGAACCAGGCTGCTGGCATTAACCTTTAAAAAGGAGATAGAGCAGCTTTTAAACTAGATAATAGGGGAAAGCCGACAGTCGCACAAGAGCACATGGTTCGGAAGAATGTATCCTTGAAGGATACTACCAAAAGCAGAGAGGTTCCAACAAAGAGTAAAGTAGCCCAAATGCCCTCAAGTATGGAGCAGACAGAGCTTAAAGATCCCAAATTACCCATGCCTACCAATAGCCAGATTAATATGAATAAAATACAGTCTCTAAAATGCTAGAAGTCTAAAAAAAAGATGGGAGAGTTTAGAATATATAGCTCTAAATGAGAGGTTAGATATGATTGGAATCTCAGAGACATGATGGAAGGAGGACAACCAGTGGGACACTGTGATACCGGGGTACAAACTATATCGTAATGATAGACCTGATCAAATTGGTAGAGGGGTTGCGCTCTATGTTAGAGAAGGCATTGAGTCAGAAAGGATTAAAGTTTTGCAGGAAACAAAATTTACTGTAGAATCTCTATGGATTGAAATTCCATGTAAAAGGGGAAGGTGAAGGCAGTGGGGGTGTAGTATCAACCGCCTGGCCAGAATGAACAAATGGATGATGAAATGCTGAAAGAAATCAAGGAAGCTAACCAAAGTTACAGCACAGTAATAATAATGGGTGATTTCAATTACCCCGGTATCGATTGGGTCAGTGTCACGGCAGGACATGCTAGGGAGATAAAGTTCCTAGATGAAATAAATGACTGCTTCTTGGAGTAGCTGGTTCATGAACCTACCAGAGGGGAAGCCATATTGGACCTAGTCCTTAGTGGAACACAAAATATGGTGCAAGAGATAAGGGTGTTGGGGCCCACTTGGCAATAGTGATCATAGCATGATCGCCTTTGATTTAATTAGTGGAGGAGGGATAGTAAGGAAATCCACAGTACTACCTTTTAACTTTCGAAAGGGAGACTATGATAAAATGAGGAAAATAGTTAAGAAAAAACTAAAAGGAGCAGTTGCAAAGGTGACTTACACCAAGCTTGGGTGGTGTTGAAAAATACTATCTTGGAAGCCCAGACCAGCTGTATTCCACGCTTTAAGAAAAGTGGAAGGAAGTCCAAAAAACTGCCATCATGGTTTAAAAGTGAGGTCAGAGAGGCTGTTGCCAAAAATTGATCTTTCAGGAAATGGAAAAAAGAGCCAAACGACGAATACTGGAAACAGCACAAGCACTGGCAAGTTAAATATAAGGGATTGATAAGGCAGGCAAAAGGAGAATTTGAGAAGAAGCTTGCTGCAGAAGCAAAAACGCGTAATAAAGACTTTTTCAAGTACATTCGTAGCAAAAAACCTGTGAGAGAGTCATTAGATGATAGAGGGGTTAAAGGGGCACTAAGAGGCGACAAGGCGATAGCGGAGAGACTGAATGAATTCTTTGCTTCGGTCTTTACTGAGGAAGATGTAGGGATGTTACCCATGACTGAAGTGGTATTTAAAGGTGTGGAAGAATTGAAGGAAATATCGATACCTCGGGAAGATGTATTACAACTGTTAGATAAACTGAAGAGTGGCAAACCACCTGGGCCGGATGATATACATCTAAGGGTGTTGAAAGAACTGAAATATGAGATTGCAGACCTGCTATCAGTAATCTGTGAACTATCATTAAAATAATCTGTAATATCTGAAGATTCGAGGATAGTGAACGTAACGCCAATTTTTAAAAAGGGTTCCAGGGGTGATCCGGGAAACTACAGACCGGTGAGCCTGACGTCTGTACCGGGAACAATGGTAGAAACCATCATAAAGAACAAAATTGCTGAACATGTAGATAGTCATGGCTTAATGGGAGAGAGCAAACATGGCTTTAGACAAGGAAGATCTTGTCTTACTAATCTGTTATGTTTTTTTGAAGGTGTGAATAAACAGGTAGACAAAGGTGAGTCGGTTGATATAGTGTATTTGGACTTTCAGAAAGCCTTTGACAAGGTCCTTCATCAGAGACTTTTGGCAAAACTAAAGAGTCATGGGATAGGAGGCAGTGTACTATTGTGGATCAGGAACTGGTTAAAAGATAGAAAGCAGAGGGTAGGGCTAAATGGCCAATTTTCCCAATGGAGAAAAGTGAATAGTGGTGTGCCTCAGGGATCTGTGCTGGGTCCGCTGCTTTTTGACATATTCATAAATGACTGGAAAAGGGAATAATGGGTGAGGTTATCAAATTTGCAGATGACACAAAACTATTTAAAGTTGTTAAAACCGAAGAGGATTGTGGAAAATTGCAAGAGGATCTTGATAAATTGGAAGACTGGGCATCAAAATGGCAGATAAAATTTAGTGTGGACAAGTGCAAAGTTATGCACCTAGGGAAGAACAACCCAAACTATGGTTACACGATGCAAGGTTCCACATTAGGAACCACCATCCAGGAAAAAGATTTAGGCGTCATTGTGGATAACATGTTAAAACCCTCGGCCCAGTGTGCAGCGGCGGACAAGAGAGCAAATAGAATGCTAGGTATTATTATATTATAATTGATCTTGCTTGCAACACCACGAATCCGCATACTTTGAACTGGGTATTAGGTGACTTCAACCTCCCATCCATTCAAGACAGTCACACCAATGCCTTTAATGATGCCCTCAGTGAGCTAGGCTACGTTCAACTGGTTGATACCCCTACCCATATAAAAGGTAACATACTTGATCTGATCTTTGCACCACAGCCAGCCCTCCCTCATTGGCACAAGTCTCACCTAAATGTAAGCTCAGTTCCTTGGTCAGATCATCTCCTGATACGTTTCCAGATACCAACTTGCACCATCTCTGCCAAAACCAATCCTGAGGTTAGACCCACCTCAGAACAATTAAAGCGCTTCCATCCTTTTAACAGAGAAGATTTGTTAAAGAGGACACAGAACCTACTTGACCCACCTGATCAAAGCCTCGACGACATGGTCGCCTCTTGGAACTCAAACCTTGATGCCGTTATCCACGTACCTACTACAAACAAAGCACCACATAAGAAAAAGAATGCTCCATGGTACTCCCAAGAGCTACGTAAAGCGCTCCTTCAACTCAGACGACTAGAGAGGCTCTGGAGACGATCAAGAACAACTGAGCCACGAAGCATTCACATCACAATTAGGAAAACATCGTGTATCCATTGCATCAAGCATGAAACAATATCACGCAAACAGACTACAACGCTCCCTGAACAAACCCCATGAGCTCTTCCAAATTGTAAAATCCTTAAGAAAAGAACCATCTCAAGGGAACTCGACCCACCCAGACCCCCAGGAATACGCCTACTACTTGCGTAACAAAAGTAACCAGCTTGTTCAACCTGCTAAGCCCCTCATCTCAACTAGTCCACCCCTCTCCGCCCCCCAACCCCAACTTGATCATTCCTTAAGAGAGATCCAACATACCATCACATCCTTCTCTACCCCAACCAACAGAGTCATTCAAGACACTATATCACGTATAAACACTACCACAGCACCCCTGATCCGTGTCCAGCTCCCTGGATAAAATCCCTGCGTGCTAAGCTCAGCCCATTCTTATCCAAGCTTATAGATGTATCTTTCTCTACTGGAACATTCCCTCGAAGCCTGAAACAGACCGCCATCAGACCTCTTCTAAAAAACAGTAAGTTGGACCCTTCAATGATGGAATCCTACAGGCCTATCTCCAGCATACCCCTCCTATCAAAAATCATTGAAAAGATTACTCAACGTCAATTACAGGATCACATAGATACCAACGCACCCCTGCATCCCTGCCAGCATGGATTTCGTGAAGCGCATGGTGTCGAAACGCTACTGACAACCCTATTCAACACTCTATCTATAGGTCTGGATAACATAAGACAAGGCTTTGTTCTAATCTTTATGGACATTGCCGCTGCCTTTGATACAGTAGACCACGAAGTTCTCCTTCGACGCCTCAGAGAGAAGGGAGTCCACGGTTTAGCTCTATCATAGTGCGCGTCATACCTCACGGACCATTGGCAACACGTCCGTTCTGGCCCTTCCACATCCGACCCCTTCCTCCAAACGAAAGGTGTTCCACAAGGCTCCTCCCTTTCTGCATTGCTATTTAACATTTACATGCAACCCATCTGTGACCTTATCCACTCATTTAACATCAACTGCCTGGTCTATGCCAACGACGTCTTGATGTACATGCCGATCTCGACAGAACATCTTGACCTCTCCCCTCTAATCAAATGCTTTGACGCAGTCACAGACTGGATAAATGCACAAAGGCTTAAGTTAAACTTCAAAAAGACGGAAGCCCTCTTCGTCACCAGGAATCCGGCATTTACTCCACCCCTGTCCATCAAAGTTCGTGACGCAGAGCTCATATGCAAGACTACAGTGAGATACCTGGGAGTTACACTTGATCAGCAGCTTAATATGAAGGCCCATATCAATAACATAACAAAATTGGTATATCATAAAATCCGGACCCCCCGCCATCTTCGTCAGCTGTTAGAACCTGAAGACTTTTGAACTGTTTTTCAGGCCCTAATAATGCCTCACCTGGACTACGCCAATGCGATATTACATGGCCTTCCAAAAAGTACAACCAACCCCTTACAACTTGCAATGAATTCAGCTGCAAGAATCCTTCATGGAGCCTCCAGAAGATCCCACATTACTCCAATACTGAAACAGTTGCATTGGCTCCCCATACTCGCCAGGATCTCTTTCAAGATTCTAACTATGACCCATAAAGCCATCAAGAAATACCCAGCTACTGCCATTACTGACCTAGTATCAATCACACCCCCTAACCGGGTAAGGAGATCGAATGCTTCAAATACCCTCATTCTACCTAAGGCAAGCACTAAGTGCTCCCAAGTTACCAGATCTAGAGCCTTTGCATTCTTTGCACCATCCTGCTGGAACGCTCTACCGGCGACTATCAGAACCATCAGTGATCTCTCCCAATTCAAGAAGGCACTGAAACATCACCTTTTTCTTCTTCACTATGATGTTTCAGTCGCCACCTCACACCCTCCTACTTTCACACCTCAATGCAGCACCTCAAGCTCATGCATCTCACATTCTTTACTGAATACTCGCTATCACACATTTAACCTCCTCCCATCATGAGATGCTTGTACAGTTCATAGAACCCTTTATATAGTTACATAAAGTGGTTTGTATATATTTATCATGTTTTTCCCTGTTAAGAAACTTGTTTAATGTATACCCAAGTTATTATACCTGTTTATTGTAAGCACAAATCACCAAGCTGAGATGTGTAGTTTAATGTTCATTGTAAACCGCACTGATTTCAAATAGCGCGGTATAAAAGAGACTTTAAATAAATAAATAAAAAATAAGGAAAGGAATCAAAAATAAAACAAAGGGGCTTCCGGTGGCGTCGGATACCTGATGGCTGCCTGACTCCACAGCTCCGTCCCGATAGTGGATTTAATGCCCTGATTAGCTGCTACCTCCCCCCTGATTAGCACCCCCGAGGCAACGGATTTGGTGGAGCCTACATTGCGGACCGAATGGCGGCGCGAAAAAAGCAAGTGCGGACCTAAAAGCTTTTACTTTTAAGCCCTCCACGGGGCCGCGGACCCCAGCGACCAAGATGGCGGCGGGTCGCGGTGAATCCGCCAGTGCAGCTGAAGTCGGAGGAAATGGTGGAGGGCCTAGTGAGATTCAGGCCCTTCGTGCAGACCTGCAGGGGTGGTTTGAGGCTTCACGGCAGGACTTCGAGAGCCTTAAGTTGGAGGTCCATAGCTGGCTCCAGGAGGTGAGAGGGGATCTGGCTGGCCTGGGGAGCCGGCTGGAAGAGGTGGAAACACAATTTGAGGAGCATGTGGGCCAGTGTGCCCTGGTGGAGCAACGAATTGACTCGCTTAGCCAGCTGCAAGAGGAGGTCTGGCAAAAGGTTGAGGACCTGGAGAACAGGTCCCGCCGGGCGAACCTGCGGATCCGGGGCCTCCCGGAGCAAGAAGGCTCCGTTAATTACTTGCTGCTGGCGGAAGAGTTCTGTGCGGCGGTCTTGCAGAGGGCGGAGGTGGCTATGGACTCTGTTTGTCTGCGCGTGGAGCGAGCACACCGGGCGTTGGGTCCCCGCCGAGATAATCAGCCTCGGGATGTCCTTATGTGCCTGCACGAATACCGCACCAAAGAGTTAGTGCTGGCTGCAGCGCGGAAATTGGGGCGTATCAGATGGCACGAGGCGGAGGTGGAAGTTTATGCGGATATTTCTGGTATTACTATGCGGAAACGCCGCGCATATCAGCAAGTTACTAAAAAGCTGCGAGATGAGAATGTTCGCTATCGGTGGCTTTTCCCGGTGGGGCTCCAGTATTCGTTGAATGGTAAAGCCTATGCGGTGCACTCTGTGGAGGCAGCGATTGAGAGCATGCAGCAGGTGGGCTGGTCGGACATACCGTCGCTGCCGCTGACTGCGACTGATGACCCTGCAAAAAGTGGAGCGCAGCGGCCCAGTCATCTTCAGTGGAGCCGTGCGGCTGGGGGAGACAAACGTTTGCGGAGGCAGCGACCCTCTCGGACCCAGTCTACTGTGGACACTTGAACTGTGGGCCTGCGGGGCTCGTGGGAGGCCTTTTCTTTTTTCTTGAATGGGGTTCCTAGCTATTCCTGGTCCGACATGTGGGTTGGTTGTTTGTTGTTCAAGTGGGGGTTGCTTTTTTCTAGGGGGTTGTGTGGTTTTTTTTTATTTTTTTTTTTCTGTATGTTTATATGGGGCTATGTGCTGTTATACTGTTTGATCGGGGGGCTTTTGGGTCTGCGGTCTGGCTGCCGCAGGTCGGTGTGTGGGGGAGGTATGGGGAGGGGGGAGGGGGCTGTGTAGGTGGGAGGGGAGAGGGGGGGTGGGTGGGAAGGGGGAGGGTGGGGAGGGGGGTGGAAGGGAGTGGGGAGGGGTCATGTTTGTATTCGAAGACCTTATGTATAAGGAGGGTGAGTGCCTTAGGCCATGGCTTTCTTTAATTTGGTGACAATTAATGCTAAAGGGCTTAACTCTTCAGGAAGCGCCAACTTTTTTTCAAGGAATGTGATCGGTTGGGGGGTGATATTGTTTTTGTCCAGGAGACCCATCTTCGGGTGCGAGATGAGCGGTGCATGGGGCATAGGCACTTTCCTCAGCAATTCTTTGCTTCCAATAGGCGGGAACGGAGACGGGGGGGTGTGGGGATTCTTCTTTCCTCTCGGGTGACGGGGATGGTGACAGATTGCATCCGGGATGCCGGAGGTAGGTATGTACTCCTAACACTTCAACTAGGGGTAGATACTTTCACATTGGTTAGTGCCTACGCCCCGAATGTAAATCAAGGAAAATTCTTTCTGACCTTGCAGGGGGTGCTCCTGGGGAAGGCCGTTGGAAAATTGATCATGGGGGGTGATTTTAATGTTGCCCCGGATCCCTTGGTGGATACCTCTCGAGGGGCGGCCTCTACCCCCAGGAGCCATCGCCTCAAGTTGAAACGCTTGGTGAGCAAGCTGGATCTGGTAGATGTATGGCGGGAGGTGAATTATGGCCAACGGGATTATTCTTATTATTCCCCCGTCCACGGCACCTACTCCCGGATTGATTTATTCCTTATTGATAAGACTCTGCTGGGGGGGGTGAAGGAATGTGTGATCCGTGAGCGCACCTGGTCGGATCATGCCCCCTTGACCTGTCGGCTTCGGCTCGGCAAGCAGGGCCCCTGCAGGGCGTGGTGGAAGCTCAATGAGTCTCTGTTAGATGACCCCGAGGTGGTGCTTCAGGTCCGCGATACTATCTCTGATTATCTCTCTCTGAATGATACGGGCGAGGTTGGCCCGGGAACCCTCTGGGAATGCTTGAAGGCGGTGGTGCGGGGTAAGTTGATCTCGGTGGGGTCCCATAAAAAGAAGGCCCGGTTGGCCCAACAGGAGAAAATCCTGGGTTCCATTCGGGAGACTGAGAACCAGCTGAAGGCGCACCCGTCCAATAGGGCCTTGCATAAGGTGTTGTGGGGCTTTAGAAAAGACCTGAGTGAAATTCACCTTCATGAGATACAGTATAAACTACAGTTGTTACGACAGCGCACCTTTGAATTTGGTAATAAAGTAGGGAGGTTGTTAGCTCGCAAGGTGCGGAAGTGGACTGTGCGTAATGCTATTCTCAAGATTAGGGATGAGCAGGGCCGTTTGCTCTGGCTCACTCAGGAAATTGAAGATAGGTTTGTACAATTTTATCGGAACTTGTATACCCCGGAGCATGACCCGGGCGAGGCAGTGCTCTCGGCTTATTTGGAGGGTGTTCAGCTCCCTCGGTTGTCTGGGCAGGCTAGTGCGGATCTGTCTAAGCGCATAGGGGAGCAGGAGGTGCTCTCGGTGATTAAAGGGTTGAAGTCCCATAAGGCCCCGGGGATGGATGGGTTCTCTAATATCTTTTATAGGGTTTTTGCTGGGCAGGTCGTCGAGCCCCTCACAGCGATGTATAATTCTTTCAGTGATGGTGGCCCGCTCCCATCATCTCTGCGGCTGGCGGGGATTAGTCTCATCCCCAAAGAGGGGAAGGATCCCACAGATTGCGGTGCGTACCGTCCCATCTCCCTATTGGGCAGTGATTTTAAGATTTTCACCCGGGTTTTGGCAAATCGGCTTTTGCCGAGTCTGGGACGGTTGATTCACCCCAATCAGTCGGGGTTTGTCCCCGGTCGGTATACGGCCGATAACATTCGTCGAGCGCTGAACTTGATGTGGCAGAGTTCCCGAGCTGGAACGTCTCTGGCTTTGCTTGCGGTCGACGCTGAGAAGGCCTTCGACCGAGTGAGTTGGTCCTTTTTGTTTAAAACTTTGGAGAAAGTGGGGGTGCAGGGGGCTTTTCTGTCCTGGGTCCGGAGCCTTTATAATCAGCCCTTGGCGTGTTTAAAGATTAACGGTGCTGTTACCCAGGCGTTTGCATTACAACGGGGAACGCGGCAGGGCTGCCCCTTGTCCCCCTTGCTCTTCATTCTGGCGATGGAACCCATGGCGCAGCGTGTTCGGGATTGTGCGGAGATCTCTGGTGTACACGTGGGGACGGTACAGCATAAGATATCCCTGTTTGCCGATGACGTTTTATTTTTCCTTACACACCCCGAGGGTTCCCTGGCGGCGGTTCAGGTGGAGTTGGCTCGGTACGGGGAGGTCTCGGGCTTTCGTATGAACGTCTCCAAATCGGAGCTGCTTAATGTCTCTCTTACTGATAGGGAGGCTGCTCGGGTGCGGCAGCGCTTCTCATTTAAATGGGCTCGCAATAGTATTCGTTATCTCGGGGTGCAGATTACAGCACAGTTTGGGCAGCTTTTTGCCGCTAACTATGCCCTGGCTTGTGCCAATATGTTTCGGGAATTGGAGAGGTGGGAGAGTTTTGAGGTGTCCTGGTTGGGCAGGATTGCGCTGCTAAAAATGATAGCATTGCCCCGACTGCTTTATTTGTTTATGAATCTGCCCATAAGGGTGCCCCGTTCCTTCCTAGCGAAGATCCAAGCTCGGTGTTCCAAATTTGTGTGGCGTGGGAGAAGGCCACGTGTGGCGCGGACTGTGTTATGCGCACCTAAGTTAGAGGGTGGGATGGGGCTCCCGCTGTTCTCTCGGTACTATGAGGCGGCCCGGGTGCGAGAGGCCTTTGAATGGGTGTTTCGGGAAGAGGCGGAATGGGTGATCCTGGTTGGAACGTCTGTGCCACGACCCCACACGTTGGCAGGCTTGCTATGGGGGACGGGAGGTGGGGAGATGGGGGAGAATCCTTTCCTAAGGTTAACTATGGGCTATTGGCGCAAATGGCGCCTGAAGTGGTATGGGGGGCGGGGAGCCTCAAAGTTTATTCCAATTGTGGGCAGCCCTGATTTCCTCCCTGGACTTCAGGACCCCGCCTTTGCCCGGTGGGTAGAGAGGGGCCTGCAGTTTGTAGGTCAATTATATGAGGGGGGAGACTGGGTTACTTTTGAAGACCTGGTGCGTGGCTTTCAGCTCCTCCCCGCGGATCGTTTTCGGTACCTGCAGGTGCTTCATTTTTCCCAGTCCATGGTGCGGAGGGGGCAGGGCGAGCGGGGAGCGGCGGTAGATGAGATCCTCTCTAGGGGGCAGGTCAAAGGGTTAATTTCTGCCTTGTATAGACTAATGGATTTTACGGACTGTGCTGCTTGGTCTCATAGGCGGGCTTGGCTATGTGATTTGAATCGGTCGTGGGAGGGGCCGCAATGGCAGGGGGTTTGCAAGGGTTTGCTGACTGGCGTAGTGGCCAGCACTGTGTTGGAGCATAATTATAAGATGCTGTACCGCTGGTACCTCACACCGCTGCGGATGCAGAGATGGCTGGGGGGCCCAGCACTCTGTTGGCGACAGTGTGGAGGTGTGGGTTCTTTTATGCATATCTGGTGGGATTGCCCGGCCATCCAACGCACCTGGGGGGAAGTGCAGGATTGGTGTGGTTGTGTGGTTGGGCGGCCTGTTCCCTGGGGTCCCTGTATGGCCTTGCTTGCAGTGGGGAGTGATTCTCTTTCCGGCGACCTGGCGGGGTGGTGTGGGATTATATGCACTGCGACCCGCCAATGTATTGCGCGACAGTGGCGGAGTTTGGAGCCACCTTCTCTTTTGATGATCCAGAACCAGGTTGCTCACCTTTATCTGATGTACCGCCTTACGGCGTTGCGGGTCAAACGGCCCTTGCGCTTTCAATCTGTGTGGGATCAATATTCTAATTGGTGTCAAGGGGCTCAGGGTTGAAGCATTTTGTTTGCCCCTACCGTTGATGCCAGGTCTAGTGTTCTGATTGTGTGGGAGTGGGTCTTCGACTGTACTGTGACAGTTCTGTTGGGGGGGGTGGGACGGGGGGGGTTGGGAGTTTGAGGATTGTTAATGTGTTTGTATTCTCTTTACTGTATCATGGCCCTTGGGCCTTTTGGTTGATAAACAATAAAGGGAAAAAAGAAAAAAAAAAAAATAAATAAAACAAAGGATATTATAATGCCTCTGTATCGTTCCATGGTGCAACCGCACCTTGAATATTGTGTGCAATTCTGGTCGCCATATTTTAAAAAGGATATAGCGTTATTAGAAAAGGTTCGGAGAAGACCCACCAAAATGGTAAAGGGGATGGAAGGATACCCCTATGAAGAAAGGCTAAAAAGGTTAGGGCTCTTTAATCTGGAAAAGAGACAGCTGAGGGGAGATATGATAGAAGTCTATAAATTCATGAACGGAGTGGAATGGGTAAACGTAGATCGATTGTTTACGTTATCAGAATATAGAAAGATTAGGGGACATGCAATGAAGCTACAGGGTAAACTATTTAAGACTAATAAAAGAAAATATTTTTTCACTCAACGTGTAATCAACTTCTGGAATTTGTTACCGGAGGATGTAGTAAAGGCTGTTAGTGTAGCTGGGTTTAAAAATAGTTTGAACAAGTTCCTGGGGGAAAGGTCCATAAACCATTATTAAGAAGGGACCCAGGATATCCATGCTTGATCCAATACAAGCATTGTGGAACTTGTGTCTTTTGGGGAAACTGCTAGGTATGTATGACCTAGATTGGCCACTCTTGGAAACAGGATACTGGGCTTGATGGACCTTGGTCTGACCCAGTATGGCATATCTTATGGTCTTATGTTCAGTTCTGGCTCCCGTCTGAACATGTAAATAAGCACCTTATAATAATCAGTCTGCTGCAACTGGTGTCAGCCATAAGTGCTGCAAAGCTTGCAGGAAACGAAACATAAATTCTAAGGGCAGACTCAATCTGGTAATGTTATCAGGATAACTTTAACAAGATATTCATATTCAGCAGACATAACCAAACAAGTCCCTCTGCTGAATATAACCCGTTAAAGTTTTAGGCCAGATATCTGATTAGCTGAATATCACCCTGAAATAATTGGATACCCTTTGTCCACCCAACAAGTTCCAGTTAATTTACTCGAAGATTTTAAATATATACCTCTAAGTATTTTAAGTAAGCATTTTAAATATATTATTTTTTGTATTTATATTTATTAAACATATCAAGAATCCAACAAGTAACAAACAGGCCAGTTAAGCCAGTAAGTTAATCACCAACACATATTAGACTATGAAAGATGCTAAACATGATTTCAACTGAACACTTGATGAATAAAAGTCAGTAACTAACACTGTTTTTCTTTAATTAACTACTACCCCCACCCTAACCCTTTCCTGTCCTCTGCTTCCAACTACCCAGTCTGAGACGTGGATAGCAGTAGGAAGACGTTCTTTATTGAATAAAAAAGCCTAGGCCACATCTCAGACTGGGTTGTTTATAAGCACGTGGATTCGTGCTTTTGGTTGGTACTCTGCTTCCAACTATCCAGTTGAGATCAAACCCTTGCACTCATAACTGTTGCTATAACTCATTACTCGAAAGCCTGTATAGGCTTCACCATGCCTCAGTATAGGTGTTGGGCCTAACTATGTGCATACATCATACTTAATGTTCTAACTGCATTTGGTTTTCAGCCTTTCCATCCACAGCCCCACCAAAGGAGGGGCCAGAGTTATCCAAGCAGTAGGAATACATTTACGTGCCACTGGTAGTGTCACCAGTGGCCCACCCTGAGTCCTAGGGCATGCAGAGAGGGTCAGGCTGGTGAATATCCTGAGCCAGGAAGTGGGGGTAGTGCAGGCATAGTAGTACACACCCTCTGGGTAATGAAGTCCCAAACACTCCCCAAGCAGAGGAATAGAAGTAACAAAAGTGGTAAGGTCAAAATGAGGTTTTATTTCCCCGTCCCGGGGTTTGGTAAGCACAAAGAACTTAGGACAAAATAACCATGCTTCTGGTACAAGGAAAAGTAAATCAGGAACTGAAGAAAAATAACTCCTTTTTCTTCCAGCTTTCACTATACAGTCCTTTAACACAGGAATCAATAAACGTTTCTTTTCAAAGACAGCAATGCTCACTTTGCTTCTCAATGCTGTTCCTACAGCTTTATACATCCAACTCAGCGAAGTGATTCTACGGTATCTGCTATAGTCAGTGTACAATCCATAGGCTCATCAATTATACATTCATCTATGGATTCAACTTGCATATCTTCCAGCCCTTCCCCCGTTGGATACATGGGAACACATTCACACAGGGATTTAAAACAATTCTCTTTACCTTTAAGAGAGTCCCGGAGAGCTTTACTATCCCAGAGAAAACTGGTATTCTTTGTTTTCTCCCTGTTCCTTTTACAAAGACCACTGTCTGGCCTTTGCCTGTAAGGTTTACTTGTCAGTGCTTCTTCAATATCAGCAGAGTCTAGAGATTTGTACCTTCCTCTCACCGGAGCTTCTGGGCACACCCAAACTGACTTTCTGCGTGGCTTTTCTCTCCACTTACCTTCAACACCAGGCTCTAACTGAGAGTAGCTTTCCTGTAGTCTTTGGGTTTGAGTTCTCTGTACCTTTTCAGCTGAAGCTTTCCTTGGTCGGTTCTCAGGGCTGCTTAAATCACTCTCAGCCTCTCTGCTATCAGTCCTTCTAACGGTTCTCCTTCCAGTTCCCCTTTCAGCTCTCCTTCCAGAACTGCTTCCAACTCTCTCTCCAGCATTCTCACTGCTTTCTAATGAGTGCTTTTTATCAGCCTTAGGGCTTAGCTTCGTTCCTCCCCCACCCAGGTGACCCTCAGGGCACGGGGATTGTTTGCAACTTGGGCGGGGCTGCTGCACTCGTGGCTGGGTTTGTTTATATCTCCCCTGGCAACCTGTAGCCATGTGCTTTACTTGGCTGTCAGACTCTGACGTACTTTCCTCAGTTACCTCTGACTGCAAGGCAAGGGACGGATCTACCCCATTACAGTAGACCAAAGTTGACAAACATATGCGTTCCTCTATCACACACTTCTGAGACCTGCACACCACAAATGAGCAAGACCTCTTCTTGTCCTTTGCAACAAATCCCTGTAATTCCTTACCCACCTCTTCCTGGCACTTTACTTAGGCAGCTGACTCTACTAACCCCATTGTAAACAGCTTTCCCATTTCACTGTGTCAGTGCTACAAAATTTGAATCTGCATCTCTTTCAGATCCACATCAGGGGCTCCTTGTCTAGCCTACTGGGACCAAGCCGAACATCTTTCTGACTAACCTCACTACCCAGTATAGTGCCAAGGTCCAGAGTGCCAACTTAACAGACTTTTATCCTGACCCACTTGATACCAGTGTGTTATTGAATTCCCTAATACCTGGGGCGGTTGCATGTCATTCACCAAATCCCATTCAGCCTCCCATTCACCCTCAACCCAAGCCCAGAACACATAGGGGCTTATTCTATAAAGTGCACATCAAAGGTTTTGTGCATAAGACCCTATTCCATTCATGTGTGAATGGGCACTGATGCTGTAGGGGGTCACTATTCTATAAGTGCACATGTAAGGCCTATTGAGCGTAAGAGTAGTTACTCACCTGTAACAGGTGTTCTCCAGGAGCAGCAGGAATCAGTCCTCACATATGGGTGACGTCGGCGCCGACGGAGCCCTCGTATGGAGCATTTCCCCAGCTTTCACAGAAAGCCTTTGGGAATTGCAGCGCCCAAGGGTGCCATCTTGCTCAGTCTGATGACATAGCTAAAAGACAGCAAAAAATTAGTAAAAACAAATCATATGACTGCAACTCCAAGGGGAGGAGGGAGGGTTGTGAGGACTGATTCCTGCTGCTCCTGGAGAACACCTGTTACAGGTGAGTAACTACTCTTTCTCCAGGACCAAGCAGGAAGTCAGTCCTCACATATGGGACTCCCCAGCTTAAGGCTACCGGAGACCCCAAGCGGAAAAATGAGCTCCCTCTAACTCGTCAGCACAGAAGGAAGGAATCTTCTCTGAGAATGCCCCCGACCGGTAGCCCAACACCAGGGCCGGAGGGTAGGAGTTGCCTAAACCCCAAAGAGATTATGGAGTACTGCCTGTCCAAAAGCACTGTCCCTGTGGGACTCCCTCTCAAGGCAGTAATGGGCCGCAAAAGTCTGGCTTGAAGACCAAGTAGCGGCCCGGCAGATGTCTGCCAACGGAACAGAGCAAAGATGAGCTGAGCCACTGACGCAGCCTTCGCCCTGACACGGTGAGCCGTGACTCGACCCTCCAACGAGAGGCCGGCTGCCCCATAAGCCCAGGCGATACAGTCAGCGACCCATATGGACAACGTACACTTGGAGACAGGGAGCCCCAACTTATTGGGGTCAAAAGAAATGAAAAGCTGAACAGCCTTCTGATGCTCCCGCGTACGGTCAAGGTAGAAGGATAACACCCTCCTACAGTCCAGGGTATGCAAGACCATCTCAGCCTGGTTGGCATGCGGCCTGGGAAAGAAGGTCGGAAGAACCACCTCCTGATTGAGGTGAAAAGGTGAGACAACTTTAGGAAGAAACTTAGGGTGATTCCGTAGGACTACCCTATTCCGGTAGAACCTAGTGTAAGGAGGATCAGACACTAGTGCCTGCAGTTCACTCACTCGCCTAGCAGAGGTGAGAGCTACCAGAAATAAAGTTTTCCAGGAGAGAAAACGGAGAGGGCAGGTAGCCATAGGTTTAAAAGGCGGACAAGTAAGCCACTGCAAGACCACATTCAGATCCCACTCAGGGGCCGGTGGACGCAAAGGAGGCTTAAGCAGAAGAAGGCCTCTGAGGAAACGAGCCACCAAAGGGTGGCTGGAAAGAGGCCTGCCGTCCACCGGCGAGTGGTGTGCTGATAGAGCACTAAGGTGAACTCGGACAGAGTTAGACTTAAGGCCCAGATTGGAAAGGTAGAGCAAATATTGCAACACTACCGCAACCAAGCACGAGAAGGGATTCTCACTGTGCTGAGCACACCAGGCGGAGAATCTACGCCACTTAAGAGCGCAGGATTTCCTGGTGGATTGACGCCGAGAGGCCAAGACTACATCTTCCACCTCTCGAGGCAGTAGTAGGGGTGCGAGGACTACCCTTTCTGCAACCAGGCCATCAGATGAAGGGACTGGAGGTTGGGGTGCAAGAGAGTCCCCTGATCCTGTGACAGGAGATCATGTTGAAACCCCAGAGGAAGAGGTGTGTCCACCGCCAGTTGTAGCAGAAGTGGGAACCACGGTTGCCTCGGCCACCTGGGGGCTATGAGAATCAATGAAGCCCCGTCCTGGAGGACTTTGAACAGCGTTCTGGACACTAGTGGTGTGGGAGGAAACGCATACAGTAGGCCTGTGGACCACGAGATCAGAAACGCATCCGCTGCTACTCTGAGAGGATGCGGTTGTCTGGAGCAAAATCTCGGGAGTTGCCGGTTCAGAGGACTGGCGAAAAGATCCATGGTGGGGAGCCCCCACTTGAGAAAGACCTGCTGAACCACCAATGGGTTCAATCTCCATTCGTGTGGTTTCAGGATCTGGCTCAGTCTGTCTGCCAGGCAATTTTCCTGACCTGGGAGGTAGACAGCTTTGAGAAGGATTCCGTGATTGACAGCCCAAGAGCACAGTCATTGTGCCTCCTGACAAAGAAGGAAGGAACCTGTGCCTCCTTGTTTGTTCACATAGAACATGGCCACTTGATTGTCCGTCTGGACCAGTACAGACTGGTGAGAGGCGAGGTGGGAGAAGGCTCTCAGAGCTAGGCGTATCGCCCGTAGCTCCAGGAAGTTTATCTGCTGAGTAGCCTCCCAAGGGGTCCAGAGATCCTGAGTGCATGCCCCTTGGCAATGTGCTCCCCAACCGAGAAGAGAGGCATCGGTTGTCAGCACCTGAGTATGCGGAGGGGATTGGAAAACCACTCCGAGCACTAGATTTGGAAGATGAAGCCACCATTGCAGGGAGGAGATCAGGAGGTCGGAAATCCTCAGTGAGTCCGTTAGGCCTCCAGTGGCTTGATGCCACTGAGTGCGAAGGCTCCACTGAGCAGGACGCATGTGCAGGCGGGCATTGGGGGTGACATGGACCGTGGAAGCCATATGGCCGAGTAGTCTCAGGAATTGCTTGGCAGAGACCAGGGAATTGCTGTGAAACTGTCTGGCCAGATCCATTAGCCTGTGGGCCCTGTCCAGAGGCAGGAAAGCCTTTGCTTTAAGAGTGTCTAGTCTGGCCCCTATGAACTCTAAGTTCTGGGACGGGAGCAAAGTGGACTTTGCGAAGTTTATGACAAACCCCAAGTGCTGAAGCAGAGCCACAGTGCGAAGGGTGGCCTGGTTGGTCTCCTGGGAAGAATGGCCCCTTATCAGCCAGTCGTCCAGGTACGGAAACACAAAGAGACCCTGAAGCCTCAGGTAGGCCGCCACCACTGCCAGGCACTTGGTGAACACCCTGGGAGCGGATGAGAGGCCAAAGGGAAGCACTCTGTACTGATAGTGGTTTCCTCCCACAACAAACCTGTGATATTGTCGGTGGTCTGGATGGATAAGGATGTGAGTATACGCATCCTTTAGATCCAAGGAGCATAGCCAGTCTCCCTGCTGGAGGTAGGGCAGCAGGATTCCAAGGGTAAGCATTTTGAACTTTTCCCTCTGCAGGAACTTGTTGAGGTTTCGCAAGCCTAGGATGGGTCTGAGGCCTCCTGTTCTTTTTGGTACCAGAAAGTACCTGGAATAAAAGCCTTGACTTCTCAGGTGGTGGGGCACCTGTTCCACAGCCTGATCCTTTAGTAGACCTGTCAACTCCTGAAGGAGTAGGTCCCGGTGCAGAGGGAGTCTTGGAGGCTCCCCTGGAAAATAGGAGGGAGGTACCCCTGGTGAAAATGGAGAAGATAGCCCTTTTGGACTATATGAAGAACCCAGGTATCTGATGTGACGGCTGACCACCTGTGGGCAAAGTGGGCCAGCCGGCCTCCTGTGCTGAGAGAAGCCAGCTGAGGAGAAGAGGCTATGCTGTTTGAGTCAAAAACCCCCACCCTGATGAGCAGGGGCCGGTGTTGGTGGCTTGGGGGTCTTCAGCCTACGGGGCCCTTGACCCTGCCCCTTGGCCTGCTGACCCTGTTGGGGAGCTGCAGAGGCCTGATAATGAGGGTACTGTTTGTAGGCAGATGACTTCCTCGGGTAAAATGTCTTTTTTCCCGAGCCCTTCTTTTTCTGAGAAGGGGCAGAGGTTTTCCTGGAAAACCTAGTCCTGGTCAGTCTCTCGGTCTCGAGTTCTGCAGCCTTTTCAGCCATGGGCTTGCCAAAGAGGTTTTCAGGGGACATCGACCAACTTGTCCTGGACCCATGGCTCGAGGTCGGATGACTGTAGCCAAGCCTGTCGGCGGGCACCGATGCCGGCCCCAGCTACTCGGGCCGAAGCCTCGAAGCCATCGTTGGCTGCTCGAGAGATAAACTTCGAGCACTCTCGAATACCGGTGGACAAGGCCTGGAACCTCTGCAAAGGTTCCTCGGAGAGACCAGCAGAGAACCCGGCAATTTCCTTTGCCAGGTCTCGGAGGTACATGCCCATGTAGAGCTGGTAGGTCTGGACGCGGCAAGCAAGCATAGAGCCCTGGAAGCACTTCTTGCCGAGGGCATCCAGGTTCCGGGCCTCCCAGCCGGGAGGCACCGAGGAGTGCATCTTTTGACTTTTCAGTCAATGCATGGCCGATTCCACAACCATGGAGTGGTGCGGTAATTGCGCCTTTTGGAACCCGGGGTTCTTGCGGACACGATAAATGGAATCGACCCGCTTGCTTAACACCGGCGTCGAAGCCGGGGTCTCCCACATGCGGAAGAGTAGCCGCTCCAGCATCGGAGGAACCGGAACAGTAAAGGCCTCCTTCGGAGGAGAGTCATACTGGAGGGCCTCGAGCTCCTCGGCTTGAGGCTCCTCCTCGGGATCCACGGGGAAGGCCAAAGCCTTGGCCATATCCCGCACGAAGTCCGAGAACCGGGTATCCTCCGGTAGGGACCGTCTCCGAGGTTTGGACTCGGGTGAGTCCGAGGGGACACACCGAGTCCGATGGGTGTCGGGTGACTCTTCGTCCTCCATCTCCCAGCCCGACTCCTGGGAGGAGGAATCAAGTGGCTCCGGTCGGGCGGGCACCGATGCCCTCCGCCCCGACGCCGAGGGTATCGGCGATGACGACCTCGGCTCCGAATGGGAGGTCGAGGGAGACCGTGGCCGAGGATCGGCTCGGCCTCCGGGGTCGACTTGGACGTTGAGGTCCCGGTGGTCGGGGCAGATGCACCGGTGAGACCGGCGATCAATGCCCGCTGCTGTTCCATGAAGGCAGCGAAGCTGCTCTCCAAGGCCGTCAACCTGAGTCCGAGCTCAGGAGACCCAGCAGCCCCCGACTCGGGCCCCGACGGAGTCGGGCCCGACGTCGGCTCCCTCGGAGGAGAGTCAACGAGGACAACAGCACTTACGTGTCCAGGAGACTCCATCTCGACACAAGGATGCTTCTCAGGCCTCTCCGACTCCGAAGACACGGGACGGCTATCGGGGCTATGCGACCTGGCCCTTGAGGAACCAGGAGCGTCCACCGACGCCGCCCTCGCGGGTTTCTTCTTCTTGCGATGTTCCCGCGAAGGAGACCCCCGCTCAGAGGAACCTCGACGCTGCTCGGGGCCGGAGTCCTGAGACGTCGAGGCCTGTGACGAGGTCCGGGCCCGGCCGGACGCGGAGTCAGAAAAAATTCTATCCCTCTGGTGCTGCCGACTCAACGCCTTCGAGGACATTTTGCCACACGGACCACAGATCATCGGGTCATGATCGGGTCCGAGGCAACGGAGGCAGCAGTCATGTGTGTCGGTAAGAGACATAAGTTTCTTACACCGATCACATTTCTTAAACCCGCTGGCAGCCATCGGGGGAAAAAGGGCCCCTGCTAGGTCAAAAGACCGGTCTGCCAGGGAAAAAAGAAAAAAGGCGCGAACGCCAGTCACAAAGGACAAAAAACAAAAAAGAGAGAAAGGACTCGATACCGGCATATTGGTCCGAGCGGGAAAAGGATCCGGCGTCGAACAGGAGAAAAAATAGAAAAATAGAGAAAATCAACTTTTTCCTCGGGGAAAAACAAACTACGTCCGTCGGGCTCCGCGGAAAAAAGAAGACTGAGCAAGATGGCACCCTTGGGCGGGAAGGGGACCGCACATGCGCGCTGCAATTCCCAAAGGCTTTCTGTGAAAGCTGGGGAAATGCTCCACATGAGGGCTCCGTCGGCACCGACGTCACCCATATGTGAGGACTGACTTCCTGCTTGGTCCTGGAGAACGTTTGGTTAGGGTGGGCACAGGAGCAGAGCTTAAGGAAAGAGTAGGTGGGACCTAAATTTAAACATGTGAACAATAGAATATTCTAACTTATGCACGTTTTCTCGACATTTAAGCCTGAATATTTACACCTGCTCTAGAGCAGGTGTGATTGTAGCACCTAAGTGTAGGTGCATCGGTAAAGTCCACGCTTACTTTTCTTTATAGAGTAAGCCCCACATGCACACGTGGCAGTGCACCATTAGCTGCACAGTTTATAGAATTACCCCTACAACATCTCACCTACAAATAAGCAGAAAAAATGAGGTCGATTCAACCTGTATTTGTCTTGCAACTGCTCCAAGCTATACGTGGCAGACTCTCCGTCTGGGATAAAGGTTCTCATGATACCTACTCCTTGTCTAGTCCCAAAATCCCCTCCCCCCTCTCTGCCAACTGTAGCAGGAACTTTCCATTATTACATAGTGGAGGAGTAGCCTAATGGTTAAAGCACTGACTTGGGAACCAAGAGACCAAGGTTCAATTCCCACTAGCACTCCTTGTGGCCTTGGGCAAGTCACTTAACCATCCATTGTCTCAGAAAATTCCAAGTTATCAATGTCCCTGTTTAATGTATATTACCAATCGCTTTGATTGAAATGATAAAGCGTTATAAAAGACCTGTTAAATAAATAAAAATAAATACCGACTACTGCGGCCACCTTGTTTATCCAAAATTGCCAATGGCTGCTGTCGCCCTCAACCACGGGACTACTCCTCTTCCCAGCCTTGTTTTGTGAGGGTTGATGAACAAAAAACAATGGAGCTAAGATCAACATCCCCTCCAGCAACCCCAGACAGCTTATACAGTCAGTCCTTGGTATTCGCTTGTTCCATGTTTGCAGATTTGCTTACTTACGCAAAATTAAGAGTAACCCGTTTTTCAATATTCATGGGCACCTTGTGGTTATTCACGGCCATGCGCAGTAGGCTCTCCGCGCTGAATGAGAACTCTGCATTCTCACCGGTTAACCCTTTGAAGGCCTACTTTAAATTTTTAATCCACAGTCTGCAGCCGGGTTAATTTTTGCATATTTCAGGAAAATTGTACCCGTCTTATTCAATATGTTCTAATAGTGATTTTCCTTCTGCTATGGTCATGTATTATATACCATATGATAGGAATATTTAGTCAGAATTTTGGATCCCAAGAGTTTTGGGCTCGGCCTGGAAAGGGTTAAGGGCTACCCAGCGCCACCTCCAGAGCAATACTGTTGGTAGTACAGTTTGGAAACATCCAAAGTGAGTTGATTTGGCAGACCATGGGCAAAAGCCCCAGTGAGACAAGCAAATTGCGTCCCCTTTCGTATTCACATTTTCACTATTTGTGGGGTTTTCTAGAAACCTATCCCCCACGAATACCAAGGATTCACTGTATTCTCCACTAATCCATTCCCAAAGGTAATGCAGTTGATAAGCCGTATTATAAAGGCAGAAATCTGCTAACCAAAGTCTCCTCAGTTCCCTAGGTAAAATTAACTTATCCCAACTCCGTCAGGGCCTCTTTTCTCTCCACAAAAATATTTGAGCTGCTGATCAGAGCTTCTTAACATCTCTCATTAGCCATCAGGGAAGTGCATGTGAAAAATAAAGTATTGTTGGAATCACTACTATCTGAAAAAGAGCACCCCTCCCAAACAAGAACAGCGGTAAATCCTTCTACAGTTCTAGCTATGTTCACACACCAATCCTCTCTCCCTATATAAAAAAAAAAATCAAGATTCCTAGGGACCCACACCCCTAAATATCTCACCTCTAACCCCCAATGGATGGGAAAGGGACCATTCCAGCTTTCCTACAGGCAGGGGTTCAATGGCATCACTATAGATTTATTGTAACTGACAGTAAGACCAGCAAAATGGCTAAATTGTTCTAATGTGCCCAAAAGAAGGGCTCCTCTATAAATAAAATATCGTCCACAAATAGATATATTTGAGTTCCTGTTCCCCCACCTCAAACTCCCTAAGACCCTGAAAACTCAAAACACACATCACCAGGGGTTCCAGAGTCAAAATAACAGGTGGGAAAGCAAACTGCCCTGTCTCATCTCACCTTCCAAATCAATGGGATCAGTTATCTGATCATTAACCAATATCCGAGAACTCACTTCTGAATACATATCCTATCTAACATTAGTCCTAAGATACCCCATTGTTCTAATGCTCAAAATGTATATTCCCATACAACTTTGTCAGAGTCTTTTTCTGTGTCTAGACTGTGAATCAAGCCTTTGTCAGTGATCACGGTGCTATCAATTTCCAAATATTCAAAACCCCATTCCACCCATGGATAAAGCCCACCTGCCCTACCCCAGTTATTGATGGGCGTACCGCCCCCAGTCTATTGGCTAATGCCAGCGCTAAGATCTTCACGTCAACATTTTTCAGAGAGATGGGATGAAAAGAGCCCACCTCCTGGGGTCCCTTCCCTTGTTATGAATTGGAACAATCAAAGCTTGATTCATTTCTGCAGATCGATACCCTGTCCCTAGATAAGCATGCTCATACATATCACGCAGCAGATGTACCACTGTGAAACCCAAGATTTTGTAGAACTCCATCCTATGCCAATCCAGTTCCACCACATTTTCCAACATTAAGTCCTCAATAGTAGCATAAATTTCCACAAAAGTGAGTGGGGTGTTCAGATCCTCCAGCTGCTCCTCAGTCTACCTAGGCCAATCTAAACTCTGGCAAAAGTCAACTATAGCCTGCTTGTCAATAAGCTTCCCACCATACAGTGTCTGATAGCATCCCATAAACCTCTGAGCAATACTCTGTGGGGTACACAGCACCTCTCCTTGCACCCTTTTTAAGCGATTTAGTCAGAGGCAAAATCTTAGCATCTTGCCTTTTCTTCTTTCCCGTCATATATGCTATAATGGAGCTACGCATAACCACCTTCCAGGCCAACTTAAGTATGGATGGGAACATCTCCGGCCCGCTATCGTTTTTTAAATATACCTTCCACTGTTCCTGCAAGTATTTTTTAAGCCTTTGTCCTGTATTAACCCTAGGCACCTTTTCCATCTAAAAGCACACCTCTTTGGTTCCATCCATTTCAATGTTTCCACCAGCGCATGGTCTGAAAGACCATTATCACCAATATCAGAGTTTCTCACCTTAGAAAACAGATCCCTGGCGTAATCTGTTCTAAAACAGCATTTATGTGGGTAGGAATAAAACATGTGGAGCCTCATTCCGGGAAGGGGCCATCTGGACATCCCCCATGCACAGGACCTATAGGGGAGAGCTGGTGGGGAAATAGGATACAGGCAGCTTGCAACCCACGTTCAAGAATGAGGGCCAAAGTCTTCATTCAGAGGATGAAGTACTCTCCAAATATCCAGAATATCTAACTGCCACAAAAGTAAATTAATCCCCATATCCTCCTGTCTGCATAGAAACTAAGAGGGTTACAATCTTTGTGGTGATTTGCTACAATATTGAAGTCCCCACCAAGAATTAGTTGGTGCTCTGGAAAACCATGGACCACATTAACCATCTTATGATAAAATTCCACCGAGTATTTATTGGGTGCATGGATGTTCCCCAATAAATACTCAGTGGAAACATACAACTCCCCTGCCAAAAAGACATCTTCCTTCATCTCCCACTGTTTCTTCAGTTTCAAAGGGGAACAATTTATGAATCAAAATGGCCACATCCATTCTCTGATTATTATGTGAGGAATAGCAACTTTGGTCCACTATAACTGGGTAGCTTCTCGTGTTCCTTATCACTCAAATTTGTTTCTCGCCCAAAGGCCACATCATTTGAACATGTCAGAGTCTTTTCTGTTTTACAGGAGAATGCAACCTTGCCACGTTGAGGGTAGCTGTTTTACCTCATACCATATGAGCTGCCTGTATACATTAGAACATATATCAAACTTAAGGCCCCTTTTACTATAGACTATTAGCTAGTTAATGTGCATTTTAAAGTGTGGTACTTCCCCCCCCCCCCCCCCTTTTATGTACTGTAAGCCACTAGGATGTTATATTTTTTGAAGATGTGAATAAACAGGTAGATAAAGGTGAGCTGGTTGATATAGTGTATCTGGATTTTCAGAAAGCCTTTGACAAGGTCCCTCATGAGATACTTGGCAAAATTAAAAAGTCAAGGGATAGGAGGCAGTGTACTATTGTGAATCAGGAACTGGTTAAAATAGAAAGCAGAGAGTAGGGATAAATGGCCAATTTTCTCAATGGAGAAAGGTGAATAGTGGAGTACACCAGGGATCTGTGCTGGACCCGCTGCTTTTTAACATATTCATAAATGAACTGGAAATGGGAGTAATGAGTGAGGTGATCACATTTGCAGATGTCTCAAAATTATTCAATGCTGTTAAAACACAAGAGGATTGTGAAAAATTGCAGGAGGACCTTAATAAATTGGAATCCTGGACATCCAAATGGCAGATGAAATTTAATTTCAACAAGTGCAAAGTTAGGCACTTAAGGAAGAACAACCCAAACTATGATTACACAATGCAAGGAAAATTATTTAGGCAGCATCACTGAAACCCTCCTCTCCCCCTCCCCCCCCCCCCATACAGTAGTAGCCAAGAAAACAAATAGAATGCTAGGAATCATAAGGAATGGAATGGAGAATAAAACCAAGGATATTATAATGCTTCTGTATCGTTCCATGGTGTGACCGCACCTTGAATATTGTGTGCAATTCTGGTTGCCATATCTTAAAAGGATATGGCAGAATTACAATAGGTATAAAGAAGAGCCACCAAAATGGCAAAGGGGGATGGAAGGTTACCTCTATGAGGAAAGGCTTAAAAGGTTAGGGCTCTTCAACTTGGAAAAGAGATGGCTGAAGGGAGATATGATAAAGGTCTGTAAGTTAATTAATGGAGTAAAACAGGTAAACGTAGATCGGTTATTTACTCCATCAAAAAACAGAAAGACTACGGGACACACAATGAAGCTATAATGTAACCCCACTAAGATTAATAAGAAAAAATATTTTTTCATTCAACCAGGGGCTGCCCAAGGGTGATGTGATCCTCATTTGCATAAATTTAATTTATTTTATTTTAAAATGTATATTGCCCATCTAGAATTTTAGGCGGCTTTCAAAGGAGCCCTTCACAAGCTTATTTTTTGTCCTGGCAATGACTTAGGGGCATGTTTACAAAATATTAATGTGCGTTAAGTGCCACTGTGTCAATAGAAATAAATGGGTGGCTCAGTCTATAGGTGCTAAAGAAATGTTTAAGAAATATTTGGAAGATGTATTGGGGGTTTTGGGGGATTCGCACCCCCCCCCCTTGGTGAAAGCTTACTATTTGTCTATTAAGAAGAAGGTTGAGGGTGGGGGTATTATTCCTGGGGTTGAAGTTGCTGACTCTTTAAATGTATCTGCCTTGTTAGAAACTTCTTTAATTGATACTGTAACTCCTGCCACTTTAATTGTTACCTTTGCATTGATTTCTGATCAGGACTGGTTTCTCAAGATGTTTTTTCGGAAGCGTGACTCTCAGTTCTTAGGTTTAAACACTAGGGTCTTTCCAGATTTCTCTAAACCTACTCAGAGGCGTAGACGTGAGTTTCTCCTATTACGCCCTGGCGTTCTGCTGTTGGGGGGCCAGTTTTTTCTTAAATTTCCATCAAAATGTTTGGTTAAATTGAATTCAGCTATGTATGTTTTTTATGACCCGTCTCAGCTACTCGCCTTCATTAATGCCCGTCGTTCCTCTGATGTAATATAGATTCACTGCGCAGTATAATATTCTGGCTGTATTCCCACAGTTTATTTCCTGCATTTATCGTATGGTATTTTTCTGTTTTCTCCCCCTCATATTGTGGGCTTTAGAAGGGGCTGGTATTGTTATTTCCTTATGTATATTTTCCTGTGTTGGATAACTTGTTTATCTTTGTAAACCAGCTTTCTTATTTCCATTCAAGTTAATGTATTTGCTTGGATTTATTGTAAAATTCATAAATATAAAATAAAAAAAATTAAAAAAAAGAAATAAAGCGTAGTTACTCACCTGTAACAGGTGTTCTCCAGGAGCAGCAGGAATCAGTCCTCACTTATGGGTGACGTCGGCGCCGACGGAGCCCTCGCGGAGCAATTTTCCCCAGCTTTCAAAGAAAGCCTTTGGGAATTGCAGCGCGCATGCGCGGTCGTCTTCCCGCCCGAGGGTGCCATCTTAGCCAGTCAGATGACATAGCTAAAAAAGACAGCATAAAAATTTGCAAAAAGAACATAAGCAGACGATTGCAACTCCAAGGGGAGGAGGGAGGGTAGTGAGGACTGATTCCTGCTGCTCCTGGAGAACACCTGTTACAGGTGAGTAACTACGCTTTCTCCAGGACCAAGCAGGAAGTCAGTCCTCACTTATGGGACTCCCAAGCTCAAGGCTACCGGAGACCCTAAGCACAAAAATGAGCTCCCTCTAGCTCAGCAGCACAGAAGGATAGAATCTTCGCTGAATTATCACCCACCGGTAGCCCACATCCGGGATGGAGGGTAGGAGTTGCTCAGACCTCAAAGAGATTACGGAGGACTGCCTGTCCGAAAGCACTGTCCCTACGGGACTCCCTCTCGAGACAGTAATGGACCGCAAAAGTCTGGCTCGAAGACCAAGTAGCGGCCCGGCAGATGTCTGCCAGCGGAACAGAGCGGAGGTAAGCCACTGACGTAGCCTTTGCCCGAACGCAATGAGCCGTGACTCGACTTTCTAAGGAGAGTCCGGCTGCCCCATAAGCCCAAGAGATACAGTCCGCAACCCAGATGGACAGAGTACGCTTGGAGACCGGGAGCCCCAATTTATTGGGGTCAAAAGACACAAAAAGCTGAGAAGCTTTACGGTGCTCCCGCGTACGGTCAAGGTAGAAGTTCAATGCCCTTCTACAGTCCAGGGTATGGAGGACCGTTTCAGCTCGGCTGGAATGTGGTCTGGGAAAGAAGGTTGGAAGTACCACCTCCTGATTGATGTGAAAAGGGGAGACCACTTTAGGCAGAAATTTTGGGTGAGTCCGTAGGACTACCCTATTCTTGTAGAACCTAGTGTAAGGGGGATCAGACACGAGGGCCTGCAATTCACTTACGCGTCTAGCGGAAGTGAGGGCTATCAAGAACAGTGTTTTCCAAGACAGAAAACGGAGAGAACAGGCAGCCATAGGTTCAAAAGGCGGACAGGTGATCCGCTGCAAAACCACATTCAGGTCCCAGTCAGGCACTGGCGGGCGCAGAGGTGGTTTAAGTAGAAGAAGACCTCGGAGAAACCTCGCTACAAGAGGGTCGCTGGAAAGAGGTCTGCCGTCCACCGGCACATGATGTGCTGAAAGAGCGCTGAGGTGAACTTTGACGGAGTTGGACTTAAGTCCCAGATTAGAGAGGTGTAGCAAGTACTGCAAGATCACCGACACCGGGCAGGAGAAGGGATCCTGAGACTGTTGGGTACACCAGACTGCAAAGCGACGCCATTTAAGGGCGTAGCATTTGCGGGTAGAAGGCCGTCGCGAAGCCAAGACGACCTCCTCCACCTCCGCCGGCAGGAGAAGGGGAGCAAGGACTACCCTCTCAGCAGCCAGGCCATGAGGTTGAGAGACCTGAGGTTGGGGTGCAGTAGGGATCCCTGATCCTGAGTGAGGAGATCCGGTTGTACCCCCAGAGGGAATGGATCCTCCATCGCCAGTTGCAGCAGGAGCGGAAACCACGGTTGCCTGGGCCAGCGAGGGGCCACCAGGATCATGAAGGCTTTGTCTCGGAGAACCTTGAAGAGAGTTCGAGAGACTAGTGGGATGGGAGGGAAAGCGTACAGGAGGCTCCCCGACCATGAGATCAGAAAAGCGTCCGCCGCAACCCGGAGGGGGTGTGGCTGACGAGAGCAGAAGCGAGGAAGTTGCCGGTTGTGAGGACTGGCAAAGAGATCCACCGTGGGGAGGCCCCACTTGAGGAAGAGCTTCTGCACTACCAAGGGATCCAGACGCCACTCGTGCGGCTGGAGGACCCTGCTGTGTTTGTCCGCCAGGCAATTTTCTTGGCCTGGGAGATAAACCGCCTTGAGGAGAATGCCGTGACTGACGGCCCAAGAGCAGAGCTTCTGTGCCTCCCGGCAGAGGAGGAAGGAGCCCGTGCCCCCCTGCTTGTTCACGTAGAACATGGCAACTTGATTGTCCGTCTGGACAAGGACGGACTGGTGGGAAGTCAGGTGGGAGAAAGCCTTGAGAGCCAGGCGGATCGCCCTGAGCTCGAGGAAGTTGATCTGCTGAGCAGACTCCCACGTGGTCCAGAGGCCCTGAGTACGAGCCTCTTGGCAATGTGCTCCCCAGCCCAGAAGGGATGCATCGGTGGTCAGCACCCGGGTCGGCTGAGGTGACTGGAAAGGCATTCCGAATAGGAGGTTCGGCTGCCGGAGCCACCACCGGAGAGACGAGATCAGCGGCTCGGAGACGCGCACTAGGTCTGCTAGGCCGCCTGTGGCTTGACGCCACTGCTGGCGGAGACACCATTGAGCAGACCGCATATTCAGGCGGGCATTGGGGGTCACATGGACGGTGGAAGCCATATGGCCGAGTAGTCTCAGGAAGCGCCTGGCGGAGACCAGGGGCTGGCTGTGAAAGCGGTCGGCTAGGTCCATGAGCCGCTGAGCCCTGTCGAGCGGTAGGTATGCTCGCGCCTGAGGAGTGTGCAGCCTTGCGCCGATGAACTCGAGATCCTGTGAGGGGAGCAAAGTGGACTTTGCGACGTTTATAACAAAGCCCAAGTGCTGCAGAAGAGTCACCGTGCGGCGCGTGGCGTTGGTGACCTCCTGAGCGGACGCTGCTCTGATGAGCCAGTCGTCGAGGTACGGAAAGACATAGAGGCCGTGAAGCCGGAGATGGGCCGCCACGACCGCGAGACATTTCGTGAAGACTCGCGGTGCGGAGGACAGGCCAAAGGGCAGTACCCTGTACTGGTAATGATTTCCTGCCACCACAAACCTTAGGTATTGGCGGTGGCTTGGGTGGATGAGGATGTGCGTGTAGGCATCCTTTAGATCCAAGGAGCATAGCCAATCTCCCTGCTGGAGGTAGGGCAGAAGGATTCCAAGGGTAAGCATTTTGAACTTCTCCCGCACAAGGAACTTGTTGAGGTTGCGCAAGTCCAGGATGGGTCTGAGGCCCCCTGTTCTCTTTGGTATCAGAAAATACCTTGAATAGAAGCCTTGACCTCTCAGGTGGTGTGGCACCGGTTCCACCGCCTGTTCCTGCAGAAGACCTGCTAACTCCTGAAGGAGCAACTCCCTGTGCAGAGGGGGGCGCGGAGGCTCTCCCGGAAAATAGGAGGGAGGGACCTGATGGAAGTGGAGAAGGTAGCCTTCTCGCACGACCTGAAGCACCCAGGCATCTGCGGTGATGCTGGACCACCTGTGGGCGAAGTGAACCAGCCGGCCTCCGGTGCTGGGAGGAACCAGCGGGGGGGGAGAGGCTATGCTGAGCGAGTCAAAAACCCCCACCCTGCTGAGCAGGGGCTGGTGGTGCAGGCTTGGGGGCTTGCTGCCTACGGGACCCGTTACCCCGTCCCTTGGCCTGCTGGCCCTGTTGGGGAGCTGCAGGGGCCTGATAATGGGGGTATTGTTTGTAGGCAGCCGCCTTCCTCGGGTAAAAGGACTTTTTTCCCCGAGCCCTTCTTTTTCTGGGAAGGGGCGGAGGTCTTCCTAGAAAGCCTGGTCCTGGTGAGAGTCTCAGTCTCAATTTGTGCAGCCTTTTCCGCCATGGCTTGCCAAAGAGGTTTTCGCCTCGGCAGGGGACATCGACCAACTTGTCCTGTACCCAGGGCTCAAGGTCAGACGACTGAAGCCAAGCCTGTCGGCGGGCACCGATGCCGGCTGCGGCCACTCGAGCCGAGGCTTCAAAGCCATCATAGGCTGCTCGGGATATGAACTTTGAGCATTCCCGAATGCCCGTGGACAAGGCTAGGAACCTCCGCAAGGGCTCCTCGGAGAGACCAGCGGAGAATCCGGCTAGCTCTTTAGCCAGATCCCGGAGATACATGCCCATGTATAGCTGGTAAGTCTGGACACGACATGCGAGCATAGAGCCCTGGAAGCACTTCTTGCCAAGGCCATCCAGGTTACGGGCCTCCCTTCCAGGAGGCACCGAGGAGTGCATCTTCTGGCTCTTAAGACGATGCATGGCCGATTCCACTACCATGGAATGGTGAGGCAGCTGTGCCTTTTGAAAGCCAGGGCTCTTGCGGACCCGATAGATAGAATCGACCCGCTTGCTCAGGACCGGCGAGGAGGCCGGACTCTCCCACATGCGGAAGAGTAGTCGTTCCAGCATAGGAGGAACCGGCACAGTAAAGTGTTCCCTCGCGGGAGAGTCATACTGGAGGGCGTCGAGCTCTTTGGCTCGAGGCTCCTCCTCGGGATCCGCAGGGAAGGCCAAAGCCTTGGCCATATCCCTAACGAAGTCCGAGAACCGGGCATCCTCCGGGGGGGACTGCTTCCGAGGCTCGGACTCCGGTGAGTCCGATGGGACACACCGAGTCCGGAAAGAATCAGGTGACTCATCCTCCTCAGACTCCCAGACCGACTCCGACGAGGACTCGGTGGGGTCGGCCCGGGCAGGGTGCGGCGCCAGCCGCCCCGACGCCGAGGGAGTCGGCGTCGGCGACCTCGGTCCCGAACGGGAGGCCGAGGGTGACCTCGACCGAGGATCGACTCGAGTTCTCATCGACTCGAGGATCGGCTCGGTCTCCGGGGTCGACTTGGACGTCGACGTCCCGGCGGTCGGGGCAGCGACGCCAGCGAAGCCAGCGAGCAGTGCCCTCTGCTGGTCCATGAAGGCAGACAGTCTGCTCTCCAAGGCCGTCAACCTGAGTCCGAGCTCAGGTGACCCAGCAGCCCCCGACTCGGGCCCCGACGGCGTCGGGCCCGACGTCGGCTGTCGCGGAGGCGAGTCCAGAAGGACCACAGGACTTACCCGGGCAGGCATCTCCGACTCCAGGCGAGGTCGCTTCGGGATGTGTTCCTTCTCCAAGGACCCGGGGCGGCTGTCGGGGCTATGCGACCCGGCCCTCGCGGAACCAGGAGCATCCACCGACGCCGCCCTCGCGGGTTTTTCCTTCCGACGATGGTCCCCGGAGGGAGAACCCCGGTCGGAGGAGCTCCGGCGACGGTCCGAGCTGGAGCCTTTCGACACGGAGGCCTCCGACGAGGTCCGGGTACGGCTGGGGTCAGCGAAGATTCTCTCACGCTGATGCCGCCGACTTCTCAACGCCTTTGAGGACAGTTTGCTGCAGGGCCCACAGATCAGTTCCTCATGATCTGGGCCCAGGCAGCGGAGGCAAAAGTCGTGTGTGTCGGTTAGTGACATATTTCGGTCACACCGACCACACCGCTTAAACCCACTGGCAGCCATCGGGGGAAAAAGGGCCCCTGCGAGGTCAAAGGACCGGGCTGCCAGGGAAAACGAAAACGAAAGCTGACTAAGTCAGAAAAACCGAAAAAAGTAAGAGGACTCGAGACCGGCGTCGCGAGTCCGGGCGGGAAAACGATCGGCGTCGAACCGAAAGAAAAAAGGATAAAGAAGAAAATCAACTTTTTCGCGGGGACAAGACGGGGACGTCTGTAGGGCTCCGCGGAAAAAAGAAGACTGGCTAAGATGGCACCCTCGGGCGGGAAGACGACCGCGCATGCGCGCTGCAATTCCCAAAGGCTTTCTTTGAAAGCTGGGGAAAATTGCTCCGCGAGGGCTCCGTCGGCGCCGACGTCACCCATAAGTGAGGACTGACTTCCTGCTTGGTCCTGGAGAAATGGGTGTTGCTGTACTTAGCACACAAACAATTGTGAATGCGCATTAACTTTCAGTAGACATGCTTGTTAATGAGTGTCTTGATACTATTTCAATGAGCAGTGAGGATAAAGAGACTACCAAATTTCTACATTACTATACTCCAGTGTCAACTGCCAGGCACATTAGAAAGTACTATAAATCCTGTACATTTAGAACCCATAGCAAACCCACCGTATCACAACAGCACTACCAGGACTCACAAAGCACCAAACCCTACCTATCAAAAGGCAACACTGCAAATATTAAAGCAATAAATCTCAAAGAATACCAATACATCTCCTACTGGGGAAAGAGAATGAGCGGGACTGTCACATAAAAACAAAATGAACAGAATACTGCAGCTCTGTTACACATGCAAAACATAGCCCGCCCCCAAACATAGAACAAGGGATCACAATTTAGAAATATGAAGGCAATAATTAAACTGGGATCCCATAAGCCAAACTTGGAATGTACAACACTAGAGAAATAAAGCAATAAATTAATTTCCTCTTGTTTCCCAGAGCTGACATATTCCAGTTAATAAATTCAAAATAAAATAGATTTTTTTCTATCTTTTGTTGTTGGACATTTTATTTTTCAGTTTCAAATGCCCCAGTCACTTTCTTCTGCTTCCTTCATGTCTTCTGCTAACATTATCTGCTGTCCATTTGTCCTTTTTTCTCTCTTCTAGTTTTTTCCATTCTCTCTACATCTGCCTCTAACATACTGATCTTTCTCCTTTTGCTCTTTCTCCATTTCTTTCTTTATTCCTTTTTCATCCACATGCAACATTCCCACACTAATGGACAGGCTGGCCCTGCACTCAACACATAATCCAACTCTGGAATTGGTTACCAGAGGATGTAGTAAAAGTTGTTAGTGTAGCTGGGTTTAAAAGAGGTTTGGACAAGTTCCTGGAGGAAAGGTCCATAAAGCGTAGTTACTCACCTGTAACAGGTGATCTCCGGGAACAGCAGGAATTTAGTCTTCACATATGGGTATCGTCAGTACCGACGGAGCCTGCACGGGAACGCTCCCCAACGTCCAATAAGAAAGCTTTTGCGAGGCTCCCACAGCACATGCATGCTGCCTTCCCGCCTCTGTACTTCTCTCACTTCAGTTGAGTTTATAGCTGAGACCAAAGGAGAGAAGTAGAGAAAGAAAGAGAGAGATAGAGACAACTCCTAGGGGAGGTGGGTGGGTTATGAAGACTAAATTCCTGCTGTTCTCGGAGATCACCTGTTACAGGTGAGTAACTACGCTATCTCCAGGAACAAGCAGGACTGTAGTATTCACATATGGAGACTCCCCAGCTGAAAGATGTCAAGGGGTGACTCCAGCTAGCTGTGAACCCAGGTGAGATGGGTCATGCTTCCTCCTATGCACCTTAGGCATCCAAACTGTGGATGGTGGGTAGGAGTTGTATTAAGTATGGAAGAGATGCTGAAGAACAGCCTGGCCAAACAAGGCATCCCGACAGGAGTCCTTGTCTAAGCAATAGTGGGCTGTGTTGGTGTGTACCGAAGCCCAAGTGGTTGCTTTGCAGATGTCATCAATAGACACAGAACAAGGTTAGCCGTTGAGGCTGCCATTGCTTTCACATTGTGAGCCGTGACATGGCCTTCGAGAGAAAGTCCCTTACTCTGATATGTATAGGAAATGCAATCTGCAATCCAATTTGACAGAGGTCTTTTAGAAACTGGAAGTCCCAAATGACTAGAGTCAAAAGCCACAAAAAGCTGAGAAGATTTTCTATGTGGCTTAGTTCTTTGGAGATAAAAGGCTAAGACTAAGGCTCTTTTACAATCCAATGTGTGAAGATTCCTTTCTGCACTGGAGGCATGAGGCCTAGGGAAGAATACAAGAAGATAAACCGACTGGTTTAAATGAAAAGGCGAAACTACCTTTGGCAGAAAGTGAGGATGAGTCTTGAGGACACTGTTCCCTCTAAGCTGTGCGCGTATGCGCGCGCACACATCTCGCCGAGCGAGTGCACATACTTTACAACAGAGCGCACAAAAATTACGGCTCTGATTCTGATAGAAAACAACACAGACGTCTTAAAATTTAAAAGTTATGATTGTAATTACTAGAAATTTCCCACTTCATTTAGTAATTGTCTATTTTCATTTAATTTGATTAAAATCAATGTGGTGTACATACTGTATTCTGACATATAGTCAAATTTTAAAGTATATAACAACGAGTGTCATTATGTGGCACACAAAAATTTAACCTTCCTTCAAAAGCTGCACACAGCCTACAGAAAATTAGAGGGAACATTGCTTGAGGACTACTTTATCATGGTGAAACCTTGTATAAGGAGGGTCAGCTACTAACGCCTGTAGTTCACTAATGTGTCTTGCAGAAGTGATGGCAATTAGGAAAATAACTTTTCATGAAAGAAACTTTAGGTTTGAAGTGGCTAAAGGTTCAAAGGGCAGTTTCATAAGCTGACCAAGAACAAGATTTAGATCCCATGCCACCGGTGGTGGTTTAATGGGAGGTTTTGTTAAAAGTAGGCCTCTCATAAATCTTGATATAAGTGGATAAGAGGAAATAGGTTGTCCATCAAAAGGTTTATGAAAAGCAGCAATAGTACTAAGATGGACCCTGACTGAATTGGTCTTCAGACCAGAAGTTGATAATTGTAGAAGATACTCTAGTAGCAACTCTACAAGTACTAAAAGGGGGTTAAGTCCCTTTTGTGAACACCAGATAGAGAACCTTTTCCACTTAAAAGCGTAGGAACGTCTTGTGGAAGGTTTTCTGGAAGCCAGGAGGATATCCTTTACTTGTTGAGAAAGGTTAATATCCTGGAATTCTAGGCTTTCAGTAACCAGGCCCTGAGATCTAGGGACTGGGGATTGGGATGTAGTAAGGATCCATCCTCCCGCGACAGGAGATCTGGAGCATTCCCCAACTCCAGAGAAGTGGTTTGAGAGAGACGCAGAAGAAGAGGATACCACGTTTGTCATGGCCAACGTGGAGCTATGAGTATCATACGACCTCTGCCTCTCCGATGTTTGAATAAAGTCTTGGGAATGAGGGGAATGGGTGGGAAGGCATAGAGGAAGTCCTGTCCCCAGTGGAATAGGAAAGCATCTCTTGCCTGACAGTTTTGAGCCGGAATTCTGGAACAGAATCGGGGAAGTTTGGCATTCTGTGGACTTGCAAAGAACCTACAAGGAGGTTTTCCAGGGATAGCTACCATTGCAGGGACGAAATCAGACGTGTGGTGATTCTGATTTTGTCTGTTAGTTGACCCGAGGCTTGTGACCACTGAGAGGAAAGGGTCCACTGGGCTTCTCACATGTGGAAGCGAGCATAGGGAACCACATGGACAGTAGATGCCATGTGTCCCAGCAGTTGAAGCATCTCCCGAGCAGTTAGGAATACTTTCATAGATGCTTGAGATGCCAGTTGTATTATACATAGACAGTGTGGCTGTGGTAGGAAAGCCTTTGACTGCCGTGTGTCTAGACGAGCCCCTATGAATTCGAGAGATTGAGAGGGGGTGAGATGAGATTTTGGGAGGTTTATGACTAGTCCCAAGTATTGAAGAACTCTCATTGCTCGAGAAAGAGCGAAGCTGGCCTCTGGAGCTGTCAATGCTCGAATGAGCCAATTGTCTAAGTAAGGGAAGACTAATATTCCTAGAGTCCTCATAAATGCTGCTACCACTGCCATGCATTTTGTGAAGACTCTTGGAGCAGAGGCTAGTCCAAAGGGAAGAACTCTGTACTGGAAATGTCTTCCTTGGACCAGGAATCAAAGGAACTTCCTGTGATCTGAGTGGATGAGAATATGCGTGTACACATCTCTTAGATCTAGAGAACATAGCCAGTCCTGACTTTGGAGGTATGGTAAAAGTGTTCCGAGGGAGATCATTTTGAACTTTTCTCGGACCAAATATTTGTTTAATTCTCTGAAGTCTAATATAGGCCTGTGTCCCCCTGTCTTCTTTGGAATAAGGAAGTAGGGGGAGTAAAACCCTGTCCCCTGTTGGGAAATGGGTACTTCTTTGATTGCTCCTTGAGCTAGAAGTGATGTGACCTCCTGCCACAGGAGGTCGGTGTCAGGGGACTGAGAATTAAACTGTTTTTACTATTGTAGGTGGGGGCAAGTTGAGAAAATGAAGCTTGTACCCCAGTTGTACAATGGACAGAGTCCAATTTTCTGATGTTATTTGTTGCCATCTTTTGGCAAAATAGCATAGTCTTCCTGGAATGGTCAAGGGTTCTGGACCTTTTAGGGGCAGAATGACTAAGTTCTCTAGATAGAAGTCAAAGACCCTGAGGGGGCTAGGTCTGTTGAACCAGTTGAGCTTTTTGAGCTTGCGGCTTTCTTTGCTGTCTGTTCTGTTGTTCACCTTCTGGGGAACATGAAGTGGACAGTGAGTTTAATGGGTGCAAGATTGGTAATGCTTCTTTTTCTTACTGAAAAAGGGTTTTTTGAATATTTTATTTTTTGCTGGGTTGGCTGTAGACTTTGACAATCTGTTTAAAGTAGTATCGTCAGATTCAAGCTGATTAGCCTTGTCCTGCCAGTCTTTGCCAAAGAGATTTTCTGTTCTAAGTCTGATGCTTGAACCCAAGCAATATGATGTGCTCCTATGGATATAGCAGAGGTTCTGCTAATACATTCAAAGCAATCAAAGGTAGCACGATTCATGAATTTAGAGACATTCTGGGCATGCTTGACCAGAATAAGGTAGTCTGCTCTTTTTTCCTCTGAAACACAAGGACTGAGGAGCTCTAAGTCTTTTGTGACTTCTTCCAGAAACATTCCCATATAAAGAATGTAGGAACTGATCCTGGCTCCTAGCATGGAGGATTGAAAGCATCGACGGCCAAAGGCATTGAGAGTTCTGGATTCATGGCCTGGAGGATTAGAAGAATGTGTTTTAGCACTCTTGATCCTTCGCATGGCCGATTCCACTACCATTGAATGGTGTGGTAACTGAGTTTTTTGAAAACCAAGACAACTTGGCACTCGATACATAGTGTCAAGGCTTCGGGAATGTGAAGATATTGTTAAAGGGGTTTCCCACATTCTCAACATTAGATCATGTAAGATCTTGTGAATGGGAAGCATCGCTGCTTCCTTGGGAGCCATAGGGTATTGTAGAATTCGTAATTCTTCCGCCCTAGGTTCTTTTTCTGGAATCACTGTGATTGCAAGACCCTTTGCTAAATCACGTATGAAATCCTGGAAGGACATATCCTCTGGAGGAGACATCCTGCGTTGAAGAGAAGGAACTGAATCTTCTAATAGATTTGCTCTGGTACTGGTAGAATCGTCAGAGTCATCGGAATCGGAACTCAAGCACCGGGTGCTCCTGTAACGCATGGTATCGGTACCATTCGAAGTCGGTACCGAAATGTCTTGGTTCCTGATCCCCAATACCCGAGATCTTCATGGGGGGAAGCAGTCCTGTCGAAGCAGGTACTGTCGGCACCGGTACCGATATCAGTACCGATACCTGTTGAACCGTCAGTTGCAGTCTTAGCGGTAGCGAAGCTGCTAAGAGGGCCGCTAGACTGCGTTCGATAGCGAGGATTCTGTGATCCATCACTCCTGCCGATGCCTGGGTGCCGGTACCGGTGGAAGCGGCTACGACCCCAGAACATGGCACCAGTAGTTCCGCAGAGGTGGAGGCCTCTGGAACATCCTGGAGCCCCGTTAATGGTTTGGAGCCCGAAGTCTCCCGCCAGGGCTGTTTTGTCGGTGAAGTATCCTCAAGGGAAACGCCACTGGCATCTCAATACTTTGAAGGAGATTTACCCTTTGAGAACCAGCTAGTCTTACTTAATTTTGGTTACCTGAGATCCATGTGAGGAAGATGAAGCCCTGGAAGACATCGATGCAACTGGCATCGTGTCGGCGGCAAAAAGGGTACCGAGTTTTGCAGCTCTATTCTGCAGGCCCCTTTTGGTCATCCTCGTGCAGGAGAGACACTCCGTTGGACAATGTTCAGGACCCAAACATTTTAGACACCAATCATGGGTGTCGGTGACGGAAATGGTACTGCCACATTTTGAGCATTTTTTAAACCACTAGCTGGTTTGTCCATGCTTGAAGAAAAATGGGCCTAGTGCCCAAAATGGTGCCTAGCACCAGAAACAGGGAAAGATCCCTGAAGAAATACAAATTTTTGGGGGGCTTTTTTGGAAAGAAGATGAAGAGAACCGGCGGTACCGGTAGGCATCAAATGAAAGCAGACGTGACCACAAAAAACAAGAAATAAAAGTAAATTTTCTGCAGTGACAGTGTACCATGTCCTGTCAGCTCCGCGGAAAACGAAGAACTGAATTGAGAGAAGTATAGAGGCAGGAAGGCAGCACGCATGCGTTGTGGGATGCTCCCAAAAGCTTTCCTATTGGATGCTGGGGAGCATTCCCGCGTGGGCTCCATCGGTACCGACGATACCCATATGTGAAGACTACATTCCTGCTTGTTCCTGGAGATACCATTATTAAAGAGGACCCAGGAAATCCCCTGCTTACCCCGGGAAAAGCAATGTGGAACCTTTGTACATTTTGGGGAATCTGCCAGGTACTTGTGATCTGGATTGGCCACTGTTGGCAACAGGATACTGAGCTTAATGAACCTTGGTCTGACCCAGTATGGCTTATTCTTATGTACTACTAGGGGCATATAAATACTGCAAATAAATAAACTAGCAATAAGGAACATTAATGTGCAAGCATGCCCACCACTGCATGCTAAAATACATGTTAACTGGTGATCACGGGATGGGATGAGGAATGGGAGGAGTGTGGGTGTGGAGCACGCATAGTACTGCTGGTGCCAGGGCTAATGCCGCACACTCAACAGCAACACAGTTTTTAACGTGAGTTCACCTAACATCTCCTCTATTGGAGTCATTAAGTGAACCTGCCTTGGTGGAGCACATGTTACCCTGGCCCATTATACCTTAGCTGCTGGAACCATACTGGTCACGCTTATAACATCCATTTTATTTATTTAAACTTATTTTTATACCGCCTTTCTACAATTCAAAGCGGTTTACAGTTTAACAGCAAATTAACACAACCATAAGGTGCAATGTTTTACAGAGAACTGGAACAGAATAACAAGTAATAATGTAACTGCATAACATTTGGTATCATTAACAAAGAACTATTTACAGTGTTTATACGGTTATCTATCCGAGGCCATACTACATTGTTAGTGTGTGTTTGGTTGAGTTGTGCAATTTTTGCAGTACAGGTTTATGGTGGGTGGGTGAGTATGTCTGAAGGTTTGTTATATTCTTCTTTGAAGAGGTGAGTTTTTATTTTTTTCCTTTAGTCGGACAGGTCTAAGATGGCTCTTAAAGTTGGTGGTAGATTATTCCATATGGATGTGGCGAATAGTGTGAATGTCCTATTGCAGATGACTTGCTTCCTTTCTGACTTTGTTTGTGGTATTGCAAAGCAGGTTGAGGGTGGAATTCCTTTGTAGTCTCTCATTATTTGTACTTGAGATTAGGAGTTGGAGGTATGTGGCAGATTCATTATAGAGTATTTTGAATATTGTGATCAGAATTTGTATCGGATCCTAGCAGAGATGGGAAGCCAGTGAAGCTGCATAAGTATGGGGACGATGTGTAATTGATATGAGGCACCAGTAATTATTTGGGCTGCAATGTTTGGGGCCATTTGTAGTGGGTGGAGAGTTTGTTTAGGCAGACCCTGGAAGATGATATTGCCGTAATCTAGTACTGGTGTAATCATTGCCTGGCACACTGTTCGGAAGAGGTTTGGGGAGAGTAGGGAGCAGAGGTACTTCAGGATTCTTAGTTTGTAGTATACTGAGGTGGTTGTTCTTTTTAAATAAGGCTGGAAGTTTAGTTGCTGATCTATTGATTTTGATTTGAGTTTTACATCACCAGATTCTATTGTTAAGGTTGGATTGTTGGTTATGTAGAGTGCTTTGGTCTTCTCTTGAGTGATGAGGAGGTTGGATTGATGAGCCAGCTTTTGACATCAATGAAGCATTTATGTAAGCTGTCTAGTTGTGGGGAGAGGATGTTAATGGGTTTGAAGAACATGATGTCATCTACATAGATTTGATATAGGATATTATGTGCTTTGAAGATGTGACTGTCAGCATACATCAGCATGGCATAGGTGTCATAGCTTTTTCCCCAGACCTTGGATTTCATGCAGCTTTTTTACTCTGGTGATATCAGTCTCCAAAGTTAATGAGGGTAGTTTACATGATGAGATTAACTCTGACCCCCTGGTGATGTCAGACTCCGGGCCCAATGAGATTGGTCTGCAGCCCCTCCTTGCTAAATCAAGAATAGCAGACCTCAAAGGGAGGTGCTAGAAACAATAGCAGACCTCAAAGGGAGGTGCTAGAGAAAATTCACTATAAAGGACAGAAATACTTCCTCTTTCTCTCTCTCTTCTTCTATTCATCGGACATGAAGGACAGGAGACTCTGATAATCAATTCTCTTCACCCCCCCCTCTCTCTCTCTCTGATCTCTCTCACACACACATGCATACACAGAGTCTTTCATATACTCTATTCTCTCTCACACTTCACACATGCACACACACACTGTCACCAGCTCTCCTTAAACCCCCGAGTAGAGGTTAAGGGAGTGGGTTTTTCCCTATTGAAATAGCTGTTTTACAGATCCTGGAGCAATGCCCCTTGGGAAATGTAGTCTTTTCACCCAATCAATAAGGAGCAGTTGTGGAAAAAGTGGTTAAGCAACCAAAGGATTTTATTTCCCCTCCCGGGGTGGATTTTACCATGAACAGAAAACACAATCCAGGTATTTACTGGTATTTGGACAAACAAAAGTTCCTTAACAGAAAAAGGCTTTCTTCAGCATTAACCAAAGTGAAAATAAACATTCAAACAAACCACGCTGTTTCCTCACAGCTCTCTGTTTCCAGGTGAAATCTGTGCTGTACTCTCTTCTCAAACAGGCTTTCAATGCAATGAAATTATTCCATTGGCCAGAGATAATGTACAGTCCATTATATCTATATCTTCTCCAGTATCAATACACTCTGGTTCACAGTCCATCAATTCCTCCTGCTCATAAGGAAATGTTTGAACTGGCACTGCTGGTGCCACGCCCTTTCTTACTGCTCCAGGCTTTACATGATATGCTTGGGTCAAATACTGGCTTTCACACAGACTATCAGGCTCAGTATTCTTTTCCCAGCACCACCCTTCTGGGTACAAACAGTCACTGTAATTAAGTATATTCAAGCCTTTTGGCTTACCTTTCGGCCTTACTGGTGGAGGTTTTCTCTGGTGCTTTTGAACAGCTGTAGGTTCCCAACCTAAGCCCTGCTCATAGCATTTCACTTGCCTCCTAGGCTTTCTGTCTCTCCCGTGCTCCCCAGGATATTGCAGACAATCTCCTTTGCCCTTGTTATATCCTGTCCTCGGGGTTTATTTCTTTCTCCTCAAGAAGGAATCTGTCTCTCCTTTCCATAGAGACTCTGGCTTACTCTGGGCATAGCTGTCTTCAGTGTAGCTCCCAATAGCTTCTCTCTCCAGCTCATATGCCTCACTTCCTGCTTCTTCAGCCAACTCCTCTCCTTCTCTGCCTACCTCCATAAGCTCCACTGAGGTTTCCTTAATAGGGTGAATTCTGGGGCAATGCTTAACTCCACCCCCTAACAGGTGTCCTGCATTACCTTGTGATTCACCCCTTGAATGATAGCACCGGCGTTTCTCTTGCCTCTGTGCCTGGTTCCCACGGTAACCAGGAGCCATGTGCTTCTGTTTACAGCTCAGCTCTACTTTTGTTCCTGGCTTTTTAGCTTCATTAAACGGGCTAGAAGGACCCACTATGTCACAACACACACAGCTTCATTGATGTACACTGAAGCAGCATTTTAACAACCACTATATAACTCTGTTCTGTACCTATGTAATAAGCCTATTTCTGTAATAAAGACCTGTTTCCAAACCACACCTGGTTGGTTGTCTTATTTGTGCTGCTTACCCTACTGTCTCTGTGAAATGAACCCAGGACCAAAAGTGGAGAGCAGCGGCAGAAGAATACATATTCAGAAGATTACATTTTTTGGGGGCCGTCTCAGACTTCACAGCAGATCTCCAGTTGGGTAAGTAATAATTTTGTTTGATACATTAAAGTGGATTTCAGACAGGGTGCGACAGGAAAATCAAAAGCCCTTGTGACCATTTACAATTTACAATTTTGGTTACAGGCTGGATTTAGTGAAATGTTCCAGTGATAACTTTGTTTTGTGGGTTAGACAAGGTGAGATTTTTATTGTCAAAAGGCTCTGTAATAATCCTGAATTTTAATTATTACCTACACCTAGGGACATTACATAGGGTGGCTTGCAATTGTCTTATTTTTATGTATAGGCTTGCTACAGATTTTTCTATAGTATTTGAGCTGCTAAGAAAAGACAGAGTTACACAGGTAAAACAGTCCCTCATTGAATACAATATACATCTTTCCTGATAAAGCTATTACCTCCTGTCCCTTTTGCCTTTTATTTCTCAGTCTCCTGTCAGGTATAACTGACAATTCTGTTAATCTCCTAACACCCTTCTTACTATAATTTCATCCTGAACTTCCACCCTGTTAAAAAGGTGGTAACCACTTTTTATTCAGGTATAATTTTAAGGCGTGGTCTTTATGCCAGTACTCTTTACTGAACACCCATAAAATTTATGCCATTCCAACTATAATTCTAAGTCTCACTTCTTCAGAAAAGTGAGCATTCCTCCTTCCAAGGTTGCACATTTGAGATAGTCCAACTACAGCCTTTCTGCAGTCTCAAATATGGAAGCCTTTGATTTTAAAGAACTTAAAGAAATTGTAGTTGCATACTGTAAGAGGAAAGGTGGTCCCTTTGAAGGTGAATTCCCTGAGTCATCATGGTATAATATTCAAAGACAAATGTTAAACCATTATCAAGAATTCGAAAAGAAAACAAATAAAAGAAAATGCCTTTTCATCCAAGGCATGTGCAGGGGGCTCATTAGCATGAAACAGGACAATACTGAACTGACTTCTCATTGTACGAAACTAACCAAAGACCTTGAGGAGGCACAAATTTGCATCTCTATGCAAAGGACTCAAGTGATCCAAGCCACAAATTCTTTTATAACTGTTAATGAGCAATTAGAAGCACTTAAACTTGAATTGAGGCACGTTAAGGATCAATTGGCCTCTAAAAGACAAAAGAAATAAACGCCCATTTCTCCCTCAGCCCCTTATGCCTATGACACACCCTATCAGCCATGCATACAAGCTATTGAGAAACAAAAGAATACTAAAGTATGCATAGCTGGACTTAGGAATGGAAAAAATAAAGCTGAATCAGAGGAAGAAAATCCTGATAGTTTATCTCAGCCAGAACAGAGCAATAATCAGGATCTGTGTCAGGAGGATAATTCAGATGACTTAGACATGGCACCCAGTACTGAACTCAGAGCACCAGTTAAAGTGATGCTGCAGGACAATTTAAAAGACAGAGACATGGAAAGAATAGTTGAGAAAATTGGCCCTATGCTTTTTAATGTTAATGACTGGTGCAAATGGGCCACTGATATTCTGATTCACTGGGGTCTAGGGAAATACAGAAGAAAACAATCAGACTTTGATAGACTTATGCATCTGGCTCTGGGGCCACACTATTATAAAGTTGGCTCTCTCACTCACCCATACCAGTTGGTTAAAAGGGGCATTGAGAAACAATTTCACTGTTCCCCAATGCAAGTATTTAAAATTATTTTACCTCTACCAAATGATACACTGGAAGAGTTTGCATATAGAGCCTGGATTTTAAAAGCGGTTCTTAATGAGCAGGAGTCCTGGCCCAATGCAGAAGATTATGGGGAGAGCATGCATAAGGCATTTTTATTAGAATTGCTATCCCCTGAGATTACAAAACACCTTCTGTTATTTTCTGAAGACCCTAAAGCAACCCCTTTTGATACTTTAATGATCAGAATTGGGTCTGTTTGGAAGACCCAGCCCTCGCAGGTCATAACAGTATCAGAAGCACGGAAGTGGCAAGCTGAGGGATCCTCCCAACACACAAAAAACACAGACAAAGGATACAGGGGACAGACACCTTGGAGAGGACAAAGCAGAGGTACTTTTAGAAATTCCTCAGGTTACATCCCCCTTCAAGAGCTCAAAGCACAGAGATGGATTAGAAAAGGAGAAAATTAAATGGGAACAACACAAACACATACTGCAGATAGAACTAGATAAATTAAAACAGGACTTACAAGCAGCTCAGGACAAACATAAGGCTAGTGCATAGGGATGTCCTGACCTCTTGGGTTCAGATATCAAAATGTCTCAAGCCTTCTTAGCCCAGCCTGCCTCCGTTCTCTCAGCAGAGGACTCAATTCCAGAGCCTCTGGATGATGAAACAGACACAGGCCCAGAATACAGTTTAAGGCTTGTAACATCCTTGATACTGGACTCTTGTGGATGCCCCAATGTTATCAGTAGAATAGGGGGTCAGGATAAACTAGCTTTGATTGACACAGGGGCTGGAATTAGTTTTACAAACAGAGCTTCTCCCACTGTAGATCAGAAAAATATGGAAATTTATGAAATTCAAGGAATTAATGACACAGCTTCCAAATGTGTGGCTATCCCAGTTAAATGGGGTATCCCTGTGCACAGTGAACAAAACAAGGAAATGTTAGAAACCATTGCCTCCGCTATAGTGAACACACCAAAAGAAATAATTGGAATTGACGTTCTCAACCAGTTAAATTTGGTGGTGGTTATGGCTAATCTTAAATTGTGGCAGTATTCAGGAACTTCAAGTGCTTCTAAAACTTTAGTGCATGAAGTCATTCCCATGCAGTTAGCAACTCAGTGCACCAAGACAGCTCAGCAGTATGATCTGTGTGTAATTCCCTCAGAGGTGGCTGATATTCCAGTCTGGGCTCAAGACAAGTTAGATTGTGGGAAAATGCACACAGAAATACTGTTGGAAGGCGAGGATCCTCCACCACAGAAACAATACCCAGTACCTCATCAGGCTATAGAACCAGTGACTAAAATTGTGAAGATACTGGAGGAGAGGGGTCTGATTAGACCTATTTCTTCTACATGCAATTCACCAGCCTGGCCGATAGTTAAACCGGGGGGTTCCTTCAGGCTCACTATGGACTTCTGTGCCCTGAATCAAGTTTCAAAATCTGTAGTGCCCGTGGTAGCCTCATACCCTGAAATGATCTCTAAACTGAACCCCAAATGTAAATTTTTCTCTGTTTTAGACATATCCAATGGGTTTTGGAGTCTGCCCCTGGCCCTTGAATGCCAGTACAAAACAGCCTTTCAGTGGCTGAATAAACAATATGCATGGACTGTGCTTCCACAGGGATATAAGGATTCCCCCTCAATATTTCATAAATACATGCAGGAAGCCCTGTCACTATTGTCTTGCAGAGATAATATAATTCAGTATGTAGATGACATTCTGATTCAGTCTGAGAATGAAGCTGTACACTGGAATCATGTAAGAGAAGTTTTAAAAGCCCTCTTACAAGCTGGTCTTAAAGTTAACCCTGCCAAGGCTCAACTGTGCAAATCACAGGTTTCCTTTTTAGGGGTTACTATTGGCCAGGATGGTAAATCTGTAGATTCTTAGAGGATAGAGCTGATACAGAAACTTCCACTTCCTACAGATCAGAAATCACTCCAGTCATTTCTAGGGCTCACTGGTTTCTGTCGTGACTTCATGCACAATTATGCTGAAGTGGCAGCTCCACTTTACTCCCTGCTAAAAAGTAAAAGTTATGTTTGGGAGGAAGAACATACAGAAGCTGTAACTAAATTAAAGCACATTCCAACTTCTGCTCCTGTTCTTGCACACCCAGATCACACACAACATTTTTTCCTGTACCCTGTAGTTGGAGAGAACAGTATAGGTGCAGCTCTAACACAACGCCTAGGAGGAGTAGATCGACCTATTGCCTTCTGTTCCAGAGTTCTCACTTCTCCTGAACTCAAAATGGGAAACTGTGAAAAACATGTACTGGCTTCCTATGCTGCTATGCAGAAATTTACATACATCATTGGTGCTCAAACCACATACATATGCAGCCATCACACCCCCCTCAAATTCATTGTAGAGGGAAAGTTAGCATATAGTAAGATTAGGACTGAGAGAATAGTCCAGTGGACTCTCATGTTGCAAGCACAGAATGTAAAGTTTGAATTGTTGAAAGAACCTAACGTGCAAGTGGCTGGAATCTTGCTGGAGGGGCAACCTCATGACTGTTAGTCCTCATCCAGTGCCCCTAATCACATGATCTTTAGGGAACTAGGACTAGACAAAATTTCACCTTTTCTTCCTACAGTATATACTGATGGTAGTAGCCAATGTGAAGGAGGCAGGCAACTAGCAGGTTTTGCAATTGTACAATTGGACCCAAATAACCAAGTGGTACTGCAGAGACAGTAATCCTGTGGGTCAGCGTCAACACAGTACTGTGAGCTGGCTGCTTTTGTGGCTTGTATGCAACAATATCAGGATTCACACCCAGAAATACAAATCATTTTAGATTCTGATTATGTCTTTAAAAGTGCCATTGCCCTGTTACCCTGGTGGCTGGCAAATAAATTTAAATCTACAGATGGGTCCACAGTGAAAAATTCATCACTGTGGACTATGGCACAAGAACCGAGTGAGAAGTTTCAGAGAGTACATTTAGTTAAAGTAAAGGCACATAGGAAGAAAGGCCCTTTAGTGAAAGGAAACACATTAGCAGACTCACTAGCCAAGGAAGCATGCCAGGTAGGCCTCATATGGCCCTGGTATGAGCAGACACGCATGGTTGCTATTGCTACCCGTTCCACAGATTATGATCAGATAATACCACCAGATTACTTCGTAGCACTGCAGACAAAGGACCCTGAGCTTTCCAATTTGAGGAAGCTTGTGCAGGACGCCCCAGATAACCTATATCAGCACACACCCTTTCTCACACTCGCTATAGAGAAAGACATTCTATGTGCAAAAAGAGAGGAAGGCTTGGTCATAGCTATCCCTAGAGCTCGAGGTAAAGAGTGGATGCATTGGGTTCATGGTGCAGGTCCTATGGGACACCCTAAAGCAGAAGAAATGCAGACTATCCTCAATAGGTTGGTATAGTGGCCAGAAATGAAACATGATATACAGGATCATGTTTCCTCCTGTGTAATCTGTGCTTCATTTGGGAGGCAACCTAAAAAGAGAAGGGGACAGTTAATGAGAGCACCTCCTCATGGCCCATTTGAGAGATTGCAATTAGATCATGTGGGCCCTCTTCCGTTAATAGCTAGGAAAAATAGATTTTTGCTCACTGTTGATTCCTTTTCTCATTAAGGTAGAAGCATTCTTTGTCCCAGATCAAACTGCTCGAATCACTGTGGAAATCCTAACTATGCAATTTTTTACACGCTGGGGCATTCCCAAGACTATTGATTCTGATAATGGTCCTGCATTTGTTTCTCAGCTCATCAAGGAATTGTTTGATTTTCTAGGCATAGAACAACTCCACATTCCGTACCATCCACAGGCAGCAGGGCAGGTAGAAAGAATGAATCAAACAATTAAGGCCCACCTCAGCCCTATGCTTAATCTGACCGGGAAAAATTGGGATCTGGTGCTCCCTTTAGTCCTTATGCGTATCAGAGCTAATGTCTGTAAATCCACAGGTTTTGCACCCTATGAAGCCTTAATGGGAAGGCCAATGCAACGGTGGGAAAATATGCTGAGTCCTTTTCTTCCAGAGGACCAGACTGTAATTCTCACCAATGAGTGGATGAAATCCCTGCAAGAACATCTAAAAGAAATTCAGACCACTGTGCTAGCTAACACAGAAAAAGCTAGAGATTATTTGCAGGAGGTACATGCAAAAGGTTCTGATTTAAGGCCCCTCAAGGTTGGGAGTAAAGTGATGATTCTGAGACCTAGACCAAACCTCCCCTTTGGAACTGCAAAGTGGGAAGGACCGTACTTAGTTACTGATACCTTAGGCCCAAGCCTATACCAAATCCTAATGCCCGACAACCAGCAGTATTGGAAACACATCACCCAGTTGAAACCATATGGGTAATACGTGTTTTATCAGTCTTTGTTTTCAGATACCACCTGAAGACAGCACGGACAGCTGCTTTCTGAAGACAGCACGGACAACTGCTTTCTAAACAAAAGTCGCTTGAGGACGGTAGCTATTTACTTCTGCTGTATAGTTGATGTGTCCTATATAATGGACATGTGTTTAATAGTTTGTAAATAAGTAGTAAAAATAATTTTTTTGTTGTTGTTACATAGTATAAGTGGGGAGCATTAGTTTACTCCCTAGTAGAGTGAAACAAGTTAGCTTTTATTATGTCTCGGTTTCCTGTTGTTCTAGTATCTGCTCTCGTCTACCCCAGTCTCATTACAGGAACTATCATCCGAATATGCACGATTGGCTGGGCTAACTCCACAGGTGGGGTATATCGTTATCAAGAAATACCCCCACCTTTCCCGGAAGGAAAGGATCTGGTCATCCTGAGTTTCTGTTCCGTACAGGACAAGCCAGTGTTCTATTCATTAAACATCACTCAAGTACAGTGGGAGCCACCAGTTTCCACTTCTCTAGAAAGGACACAAGAATTGAGGGCACCTCCAGAACATTACTTTCTAGGTCCTCCTGCTTTGATTTTGTACAATATTTCCTGTCAGGACAGAGGTACCTGGAAATAACTTATAAATGGGTTGTGAGTGATCAACCGCACATCACTGAGACTTAATTCCTTTTGGCAATTCTCTTCACCCCTCCCCTGCCTCTCTCACACACACATGCACACACAGACAGATTCATTGATGTACACTGAAGCAGCTTTTTAACAACTACTATATAACTCTGTTCTGTACCTATGTAATAAGCCTATTTCTACATAAAGACCTGTTTCCAAGCCACACCTGGTTGGTTGTCTTATTTGTGCTGCTTACCATACTGTCTCTGTGAAATGAACCCAGGACCAAACGGAGAGTAGACTAGAAGATTACAGATCAGAAGATTACAAGTTCAGAAGATTACAATTCAGAAGATTACAGTGACATAATGGCTGGATGTATATATTGAAAAGAAGGGCTGATAGGCTTGATCCATGTGGTACACCTGTATTCTGTGAGAATGGGTTTGAAGTCTTTGCGCCAATTCATATTTGTTTCTTCCGGGAGTCTAGGTAAGAACGGAACCAGTTGAGAGTTATATCATGAAGGCCAATCTCCAAGTTGTAGTAGTTGATGGTGTGGGATGGAGTTGAAAGTGGCAGAGATGTCTAGGAAGATTAAGATGAATCCATTCTGGGTATGTTGAAGACAGGCTCCAAGGGTGTTTTGGAGGAAGGTGATGAGGGTTTCCACCCCATGGAATTGTCTAAAACCATGTTGGTGGGGGTCTAGGGGTGCAAACCTGTTGAGATGATCTTGAAGCTGTCTTAGTACAATTTTTTTCTGTTATTTTAATGACTAGCTGGATGCTAGATATTGGCCTGTATGATTTAGGGGAGGTTGAGTCAAATTTATTGTTCTTGAGCAGTGGTCAAATTGAGGTTTGCTTGAGCACTGTGGGCATAAGCCCTAGAGACAGTGAGGCTTAAAGTACGAACTTAGGTGTGATCTGGTCTGTTTTATCCATGTGACAGGGCATGGGTCTAGTGTAGAGGTTGTTGTGTTGAAGCTTTGTATTGTGTCCTTTATGTTTTTTTTACAGATGGAATTTCAAATTGGGACCACATCTTCTGGGATATGACCTCAGGGCTGGATGTCTTTGGGGTTTGATCCATTGGGGCTGTTTGTAGCTGTTTAGAAAGTAGGTTATGAGGCAGTCTTCTGGGGGGATATCATTTCCTGTGTGTTGGCACTATTTGGTTCTCTTGTGAGCATCTTAACTATTGAGACTAGCTCTCTTGGTTTGTTTATTGCTGAGTTGACAAGGTTGGCATAGTATTCCCGCTTTCTGGTTAGGGTTTCTCTGTTGTATGTCTTGAGTTTTTCAATGTAGGTATTTTGGAGAAGACAGTCTTTTGAATTTCTCCATTTTCTTTCAAGGTGGCATAAGCTGCATCTCCAGGAACAAGCAGGAATGTAGTCGTCACATATGGGTATCGTCGGTACCGACGGAGCCTGCACAGGAATGCTCCCCAGCGTCCAATTAGAATGCCTTTGGGAGCATCCCACAGCGCCTGCATGCTGCCTTCCCACCTTTCCCAACTGCCTCTCTCCAGTTCTTCGTTTTCCGCGGAGCCAGCAGGTCGTTGTTCCTGTCACCGCAGAAAACGTTTTCCTTATTCTTCTTTTTTGTGGTCGCGTCTGCCTTCCTCGACGCTATACCGTACCGCCGGTTCTTCTTTCTTTCTTTAAAAAAAAAAAAAATATATATTTAGTTCTTTTTTTCCAATTTTTTCTTCCTCAGGTGCACGCGCCATTTTGGGCCTTAGGCCCAAAATTTCCTCCATTATGGAAAAACCCGCTTCGGGTTTTAAGAAGTATACCAAGTGTGGCGGTACCATCTCCGTCACCGAAACCCATGAGTGGTGTCTTAAATGTTTAGGTCTTGACCACTCCATTTCGGAGTGTATGGCTTGTGCCATGATGTCCAAGAGGGGTCGACAAAACCGGGCTGCTTAAGCTCAGCACCCTTTTTCCCTCCGATGCAGCCTCTGTGGCATCGATGTCTTCCAGGGCTTCGTCTTCCTCCCATGGATCTCAGGTAACTAAACATAAGTCCAGCCGGTCCTCAAAGGGTAGATCTCCTTCTAAGCATCGAGATGCCTCTGGCGTTGCCCTTGAGGGTTCTGTATCGGCAAAATTACCCCAGCGGGAGGCTTCGGCTTCCAAAGCATTATCGGGGCTCCAGGATGTTCTCGAGGCCTCAACCTCGGCAGAACTACTGGTGCCATGCTCTGGGGTACCGGCTGTCTTCTCCGGTACCGATACCCAGGCATCGGCAGCATCGATAGACCAGAGGTTCCTGGCTATTGAACGCAGTCTGGCGGCTCTCCTTGCGGCATCGACGCCCTCGGAACCACGTCAGACAGTTCAACCGGTACCGGCACCGGCTCCGGCATCAGTACCGGTACCGATAGCATCAGCATCAACATCGGTGTCTGCATTGCCGGCACCCAGTCAAGCCATGCCCTCTGGTACCGATACACCGGTACCGGTGCCTCCCGGCACCAACTTCGGTCGGTATGGGTATCGTGCTCTATAAGAGCATCCGGACAGACGGTACTTTGAATCCTCGGAGGAGTCTGAGGATTCTGACAGTTCTGTCGGTACCGGAATACTTCTTCCTGAGGAGCCTTCCTCTCCCAAACGCAGGATGTCTCCTCCAGAAGATATCTCCTTTCAGGATTTTATCAGGGAGGTGGCTCGAGGTCTGTCCATTACTGTGGCTCTTCAGACAGAGCCCAGGGCAAAGGAGTTGGAGATTCTACAATATCCCAAAGCTCCTAAGGAGGCAGCTACCTTGCCTATCCATGAGATCTTACATGATCTCATGTTAAGAATGTGGGAAACCCCCCTTACCATCTCTCCTCACTCCCGTCGACTGGATACCATGTATCGGGTTCCTCCGTGTCCTGGTTTCCAGAAGACTCAGCTGCCTCACCACTCTATTGTAGTTGAGTCAGCTATGAGAAGGATCAGGAGTGCAAAGAGGCATGCCTCTAATCCTCCAGGACGTGAGTGTAGAACTCTGGATGCCTTTGGACGTCGTACTTTCCAGGTTTCCATGCTTTCTGTCAGGATCAGTTCCTATATTATATATATGGGAATGTTCCTTAAGGAAGTCACAGGGGATTTAGAGCCCTCTTCTTCCTGAAGATAAGAGGCAGGATTTTGTCACACTGGTTAAACATGCCCAGGATGTTTCTAAATTTGTCAATCGTGCAGCTTTTGACTGTTTTGAGTGCATAAGCAGAACCTCTGCCATTGCCATAGGTGCACGTAGAATTGCCTGGCTCCAGGCATCCAATTTGGAGCTCTGGGTGCAGGACAAACTGGGCAATATTCCTTGTACAGGTGAGAATCTATTCGGCAAAAATTGGCAAGAAAAGGCCAATGAGTTGGATGCTGATAACTCCACTTTGGATAGATTATCCAAAGCCACAGCTGATCCTGCAAGGAAGAAATCCTTCAAGAAACCATTCTTTTCCAAAATGAAGAGGTTTTATCCCTCTTATCAGCAGGGACGTTCTGCAGTTCAGCCTGCCCGGAAGACTCAGCAACCACCTAAACAAAGGAAAGCAAAGACTGCTAAGCCTCAACTGTCTCAGCAGTCTCAGCCTCCACAAGGCCTTAGACTTCCATCTAGAGAACTTAGCCTTCCTGGCCCTCAATGGACCAGAACCTTCCACCATTCCAGGAAGGTTGTGTCACTTTGCCCCCAGATGGGGGCAAATAACAGCAGAACATTGGACTCTTTCCATTATAAGAGAGGGGTACAAGCTTCACTTCCTCTGCATGCCCCCTCCCACAATGGTAAGACAGTTCAATTCTCAGACCGCTCTCATCAACCTGTTAGATCAAGAGGTCACCATGCTTCTTGCCCAAGGGGCAATAGAAGAGGTACCCATTCCTCAACAGGGTACAGGGTTTTACTCCCCTTATTTCCTTATCCCAAAGAAAACAGGAGGACACAGGCCCATTTTGGATCTCAGAGAATTGAACAAATTCCTGTTCAAGGAGAAATTCAAGATGATTTCTCTGGGAACCCTGCTGCCATACCTTCAGAGTCAGGATTGGCTTTGTTCTCTAGATCTCAAGGATGCGTACACTCATGTTCTCATCCATCCAACTCACAGCAAGTTCCTTCGATTCCTTTTTCAAGGAAAGCACTACCAATACAGGGTGCTTCCTTTTGGCCTGGCCTCGGCACCAAGGGTGTTTACGAAATGCATGGCTGTGGTAGCAGCATTTCTTCGCACTCTGGGAATATTCATCTTCCCCTACTTAGACGACTGGCTCATTTGAGCCCCATCAGAGTCAGAGGTCAGGATTTCTCTATCTTGCACAATGCGTATCCTGCAGTATTTGGGTCTGGTCATAAACATCCTAAAATCCAACCTAACTCCCACTCAATCTCTAGAGTTTATAGGAGCTTTGTTGGATACCAGGAAAGCAAGGGCCTATCTTCCCCAGACCCATTGCCTTCGCATGGTGCAGTTTATTTATTTATTTTCAGTTTCTTATATACCGCGCTATTCGGCATCAGCGCGGTTTACATAGAACAAAACTTACAGCAAGGCGGCGAGCCGCTCTGTGTTTACAGAGAATGGGTACTATAACTTGGCTAACAGGGGAACTATATACATATATGTACATATAGGCGTCATGTTTAATTCGGATCGGAGATAGGCTGAGTTAAGGTTGGAAAGCCTGTATGGTGGTTTGCCATTCTAGTATGGGGAGGGGGTTGTACATGCATTGGTTTCAGGGTAGTACTTGAGGAAGAGATGGTGCTTCAGTGATTTCCTAAACTGGGTTAGGTTAGGAATTGCACGGATGGTGGGCTTTCACTGCTCGAGAAATGTTACAACTACTAGGCCACATGGCATCTACCGTGCATGTGGTCCCTTATGCTCGCCTCCATATGAGAGCAGCCCAGTGGACTTTATCCACTCAATGGACCCAGGCATCAGGGTGCCTGTCAGACAAAATAGCAAACACAAATCGCCTTATTTTGTCCCTCCAATGGTGGCCGTCCACTCAAAACCTGTTGCTGGGGTCCCCATTTCAACAACCTATACCCCAGGCAACTCTCACAACAGATGCTTCATCAGTGGGTTGGGGAGCTCATCTGCAAGACCTCTCCACCCAAGGCACCTGGACTCCACAGGAGACTCATTTACACATCAATCTTCTAGAGCTCAGAGCAATCTTCCTTGCTCTTCGGGTGTTTCACACTCTGCTCAGCTACAAGACAGTCCTCATTCACACGGACAATCAAGTAGCCATGTTCTATGTGAACAAGCAAGGAGGAACAGGCTCTCTGTCGCTTTGCAACGAAGCTTTGCGACTATGGGTCCTCGCCAGAGCATCAGATTCATCTCCTGGCAGTATATCTTCCAGGTATCCAAAACTCTTGGGCAGACAGACTCAGTCGAGTTCTGCTTCCACACGAATGATCTCTACATGCAGACCAGGTGGCCAAGATTTTTCAAATTTGGGGAACTCCGGATATAGACCTCTTTGCAAGTCTGTGGAATGCCAAACTTCCCTGGTTCTGTTCCAGAATTCTGGCTCAGGGCTGTCAGGCCAGGGATGCTTTCCTCCTTCATTGGTGTCAAGACTTCCTTTATGCCTTTCCACCTATTCCCCTGATTCCCAAAACCCTATTCAAGCTTCAGAGAGACAGAGGCCTTATAGAAACATAGAAACATGATGACAGAAAAAGACCACAAGGCCCATCTAGTCTGTCCTTCCATAACAACAACTACAACAGTCCACTTTTTACCTTTAGAGATCCTCTGTGTTGGTCCCATGCTTTTTTGAATTCAGTTACTGTCCTCATCTCTACCACCTCCACTGGGAGACTATTCCACGGATCCACTACTCTTTCCGTAAAGAAATATTTCCGCATATCACTCCTGAATCTATCTCCCTTCACCCTCATCCCATGTCCCCTCATCGCAGAACTTGCTTTCAATTGAAAGAGGCTCTCTCCCTGAACATTTATGCCACGGAGGTATTTAAACATCTCAATCATATCACCTCTATCCCGCCTTTCCTCTAAGGTGTACATATTAAGATCCTTAAGTCTGTCCTCATATGCTTTATAATGAAGACCACTAATCATCTTAGTAGCAACCCTCTGCACAGACTCCATCCTGTTCACATCCTTTTGAAGGTGCGGTCTCCAGAATTGCACACCATACTCCAAATGAGGTCGCACCAAAGACTTATACAGAGGCATTATCACCTCCTTTTTTCTGCTAGCCATTCCTCTCCGTATGCACCCAAGCATCCTTCTAGCTTTTGCCGTCGCCTTTTCTACCTGTTTAGCTACTTTAAGATCATCGGACACAACTACGCCTAGGTCCCGCTCTTCTTTAGTGGACAAAAGTACTTCACCTCCTATACTGTATTGCTCCCTTGGATTGCTGCAGCCCAAATGCATGACCTTACATTTTTTAACATTAAATCCCAGTTGCCAAATTCTAGACCATTCTTCAAGCTTAGCTAAATCCCTCCTCATGTTATCTACACCTTCCTGGGTGTCTACTCTATTGCAGATTTTGGTATCATCCGCAAAGAGGCAAACCTTACCCGACAGCCCTTCTGCTATATCACTAACAAAGATGTTAAAAAGAATCGGACCAAGGACAGATCCCTGGGGCACACCACTGGTAACATCCTTCTCCTCAGAGTGAGCTCCATTTACTTGTACTCTTTGTCGCCTCCCACCCAACCAATTTCTAACCCAAGCAGTAACTTTAGGGTCCATCCCTAGGGTGCTCAGTTTGTTTATAAGTCGCCTGTGAGGAACACTGTCAAAGGCTTTACTGAAATCTAAATACACCACATCTAGAGCTCTCCCGCGGTCCAACTCCCTGGTCACCCAGTCAAAGAAATCAATCAGATTTGTCTGACAAGACCTGCCTCTGGTGAATCCATGCTGCCTTGGATCCTGTAATCCGCTGGACTCCAGAAACATCACTATTTTCTCTTTCAACAGCGTTTCCATTAATTTACTCACCACTGAAGTTAAACTAACCGGCCTGTAGTTTTCAACCACATCCTTACTACCGCTTTTGTGTAAAGGCACCACATGAGCCTCTCTCCAGTCCTTTGGCACCACTCCCGACTCCAACGAGGCATTGAAAAGGTCAGTCAGTGGAGTTGCTAGAACGTCCCCAAGTTCCCTCAGTATTCTAGGGTGTATCCCATCCGGTCCCATCGCTTTGTCTACTTTAAGTTGAGCTAGTTTCTCACGAACACAGTCTTCTGAAAATTGTTCAAGATGTCCCTCGCTTCTGTTCTTATTTGTGGGTGTTTTCTGAGGTCCTGCTCCTGGTTCTTCATCTGTGAACACAGAACAAAAATATTTGTTAAGCAATTCCGCTTTATCCTTATCAGCTTCTACATATTCCCCCCCTGCACCCTTGAGTCTGACAATACCACTTTTGCCCTTCCTCTTCTCACTAATATATCTGAAAAATGTCTTATCCCCCCATTTTATTGCATTGGCTATTTCCTCCTCCTTTTGAATCTTTGCCTTCTTGACTACTTTGCTAGCTTCTCTAAGTTTTTCCAAATACAGATGCCTGTCTTCCTCTCTCTGTGATCTCTTGTATTTCATGAAGGCCTCCCTCTTTTTCTTCACTTTTTCAGCTACTTCCTTCGAAAACCATAGCGGTCTCCTGTTCCTTTTGCCTTTATTTACCTTTTTAACAAAAAGGTTGGTTGCCTTTAAAATACCCCCTTTCAGTTTTGCCCACTGTTTTTCTACATCCCCCAGCTGTTCCCATCCCACTAACGACTCCCTGAGGTATTGGCCCATCTTTGCAAAGTTAGTCTTCCTAAAGTCTAAGATCTTCACCTTGGAATGGATTCTAACAGCCCTAGTCCTAATACTGAACCAAACCATCTGGTGATCACTGGATGCAAAATGATCTCCCACTACAACATCAGAAACACTTTCTCCATTGGTAAGTACCAAGTCCAGTATGGCCCCTTCACGTGTGAGGTCTGTTACCAATTGCCTGAATAGTTCTCCCTGTAGAGAATCCAGGATCTCCTTACTCCTAGATGATACTGCAGCAGGAATGTGCCAATCAACATCTGGCATATTGAAATCTCCTAGCAGTAGCACTTCCCCTTTCCTAGCAATGCTGCGTATGTCTTCAATTAACTCTCTGTCCACCTCTTCCTCTTGTGAGGGAGGTCTGTATAGCACACCAATGCAAATAGATTTCTCTTTCCCTCTTTCTAGTTTAACCCACAATGCCTCCTCTCTCCCTTTTAAGCTCTGTAATTCCAAAGCTTTAATAGTAGTTTTTACATATAGTGCCACTCCTCCTCCCCTTCTTCCTACCCTGTCCTTTCTGAATAAAGTATAGCCAGGTATAGTTACATCCCAGTCATGGTTTTCTGTGAACCATGTTTCTGTAACTGCCACTAAATCCAAGTCAGCCACTCCCACCAAAGCTTCAACTTCAGAGATCTTATTTCCCATGCTACGGGCATTAATACACACTGCTTTCCATATGTTACCCCTGTTAACCATTTCCATAAAGGTATTTAATGTATCACTTACCTGGGGGCTTTCTTCACCCATCCCCAATGAATCTAGTTTAAAGCCCTCTTCAGTAGATTAGCCAGTCTACTACCAAAGATGCGTTGACCTTTCTTGGACAGATGGATGCCATCTCTGCTCTGCAACCCTTGGAACAGCATCCCATGGTCTAAGATTCTCATAGCTCCACATTGGCCACGGCAAATGTGCTACCCTCTGCTTCTACATCTCTCTCAAGCTCCCTCTCTGGAGTTAGGGTCTGCTCCAAATCTTCTGTCTCAGGAGGACGGAATGTTATGGCATCCCAATCCCCAGTCTCTGTATCTCAGGGCTTGGTTGCTGAAGGCCTAGATCTCCATGATCTTAAACTTTCTCAGCAAGTAAAGGATATCCATTATGCCTCTAGAAAACCTTCCACAAGACGATCTTATGCTTTCAAGTGGAAAAGGTTTACCATATGGTGCTCGCAGAAGGGTCTTAGCACCCTTGCGATACCTCTGGAATCATTACTGGAGTATCCAATGCAGGACTTAAAACTAACTCAGTAAGAGTCCATTTAAGTGCTATTGCAGCTTTTTTCAAACCTTTAAATGGACAACCTATTTCCTCCCATCCTCTTATAACAAGATTTATGAGAGGCCTTCTTCTAACTAAGCCTCCCATTAGGCCACCACCGGTGGCATGGGACTTAAACCTGATTCTTGGCCAGCTTATGAAGCCACCTTTCAAACCCCTGGCTACTACCTCCTTGAAATTCCTTTCTTGGAAAGTTATCTTTCTCATTGCAATCACATCAGCACGTCGCATTAGTGAGTTGCAGGCATTAGTGGCTGATCCTCCTTATACAAGGTTCCATCATGACAAGGTAGTCCTTAGGACTCATCCACACTTTATGCCAAAGGTTATCTCCCCTTTTCATCTTAACCAAGCGGTCTACCTGCCTGTGTTTTTTCCAAGGCCTCATGCATCAAATGCAGAAAGGAATCTTCATACTTGGGACTGTAAAAGAGCTTTAGCCTTTTACTTGCAAAGAATACAGCAACATAGAAAGTCCTCTCAACTCTTTGTTGCTTTTGATCCTTCTCATTTGGGACTTCCAGTCTCCAAGAGAACACTGTCCAGCTGGATTGCACAGTGTATTTCCTTTGCCTATCAGAGTAAGAATCTTCCTCTGGAGGGCCATGTCACAGCTCACAATGTGAGAGCCATGGCAGCTTCAGTGGCTCATCTGCACTCTGTGTCTATCGACGACATCTGTCGAGCAGCTACTTGGGCCTCGGTTCATACCTTCACAGCCCATTACTGCTTGGACAAGGACTGCTGCCAGGCTGTTCTCCAACACCTGTTCCATACCTAATCAACTCCTACTCGCCTTCCCTGGTTGGATGCCAGAGATCCATTGGGGGGAAGTGGAGCCCTTTCACAGGGACACACAACTTCTGGGGTCTCTCCCTGGCATCTAAAGCTAGGGAGTCCCCATATGTGAAGACTATATTCCTGCTTGTTCCTGGAGATAGCATAGTTACTCACCTGTAACAGGTGATCTCCGGGAACAGCAGGAATTTAGTCTTCACAACCCACCCACCTCCCCTAGGAGTTGTGTCTCTCTCTTTCCCTCTCTCTCTCTCTTTGTCTCAGCTTTAAACTCAACTGGAGAGAGGCAGTTGGGAAAGGCGGGAAGGCAGCACGCAGGCGCTGTGGGATGCTCCCAAAGGCTTTCTAATTGGACGCTGGGGAGCGTTCCCGCGCAGGCTCCGTCGGTACCGACGATACCCATATGTGAAGACTAAATTCCTGCTGTTCCCGGAGATCACCTGTTACAGGTGAGTAACTATGCTTTTTCTGTTTCTATAGGGATGTAGAAAACCATGGGGCACCGTTATGGTGAGCTGATGATTTTTTTTCCTTGGGGGTGCAAGTGCTGCTGCAGATAGTGTATCATTCCAGATTGTTATCATTTGGTCGAGATCTGAATTTGCTGATTTGATGAGGTCCAGTTGTGGGATGACTGCCTCGATAAGGTGTTCACTGTTGAATTCTTGGAACTTCCGGGTCATGCGCAGTGTGTTCTTTGGTGTAACTTGCTGGGGTATGGATTGAGAAAAGAATGGTGGTGTGATCTGACCAGGGACAGGGAGAAATGTGAGGGGAGACTGTTGGAGATTGGAGAGAAGATGTGAAGGTATGAATACTGGAGGCTTTGCAATTAACATGCTTTTGTTTGGTACACTAATTGCAAATCCTTAGCAGGTTTCTTAAAAGGGACTGTTAGCTTTTTTTTCTCCCTCAAGATGTCTCTCAGCCTAAACATCTCGTTCTAACTGGATATGTTTTGCATTCTCCACCCAGCTACATATGCATTGCACTCAAGCCTAAAGACAGCTCATGTCTCATCCCGCTACTCTTCCCTCACTGAGCTTCTCCCACTTCTGTACAGTGCCCTCCACTCCCAAAAAACCCTCTCCTTCCCAATCCCCCTGCCCATCACCTCCACCTTCCCCCCACTCCAGTCATGTCTTCTGCACACCTTCCTGTCTACAGCTAGAGAGGACATCCCTGCTTGCCCCACTATAACCACAGATTCATTTTCCCCTAACCCACCATCATTCAAAGCCTCCACCCTCTCAGCCATGCTCACCTGCACGCTTCCATACATCCTCGCATACATTCACTTCTCATCCAAACCCTTCCCCCATCCAATAAAGTTCCTTCTGTCCATAGTAAGTCTATTTGAAACAAGTTATTAATTCAGAGCCACCCCCAGTCCAAGAAAAAAAGGAATTAGCCTTTTAGCATATCCTGGCTCGTCCCCTCTACCTCAAGCGCCACACTCCATCATGCCACTCACACTGCAGCCCCCCCTACAAGGGCCCACAACATGTACAAGCCTCCAGTGAGCACAGCACTGGTTCTGCTGTATGTCCAAAGCAAGAGAGTCCTATCCAAATCCCTTTTATTCACTACTTCGGCCACAAACTGTTCTGAATTGTTGATAATAACACGTACATCATGCACAGTCTAGTGCCACATGAAACCCCACTCACACCACTGACAACCTTCTGCAGATATGTTATGTCGATCAATGAATTGTTGAACCTTTGCAGACTCCAAAAATAGTAAATTTGGCTGTAGTAGCGCATTCTGAGCTTTGTGGGAAACAACAAAGTAAAAGGTATCCCCTTTCGGGCAGGGTGCTACGGTGGCACCATGTTCCAGCAGGCAGCTGCTACTTGTGCTGAATAATCATTGAAAAGAAACACCCTATTGCTCTGACATTTGAGAGCTTTTACCTTGTGATATGCCTGCATAAGCTACTCCTCTGCCTAGTTAGGAATAGGGGCAATCATGGGTCTCGGGTATGCATCATCATTTCGACAGGGCCCCATATAATGAGCCCACTCACATGTAATGTGACAGCCTGCATTTTGCAAGCCAACCTGTTCTGGAAGCCATACTATCAGGCACAGTAAATGAGATTCCAGTGCTGGCTCTGGCACGCCAACCAGGCATATACAATTACACCTGCTGTAATTCTCCAAGTCTTCTCTTTGTTCTAGAAGCCTGGCATTTCCTTCTCTACATTTGCTATTGCTTGTTCCATGTGGGTGGCCACATCTTCCTGGGCTGAGAGCCTGTGTTCTGCTTCATCTCTGCAGTGGGCATGTTGCTCAAAGGTTTCCTTAATTTCATCCGTGGCCAATCACAGTTTATTAAGGGGTTTTCTAGGGGCATTGGAAACACTTTTGGCAATTTCTGACACCAAGTCACTGGACACATGTAGCACCAACTAGCTACCATCTGTGGCCATTTTGGACTCGTGGCAAGCTAGCTTAATAATGTTTGCCATGCTGCCTCTGTGGGCCTGGCTGGAGGTGTTGTCAAGGGGCCAAGGGGGCCGGGAATGCCACTGCTGTTATAGCTGGAGAAAAGCTCTAAATTCCAAGAAGGATTAGCTAGGCAAGCTGCAGTTTCCTCCACCTGCATCTGCCTTAGCCAAATGGCATGCTGCAAGTCATTAAATGAATTATTATTTGTTGGAGTGTGCAGAGGAAGAAGTTTCATTTTGTTTTATTGGGGGAGGGTTTCTTTTACTTTGTGGTTTGTTTTTCATTTGTTTTTTAAAAGACTAAACTTGAAATAAAAACTCTTCTGCTCCCCCCCCCCCCCCCCGTGCATAGACAGTGCCCCTCTGACACACCCACTCCCCCTGAATATTTCTCCATTCAGGGCCTTCACAGAACAAGAGTGATCCCCTAGCCTGCCGCGCTGCAAGGTAGTTTTGGAGTATAGCACTGATGGGGCAGGAGTGACTGGGGATTGTTCTTATCCAGTGATGGCCCACAGATGGAGTAAGATGCAGCCTGGAAAGGATGGCAGTAAGTCCAGGGAGGCACTTTTATGTTTTTTAGGTCTTGATAGACCGCTCTTTGAGACAACAGCAAGTGCTGGTTGCTTCTTTTTTTGGAAATGAAACAAAGTGAAAGATGAGTGGAATAGTGAGCTTTTTTATGTTTTATTTTCAAAATAAAAGGAGGTAGGAGATTTCTTTGCAATTTTCCATTTTGTTTCAAACAAAAGTGCATCCCTAATCATTGGTACTGTGAGACTGAAAATGCAGATCTTCTCAGCCTTGGTCTAGAGGCTTATGCTACTTCTCTCCTGTACTATAGGCCATGAATATACAATTCTTTATGTTTTTAGTTGAACCCTTTTTTTCCGAGCCAGGAATCTGGATTTATTGTGTAATTTGCAGAGCTGTTCCAATTCAAGTTTGCTGGTGATAATGAGGGCCCATGCAAAAAATGAATTTCTTCAACCTATACTACTTTATCATTCAGTGGAATAAAAGATAAGATAGCAGGGACAGGAGAAGCACAGAGAGAGAGAAAGAGATTGAATAACTCTCAGAAGAGTCTAGCAAATGAAAATCTTCAGCTCTTTGCTGGAATTGAAGTCTGAATGGCTTTCAGTGTTCTTAATCTTTGAGTCACTTATTACTCTTTTATTCACAGCTGGATCGGCAAGAATAGAAAAGCTGTCATCGCTCTAGCTAATATCTAAGCCTGCAGTAATCAAAGTGCAATGTCCAGCCAGCCAGAACAGAAGTCTTTTTGGGGACACTCTTGGCAAAAGATGAGCTGTTTTTCTGCACACAGTTGCAGACGATATGAATATTTGCTTTTTTGTTCAGACACTCCCTTGAAAAAAAGAACATATTGAGATCTTAAAGTCTGTCATAAGGCATATGGGGACAGACTTAAAGATCTCAATATGTATACTTTGGAAAAAATACAGGAGAGGAGATATGATAGAAATGTTCCAATACCTCTGTGGCATTGAAAGAAAGCTCTGCAACAAGGAGGCAGAGGATGAAGGTGAAAAGGGATAGACTCAGAAGTAATATGCAGAAATAGGTTTTACAGAAAGAGTGGTAGATGCATGGAATAGTCTCCCAGTGGAGGTGGTAGAGACCAGGATATTGTCCGAATTCAAGAAAGCATGGGACCGGATGCGGGAGGCAAGATAGTGGCGTGAGCGGCGGCACAGCTGGATGCGGTGAGAGGTTGCGGTATCTGTTGACCCTAATGCCTCGGAAAAGGAAGGGGATACTCAGCACTGACCTCCACTTCAATGCCGAAGGTGATAGTGCAGTCTGTGCTCTCCTTTGCAATGCCTGCTACTCAGGAACAACATGCCTCTCCATTCTTGTCTTCAGTTTCGACTGTGGACTCTAGGGTAAGCAGGGTTCTTCAAGTCTTGAGCAACATTCAGCCCCGCCACGACTGGATATTGATACTCCGGTGAAGGTCAAGGTGCTCATGGGGGACTCCCCGGGTTCAACTTCGGCAGTGGAGTCTCCCTCAGCAAAAGGGAATGTAAATAGTTTCCCCCAAGTTTACCTCCATGTTAAATCCCTGTTCTATGTAGACGATGGCCAAATTTAACTGACCAAGTGTATATTGTTTCAATGTAAACCGCACTGATGACAAAGAGCGCGGTATATAAGAAATGTTAAATAAATAAATAAATAAATTATTGCTCTAGCAACAACACTCCTAAAAACTAAAAATGTTCTAAAAAAGAGAAAAAGAATGTTAGTAGATTATATTTAGCTCATTTGTAATATTCTGCACAGTCTGATGCAATAAACACATGAAAGAATTTTCTATGCATCCAACAACGCACAGGCCAACAGCATCAATATACTTCCAAATATGTTCTCCGAGAAGAAAGTCACTAGACGGTAAAAATGCCGTAGCTTTCCTACATGGGCCATGGCTTCTTTTGTTATGGGAAATCATGACTAAAATTGCTGGAACTATTTTTTGATCATGTAATTTACATCAAAATATTTTTTTTCTTCATCAAAAGTGAAATCAGGTTGTCCTATAGCAGTTTTCACGCTGATTCTAAATCTGTAATTAGTTTCTCTCTAGCATGTAGGATTTTAGAGATGATATCATTCATAGAGGTTTCTGTAAAATGTTACATATTGTAAACATTGAAAAAGTCAGATGTCACACGTTCTAATAACTATATTTGGCATGTTTGCATGTAAGAAATGCACTAAAAGTGTTTTACAGAAGACTTTCTGCTGTAAAGTTAGTCGGTATTGTCATGGTACAACATCCAGCAGTAATCTGCCATCATGCTCTCATCTCAGAATCCTGGTAATGTTTTCCATAGCCTGTTCGTCATGCACGTCACCCAAGTATGGTGGAATAAAATGACGATATGGGTGCATGAAGTGCATTTTCAAGGACATGCGGCAACCAAGTTTACGATATGCCTCAAATAACATCTGTACTCCATCAACATAATCCGGTGATTTGTGATTACTCAGAAAGTTTTCACAGATCCACTTAAAGGCTTGCCATGCTTCAAGTTCCAAAGCATTCAGGCATTTTTCAAGTACTTCATCTTCCATCACCTATGTTATTTGTGGCCCCACAAAAACGCCTTCTTTCAGTTTTGCAGCAGTGATCTTTGGAAATTTAGAAACAAGATACTGAAATCCTTTTGAATTTGTTTGCACCATTCTTTTCACTAAATTTTTAATTAAACTCTGTTTTATATGCAAAGGAAGAAGCAAAATGTTTGCTGGATCAACTAATAGCCTTGAACAAAAGGATCAACTAATAGAACATGACTAACACTGCTGCTTCCTGGATAGGCAGTTCTTAAAGGCCAGTCGTGAACAGCATAATGATCTTTGACGGCGCAACTGTTCCAGAGGCAAAGAAAACAGCAATATTTGATAAATCCACCTTGCATGCCCATCAGCATGCCAATAACCTCAAGATCCCCACAAATCTTCCACTGGTAATTGTCACAGCGTATAGATTGAAGAATCAATGAATAAGTCCCATTCTGACTCTCTGTGTAACTGTGAGAGGTCTCCAAAAAGTCTGTCGATATTGTTGCAATAACACATTGGACTGTCTACTTTAAAGAACGTTGCTAAATTACAATTGTGCATGCGATAGTGGCAAATGAGAACATTCTTTTGAAGTAAGTTATTTTCCTTCAGCCTTGAAGCAAGGAGTTCCGCTTTATCTTTTCAGAGTGCCAAGTCTCATATAAGATCACTAAGCTCTAGGGAGAATGGTGCCTCATCGTGGCAGCTGGTTTCCCTACCTGCAGGCGCCTTCAGCGCAGTGGAGTGACCTCACTTTGTGCTATAAAACCCTGGCCAACACCGCGTGACGCAGCCGCGTTCTTGCAGGTGCATGCCCAAAGGGGCAGGTTATGCCCCTTCGGTGCATCAAGGAGTAGGAGCAGGCAACTATGTTTAAGCATGGGAAAAAAAAAGAAGAAAGTGACGCCATCTACTTCGATTAAATCTTCTAAAGCGAAAGGTCTTCTAAAAAAGCATTTGATTCGAACTATGATGGAAGACACTTCATTTTCAGTGACTGTTAAGTTCTGATCCGTTTACTGCTCTCTCCCCTCCTGGAGATAAAACCCAACCCCTTCCGTCTGACTTTTTGTCATTGCCGACCAGGCAGGTTTCTTCTGGGAAAGGAGTAACTGCCGTTGTCCCAAGTGTCTCAGCAACCTCCATCGGCTCGTGCTTTGCTAAAGGTAATGTTGCCTAAGGTTTTGCAGCTCCTGTTGCCTAGTATTGGTGTGGGGCCGAAAGATCTAACTGCTAGGGATATTTTCTTTAAAGACATCTGGACTGTGGTTTCTCACATGGAGGCAGTTCTGAAAGACGCTTTAGTACAGTTACAGGATTTTACTAAAGACTCTATTGCTAAATTTTAGGACCAAGAGCTTAGACTTGATGTTGTTGATACTAGGCTTGGTAAGCTTGAACCCCAATTGAGCACCATGCAGTCCACTTTGACCTGTTCCATTAAGGATAATTTGTATTGCCATTGGCAGATAGAATTGCTGGTGAATGCATCTAGGGCACTTGATCTATGTTACCTTAATTTTCCAATGGCTCAGTATTTATCCTCAACAATCCTATTTCATAAGTATATTTATTATTTACCTCGTGGTAGGCAGTCTGCAGCGGTGCTTAAGGGCAAGTTGGACCAGGTCGTTAATAATGAGGAGAGTTTTGATGCATTGAACATCTTGTAGTCCTCTTCTGATAATATTACCTCTCGTACCACATTAGTGGTTTCCTTTGTACTACAAACGGATACAAATTTGGTTCTGAAGTCTTTTTTTCCTCTGAAAGAGATTCCGTTCTGTGGCCAAAGAATCAATATCTTCCCCGATGTGTCTTGAGACACCCAAGCTAGGCGTAAGACTTTCCTTGTGTTAAAACCATGTGTTTTGGCTTTGGGAGCTTCATTTTATTTGAAGTTCCCATGTAAGTGTCTCGTCATTCATCGTGGGAAGAGCTATTTGCTTCTTTGACCATTCACTATTAATTTATTTTTAAATTTACAGAGTCCCAATTAGGTCTTGTGGATTTGTATAAATGGGTTTGTTTAATTGTTGGACCAGCTGCTTCTGTTCATTAATGTATTTGTTTTTTATTATATCTAAGTCATCCATTTCTTCTCATTGATATGGGCTAATGGAGTTAAGATGTGCCTAAATCTATTTTTGGAGGACGTTCCATCCTTATTTGTTTTTCCTCTCATTCTATCCCTATTTATGTTTGTAATAGCTGAAAAATACAATTAAAAAAATAAAGATCACTAAGCTCTTCTTGGCTGAATTTCTCTGGGTTGCCATTGCTTTCATCTGGCACGTAGTCTGCATCTTCTGACTCTTTAGGCTGGCCGCCTCTTGCACCGTCATCTAACTCCATTTTGTCTGGTACAGAAGACAGCCCGTCCTGTGGAGGAACTGGAACAGGAAGTGTTTTGTGATTTGGGACTGGTCACATTGCAGACATAAGATTTGAATACACAATGTTGTGCTTGTTCTTTGCAGAGAAATCCATGATATTAACAGAGAAAAATAGCAGTCGTCATGATGATTTCTCAGCTCCCTCCATGTCATCGGTACACCAAATGACATCGCTGTTTTCCTTCCATTTAACCAATCACATAGGCCATTTGCACAGGAGGTACAAACGATCTAAAGCACCCATGGCTTATCCTGGTCATCCAGTGGGCATCCAAACTATAACTTGTACATAACTTGTATAGCAACAGGATAAAATCAAAATAAACATAACTATTTCAACAAATAGGGGTGACCTACACGAAGCGGTTGGTACATCCCTAAACAAAGGCATGTGGAGGGGTGACCTGCACGGAGCGGCAGGTGCACCTGCTCTTGCCGTCTTGCTGGGCAGACTAGATTGATCATACTGGTTTTTATCTGCCGTCATATACTATGTTACTATGATATTTTGCAAAGATCAAGGGTTCAATTCCCATTGGCACTCCTTGTGACCTTGGGCAAGTCTCTTTACCCTCCATTGCCTCGGAAGAAAAGGCCTGGCAATCTACTTCCGGTGATACATTGCCAAGACAACCCAGAAGCAGCTGGGTCACCAGGAGTCAGCACTGGCTTGATGGCACAAAAAAAAGGAAATGAACCCAAACATAACAAAAAACATCGGAATGATTTCTACACTGTCTTGGCATGATTGTTTTATTTCTGATGATTTCTTCAGTGTTATTATGTAATCAAAATAATTAACCTGAAAAGCAAAATAAATACCATTCAATATTGGTAATCACTGACACAGTTTGTCAATTCGGCTAGTATAGCAAAACTTCCGATCATCTTTCAAGCCTGACATGATACAACAAAAACAAAACCGGTTTTGAACATTGTTCATCATAGGTTATCTAATACACATGAAATTATTTGTCATGATTTTTTCATGTTAACCAGTGATTTGAACATAAAACTTTCTTCCACTAGATTCTGTTTTCCACTTATAGAACCTTTTATATGAAATAGTACAGAAGCATTTTCTTGTTTTCAGAAAATGTTTCTGTGCCCTTATCCTTTACTTCTGTCCATAGTTCATGTGGGTTGTTGGCTCTTGTCTGTGCTGTATGAAGGAGATATCACTACCTTGACCCAGCCATGTCCTAACACAATTTCTTATTTAGAGAAGTTGTATTTATTTAGGGGGAAGGGAAGAGATTTAGGTATTATTTTTTCAAGGTCTCTTCAGGTTTCAAGTTAAATAGATACATGAGTTAAAGTCTGCAGAGTGCTTGGTGTGTATACAAGGTTCTTAGCTGGTATTTTTTTCTGCTGATTTATAATGTCCCTGGATTAGGGGAGGTTGTTTTATTGGAATTGATGGAACTTATTTCAGAATTAATGCTGGAATATTCTGATATTATTATCTTAGGTGATTTTAATTTACAATGTCCTGTTTATTCTGCTACAATGAAAGGCAATTTATGGATTTTTTATCAGTTCTATGAACAAGTACAAGCTGAAATTAATGGAACATGAAAATAAGATATCCTGATAGTCATGGATGACTGGAACACAAAAATTTGGAACAAAGAAGAAAGTAAAGTGGTTGGAAAATATGGGCTTGGTAACAGAAATAAAGCTGGAGAAAGACTGAAAGAATTCTGCAAGACCAACAATCTTAAACACCTTCTTCAAGCAACACAAGTGGCGACTGTACACATGGGCTTCACCCAATGAATTGTTCAGAAATCAAATTAACTACATCTGTCAACAATGGAAAGCTCAATAACATCAACAAAGAAAACCTGGAGCTGACACTGGTACAGATCACCAGCTACTACTATGCAAACTCAAGCTGAAACTGAAAAAGAGAGTCACTTTTGAATGTCGCAAAATATGATCTTGAAAATATATCACTGGAATTTAAAAACTGCAAAATTGATTCACCGTTTTGGATAAAAATGAAAGAGTGTCAGAAGAGTTATGGGATGATATCAAGAAAGTAGTGCTAGAAGAAAATGAGAAGTCTCTACCAGTGGCGTAAGTTACAATGAAGTGCCCCCAAGCAAAATTTTGCTGAGGGCCCCCCATTGTCATGGCAGTGACGCACCCCCCCCCCCTTCATGCTGTGGGCCTCCCCATGCAGTGAACTTACAAGAGCAGAGCAGCGTGGCAAACATGTTAAAGTTTGCTGTGCTGCCGCTGCTCTTTGGGCCTACTTTATGCCTCCCCCCACCCACATTGCTGGGGCTGCTTGGGCAGTATTTACACCAGTGGTCTCTATGAACAGTAAAAAAAACTACTACTACTACTGAGCATTTGTATAGCACTACAAGGCATACGCAGCACTGCACAGACATGTAAGAGACAGTCCTTGTTCATCAGAGCTTACAATCTAGTCAAGACAGACAACACAGTAGGTGTAGACATGGGATCCATCTAGGGGGATGGTAAGCAAACACAAAGGAGATCAGGTGAGTCAAGATCCAAAAGTGGCAGTGAAGAAGTGAGTTTTTAGCGTAGATTTGAAAAGGGCCAGAGAAGGCGCCTGACGTACAGACTTGGGTAGTTTGTTCCAGGCATAAGGAGCAGCAAGGTGAACGGAGCGAAGTCTGGAGTTAGCAGTAGAAGAGAAGGACACAGATAGAAGTGATTTGCTGGAAGAGCGGAGTTCCCGAGGAGGGGAGTAGGGAGAGATAAGAGAGGAAAGTTAGGGAGGAGTTGCAGAGTGAATGCACTTATAGGTCAGCAGGAGAAGTTTGAACTGGATGTGGAAATGGATAGGGAGCCAATGAAGAGACTTGAGAAGAGGGATAATATGAGCATGATGAGGCTGTCAGAAGATTAGCCATGTAACAAGTGTGTTGGATAGACTGAAGGGGAGAGAGATGATTCAGTGGGATACCAGCAAGGAATAGGTTACAATATGAAATGCTGCCTGTTTCACATATCTCTCTCAGCCAATCTAAATGTATATAATTGAAGTTATATACATTAACAGTAGCACCCTATATAATCACTCACAATCCAGGCAACTACTTTGTATATAGTTCATAATTTTCTATGGTTATTTCATTTGTTCTCTGTAACTGGTTTCTTCAATGTAAATCGCCCCTGATCTCTGGAAGGGGCGGTATATAACAACTGTATAAATAAATAAAAAATAGTCAAGACGGGAGGTGATTAAGGAGTGGATAAGTGTCTTAGTAGTGTGTTCAGAAAGAAATGGGTGGATGTTCAGAAAGGAAAAACGGCCAAAGAAACTATAAAATTTGCCCAAAAACACAGAGAAACTAAAGCCAGAGGAGAAAAGGAGGTAATCACAGAACTTAACAGAGATTTCCAAAGTACAGCATGATAAGACAAAGAAAAATACTACAAATGATGCATCCAAGGAAATAGAATCAGAAACCTTCAGAGAAAGGACAAGATTGGCTTTCCTAAAGCTACGAGAGTTAAACAGAAAATTCCAGCCTTGCATTGGAATGCTAAAAGATATTCATGGAACCATGTTGGATGATACTGAGATGATCAAGAAAAGGTGGAAAGAATACACAGAGATCAGATGGATCAACAGCTGTTTCAACCCATACCTTACGATCAAGAACCACTGGTGATGAAAGAAGTCAAAACAGCATTGAAAGAATTATCAAAGAAAAAAAGCACCAGGCATTGATGGCATTCCCATTAAAGTATTACAGCAGCTGTTACAATACTTACAAGATTCTGACAGAAAATTTAGAAGGCAATATCATGGCCAACTGACTGGAAACAATCTGTGTTCATAGCAATACTGCAAAAAGGGCATCCGGCTGCATACGAAAAGCAAGACTACAAGTCCCTGTATGCAATGGGGTAAACCCAGGACTAGATCAAGCATCTCGGGCACATCTGGAGCCAGTTGGCAATCCTAGGCAGAGGGGCTAGTCACAGCACAGCTTCGGAGGGTTTGGGTAAGCACTGGGGTTTAATGTCTTGCCGCCACTGCAGGTCCCAGAGAGAGGTGGCAGCAGAAATGAGGGCTTACCTAGGGCGCCTCATATCCTTGCCCCAGCCCCCTGCCTCCATTCAGATTGGTCTCTCAAATGTATAATGGTTGTGTTCCTAATAGGACAGGACTAAGGCAGGTTTGTGCCTCTAAAAGTCACATTTTAACAAAGGCATTTCACAAGGCAAGGCAAACTAGAGGTCAGTATCCAAAAACAATCTGTTTCATTTTTATTATTTGCACTGCTTCATATTTTGTTAAGAAGCCAAAGCAATACAATGCTTTTAATAACGTGATTTAATAAAAAAGTTGTCTTCATTGTTGAACAGATAAATATTGATGGAATCAACCATGACAGCCCAAACGTGTTCAATGGCAAAAGCAGCACTCAGACCTAACAATCTGATGTTTTAATACTGTATAAACTGTCATGGGTTATAACGCTCTTCTTCAGATACCAGTCTTTGAATGCTATAGTCCATTATATATTTCACATGATACAACGAATAATTACCCAGTCTGAAACAATGCAAATCACTACTTGCCTCATGTAGTTTGCACAATCGACTATTAGGATAAAAGCCCTGCGTGTCGACCTCAGCCTATTCCTGACCAAACTTACAGGTCTATCATTCTCGACTGGGACCTTCCCCCGAAGCCTGAAACAAACAGCCATCAGACCAATACTAAAAAACTTGGACCCTGCAAAGATGGACTCTTAAAGACCAATCTCAAGCATCCCGCTCCTAGCAAAAATTATTGAAAAGATCGTCCAACGCCAACTGCACCATCACATCGAGACCAACGCACCCCTCGACTCCTGCCAGCATGGATTCCAGGAGGCACACGGCGTAGAGACACTGCTGACCACCTTATTCAGTACATTAACCATAGGATTGGACAGCATTAGACAAGGTTTTGCCCTTATCTTCATGGACATTGCTGCTGCCTTCGACTCCGTCAGCCACGAACTACTACTATCACGCCTCAGGGAGAAGGGAGTCCACGGCACAGCAGTGGACTGGGGTGCATCATACCTGACTGACAGATGGCAGCATGTCCGTTCCGGCCCCTCCACCTTCACACCTTTCCCGCAAGAGAAGGGCATGCAACAAGGATCTTCACTCTCAGCCCTACTGTTCAACGTTTACATGCAACCCATCTGCGCCCTCATCTGATCCTTCAACATCAATTGTCTAATCTATGCTGATGACGTTTTGCTATACACGCCAATCTCGACGGAGCATCCTGACCTCTCCCCGCTGTCCACTTGCTTCGATGCGGTCACAGATTGGCTACACACGCAAAAGCTCAAAATAAGTTTCAAGAAGACGGAGGTCCTCTTCATCAGCAGGAACCCTGCATTCACTCCACCCTCCTCACTGAAGGTACGTGATGCAGAGCTCCTCAGCAAGCCCACGGTACGGTACCTAGGGGTCACGCTGGACCAACAAATCAACATGAAGGCCCAGATAGGCAATATGGTAAAGGCGCTCTACCACAAAATTTGGACGCTTCGCCACCTGCGACAGCTGCTAGAGCCGGAAGACTTCCGGACAGTCTATCAAGCACTAGTAATGCCACACTTTGACTATGCTAATGCAATACTGCACAGCCTCCCGAAAAGCTTGCTTAACCCCCTGCAGCTCGCAATGAATGCAGCTGCCAGAATGCTGCATGGAGCTTCCAGGAGGGACCATATCACCCCAGTTTTGAAATATCTGCACTGGCTCCCGGTACACTGCAGAATCTCCTTCAAGATCTTAACGATGACATATAAAGCCATCAACAAGTGCTCTTCCACCTCCCTCACGGAGCTCATCCAGACCACCCCCCTCAACAGGGTAAGGAGATCAGCCGCCACCAATACTCTGATACTCCCGAAGGCAATCACCAAATGCTCTCGGGCTACGAGAAACAGAGCCTTCGCACTCTATGCACCTTCCTGTTGGAACGCCCTGCCACCGGCCATCCGGGCCAGCAATAACCTCTCCCAGTTTAGAAAGGCACTGAAGCACCATCTGTTTCTCCAGTATTATACTGAACCAGATGACATCTCACAGCCACCCACACTCCGGACCCAAGCCAGCACCCCCAGCGTAGCCACCTCACACACCTTCAGCCCTGCCTTTGAGAGCCCCACCCCCTCGAAATCACCACCCCTGTGTATAGCTGACCCTAACTGTAGATAATGAGCTGTCCACACCCCTGCGACAGAAAGCTAGATTGTACAGTTACGTTGTTAGACCTGTAAATAATGCTGCGATGACCATATAGCCTGTGACAGCCAAATTGTACATAGTTTCCCTGTTAGCCCTCTATAAAGAACCCCGTTTTATTGTAAGTCCAGTGCAGACCTGCCTGCACTGCACAAATGTGTTACCTGTAAACCGCACTGATGTTAAATAGCGCGGTATAAAAGAAACATTAAATAAAATAAATAAATATTACCAAGAAATACCTACGTTTATATAGCTGTTCCTGCTTGATTACTTTGTTATTTTTTATGAAATTCTATTTGTACTAAATGAATCCCTCTAGGCATATTTTTACTTTAACTACTGTTATCTTAATTCTCGTACCATTGCTTTAAATTTATGATTTTTATCCATAATTTTAGTCCTTATGCACTTGTATGGTTTATGATGATTATATTTTAGTTGAATCAATTTTAAGCTCCCCTTTCCCTCGCTCGGTGATTATGTATTTTATGTCTACTTTTTATTGTGTTTGCTTTTACTGTTTTTACTATCACTATTATTAGACACCCAGGAAGGGGTAGATAACATGAGGAGGGATCTAGCTAAGCTTGAAGAATGGTCTAAAATTTGGCAGCTGGGATTTAATGTTAAAAAATGTAAGGTCATGCATTTGGGCTGCAGCAATCCAAGGGAGCAATATAGTATAGGGGGTGAAGTACTTTTGTCCACTAAAGAAGAGCGGGACCTAGGTGTGGTTGTGTCTGATGATCTTAAAGTAGCTGAACAGGTAGAAAAGGCGACGGCAAAAGCTAGGAGGATGCTTGGGTGCATACGGAGAGGAATGGCTAGCAGAAAAAAGGAGGTGATAATGCCTCTGTATAAGTCTTTGATGCGACCTCATTTGGAGTATAGTGTGCAATTCTGGAGACCGCACCTTCAAAAGGATGTGAACAGGATGGAGTCTGTGCAGAGGGTGGCTACTAAAATGATTAGTGGTCTTCATTATAAAGCATATGAGGACAGACTGAAGGATCTTAATATGTACACCTTAGAGGAAAGGCGGGATAGAGGTGATATGATTGAGATGTTTAAATACCTCCGTGGCATAAATGTTCAGGGAGAGAGCCTCTTTCAATTGAAAGTAAGTTCTGCTACGAGGGGACATGGGATGAGGGTGAAGGGAGATAGATTCAGGAGTGATATGTGGAAATATTTCTTTAAGGAAAGAGTAGTGGATCTGTGGAATAGTCTCCCAGTGGAGGTGGTAGAGATGAGGACAGTAACTGAATTCAAAAAAGCATGGGACAAACACAGAGGATCTCTAAAGGTAAAAAGGGGACTGTTGTAGTTGTTATGGAAGGACAGACTAGATAGGCCATGTGGTCTTTTTCTGTCGTCGTATTTCTATGTTTCTAAGATAAACTATGCGAATATTTGATGTTTATGGTTGTTTTTACTTTATTTATAGTCTTGACCCCTGACAAAGGCCACGCTAAAACACAGCCGTGTTGGGTTGAGTCCTCCAGTGTGCATCTTAATAAAGTTTGTTTGTTCTACTCACTTTGGACCTGTTTTCATCTATACCAGCGATTAGTTTGTGCTTGCTTCTACTTGGACTAGTGCTGCTGCTACATGCCCTGATGCTAATCTATTAGCTACAAGGCATTCCAAGGCAGCACCCATCACTAACCAAGCCACTGCCTTGTTAATCACACACAACAAAAGTCGGGCGCAGGAAAAAACAGCCTAATTTTGCTACAGAAGCTGCTAACACTGAATATTGGGCCTACTATGGGCCCAATTCTGGGATGCGGGTTGCGGGTCTGAACATCCCGGTGGGACGTGCAGCCCCACAAGCCGTCCGGGCCAGATTCCCTCTGTGACTCTCCCCGTACGTCCTGAGCATCAGGATGGGGAGAGATGGGAGGGGATGGAATTGGGGTGGGCCAGCCTGACAGAATGTATAGGGCCAATTCAGGTCATGGCCCTGTACGTCCTGCCGGGACCTCAAAGGTGGAATAAACAGCAAAAAAATGGTGATCGGGCACAGGAGTCGGGGGTGCCTGCAGGGAGGATGTCCCCGCAAGGCGGTAGGGGCACACTGAGCCATCCTCAGGCCCAGTTCTGGTTACTGCAGGAATGTTTTGTTCCCGCGGTCCAGAATAGGGTCCAAACAGGCCCATCTTGCTTGGGGCTGTCTGGAAGGCCTGAACGTGCCCCTACTGAATCGAGCTCCACGTTTTGAAAGATTGAGGCATGTGACTGTACTGTTCAGGATACAAAGATATCAGATGGGAAACTGGTACAAAATGGATCCTTCAGATCTCACGATTTTCACTTTAAGTAAGATTGCCAAATCAGCTAGTTTTTGTTTTGGCTGCACAGTCTGGAAGATCCGGTTTGCACCTGCTATCTCATTCAGTCCTCAGCCCAGTCCCTGTCCATGCCCCATCCAATTCCTAAGTCCCACTTTCCTCTCGCCGGGTCTCTATCTCTCACGTCCCTCCTATACCCTAGGGTCACTTTCTTTCCCTACTGCTTTCCTCTTCAGTTCTTCAATCCCTGTTTCTCCCTCATCCCTATTTTCCTATTATCCTTATCAATTTCAAAATCTTTGCTCTCTCCTTATCAGGCATCTTCCATCCCCCTCCCCATCCCCCTTTATCTGTACTCATCTTGGTCCTGTTGGGCTGCAGCAGCAAATGCAGGATGGGGGAACACCCAGGACCAAGTTTCTCTCCACCTGCACAGAGTAACAATACTGCCCTTTCCCTCTCACACAGTAAAGCATCAAGATCTTCTCTCTGGGACTCGCACTAATTCTTCTTTGTGGCCCCTGCCTCAACTAGCTGGCTCCTATTGCAGATGTGGAGGTAGTTCAGTAGGGTAGTAGGAAATGGGCTGAGAAATATTAATTACACTTACCTGGTAATTGTAGTTCCTTTAGTGACGACAGTGCAGTCCTCTACGTCTGGGTAGTCAACCTCGTCCTGCAGCTAGGAGACTGGCATGTCCAAATTCGTGACATCACTGATATATCCTGGCACCATCAGCCCTCCTACGTCCAGTGTGAACTACTAACAAAGCAGACTCAAAGGAGCAAGAAATAAGTAGCAATGTAACCACGTCAACTGAACAATGTGTTTTCCCCTGTCCGTTTCCTTTTTTTTTTTTTTTTTTACAACTAGGTACAGAAGTGGGAATGGATTCTGTTATGTACTGCACTTTTAAATGCCATAGAAAAGCTATGACCCAGGTTCTGCTTCCTATCCCTGCGCCCCGAGCAGCGGAAGCAATAGGACAACTTAGAAAGCAATAGACAGGAAAAGATCGGAGCCGGCTCACCTGTAAGACTCTTTGACCCGTACGCCACGCCAGAAACCTGGAAAGATCATGAGTAGGGCGGGATGGAGGACTGCACTGTCGTCACTAAAGGAACTACAATTACCAGGTAAGTGTAATTAATATTTCCTTAGCGTTCCTCCAGTGCAGTCCTCTACGTCTGGGATGTACCAGAGCAGTACTTAACGGGTGGGATCTTTCCGGCCGGCCGACAAAACTGCCGATCCGAAACGGGTATCCGCTGCCGCCGCCACATCCAGGCGGTAATGCTTACTGAAGGTATGCAAGGACGACCAAGTAGCCGCCCTGCAAATATCTCCTGGCGGAACTAACCGATGCTCCGCCCACGAACAAGCCTGCGCCCTAGTGGAATGAGCACGCAAGCCCGAAGGCGCCGAGCGGCCCTGAAGCAGATAAGCCGAAGCAATCGCCTCCTTAATCCATCGGGCAATGGAAGCTTTAGCAGCGGCTTCCCCCTTACGTACGCCCCCAAAAAGGACAAATAAACGATCCGACTTACGAAAGGATTCGGTAACCCTCAAATAGTGCCGCAATACCCGCTGCACATCCAAGCGGCGCAAGTCGCGATCGGAACCGCCGAGAACGGGGAGTGAAACCACCTGATTCATGAGAAAGGGCGAAACCACTTTAGGGAGAAAAGAAGGAACGGTCCGCAACACCACCTTGTCGTCCGAGAAGGACAGAAACGGTTCCCGACAGGACAAGGCCTGCAACTCAGAGATACGTCTGGCCGAGCAGATCGCCACCAAGAACACCACCTTCAAAGTTAAATCCTTCAGGGAGGCGTGTTTCAACGACTCAAAGGGAGACCGGGACAAAGCTCAGAGGACGAGATTAAGATCCCAAGGCGGAACACAAGACCTAAGGGAAGGGCGCAGCTTAGAAACTGCTGACAAGAACTGCCGAATGTCCGGGTGAGAACCCAATGAAAGGCCGTTGACCTTGCCCCGATAACAGGCCAGCGCCGCCAGCTGAACCCGCAATGAGCTGGCCGCCAGACCTTTGCTAAAACCATCCTGTAAAAAATCTAGAATTATGGGCACGGCCACGGTGGCCGCTCGTATCCAGCGCCGAGAACACCAATCCTCAAACACGCGCCAGACGCGGACATAGGCAAGGGAGGTAGAACGCTTTCGAGACGCAAGCAGCGTGGAAATCACCGCTGCCGAGTAACCCCGCTTACGCAAACGCGCCCGCTCAATGGCCAAACCGTAAGCGAGAACCGATCCACCTGCGGCATAAGGAGAGGACCCTGAATCAGAAGATCCGAACGAGCCGGGAGACGCCAAGGACGACCGTCGAGGAGACGAATCAAGTCCGCATACCATGGACGTCGGGGCCAATCGGGAGATACGAGAAGAACTCTCCCCGGATGTCGCCCTATCTTCTGCACGACTCGACCTATGAGCGCCCACGGGGGAAACACATACAGAAGACCTTCCCCCGGCCAAGCCTGCAGCAGCGCATCTATTCCCTCTGACATTCTTTCCCGTCTTCTGCTGTAAAAACGAAGAACCTTTGCGGAGAGAAAGGTCGCCATCAGATCCATCACCGGTGTCCCCCAGCGCTGCACTACCTGAGCGAACACGTCGGGATGCAGCTGCCACTCTCCGGCATCCACTCGCACTCGGCTGAGATAATCGGCTGTCACGTTGTCCTTTCCGGCAATGTGAGCTGCCGAAATCGCCAGCAATCGCGTCTCCACCCATGCGAACAGCTGATCCGCTTCCTCTTCCATGGGGGCACTGCCCGTGCCGCCCTGCCGATTGATGTAGGCGACGGTCGCTGAGTTGTCGGAAAGAACTCGCACCGCGTGACCCAGAACTAAGGACTGGAAAGCCTGAAGAGCGAGGAACATGGCCCGGAGCTCCAGACGATTGATTGACCATGAGGTTTCTGGAGGAGACCAGCGACCCTGCGCAAAGGCCCCCTGGCAATGAGCTCCCCAGCCCCCCAGACTGGCATCCGTCAAAAGAGGTATCCAATCGGGTTGTTCCAGCGGCATCCCGACCGCTAAGGATTGCGGAAGAATCCACCACTGGAGAGACTTGCGAACCGACAGAGGGCAAGGCAAACGTTTGCTGAGAGGATCCGCCTGATGCGACCAGCGCCGGAGTAGAGACCGTTGTAACGGGCGCATGTGCACCTTTGCCCATGGCACCGCTTCCAGGGTCGCCGCCATAGTACCTAAGACCCTCAGATAGTCCCAAGCCGGAGGGGCTGGAGTGGACCTGAACTTCCGAACGAAAGCTCGCAAGGAGGTGGCCCGCCTGGCAGGGAGAAACACGTGACCCGAGCACGTATTGAAGCGCACGCCCAGGTACTCCAGGTTCTGAGAGGGTTCCAGATGACTCTTTCCGAAATTGATCACCCAACCCAGACTCTGCAGAAAAGATACCACTTTGCTCATGACCTGAATGCTTTCCTCCTTGGACTTGGCCCGAATCAACAAGTCGTCCAGATATGGATGAACCAAAATCCCTTCGCGCCTCAATGCTGCCGCCACGACCACCATAATCTTTGTAAAGGTCCGAGGCGCGGTCGCGAGACCGAAGGGAAGAGCCTGGAACTGGTAATGTCCCTACGGCAGCGCAAAGCGCAGGAACTTCTGGTGAGCCTGTAGAATGGGCACATGCAAGTACGCCTCGGTTAGATCTAGAGATGTCAAAAACTCCCCTTGGCGGACCGCGACGATCACCGACCGCAAGGTCTCCATGCAGAAATGCGGCACTCTCAGACAACGGTTGAGCGCCTTTAGATCCAAAATAGGGCGAAAAGTCCCCTCCTTTTTGGGAACCACGAAATAGATGGAATATCGACCCATACCGTAGTCGCTTTTGGGAACCTCGGTCACTGCCCCCAACTGCAACAATCGGTGCAGGGTGGAGGCTACTGCCGCCGCCTTGACCGCTCCCCGGCACGGCGACCGCACGAAGGAATCCCGAACGGAACAGGCAAACTCGAGAGCGTAACCGTGTTGAATGATATCGAGCACCCATTGGTCCGTGGTAATGAGGGTCCAAGCGGGGAGAAACTCCCGGAGGCGGCCGCCCACCGAAATATCCACCGCCGAGACCCGCCGTATCTCATTGCGGTTTCCTAGCCACGGAGGAGGAGGCCGCGGAGAAGCCTCGGCCGCCTCGAAACCCTTGTGGACGGGACTGGAAGCGGCCCCTTTGAAATCCTCCATAGCGGGAGGACCGAAACCGCCGAGAATCCCGAGGCTGTCCCCGAGGGTACGGAGTCGAACGAAGCGGCTTAGGCTTATCCTCGGGAAGCCGACCGGCCTTGGACTCCCCGAGATCCTTAACAAGCTTATCCAAATCATCCCCAAAGAGTAAGCCGCCCTTAAAGGGAAGCTTGCTAAGACGGGATTTAGAGGGACCATCCGCCGCCCAGTTTCGGAGCCACACAGAACGCCTGGCCGCCACTACCGAAGCCGTACTGTTGGCCAAGGCTCGAATCAAGTCATAATGCAGATCTGCCAGATACGCTGCTCTGGATTCCAAATGATCCAGCTCCTTGACATCCGCCTCCTCCAACCGCGGGGAAAGGCGGAGACGCTGAGCCCAGCGCAAGCACGCCCGGGCCACCCAAGCGCCACACAGCGACGCCTGCAAGGAGATGGAATCAGCGTCAAACGTCTGCCGCAGCAGATTATCCACCTTCCGATCTTGGGCATCTTTCAATGCTGCACCACCCTCTACAGGGATGGTAGTCTTCTTAGTAACCGCCGAAACCACCGCGTCTACCCGCGGAGCTCGAAAACGCTCCTTATCCTTATCCGTTAAGGGATAAAGTCTACTGAGAGTACGAACCCCCCTCAAGGCCGATTCCGGCCGGGTCCATTCGTCCGTAATCATCTTATCCACCACGCGATGCAAAGGAAAAACAACCTGCGACTGACGTTCCGCCTCAATAACCGGATCCTCGATCGCCACATCCGGAACTACCGGAGCCGCCATATTCAAAATTTGCAGCGACTCCGAAATGAGAGAAGGCAACTCCTCCCTGCAGAACACTCTGATGATCTTGGCTTGGTCCTCGGGCTCTGGAATTTCCCCTTCTTCCAGATCCTGAGGCTCCTCTGCAGGGTCCCAGACGTCCGCAGACTCCGGGGGCCATTCCCCCTCGGCGTCAGAGTCCGGCGCCATCCTAGCCCGCTTTGCCACCGGTGGAGGAAGAGACGCTGCCGCGGCAGAATCTCGCTGCCCCTCCAGGGACGCCAAAGGTCCGGATGCATGAAAGGTACCCTGCTGACGCAAGCAAAACGCTTGATGCAGCATTAAGACAAACTCGGGGGAAAAGGTCCCAAGAGCAGTTGAGGACCCCCCAGTCAGGGCCCCAGAGGGTCCCGCGACGCTCTCCGACCGTGGGTCGGCCACTACGGAGCGTGCTGCAACCGCCTCGTCTAATACGGGAGGCTCAGACACCTCCGCGGGCTCAAGCACCTCCATACGCTGCTCCATTAGAGCGGAGAGGGTGGCACAGCCCCGACACACTCCTAACACTGACACCGGCCCTCTGTGGGTACCACAAATTAGACAGAGAGGCCTCTGAGGCATTGGCCAAGCAGGAAAACCAAGGGGACCGCGCTGGAAGCACTACTGGCTCCCCCCCATCCCCCAGAAATGCCCTGGAAGGAAAGGGAAGAATCAGCCCTAATAGAAAAATAAAATGAAATAAAAGAAAAGATATAAAAGAAATAAACCCCAAAAAAAAACCTGAAAGGAAGGGTCACTAAGTCCCCCAATGGTAAAATGAAGCACTCACCACGTGCTAGCAAAAACTCCTCATGTGCTTGGCTGCCTGCAGTGTAAAACTGCAGTCAAAATGGCTGCCGAGGCAAAAACCCCGAGGCTAAAAAGGGCGCCAAACAGAACTGCTTAAGAAAGGCCTGCAAATGCCTGCCACAGGCTCTCTTCAACAAGAAAATACTTAAAAACCACTTACCCCAGCTCCAAAGGCACTCACCACGGGAAACAGCTGATTGAAACTCAACAGGAAATCCCCAGCACAGCAGGGAATCCCGGAGCTACAGGCAAGTGAAGGGCTCGGCTCCGTAATGTCTGGGAGCAGAGAACTTCAGTACTAACAGAGACAGCCTGCTAAAAATCTCCAGACCACAACTTACAAGAAAGGGAGAGGAGAGAAAAAAGGAAAATAAAGGAAATGGAAAATAATCGCAAAGAAGCAGGGCTGCCACGAGGAGAGACAGGAGGCTCCCTCAGGGCTGAGCACTGACCCCTCCTCCCTGCAGAAACTCTAAAATTTAAAGTAACAGGCACCCAAAGAAAGGGAAATTCTCCAATCCCCTAAATAACCATCTAGAAATAAAAGTAAGCAATAAAATGAAATGAAACTAAGCTCCTTATTTTTTTCTCACAGTGAGCTCCCACATCCAGGGCTCCACAAGTCCTCCTGCTGCAAGGAGACTGGTCACACTGGAAGTAGGAGGGCTGATGGTGCCAGGATATACCAGTGATGTCACGAATTTGGACATGCCAGTCTCCTAGCTGCAGGGCGAGGTTGACTACCCAGACGTAGAGGACTGCACTGGAGGAACTCTAAGGAATTTCAGTTTATGGCATTTCGGCACCAAAATGTCCACACACACTGTACCCACGTCACATTGCCTCAGCTTCTCCAGCATGGAGGCAATGTAATGAATGCCCAGTGAGCATATGCTTTCCCCTGCCCCTCACCCCTGCCTACCTCGTAACTCCTCCCCATCCTTTAGCCACCCTTTCCTCACATCTATCCCACATGAAGAAACCCTTTCCTAACCCCCCCCCCCCCCCGTCATACCTTCCTAGCATAGGCTAACATATAGATAATTAAAAAAAAAAAAAAGGAATGGTCATTACTGATTATTGTAGACTAATACATGTGTTCTTTGTAGTTGCTGTCCAAGATAAGGATAGGAGGATAGGATAAGGATTGGATGATACCAAATTGGCTTAGAATATTGGTGACAATACTAATTTAACATGTAAATAGTTACCCTGTAAATAGTTACCCCGGTTATCCTATGTTTTTTTTTCCCTGTTCTATGTAAAACTCAATGTTGCTTGTATGCATTGTAGTATGTTTTGTTCGATGTACACCGCGCTGATTGTAATAGCGCGGTATAGAAGAAATGTTAAATAAATAAAATAAATAAAATAAATCCTAAGCCTGAGTAACAGATGTGTGATCTTAAACCTGTAGTTCCCAAACCTAGGAACCCCCCCCCCTCCCTCCAATCAGATTTTTAGGTTATCTGCTGCTAAGAGTATTTATGAGTTAGACTTGCATGCATTGCCTCCATTGCATGCAAATTTCTCTCCGGCATATTCACAGGCCGATGCAGAAAAGCATGCTGCCAGAGTGGAGGCATCTGAGCAGGGTTTGCGCATAATGTTTTTTGCGCTAGCATGGGTGCAGAATACAGGACAGGTATTTACCATGAACGTAATCATTGCACAGATACCTGCAATAATGGCCGCACACAGTGCATTTAAAATCATTCAAACTATATTGTAATGAAGCAAATAGCTATGTGAAGCAGATGCAGAGAAGCACACGGAAGAGCAGAAAGCTGAGCTCAACATCAGGATTTTAAGGTGAGGTCTGAGGGCAGGTTACATGAGCTCATAGGTCTGCAGCAATTGCTAATATGGAATTTCTTTTGCCTGTGACAGCTTCTGACACCGCTCTAGTCATCTTAGTTCAGAGGCAGATGGTGTGATATAGCGGAGGGAGGGGGGTGTATAGAGAAGCTCCTTAACTCATATTGCTCTAGGACTTGTCTTTCAACCACTGTGCTGCACTTTAATAATGCACCGATTTTGGGGGGGAATGGGGAACCTTCATGTGTGCCGAGGGATGGTCAGAGCAGTGAGGCTTTTCTTTAAGATCCTGAGGAAGGGTCAGGACAGCAAGGCTTATCTTTGAAAGTTACCTTTTTGTGCACATTGTGCAGTGATCAGAATGGCAAGAGTCCTCTGTTCCCTTCACTCGGCACATGTGCACAAAATACAAGTGCTGCTAACGCTAACATCTGTGTGCATGTGCCTGCTTTGCCCTCCTGGTTTAGTACAGATGTTTTGTGCACAGCTAATTTGCATTCCATTTGCTTACAGCATGGCTGCGCAAAACGTCTGCACCAAACCTGCATGAGGGAACCCCGAGTTAGTGCTTTAGAACTGGGCTTCAGCACAGGGTTTCTGGATCGACCTGTCAGTGGGGATAGCCTGAAATCCCAACTGCTGAGGGTCCCCTAGGACCACTCCCTTAAACTATCCAATTTAATAATCCCAGCAAATCTGCTTGTCTTCAGATCCATTCATTTACTTAGCTGGTGCCATAAATCTTATCTTTGTGTTTGGTAACTGATTAACAACTAAGTGCTCACTAGTGACAGCAGGTAGTTGAGGGAAGTCTGCCAAAAGATAACTCACACACAGACATGTGACAGGAACAAAACTTTAAATAAAAGAGCTCACAAATACTCAGACAAAGAAGTCTTCATAGAGGACTTATATGGCATGCAACATTCTGAGAAGGAGACCCCTCTAAACCAGTGCATGCAAGCACTGCTCAGACTTTCATGGACTTTCTGCAGCAGAGAGAGACGGCCCAGCTTTCTTTGAATTATCCACTTGAGAAACAGATTGTGCAGCTTCTCCAGAATCACTCACCATGGCAGCAGTAGTAGTAGGTTGCATAGACCTTCCTGTACTGCCTGTTGTAGAAACAGATAGTCTCAGTCCTGGAATTCTGCCAATGGATACGGACCATGAAGACTCTCCTAAAGTATCAGCCTCAGGATCAGATTGCTTAGACTGCCCTGATCTGTCAGCTGCAGGAAATCACCACACAAATTGTCTTGAGATAGGAGCTGCAGAAAAAGACTGTCTGGACTACAGGAAATTTTCAGCAGCAAGCACAGGCTGCACAGGTTCTACAAAGCCATCTGTTACTGTGATGGACCACAGAGACTTTTGTAACCCCTCAGCAGCAGAGCCAGGTTGCCTGGATTCTCCTAAGTCATCCTGTACAGAGGTAGACTGCCCAGTCTGCTTCAGCAGGTATGATGTCTACAGGGCACCAAAGCTCTTAGCTTGCCAGCATACGTTTTGTGCCACTTGTCTAAAACTCCTCCTCAGGAATGAAGACAGCACCTGGCTGATCACCTGTCCCCTCTGTAGGACATCTACAGTGGTCTTTGGGGGACTGATCTGCAGCCTCCGTACCAGAGAAGATCTGATGGACAATGCAAGTCCTAACGCTGAGCTGCACCTCTCCCCTCAAAGACTGGTACATCCTGCTGAGCCTACCAACTATGGAAGCCCAGACCAGGACAACGATGACAGCAATGTTAGAGCCACTGCCCGAAGACTTGTGATTTTGCTTCTGATACTGTTAATTCTTGTGGTGATTGTTCTTCAGTTCATGTACGCAGGCCTCATGAAATGGGTTCTGTGCTTCACAGTGCTTCTCCTTATCATCCTCTCTGTTGCCCTATGCAGCAGGATCAGCTTCCAGAGAGTGCTATGCTCCACGGGCACCCAGAAGGATGGTCAGATTGTACCTGGGGCTTGAAGCAATGCCGACTATTGCAAGACGAGGGGCAGCTGCACAGCTAGCAGGGAGCTCAAGCAAGAGACTCATATAACCAGCTCAAAATTAAGTATAATGAGATTCTGGGAACTGCCTAGTTTTACTTGCAAAAAATACTTTAAATACAAGGTTTGCTATTAATAGATGTTTAGGAGCTGCAAATGAGTAACTTCAGAAGAGGCCAAAGATGATGTGAGCATAGAAACTAAAGAGCCACCGTCTCTCAGCCTAGACTGGCAAAACAGTGTAGAGGGGCTTCTACGGTTACCTCTTGTGCTGCAGCTGTCATCTAGTAACGTTAGTATCCGCAGTTACCAATTCAAGATATTTCAGGAATGCTGAGTGTTAAAAGTGTTTAATTATAATCTTTAATTATAATTAAACACTTAACACTCAGCATTCCTAAGATATCTTGAATTGGTAACTGTGGATACTAACGTTACTTGAATTACTGTCTTTACACAGACTGAAAAGTGTGTATTTATTGCAGATTGCTAAGCTCTTGGCTGTTGCACACAGACCACGCCTGTCAAATACAAATGCATACAATTTCTTTAACAGAATTTGTTTCTGTATTATCATAAAAGATAAGACGCTCTTGGTTATCGGTTTTTCAAAACGCTGACTTGCTCTACAATTAAATGTTGCAGATTATTGCTTAACAATTTCATGTCCAATGATGTTTATTTCATGCTGCTGCTTGATTTTATTTAAAGTGTGTCTAGTTCACATTTCAAAACGATCTAGAAAGTACTGAATGAACATATTCTGATTATAAAACACAGTTAATTTTAATTAAAACTATTAGAGAGACAAAACAAAATATCTGTTGTAGGTACAAGCAACGTAAAGTGCCTCCTCTTGGGGTCACAGAACACTACGGCCTCCACATCCCAAGCTCCTCCTCCTTCTTTCATCTGGTGACATTAATCCTAACGCTGGCCCCCCTCCCCCTAGACCAGTGGTTCTCAACCTTTTTTGTACCGTGACCCCTTTTACCATTGGTCAACTTGTGGTGACCCCCAATGATAAAATCAAATGCGTCTCTCTTCCTTTATTGTTAACGCATTGTCGCTGTAATCATTTGTTGAATTATTAATATATTGTAGGCCTTTGCAATATGTTTTTATTTACAAAATGTACTTATTTAAACCACAATAATTAATCACAACAACAAGTAACAATATTTGATTTCAAAATTATTATGATTTTGTAGTCAAATCACTAATATGAAGTAAAATTATTTTTTCTACCTTTGTTGTCTGACCAATTTATTCTCTGATCATGCTGGTCCTGATCTGAGGCTTCTGCTTTCCTGTCTTCTCTTAGCTCTCTTTCTGTGGTCTATGGTCCATCTGCCATTTCTTATCTCTTCTTTTGTTTTCTTCACTTCTTTCCATCAGCCTATTTCCAGTCCCAGTAACCCCTCCCCAGTATCAGCACCTTTCCAGTCCTCACTCCCAGTACCTTCCAAGGTCAACTTGCATTCCCATGACTGCCACTGGTGTCCATTCCCTTCCAGTCCCCCTCCTTCCCCACTGACCAGTCCCTTCTAGTACAAATACCATGGCAGCCCCTCTCAGATCCACTCCCTTCCAGTTCCATTCTCCCATCCCCTCGTATCAGCCCATTTGTAGCCTTAGCCCCCAGTTTACTTCCAGGGCCAGCAGCTCTATCCTCCCCTCCACACAATCAGCCCATTCCCAGTCAAAGCCCACCCAATCAGCTCACTTCTAGTGCTAATCCCCCCTCAACCCCATTACCAGTGCTAGCCTCCCCTAATCAGCCCAATACCAGTCCTACCCCCCATCAGCTCATTACCAGTCCTAGCCTCCACTAATCAGCTCATTTCCAGTCATAGTCCCCCCCCGATCAGCTCATTTCCAATGCTAGCCTCCCATCAGTCCATTACCAGTCCTACCCCACCCTATCAGCCCATTACCAGTCCTAGCCTCCCGTAATCAGCTCACTTCCAGTGCTAGTCCCCCCTCCACCCCATTACCAGTGCTAGGATCCCCTAATCAGCCCATTACCAGTCCTACCCCCCTATCAGCCCATTACCAGTCCCAACCCCCCCTTGATCAGTCCATTCCCAGTCCTAGCCTTCCCTAATCAACCCATTACCACTCCTAGCCCCCCCATCTGCCCATTATAATCCTAACCCACACTGTCTCTCGCCTCTGTCCAGCATTTATCCCGTCTGTCCAGTATGTCCCCTTGTCTCTTCCCTTTGTCCATGCCAGCCCCCCCTCTCCATATCAGCCCCCTCCCTCCATCCCAGCCCCCTCCCTCTGTCCATGTCAGCCCCCTCCCTCCCTCCATGTCAGCCCCCCCCCATGTCAGCCTCCCTCCATCCATATCAGCCCCCCTCTCTCCATATCAGCTCTCTCCGTCCATGTCAGCCCCCCTCCCTCTGTCCATGTCAGCCCCCTCCCTCCCTCCATATCAGCCCCCCCTGTCGATGTCAGCCGTGTTGCAGGTTCCCTGCCCCCTCATCATCTCTCCCCATGTCTGCCTCCCTTCTAATGCAGCCGCGGCTCCCTGCCTCTTAGGGAACCGCGGCTGTGCCTGTAAAATCGTTGCGGAGCCTCCCTGTCTCTCGACGGGCTCCGTGCAGTATTGTCCCGCCTCCAAAGGAAGTGGTAAAGAACTTCCTTTGGAGGCGGGACAATGCTGCACATAGCCCGTCGAGAGACAGGGAGGCTCCGCAACGATTTTACTGGCACAGCCGCGGTTCCCTAAGAGGCAGGGAGCTGCGGCTGCATCAGAAGGAAGGGGGTGAGTTTGCCGCTGCCGAGAAGCAGACTCAGCAGCGGCAGCAACTTGTGTGCGTTTTAAATTTTTTTTTTTTAACTTGGCGGAGACGAGGCAACCCCCGCTAAATCCTGTGGCGACCCCTCTGGGGGTCGCGACCCACAGGTTGAGAACTGCTGCTCTAGACTCTTCTCTCACTCCTGCTCCTCACTTAACCAACCACTCTAATCTCATACATATTCCTTTGCTTTCCCCCTCCTCTCTCCCTTTCTCATGTGCACTGTGGAATGTTCATTCCATAGTTAATAAACTCCCCTTTACTCATGATCTCTTCATTTCTAACTCTTAAACTTCTAGTTCTTAATGAAACCTGGCTCTTCCCTGATGACACTGTTTCGATCGCTGCCCTCTCTCGTGGCAGCTATCAATTTTTGTACACTTGTGCCACTGGCCACTGTGGTGCTGTGGGGTTCTGCTTTCTCCTTCCTGCCAATTTCAACCTCTCCCTCTATCTCAATCTCACTCTTTTTCCTCCTTCGAAGTCCACTCCATCAGTCTTTTTAATCCCTTATCTCTCGAGATAGCTGCTATCTATAGACTACCTGACAAGTCCACCTCTACCTTTCTCACTGACTGACTCATGGCTTTCCTTTTTCCTCGATTCTTCTTCCCCCTCCTTTATTCTTGGTGATTTAAATTTTCATGTTGATAACCCTTCTGACCCCTATGCTTCCAAACTCCTTTCCCTTACTTCGTCATTTAACCTCCAGCTTGCTCTTCTGCCCCCACTCATCAGCACGGCCATTGCCTTGATCTTGTTTTCTTCTCTATGTTTACCCTCTAAATTTCCATACCTCAGTTCTTCCCTTATCTGACCATGATCTCCTTAGCTTCACTCTTCATCATTCCCCACCTCATTCTCACCCAGTCTCCTCCTACTTTTTTTAGGAATCTTCAAGCTATCGATGCATTGGCTCTCTCCACTGTAATCTCATTACCTCGCTCCTCTTCTTTGTCTTCTAACTCAGTTGATGAAGCTATACTTTCCTATAATACTGCTCTCTCCTCTGCTCTGGATACTCTTGCTCTGCCTATCCTTCAACCTGTGAGATGCACTATACTTCAGCCCTAGCTGTCTTAAACTGCCAACTACCTCTGTTCCTGTGCCCGCTCAGCTGACGACATATGGCACAAATCCCAGCTCCCTTTCTTACTTTTTTCACTTCAAATTCATGCTTTCTTCCTTCCAATCCGCTATAGCTCTCGCCAAGCAAAACTACTATGTCCATCTAGCTAACTCTCTTGCCTCTGACCTCCGTCGTCTCTTCTCTACTCTCAACTCTTTCCTCAAGGCACCTCCGTCTCTGACCCCTCTTTCTCTTTCTGCCCAAATCCTAGTCAACTATTTTTTTCCATGACAAAGTCCACAAGATTACACTCATAAGAACATAAGATATGCCATACTGGGTCAGACCAAGGTCCATCAAGCCCAGTATTCTGTTTCCAACAGTGGCCAATCTAGGTCATACGTACCTAGCAGTTTCCCCAAGGGACACAGGTTCCACAATGCTTGTATTGGTTCAAGCATTGATATCCTGGGTCCCTTCTTAATAATGGTTTATGGACCTTTCTTCCAGGAACTTGTCCAAACTTTTTTTAAACCCAGCTACACTAACACTACATCCTCTGGTAACAAATTCCAGAGTTTGATTACACGTTGAGTGAAAAAATATTTTCTTTTATTAGTCTTAAATAGTTTACCCTGTAGCTTCATTGCATGTCCCCTAGTCTTTCTATATTCTGATAAGGTAAACAATCGATCTACGTTTACCCGTTCCACTCCATTCATTAATTTATAGACTTCTATCATATCTCCCCTCAGCCGTCTCTTTTCCAGGTTAAAGAGCCCCAACCTTTTTAGCCTTTCTTCATAGGAGTATCCTTCCATCCCCTTTACCATTTTGGTGGCTCTTCTCTGAACCTTTTCTAAAATCGCTATATCCTTTTTAAGATACGGCGACCAGAATTGCACACAATATTCAAGGTGCGGTCTCACCATGGAACGATATAGAGGCATTATAATATCTTTTGTTTTATTTTCCATTCCTTTCCTTATCATACCTAGCATTCTATTTGCTCTCTTGACCGCTGCTGCACACTGGGCCGAGGGTTTTAACATGGTATCCACAATGACGCCTAAATCCTTCTCCTGGGTGGTGGTTCCTAATGTGGAACCTTGCATCGTGTAACCATAGTTTGGGTTGTTCTTCCCTAGATGCATAACCTTGCACTTGTCCACATTAAATTTCATCTGCCATTTTGATTCCCAGTATTCCAATTTATCAAGATCCTCTTGCAATTTTCCACAATCCTCTTGGGTTTTAACAACTTTAAATAGTTTTGTGTCATCTGCAAATTTGATAACCTCACTCGTTATTCCCCTTTCCAGGTCATTTATGAATATGTCAAAAAGCAGCGGACCCAGCACAGATCCCTGGGGTACACCACTATTCACCTTTCTCCTTTGGGAAAATTGGCCATTTAGCCCTACCCTCTGCTTTCTATCTTTTAACCAGTTCCTGATCCACAATAGTACACTGCCTCCTATCCCATGACTCTTTAGTTTTGCCAAATGTCTCTGGTGAGGGACCTTGTCAAAGGCTTTCTGAAAGTCCAGATACACAATATCAACCGACTCACCTTTGTCCACCTGATTATTCACTCCTTCAAAAAAACATAACAGATTAGTAAGACAAGATCTTCCTTGTCTAAAGCCATGTTGGCTGTCTCCCATTAGGTCATGACTATCTACATGCTGAGTAATTTTATTCTTTATGATGGTTTCTACCATTTTTTCCCGGTACTGATGTCAGGCTCACCGGTCTGTAGTATCCCGGATCACCCCTGGAACCCTTTTTAAAAATTGGTGTTACATTGGCGATCCTCCAATCTTCAGGTATTAGAGATGATTTTAATGATAGTTCACAGATTACTGATAGCAGGTCTGCAATCTCATATTTCAGTTCTTTCAACACCCTTGGATGTATACCATCCGGCCCAGGTGATTGGCTACTCTTCAGTTTATCTAATAGTTGTAATACATCTTCCCGATGTATCGATATTTCCTTCAATTCTTCCGCACCTTTAAATACCACTTCAGTCATGGGTAACATCCCTACATCTTCCTCAGTAAAGACTGAAGCAAAGAATTCATTCAATCTCTCCGCTATCGCCTTGTCGCCTCTTAGTGCTCCTTTAACACCTTTATCATCTAATGGACCAACCGACTCTCTCACAGGTTTTTTGCTACGAATGTACTTGAAAACATCTTTACTTCACGTTTTTGCTTCCGCAGCAAGCTTCTTCTCAAATTCTCCCTTTGCCTGCCTTATCAATGCCTTGCATTTGACTTGCCAGTGCTTGTGCTGTTTCCAGGTTTCGTCGTTTGGCTCTTTTTTCCATTTCCTGAAAGATGCTTTTTTGGCAACAGCAGCCTCTCTGAGCTCACCTTTAAACCATGCTGGCAGTTTTTTGGACTTCCTTCCACTTTTCTTAAAGCGTGGAATACAGCTGGTCTGGGCTTCCAAGATAGTATTTTTCAACAACAGCCAAGCCTGATGTACGTCTTTAACCTTTGCAACTGCTCCTTTTAGTTTTTTCTTAACTGTTTTCCTCATTTTATCATAGTTTCCCTTTCGAAAGTTAAAAGGTAGTACTGTGGATTTCCTTACTATCCCTCCTCCAATAATTAAATCAAAGGCGATCATGCTATGATCACTATTGCCAAGTGGCCCCAACAACCTTATCTCTTGCACTAGATCTGGTGTTCCACTAAGGACTAGGTCTAATATGGCTTCCCCTCTGGTCGGTTCATGAACCAGCTGCTCCAAGAAGCAGTCATTTATTTCATCTAGGAACTTTATCTCCCTAGCATGTCCTGACGTGACACTGACCCAGTCGATACCGGGGTAATTGAAATCACCCATTATTATTACTGCACTGTAACTTTTGTTAGCTTCCTTGATTTCTTTGAGCATTTCATCATCCATGTGGTCATTCTGGCAAGGCGCTCGATAGTACACCCCCACTGCCATTGCCTTCCCCCCTTTTACATGGAATTTCAATCCATATAGATTCTACAGCAGATTTTGTTTCCTGCAAAACTTTAATCCTTTCTGACTCAATGCCCTCTCTAACATAGAGAGCAACCCCTCCACCAATTTGATCAGCTCTATCATTACGATATAGTTTGTACCCAGGTATCACAGTGTCCCACTGGTTGTCCTCCTTCCACCATGTCTCTGATATTCCAATCATATCTAACCTTTCATTTAGTGCTATATATTCTAACTCTCCCATCTTATTTTTTAGACTTCTAGCATTTGCATACAAGCATTTTAGAGAATGTATTTTACTCATATTAATTTGGCTATTGTTAGACATGGGTAATTTGGGATCTTTAAGCTCAGTCTGCTCCATACTTGAGGGCATTTGGGCTACTTTACTCTTTTGTGGAACCTCTCTGCTTTTGGTAGTATCCTTCAAAGATACATTCTTCTGAACCATCTGCTCTTGGGCGACTGTCGGCTTTCCCCTAATATCTAGTTTAAAAGCTGCTCTATCTCCTTTTTAAAGGTTAATGCCAGCAGCCTGGTTCCATCCTGGTTAAGGTGAAGCCCATCCCTTCGGAAGAGCCCCTCCTTTCCCCAGAATGTTCCCCAGTTCCTAACAAATCCAAAACTCTAATCTCTGCACCATTGTCTCATCCACGCATTGAGACTCCGGAGCTCTGCCTGCCTTTTGGGTCCTGCGCGTGGAACAGGAAGCATTTCGGAGAATGCTACCCTGGAAGTTCTGGATTTCAACTTCCTACCTAAAAACCTAAATTTAGCCTCCAGAACCTCCCTACCACATTTTCCTATGTCATTGGTACCGACATGTACCAAGACAGCAGACTCCTCCCCAGCACTATCTAAGACCTTATCTAGGTGGCACGTGAGGTCCGCTACCTTCGCACCAGGCAGGCATGTTACCAGGCAATCCTCACGTCCACCAGCCACCCAGCTATCTACATGCCTAATGATCGAATCACCAACTATAACGGCTGTCCTAACCCTTCCCTCATGGGCACATGGCCCTGGAGAAACTTCCTCGGTGCGAGAGGGTTTTACATCACCTGGAGGACAGGTCCTAGTTACAGGATCACTTCCTGCCACACCAGGGTGATGCTCTCCTGTCACGTGACCTCTCTCCTCCATGGCAACAGGGATGCTGCCAGACTGGAGGTGGGACTTCAGGACTATATCCCTGTAGGTCTCGTCTATGTACCTCTCTGTCTGTCTTATGCTTTCCAAGTCTGCTACTTTAGCCTCTAGAGAACGGACTCGTTCCCTGAGAGCAAAGAGCTCCTTGCACCTAGTGCACACGTAAGACCTCTCACCAACTAGGAGAAAATCATACATGTGACACTCAATGCAAAAGACTGGAAAGCCCCCATCCCGCTGCTGGACTGCTGTCTGCATCTTAGTTTTAAGTTTGTGTTTAGATCTAAGTTCTTTACTTACTAAGGGTTGCTATGGATATTTATACTAATAAAACTGTACCTAATACGTGTAATATACCTTGTTCACCTGAAGCTTAACTAATCTCAGGTCCTTAGTGTATGACTGATTTGGGTAATGAGCTTCACCTGAGAGCACCTCCTGTCTTTTAAGATGTGTAAGTACCTATAAAGCTACGATTATCCCAGGGGTGTGGGGAGGGAGGGAGGGAAATAACACTTATTAAAAGAGGGCTGCTACACAGTATCCTGTCTTGTGCTGCTGAGGTAAGCTAAATTCTGATTTGATTTAAATTATAGCTCTTAGCTGCTGCTAGGCTCCAACTTCTTATGAAATTTAAACTACAAGCTCTCTGCTGGGTTCTAAATTTAACCAGAAAGCTCTCCAATTTCCCTCAAGATCAGCTTCATCCCCTCTTCAGTATCAACTTTCCCCTTCAATCTGTTACCCTTTCTTCCTTTTCTAAGATCTCCAAAGAGGAAACCTCTCATCTTCTTTCCTTATCTAAACTTGCTACCTGTTCCTCTGATCCTATCCCCTCCTGTCTCCTTAATTCCATCTCCTCCTCAGTCATCCCTTCTATCATACACATTCTCAACCTATCGTTCTCCACTTCTACTTTCAACACATTAGGGCTGTAAAGATTCCCCAACACAATTGGCTGCCCTTCCAACATCCCATACAACAGCACATAGTGGCCCTCTGGGTCCACGTACTCCGTTTCCATCACAAATCTAACCCATTTGTGTATTAAGATGACCACTCCACTCTTTTTTTTCCCTTCGCTGGTGCTCCCCACTCTTGACCCACCCAGTCTCTTTTCCATTTAAGATGCTCTATAGCTGTCTGGTGGGTCTCCTGTAGCATGGCAATATCACATTTTTGTCTGACTAAGGCTCGCAGTACTTTCTCTCTCTTAATCGGGGTCCCTACCCCGCATACATTCCATGATATAATCTTCAGGTCAGAGGTACCCAAAAATTTTCTTATCCCTCGGCTATTCAGTTTTTCAAAGGAAAAGCCTCCCCAGCCTGAGGCCCTCCTATAATGTCTCCTGTGTTCCTTAAACCTAACCTATGTCTTTCTTTATATGGCTGCTAGCTATCCACCCCATGCCCCCCCTCCCGTCCCCCTCATTCCCTTCTGCCTCCAATCAAGTCCCTTCCCTCTCCCTCCCTGAGCCCTTCTCCTGCCTCTACCCCCCATTTGCCTCCAACCCTACTCACCTTACCTCTTTATCCCTTCCCTCTTCTCCTCTCTAAGTCACTCTAATGTATGTGGGTCCCCCCTCCCCACTTACCTATCCCAAGCCCTAAGCCTCCATCCTCCCCACTGCCCTCAACTCCTGGCATCTCCCTTAAGTTACACCCCATTAGGAACCAAAAACCCAAACCCCTCCACCCTACATCTTCACATACAAATCCTGCTCCCTATAATGACATAGCTAATTATATATACACTTCTACTCTAAGGGTCGAACTTGTCCAACCTTGCATTCCAAAGGAAAGAAAAACCCCCAAAAACAAACCCATACATACAAAGACCATTATCCCCACCACCCCCTTTCCCAATAGTCCCACATAGGAGAGTTGCCTCTCTGAATCTGCTCTCATAGAAATCCAGAGCCGGCTACCAGCCAGTCCCGGCTTCCTTTTCCACTCCCACAGATTCTCCACCAGGCCTCCATCCAATTCAAATAGCATCTGCAAGCAATGCCCTCTCCAGGCCCAGTGCATGGCTTGCTGGTGTGTGCCACCGTAGCCAGCGGCTCAGCTGCTCTCCTCGATATCTCCTCCACGTAGTGGGCTGCCGCCGCCACTGCCTCAAAAGTCCGGTGCTCCCCATCGTACGTGATATGTAGTCTGGCCGGGTACTGGACAGAGAATTTGATGTTAGCATCTACTAATTGCTGACACAGGGGCACATAGGCACACCTGCGCTGGCTCAGTGCCACTGAATAGTCCTGCGCCACCCTGATTTTAACATTGTCCTGCACAAAGACCCTAAGCTTCCTGGCCGCCCACAATACAGCCTCTTTTTGCGGGAATTCCACTCTAGGCCGGCGATCCTTAGACTGTTTAGGCCCCACTCTGTGCACTCTTTCCAGCCTGATAGGCCCACCTTCTTCTCCCCCTTCCAGGATCCGCAAGATCAATGACTCTAGGTAAACCGTCAGCTCTTTATCTAGGACCCAGTCCGGGATACCCAGGAAGCGGAGATTGTTCCGCCGAGATCTGTTTTCCAGATCATCCAATTTGGCTGCCTGGGCCTGGAGCACCGTCTGCACATGTTTTACCTCCTGCGTGACAGCCTCGTTCCTGCAGCGTATCCATTTTGCTATGCAGGGCTTCAAACTGGGCAAACAGCGCACCCAATACCGCCGCAAAAACCTCTTCCACGAAAGCCGGCGAAACAGGCAATTTTGGCACCAGGGGAGAGTCCGCCATCTTAGCCTACCCGGCCACCCGATCTTTCTCCCACCTGCCTGCCTTCGCCATCGCCATGCTCGCACTGCCACACCCTCCACTTTATCCGCTCTCCAGCCTCCTCAGCGATGCCTGCTTCTTGGCGCTACGGCTCAATTCACGGCACTTATCTCCAGCAGGGCCGAGGGGAACCCAGAGCGCGATTGATCAGCATCCACTCGCTCTCACCACATTACGTGACCTTGAACCCTAACCTTTTAAGCCTTTCCTCATAGGGGTATCCTTCCATCCCCATTAGCATTTTGGTGGCTCTTCTCCAGTGGCACGCCCTTCCTAAGAAGACTGGGCTGCTGCCACCACTGCAGGCTGGCCTTCACTATCATTGGGAGCGAGAGCCTGAGCTTGAACTGCTGACGACTCTGGAAGCCTGCTGCAAACTGAACAGCACTAGGCAATCCAACAGCCTTGACCTTCTCTGACAGAAGTACTGAAAACATGTTCACAGGAACTCCAGGGACCAGGAATGCATCAACTGAGTCTTCCTCAAATGATCACCCAGCCGAGGCTCATCAGAAATTACACCACTTTGGGAGCTACCTGAGACACCTCTGAAGGAGAATGGGCTCAGATGAGCCAGTAATCCAGATATGAGTGCATACAAATTCCTTGGTGCCATAGCGCCAAAGACACCACCACCATGACCACTGGGCAGTGGAGAGTCCGAATGGAAGGGTGGCGAACTGAAGGTGAGATCCAAGCATAGCAAAACATAGATACTTTGCTGATCCCCCAGATCGGGTATGAAAATATGCCTCAGCCAAAGCCAGAGATGCCAGGAACCCCTTTTGCACACCTCTTGAATCCTGGATCGCAAAGATCCCATCCAGAAATGCATGATGCACAAGCGCTCGTTGACACACTTGAGGTTCAGAATAGGTTGGAATGTTCCTTCCATGTCAGTCACCATGAAAGAGATGGAATACCTACCCCTGCAATGGGCACTACTGCCTTCAGGAGAGGCAACTCATCCAAGGTGATACGTGCAGCAGCCCTGTTGTTCACAGACCCACAAGGTCACTTTCTAGCCTTGCAGCATTGTTATTACCATTGTAAACCGCCCTGATGCTACTGCCTGGGCGGTATATCAAATGTGCAAATAAAGATAAAAGATAAAGGGGAGAAGATGCAAGTGGCCAGGATTAGCTCTTTGCATTCCAAATCATAGTCATACTGAATGGGGACTAGCACCCAGCGATCCTTACTAACCTGGGCCTCTTCCTGAAGAAGAGGCAAAGCCTGTCCCCAACCAGAGGAACCAGGGAATATGTCCACATTTTCATTGTGCAACCCGGGAGGGTTCTCCTCTGGATGGGATCAGGTCCCTGGGCCCAAAGAAAGGACTGAGAACAAGCCCAAAGTCCATAAGCAGAGGGGAAGAAAGGCTTTCCAGGCTGGTAACAACAGAAGCCCCGAGACCCCCAGGAGTCTAACCAGCGCTTTTTCAATGTCACTTTCCATGAGTGGAATAAGTCCCCCATCTAATCGGCATACCCCGGACGTACAGGGATGACCTCTGAACTGGCCCTGTATATCCAGGGTGACAGCCCGCCTATGCACCACCCTCGCTCCGCCTTCTGCCAGCCCCCTCCCACCCCCATTTAAGGCTCCCAGTACAACTCCACTATTTGTACAGGGAGCCTTGCACGGGGACGGCAAGGGGAACAAATAACGGGGATGTTCGTCCAGGCAGGACGTACATCCCTGCTATTCGTGGCTCGGAATAGACGCCATAACCTCCAACAGTCCCCAAGACTATCCCCTAAGCCTACCATACATCACTGCAATGCTTGTACATATTATGAATCAGTAACCTACCCTTTTCCTTCACCCCTCCTCCCCCCTCAACTTACTTGTCATTAAGATATAGTTCATTGTAAACCTGTTTGTGGCAAAATAAAGTTCCTTGTAAATCGTTTAACAGTTCTGTTAATTGTAAATTGCTATAAATTGTAGATTTAGCATATATAAAACTTGCTAAATAAATGACACACATACACATAAATGACACACACACACATGTAGCCCCAACAGTCACCATGATACACGCACATATATGTGCGCATATAGCCTCTGATGGTCCCAATAGCACACAGAAAAGCACAAACACACACAGATGAACAGCCCGAATGCCCGATTCTGAAAATGAGGGAGATGTGCCATTATACCACCTGCAAGCTTGCACTTTTCAACTTGTTGAATTTAACAGATTTGCACAATTTTATGTCACTAAATTTATTTGATTATATTATTTCTGATTTGAATCTCTTATTGACTAACTCTCTCCACCACTGTCCTTGGCTTGATCTACTGTCTTTCTGCACATTTGGCACATTATGCACCTGTATCAAACTCACCCACTTTAGCAAATATTGTTGAAAACTGTGCTTCAGTATCTAGTAGAAGTCTGGAAGCCCACTCGATGCTTGATGTAAGCAAAGTGACTTTCAAAAGTTTAATAATTTAGAAACTCTGTTACTTTCTGCTTCCGAACAAATTAGACAGTGCCTTCACAATTCCACAAAAGATTCAGCTCTGCTGGTAATGTTAGATGTATAGTCAGCTTTTGATATCATTAACCATTTGATCCTATTAGAATGTTTGCAAGCTTTAGGTCTTTGTGGAAGGAACGATATAGAGGTGGTTTCAAAATGACTGGATGGATCGCCAGCAAAAAAGTAATATGGTAGAATGGTGTTTCTAAACAGTGAATTATGAGATAAGAACATAAGTTATGCCATTTTGGGTCAGACCAAGGATCCATCAAGCCCAGTATTCTGTTTCCAATAGTGGCCATTCTAAGTCTCAAGCACATGTCGGGTTCCCAAAGGTATTCACATTCCATGGCTGCTTGTCCCAGGAGTAAGTGGATTTCCCCAATCCTCCTTAATAATGGTTTATGGACTTTTCTTCCAGGAACCTGTCCAAACCTGAACCCAGCTACACTAACTGTAAATCTTCATGGTCTGCCTCGCTCTCAGTATATATATATATATTCATCTGCTGGCCAATTTACTGTCTTAATCCAAGGCTGTAAGTGTTGACTGTTTGCTGACAATATACAAATATTGTTGTCTCTAGAACATAATTCCGATCTTGGAGCACTTTGTTTCTGTGTCTCTAATTAATAACAGATTGGAGGAAGGTGAATCAAATGGTTTTGACTCTGGAAAAAAACCAGAACTTCTTTGGTTTAATCTTGGAGCAAATCCTGTGGAATCTGTAGATGTAGCAGCATTTCAGATTCCTTTGGTTTCAGCGGTACAAAATCTGGGTTTTAGAATGGACAGTCAGCTATCTTTGAAGAAAAAAGAAAACTGCTATGTCTTTTTTTTTTTTCAAACTTACATTAATGCACAAACTGAAAATGACTTTAGATCCTCAGCAGTTTCAGTAGGACTTTCATGTATTACTTTTGAATAAATTGGATTATTTTAACATATATCTTGGCTACCGCTGGACCCTGTCATACTCTGAACTGTATTGTGCCTGCTGCATTTTTTAGCTGAAAGCTACTTTCTGCTCACTCTGCAGGCAAATGCTGATATTCTTGGCCACCCTTGATGCCGATGCTCACCCACCCGGTCCTACGTACAAGGCAAACACTGATATTCTTGGTCACCGCTTAAGCACGCCCACCTGGTCCTACGTATGATGCAAACGTTAGAATTCTTGGCCACCCCTGATGCTTAACCACGCCCACCCAGTCATATGTATGAGGTGACACAGGAATCAGCCACTTTATTGCTGAACACACAGTTGCAGCGACCACATTCTCTGCTACTAATATACCCTGTCATACTCTGTCTGTACTGTATTGTATTGTATTGTAGTTTTTATCTGAAAGCTACTTTCTGCTCACTCTGCAGGTAAATGCTGGTGCTCTTGGCCACCCCTGTTGCCGATGCTTAACCACGCCATACGAGGTGACATAGGAATCAGCTACCCTATTTCTGAACACACATTTCTGGTGACCGCACTGCTGCAGAGCGCGCATGAGGAGCAGGCCCTACTCTTTGGGGTATCTCTAGGGCTGCTTAATATTCCACAATCTCGCATCTCCATTATCGGCCTTCTCTGCCAGCTCTTCGTGCTCTACCTTTGCTGGACAACTGTGCATCGCTTCCTTTTGACTCCCAGTGGCTCAGTCCCCATCCCTCTCATTCCAGTGATTTGGACAGCATGATGTCAGCTTCGATATTACAATCCACCAGAGCCTTAGGTGAGTACTTTAATCCACTATACTCCATTGCCCCTTCTCCCTTGCCTCACTACCAATCAATCCTCAGTACCAGCTCTTCGGCTGACATTCCTCAATTGTAGATCTTTGAAATCGAAATCAACACTAATCTCAGACTTCAACACAACCTAGACATCCACTGCCTCATGGAGGCCTGGCTCCGGGAGGGTGAGGACCCCTACCTGCAGCGCTGTCTTCCTCCTGATTATGCGGTCCTATCAGCCCCCAGGTCCTCACGTTCTTGGAGGAGGAGTTGCTCTTGTGTATAAAGACACCCTACCTCTACATGCATGTCCCGAAATTTCCCCAACTGGCTTTGAGCCACTGTTGGTTAAGATTGGACCAACACTTAGCTTTCATTTACACCTTCTCTACTGCCCTCATTGATTCAATCCACTACCTGAAAGGCTCTACAACAGTCTCTTTCGATTACCACAGCTACCCTCCACGGAGTCCTGACCTTAGGGGACTTTAACATCCATTTTGATAGCCCCACTAGGTCCTGTGACAAATCACTCAGTTTCTAATAGAATACGACTTTATTCAACATGTCCAAGGATCCACTCACATAGCGGGTCACACACTAGACGTTATTTTGACACTCCCAAGACTTCACACAGCCACTCACATCTGTTATTACCTGCCCACTTCCTTGGTCCAATCATCTGTTAATTAATTTCCTTCATCTTTTCACTACCACTAGTGCATCAGAGGCTAGGATACTCAGCATACCTACCAACGTATGATATCTCCATCTATTGTGGCCCAGTTTCCAGCAGCAGATACTCTATTCCATGCTGACTTCTCCTCTTTATCCCTTGAAAACCAAACCTCCCTCTGGTTAGACAACCACTGACAAGCGCTCAATACTATGGCACCAAAAATCTTCTACTCTGATCCCCGGAAAACCTCTTACCCCAAGTACCATTCTGGCCTACGCTTGATAAAATGGCAACTCAGAGCTGGAGAAGAACTAAACAACCAGTGGCCCTTGCATCCTTCTATTCTTGCCGCTCCTGTCATTCCCAGATCAACATGGCAAAGAAAGCCTACTACTCGTCTTTAGTGACAAAAGCAGCACACACCCCAAAGACTATTTTTGCATTGCCTCTCAACTCTCTTCCCTATCCTGCAAGTCATATATCTCAGCTTGGTTGGGCCCATCGCCAGACTCCTTAGCCCAATTCTTCATGAACAAAATCAACTCTATCAGACTGAATCTACCCTCTTCCCTCTCTGTTCTTGCCCCCAGAATCCCCAGTCAGTCCCACACATTGTCCCATAAACATATGGTCTGAATTCGCCCCTGTAACTGATGCAGCCTTGAACAGAGTGATCTCCATGGTAAGAAAAACAGCCTGTGCACTTGACCCCATACCCTCACCATGGCTGGCTGAGAAATCACTAGGCCTGCTGCCTATTGTCTTATTTATCATCACAGCCAGCCTTTGATCTGGCAATCTCCCCTCAGATTGGAAAAAGACCACGATTCAACCTATTCCTAAAGGCCCAAAGATGGATCTCACTATTCCATCAAATTATCATCCTATCTCAAACCTACTTTTCCTCTCTAAACTGACAGAGCATATTATTCTCCCCTAATTCAGAGATCACCTAGAGCAAATCTCCACCCTCCACCCACGTCAATCTGGTTTCTGGGCTTACCACAGTACAGAAACCATTGTCATCTCAGTTCTAAGCGAGCTACACAGCACTCTGGATCAAGGTTACATAGCTCTTTGCCACATTCGAGCTAGGAGACCACAATATCCTTCTCTCTCATCTCTATTAATAAAGGTCTTTGGGGAACTGTATTTTCTTGGTTTACTTCCTTTCTCTCAGATTGAACATATCAAGTTCTCTCCTAAGCACATGTCCTGCCTTGTGGGGTGCCACAAGTATCAGCGCTATCACCCCTTCTTTTCAATATTTTCCTAAGCCTCCTTACCTCCCTCATCCAAATTACAGGTCTTTCCTTCTATATAATATGCAGACAATATCCTATTTATCGTTTATACTGACTCCTGCTGCCCTGATCTAACACAGATCAACTCCAGTCTTGAAAAAATCTCCACCTGGCTCTACTCCAATGCACTACAACTTAATCTTACTAAAAACATTGCTATCTGGATTACCAGTAGCGGTCCAGCCCCATCTATTGCTCCATTCCTTGACAATTCAGTTATCACACTGTAACCTTTTTTTCAAATACCTGGGCATCATCATTGACTTGCACCTCTCTTTCTCCCCACTAGGTCAGTCAGGTAGTTAAATAAGCCTTTGGAGCCCTATGACGATTTCATGTTCTCCATCCCTTTCTAGTCACTAGCACAAACCTATTATGCTCAGTACAGTTATCGCCTGCATAGATTATTGCAATATGGTCTATGCAGATATTTCTGCTTTCAAGATGAAGAAACTACAATCCATACAGAACACAGCTCTTTGTATTCTGACACACACTAGAAAATATGACTATATCACCCCCTCATGATTCAACACCACTGGCTCCTCTTTTCTTTTCAAATACAGTATAAAATCCTGGCCCATGCCCACAAATCCCCTACCTAACATCCCTCGTAATTCCTTATGCGCCTCCCCGATGCTTGTTCCCTGCACGGAAATAGATTGTGCATTCCCCCGCCAGCTAAAGCTCAATATGAATCCACCTGACACTCAGCATTCTTCGTTCTTGCCCTGTCGCATTGGAACTGCCTCCCCACCCAAATCCACCTAGAAGCAAATTTCAAGGAGTTTAAGGTATTGCTGAAAACCTACCTCTTTGAGCAGGCCTTCAGGGCGAGTCTAGCCTCCAAAGAATAATATGCCTTTGCCTGTCTACTCTCACTAAATACCCAGAGCTGTGGTCTATTCTTTTCTATTAATATTGTAGTTCCTTTCTGAGCTAATCAATTGTTATTTGGTGTTGTGTTCCCATCTTGCCTTGTCTGTTAGAATTCGAAGGTACTGGAGCCTGTTTTTGTTGTTTTTGTGCCATTTTTGTTCATGTTTGCAGAGTTGTCGTTATTGATGTCGGAGAGCTGGTGTGTACCATTCAGTTTTGGCTTTTTCATGTGCTTCAGCATGGTGGAATTGGGGGGCAATGGCTGCTTCCCTGGTGATGGTGTTCCAGTTTTCAATGAGAATATTGGGATCCATGGGTCCATTATGAAGATGTGTTAGGGTGTTTCGAATGAAGTTGTCCTTATTGAAAGGTTTGTATCTCCGCATTGATGGGTGTGGGTTGTGAGTTTTGTTGATGAGTGTATGTGGGAGGGAGAAGTAGATTAGTTTGTGATCTGACCAGGGTACTGGGCATGTCTGGATGGAGTGTGGGAGGCCCATTTGCGTTATATGGTTGTTGGAGAAAATTAGGTCTAGGGTGTTCACCAGTTATGTGAGGCCCATTGCTGACATGGCTTGGATGAAAATGAGGGCATGATTCTGTTGTAGCGAGGGGAGGTTAAAGTCTCCTAGTACTAGGAGGTCCTTTCTGGTTTTTGTTGCAGAGTTATCACTCTGTCCAAGATAATTGACAGGTCGTTGGCACTGGCAGAGGGCATCCTGTATATGATGCAGATGGTTGCCAGTTTGTTGGTGATGGTGATGGAGTTGGCTTCATGTGTACTGTCCATTGCAATAATTTTGAAAGGTTAGGTTGTTTCTGGCTATAAATTATCACTCTGCCTCCTTGATGTTGTGTTCTTGGGGACTGGTGGATGGTGTATCTGTCCGGTGTGAGCTTATTCACTAGTACATTGTCCATTTCTGTTATTCATGTTTCGGTTATACAAAATATATCTATGTTTTTGGTTGTTATGAGATCTCTTATGATCTGGATTTTAAATTAGGTTGTTTGATCTATCAGCTTTTGAGAGACTGTAAACCTGAATACCTCAGTGTTTTGCTCAGACTAACAATGTCTGCCATAAATCTGCAATCAAACAAAACTCTGATACTTCAGTTAAAGAGATTTGCTAGGCAAAAAGTTAGATCCTCATCATTGCACATGGCAGGACGTATCTTTTGGAATACTTTGCCAGAATGACTATCTACTTGCTCTCATTATCTTTCGTTTATGAAAATCATAAAAACACATTTGTTTTTAGATGCATATGGATGAACAATTTAGCAGATTTCTTAATCAGTTTATAGTTATTAGTGGTTCTGCAACATGTTGGTCAGAGATTTAGTTTTCAGAGAGCGTTCATATTGTGGAACATAAGTATTACCAAATGCTATTAAAATAATCTCTAATATTAAAATTTAAAGTATTCTAAGTTTTGTAAGATTATTAATCAATGTAAGATTCTGTGTTTTCTGTAAATTGTGGATATAATGGCAGATAAGAGATAAAAATGAAATGAATATTGAGCTTCACCTGACTCAATTATGTAATCGTTCTTCTTTCTTTCTTCAATTTGCTGTGTGCAGTTGTTAAGTCTAAATGTCAAAAACAACTTTGCAAAACCTCAACCGTCACATGGTTGTATATAGAATAAAGCAATGTAATGTGTGCCTTTGAGTCAAGACTGACTCCTGGCAACCCAGCAGCTACACAATCGTAAGGTGTTTTGGGATTCCATTTAAAAGAGCTAGCATAAGGGGCAAGCCAATGAGACACTGGTTCAGTGTGCCAAAACGTATGGGCACCAAAAGCCTACCTCACTGGTTCACCCTTTGCAGCAGCATGAGCTTGTTCGAGGCAATTTCTCCAAATGGGTTGGGCTTTGTGTATATCATGACATTCATGAACCTCACTTTGAAGCCAAGATATGTGCACTTTGCTCGGCGTAGTACTTGCATTTATTTATTTATTTATTTACATTCTCTTATATACCGCGCTATTCTGCATCAGTGCGGTTTACATTGAACAAACTGAAATTACATTGAACAGGGTATTATAACTTGGAGATAACTATTTTACAGGGAACATGGGCTATGGAGGGTTAAGTGGCTTGCCCAAGACCACAAGGAGCACCTGTGGGACTAGAAACCCCAGTCCTTCCGGCCCAAGGTTGCTGTCCTCTAGTAGGATTTGAACCCCCGACCTTCCGGCTTGAAGTACCTTGCCCCAACCACTAGGCTACTCCCCCACTCCACTGTGCCAGAGAGCCTCTTGCGGAATACTTGTATAAAGAGAAACTACTTATTTCTCTAACAAGGATATGGAACCCTTACAAATAATGATACCTAATCGGGTTCCCTTACCGTTGAAATCGACATGGATCCCTCCGGGGCCTATACCCCCTGCACTGACTCTGTATAAAGAACTAATAATAAAAGATATGGCTTCTCTTAAGCATCGAAGTATGAAAAGGCATAACAGTTTATCAGCAGAAGAAAAAGTTGCCTTAAGGGAATTGCAGTCCCGCCGAGATGTAGTTATCAGACGAGCAGACAAGGGCGGCAGTATCGTTATAATGAGTAGATCACAGTACCTTGAAGAGGCAGCTCGCCAGTTGTCTGACCGGACTACATATATTATTTTGTCTGAAGATCCTACGTTGCGTTTAAAAGACAATCATACAAGAACTTACAACACAAGCACTGGCAGATAAAATCATTTCTAAAAAAGAATGTCAATATTTAAAATGAGACAGATATTACTTTGGCCAAATTTTATTTGGTTCCTAAAATACATAAGAGTATTACTCAACCCCCAGGGAGAGCAATCGTGTCTACAAAAGGTTCGGTATTGGAGCCATTGTCGGTTTATGTTGATTCTTTCCTCCGCCCACTTCTTTCACTCATACCTTCTTACATCAGAGACACCTCACATTTTTTGCAAATTTTGAAAGACCATACTCAATGGGCAAATGCACATAATATTTTATTGGTAACGTTAGATGTAGTTTGTCTTTATACAAGTATTCCGCAAGAGGCGGCTGTGACTGTAGTCGCGGAGGCTCTTCAAAGTAGGAATGACCTTTCGGACGGTCATCATAATTTTCTTATACAGCTTTTGCATCTGGTATTGTTCCAGAATTATTTTATATTTGAGAGGGTCATCTATTTACAAACTTCAGGAGTGGCCATGGGGGCCACCTGCGCTCCGTCAGTGGCCAACATCTATATGGAGGGATTTGAACGCCAATGGCTTTCAACATCTCCTTATAAGGATAACATCAAATTATGGCGTTGATATATAGATGATGTTTTTATGCTGTGGCAGGGAACACCAGAAAGCTTAGCTGGTTTTGTCCGATGGTTGAACACTCGGGATAACAACATTCATTTCACTTATCAATGTGATGCATATTCTTTAACATTCCTGGATGTCCGAGTGACTAGAGAACATCAGACATGGAAGACTTCAGTTTTTCATAAATCCATCGACAGAAATACTCTATTGCATTATACCAGCGCTCATCCTAGGAGGCTAAAAAAAAGTCTCCCATTCTCACAGTTTCTCCGATATCGTCGTAACTGTTCAGAGGTTAATGAGTTTAAAGCAACATGCTGTCCAGTTGAAGGAAAAATTTAAAGCACGTGGATACTCTAGACAAGTAATAGATAGAGCTTACAAAAGGGCTCTTTATTGTAATCGAGATCTCCTGTTATCACCTCGACCCTGACAATCAGTACAATCGGACCATGTTAAATTTCATTACCAAATATTCATCTCATAGTCATCAAATTATGAAAATCTTGAAGAAGCATAATAACATTTTACATAATTTTCCAGTCCTGGTGTACTATCATATTCATTGTGTATGGCAAAGACAATGAAACATAAAAGAAATCTTAAGTCCTACAGTCCTCCGTCCACTGTCACCCCATTCACAGTTGGTTAATGGAAGTTATGTCAAATGTGGAGAATGTGATATATGCACTATCACTTTAGAGTTGGAGACGTTTGACCATCGGGGTCAACAATTCTTTTTGAGGCGACATACATCTTGTAGTTCCACTTATGTCGTTTATTGTATAATCTGTCCCTGCAACCTGTTATACATTGGAAAAACTTTTCGACCTTTCAGAGTTCGCATGAGGGAACATCACAGCAGATTAAAATGTGGTAACACACAAGCCCCTATAGTCCAACACTGTATGACACAAAGACATAATTTTGATATGTTAAAATGTTTTTGTATCGATCAAATACAGCAAGGACTGGGAGGAAAATCTAGAGATCTTACATTGTTACGACAAGAACAGAGATGGATTTTTAAGTTAAATACGGTGTCCCCCAATGGCCTTAACGCGCAGATTGAGTGGGGAATCTGTTGTTGAGCATGCATTTTAAGATTGGAGTCACCTGGTTTGTTAAAGCCCTTTAAAAAAAACCCTTCAGTCCCTCAAAGTGTTTTGTGATGTATAAACAAAAATGTTTTTTGTTCTTTGATCCTGGACAGTTGTTGGAGTTCCTGGAAGCTAGGGAAATTATTAATGTGGCTTTGACGGTACCCCCGGTACTGGCTGATGCTTAAGTCCTTACCTGCCGTGTCTGGGAATAATGGTTCTTTGTATTAGGTAGTTTAGGTTATGGGTTTAAACCTTTGCCTTTTCGGTTTCCTAGGACTTCCCCTTATTTCCTTTTCTTTTTTGTGGTCTACAATATGAGCGTTAGTTATATTTATGAAGTTGTGTATACCCTTCGGGGAGATGATTATTGCCTTGGATATCTTATGATGACTATGCTCATGTTCATATCATTCAAAGATTTTTTTTTTGGATGTAATATTTGTAAAATTTGAATAAATATTAAATAAAAAAAAAAAAAAACAAAACCCTTCAGGAGACAAGGTCCGCATGCGTGGCGTCTCAGTGGTTGAGATCAGTTGCCTTCATATAGAGGGGTGAGTGAATATCTGTCTCACATTGCAAGTTATTAAATCATTTATATTAGAATGAGATTGCACAGAAAGTTGAATACTGATACTTCATTGTTTTAACTTTGTAGATGGATTAATATATGTGGAAAACATTCTCGTGGAATATGGATTAAGAATATCCCCTGAAGAAACGTATGCACGTGAGACGCCACGGCGCTGATGTCCGGCGTTGGGATAGAATCTCATCAGTTCTGGATAAGCAATTTTTCCACATTCTTACTTAGATTTAAGTTTTGGTGAGCTTTAATGCTTTATGGATTTAATAACATAATTGTAAAGATCAAAAAGATAAAGAGGAAAAAGCAGCGATTATGGGTCATTGATGCAAGCTGAGGCGCTACTCAATCATATGAGTTTAGTAGGTCGCCCGAGTCTAGTCTGAGACCCAGTCGCTAAAACATAGTAGTTTTTAAGTTAAAAACATTATTAGCTAATTGCATTATCTCTGAGGTGAAGAGTGGAGCTGTTTTTTGGATTTTTACTGTGAAGTTATATGAAGCTCTGGAAGGTGACAAATATATATACTTGTTAAAACATTTACTCTGGACAACAGCAAAGTTATTCACATAAGAGTGCGATTCCATAATGTGCACGTCCGGCCTGTGGAAATGTCTAACTTAAAAACGGGTCCTGTCTGACCCTAATTCCACACATGCGGGTCTGGAATCGGGCATAAATGTGTTCTGCATGGAATGCACAAACCCTGGAACGTGGGGATAAGCAGCAAACGGCCTGGACATCCCTGCCCTCTGTGAACTCCAAAAAGATGTACAGATTTGCTGCTGCCCATCTCTGTGCGGCCACGCTCCTCAGTTAAAACATGCATCCCCGAAGCTGCTTACACTGACTGTGTGGTGCTCATGCAAACTACCCATGAAAACGGATGATACAGATGTGCTGATGCAAAACAGACTATAAAAGCTGCATGACTAGAATACTGCAGTGATCTCTGTACTCGGATGTTACAACAGCAAATAGAAAGTGATATGATTGTCCTGACATATGTACCTTGCAGCAAAACATATATGGCAGTAGGAAAACATTTTAGTCATGCTTGCATTGGTCATCTCTGACAACAATCTGTACAATGCTATGTATAGACCAGAAGAGATCAGAAATGGTTCTCTACAGCTAAATGTCAGAGCATATCCCTGATAAGAAATAGGGACCCTCAGATTGAGTGTATGTACCAGCACAGTTCTACTAGATGCCCAAGAGCACCAGCATGTCTATAGAAATGTGCACATTTGTGAGACCACTGATGGTACTGTGTGCCCTGTTGCATGCACCCATTCCAAGGATCTCTTATGGCTGACAGGGATATGCTCCGACATTTAGCCATAGAGACCCTGTTCTGATGTATCCTGGCTGATCACATTGGCACCTGGTCATACTGCAGTCATCCCAAGGGACAGATACTGGCCAGGCACTGATGTCCCCCTAAAATTGCAATTACGCCCACCAGGTCCCACCATGCATTCCTCTCTCTAACCACACACACACATGCTCTCACTTGCAGATACACAAAGCATACATCTGCAATACAGATGCCCTACACCTCTAGAAAACAGCTGGTTTAACATGATGGCATGGAGTTCCAGGACTACTAATCTGATCTGTGTTTCTCATCCACACCCTATAGTCACCCACATACAATCCCTACATCAACAATCCCACTTCTCGGAAGACAGGAATTGTTAGGGTACCATAGATTGTGTCCTCTAGCTCACATAACAATTGTAAGCAGAGCTGGAATAATCACAATTGCACCTCTGAATGTTCTTGTAGGGGTGTTTATTATTGTGTCTTTACTATACAATCTTCCTTCACCTCTGCATTCTGTTCTTTACAACTGCATCTTGAGGTCTTCCAGACTGCAGACACATTGATTCAAAGCATCTTTGTTACAGCCATTCATCTATAAGGGAAGCATTGCAGAGCAGAGCAACAAGTTTCTAAGTCCTGGCCTTATTCCACGTTTCTGCTGGTATAACGTGGACGTCCATGGGAAACACACAGAATGTACACGGGCCTTTCCTGAATACACATTGTATGTTTATGTTTATTAGGTTTCTTGATATACTGCTCCTTATTAAACCAGGGTGGTTTACATGACAGCAAAAAACAAGGAAAAGCGGCCTTAGGAAAAAAGAGGAGTGGCCTAGTGGTTAGAACATGATACCTCAGGCTGGAGGGCTGGGGGTTCAATTCCCACCTGGGACAGCAATTTCAGGCTGGAGGGACTAGAGTTTCTAGTCCTATAGGCATTCCTTATGGCCTTGGGCAAGCCATTTAACCCTCCATTGCCCTAGGTACACATAGATTGTGAGCCCTTTGGGGACAAGGGAATGTATCCAGTATCTGTTTGTAGTAATTACATAATGTAAACTGCTTTGATTGAAGGATAAGGCGGTATAGAAAACTGGTTAAATAAATAAATAAAATTATATGACAGGATAGAGGAGGGAGAATCCTAGGGAGAGTGAAGAAACAACAGAGAGAGATAGGGATGAAGGAGGATTAAGGAAGGTTCTTAGTGAGGATGGGGACTATGGGTGGTCAGGGAACAATAGAAGATAGGGCGAAAGCAGCCTGAAACAGGTAGGTTTTCAGGAGGGTCCGCTGCTGATCATGCCCCCATACAGTCCACGTTCTAAGATCCCTGTGCTAGTGCCATGTACATGCAGGGCCATGGAGGTTTCAGAGTATGGTTGTAGATGTTTTCACTAGAAAAATGTCTATGCCACATGTCAAAAGGACTTATTTGTGTTCTGGAATGACCCCCTTATGGTCTATGGAAGAACAGCCCAAACTACAGTTACACAATGCAAGGTTTCACCTTAGGAACCACCACCCTGGAAAAGGATTTAGGCATCATCATAGATAATACATTGAAACCAGAGGGCAGCAGCAGCTAAGAAAGCAAATAGAATGCTGGGAATTATAAAGAAAAAGAATGGCGAATAAAATGAAGGATATTATAATGCCTCTGTATCGCTCCATGGTGTGATCACACCTTGAATATTGTGTGCAAGTCTGGTCACCATATCTCAAAAATGATATAGCACAATTAGAAAAGGTACAGAGAAGAGCGACAAAAATTGTAAAGGGGATCCTACGAGGAGGGGCTTAAAAGGTTAGGGCTCTTCAATTTTATTGCTTGATGTTAAAGCATGTTTCAGTAACGGTTTTAATCTCCTATAATATTCCTTACTAATCTTTTCTCAGTAATTTCTGCTTCTTGTTCCTTCCTCTACTCCTAGATATTTACATACGCCTTCCTGTTCAAGTTCCTCTATGTCACTGCACTCAGCCAGGGAGATATTTACTGTTTTGCTCAATTTTTCTCTTAAGAAAAGTTGCCTTAGCACATTTGTCAAGGCCAAAAGTTATCCTGCTGCTGTGCTCTTCTTCTCACATGCGACACACTTAATGCTAATGCATTTAACGACACCCAGATGTGTCATTAGGTGAATTTATGCTAACTGCCACATTGCCACTGAGCAAGCAGCAATTTCCCTTGTGTTAGAGGTAATGTGCTCTCCACCTCCACGCCACCCATTCCCCACCCCATCACGCAATGGCTGATTACCAAACACAGGCTAACAAATTGCAGAGCTTTAGTAAAAGGGCCCCTAGATGTCCTTTAGAAAACGGACTTGTGTAAATGCTTTTTCATTAGATGGTGTAATCATGTGGAATTCATTGCCTGAAGTCATAAGACTGGAAGGAGATTTTATAAATTTTAGGAAAAAATTGAAGACTTTATTTTTATGCATTTGCTACTTGTTCTTCCTTGTTTGCTGATCGAATTCTTTGAAGAGCTTTTTCTCCTTTTTTGCAAATGTACTAGTAGATTCTCAAACGGCCCCCTCACAAAACTACCCCACCACTCCCAAACTTCCCCACCCCCCAAAATTACACTGTATCAACCAAACTGCCACCTCCCAAAACTAACCCCACTGCAACTGCCCTACTATCCCCAGAATTACTTCACCATCCCTAAACTGCTCACCCCTCAAAACAACCCTTCCACAACCACCCACCACTCAAAATTATCCCTCTGCACCAGCCCCATCACCCCCCTCCACAAAACTACCCTTCTGAAACTGCCACACCCCTCAAAACAACCCTTCCACCTAGCCACCCCAGCCCTCACCCCCTCTACCCTCTAATTTCCTACCTGAAGGCCACGCACAACATGCAGAGGGGATGGAAAGAATTCCGTGGGTTAGATAAGTCAGTTCATTTTAGGAGAACGTAATCTGTGGTAGCAAATACTGGAAAAAATCAAGTTACCCTAAAAATTACCTTAGCATCCTCAATAGCCTTAGCCCTCCGTATGCACTATTTTATTTTCATATTCCTTTCCCCTTTCGTTGTAGTCTCTTGCAAGGGAAAGCTACTACGATGGTGAAGGGAAGTTACTCGGCCCTTCCATACGACCGTTTGCTTCATCCAGTCCCCCTTCATTCTTTGCTGAGAGAGCCAATGAAAAACCCCGATTAAAAAAGCAAGGACGTTACTTTATCAGAGACTTTTACAGCACAACTCCTCCGCTCAAAGTCCACAGGCCGCGGCGCCTCCTGCATGATTCGCGCAGCAACGCGCTCCTGCTCCTATTCAGCAAAGCCACTTACGTCACCTTCGCCGCCTCGGCCGGAAGCTTTGCGCCGATGACGTACGTGCGGCCTGCAGGCCGGTCGGTTGCTTGAGGGAGGAAGAGGTAACCCCGCTGCTCTCGTGGGGGATAAGCACGGTAAGACCCCGCGGAGCCTCGCTTCCCCTCTATCCCGGCACCGCCTGTAACGTTTCCTCCCGGCTGTGAGAGGAAAGGCGGAAGCCGAAAACAAGGGAGGTCAGAGCTCTCCGTTATCTCGACTTGTGTGATAATAATAATAATAAATGTAACAATATTTTTCCTTGGTGCTTGGAGCCCCGGGTAACGTGGCAGCCGTCTCTCTCTAGGACAGTTACGAGGTTTGGGCTGCTCTGCCCCACGCTGGACCATTGAAGGAATGGGAAACGAGGGTTAAAGAGTGGCAGGTGTCCTGCTTTTTTAGTGCATTTTTCTCTTTAAACATAAGTTTTCACTTTGTCTACAATCCAAACCATTTAATTTGGGGCAATCACATTTTTAGGATAGGTAAACCCCCCACTGTATGTGCACGTAAAAGCTAAACCCTAAAAAGAATGTTTCTCATTTAACTTATAGATCATCATCATCATCTGGCAGCCAAAAGATTAAATAAATATAACCTTTTCCCGACCACATTATATATATTAATCTAGCACAAAATTTAAAATTTTTAAAAAAGTGCTTATACTAATTATTCCACAATTCTGTTTTGTATCCAGTTTCTTTAATCTGGTCATAAATAGAAAAGAAGTTCATGTGTGTCATAAAGTAAATTTATTTGTAGGATTTTGAAAGGACTGGTGCAGATGGGGTGGTGCAAATCGGAGCCCATCGGATTCCTTAGGCAAATCTTTAGTTTTAAGCTCTTCTCCCCAAAGATTTTGATAATTAAACTCTGTAGTCATGGCCATTAACACTAGAAGTCCCAAAGTGCGTCAAATGCATCTTCGAAGTTGTGTACCAGCGCCACTGCTAGAACCATGTCAGTCATGTTCTATGACTTTGTTAGGAAGGTCAAGATGTTCAAATGCAGTATGTGCATTGAAAATTAATTTATATCTAGAAGCCCCAAAGTACGTCAATTGACGCACTCAATTGTCTTGGATGCGTCAATTGACGTACTTTGGGGCTTCTAGGTATAAATTCATGTTCCCATTAGGTGGCGCATCTCAATCACTGTTTACAGTTTTACTCCGACATTACAAACAATAAACTGCACGTATTTAACAAATAAGTAACTTCACATTAATTCACATCTGCATTTCATGCTAAACGCAGTCGTTGTGATAATGTGTCAATTGATGCACTTTGGGGTTTCTAGGTAAAATTCCTTTTGGGGCTTCTAGTGTTAAAAACACCACCTTTTCCATAACCATCCTGTACAAATGCATAAATGGACATCATAGAAAATAGATAAAAACAAGATTTCTTGGATCTAGGCAATACCACCTTAAATCAGATCCCTAGAGGATTCGGCTTTTACCTGCTTGGCGGTGGGGATTTAAATATGTCTCGGTGCTAGTGTGCAGCGCAGGTCATGTTTCTACACCAGAAGTGAATGACTCAAGCTAGATCCAGAACTGGATCTCTTAGATCTAATTTGATTCTTTTACTGCTGGAATAGAAACCTGGCCGGAGCTGCACACCACGCTACCAGAGGCTTTTCCAGCTGCAGAGCATTGTCTTTTTTTTCTTCCTCCCTCCACTACAGAGATCAGGGGGATCTGGATCCTCGGCTCATCCTCCAGATTATGGCCTGGATCCTCGGCTACTTGATTCAGTCCAGATTTTAGAGAGAGGAAGAAAACAATCAATGTTCTGCAGCCGGAAAACCTCTGATGGTGCTAGTGTGCAGAGCTGGCCAGGCTTCTATTCCAGTAATGAAAACATGAAGTTAGATTCAGGGGATCCGGCTCTGAATTTGTTGGATCCAGGTCTGGACCTAACGTTCTGGCATAAAAACATGACCGCCGCTGCACACTAGTGTTGGGACATATTTAAATCCCCACCACCAAGCAGGTAAAAGCTGGATCCTGCTGTTTTTTGTCATGAGAAGTTTTAGAAAGTGTCTCATTCAAAGGCTGTTGCTTCTTTTGCTATAACTTGCCCACACCTAACACTTGTCTGCCTTTTTAGCTAAAATATTTATATCCCTTTATAAAATCAGTGAGTCATTTAGTGTATTTACAATGAAAGCTAATGTTGGGATTGAATGCAAAACTAGCAGCATTGCTCTATTTTTCTTCTTCCAGCTCATCATTTAAAATATTGATTACCAGGGACCAAGTTCAGACTTCTGTAGAATCCCACTTGTCACTTGATTCCAATAGTTATGGCCCACTAGCTTTATTTTCAGTCAGCTACTTACAGATGTTCTCTCTAAACGTTTGTTTCCTTAGGTTTTGTGAAGGCAGGCCTACTTTACTTTATCCTCCTGCTCCTTTAGGCTTCCAATTCAATCAGAACCTGAGCAAGGATTTGGTTCCATAAGCCTTTATTTGCAGCTGCCTTTGGATTTTTTCCCCCTGCTTTATATCCCATTTCCCAGCTTGCTTAGTTCAGTTAATGCAGCAAGAGTCCTCACAGGGGAACAATATACCATCCCCTCTTCTGAAAACCTGTAATCACTAATCTTAAATCCAGCCACTAGATGTTGGCATTGTGCAATGGCAATGACTCTTTCCCTATAGGCTTTAAATGCTGCTTCTGAAGCATCCCCAACCCTGCTGACTGGGGAGTTCAAGACCTGAGTTGAAAATCAAATCCTAAGTCTGCCCAGGGTAGTATGTAGCACAGCGACTAGGCTGGTTCAGGGTTTTTTTCTCCCTAGTAGCATTTTATCCCTGCTCGTTTGTGATTCCAACTCAAACAGAACTGGCCTCTGTTGGGCAACGTGGGCCTGAGCCTTCGTTCAGAACTACCCTGTGATTGTTTTCCTCTTATTTAGATCTTGCAACCCAGCCCAGTCTATGCAGCAATAGTCGGTGGCCGGGCTATGTGCTCGAACCTCTTCCAGAAATCTGTAATCATGAGCCCTAAATACAGTCGGTGGATGTCGCCATTGTGAAGTAACTGTACTTCCTATGTGCAGGGGCTTTGAGTGCTGTCTCAAGGGCATCCCTAGCCCTGGCTGACCTGAGGAATAGAAGGCATGACCTGGAGTTGAACTCGGGTCCCTCATATGGCAGTGCTGAGCCACTGCACTGGCTCGTTAACTAACGTTTACATCAAACTTCCAAGATGTATTGTATCAAAAGTATTTACAACAAAAGAGAAGTTGTTAGCTAGCATTATAAACAAGTGCTAATGCCATCAACGCATATTATTAATAGCTAGGTTCCATTGCAAAAATTGGGACTTAAATAAAATAGCAAAACTTTAAAATAACAATAAGAATAGAATCACCCAACCCACCCTCCACACCTAGCCCTGCTTAATCCCCCCCCAAAAATCGAAATCAATGAAACATGTTTAGAGCAGTTTCTCAACTGTAGACAGCATGATTTGATAAAAGAAATTTATTCCATGCAGTTGGCCTGGAAATAACTCGTTATGATAGAAAATGAACAAATAACTGCAGGGAAGACACCCCCTAACTAACTGCTACTTGTGACCTGGATCAGCTGCTGTTGGAAACAGGATACTGGGCTTGAAGGATCTTTTAGGTCTGATCCAACATGGCATATCTTAAGTTCTTATGAATGTAGTGCCTTGCTAGGTTCATAGAACCATCTCCTTCTTTATTATGGTTTCTAAACATCATCTTAGAATTTGTTTTAGGATAACTGCTCTTTCCCTCCCTTGGTTTGCAGCTTGTTGTGCTGTGAGGGCTTGTGTGCATCAGTGATGCCGAGAGCTAAGCTATCGGTAGTTTAACTCCTGGCAGGTCTCAGCTGAGGTGCCAGACCAAGATAAACCACACATCTGGGCAGCAGCAGAATGGGATAGTGTTGATGGTGGAGGATCACATTTCTGTGACAACGGCAATAACACTAAACTTAAACTGCACGGAGGAAAGGCCCGGCAGCCTACTTCTGTATTTTGCCATGAAAACCCATCTGGGCAGCAGCAGAATGGGACTGTGTTGGCGGCGGAGGATCACATTTCTGTGACAACGGCAACAACACTAAACTTAAACTGTGCATAGGAAAGGCCCGACACTATCTTAAATATAAACACCACTACAGCACCCTCTGATCCGTGTCCAGCTTCCTGGATAAAGTCCCTGCGTGCCGAGCTCAGCCCATTCCTATCCAAACTTATAGATGTATCTTTCTCTACTGGAACATTCCCTCGAAGCCTGAAACAGACTGCATTCAGACCACTCCTATAAAACAGTAAGTTGGACCCCTCTATGATGGAATCCTATAGGCCTATCTCCAGCATACCTCTCCTATCGAAAATCATTGAAAAGATTACTCAACGTCAATTACAAGATCACATAGATACCAACGCACCCCTGCATCCCTGCCAGCATGGATTTTGTGAAGCGCATGGTGTCGAAACGCTACTGACAACCCTATTCAACACTCTAACCATAGGTCTGGATAACATCAGACAAGGCTTTGCACTAATCTTTATGGACATTGCCGCTGCCTTCGACACCGTAGACCACGAAGTTCTCCTTCGACGCCTCAGAGAGAAGGGAGTTCACGGTTCAGCTCTATCATGGTGCGCGTCATACCTCACGGACCGTTGGCAACATGTCCGTTCTGGCCCTTCCACATCCGACCCCTTCCCCCAAACAAAAGGTGTTCCACAAGGCTCCTCCTTATCCGTCTTGCTGTTCAACATCTACATGCAACCCATCTGTGACCTTATCCACTCATTTAACATCAACTGCCTGGTCTATGCTGACGACGTCTTGATGTACATGCCAATCTCGACAGAACATCTTGACCTCTCCCCACTAATCAAATGCTTCGACGCAGTCACAGACTGGATAAACACACAAATGCTTAAGTTAAACTTCAAAAAGACAGAAGCCCTCTTCGTCACCAGGAATCCGGCATTTATTCCACCCCTGTCCATCAAGGTTCGCGACGCAGAGCTCATATGCAAGACTACAGTAAGATACCTGGGAGTTACGCTTGATCAGCAGCTCAATATGAAGGCTCATATCAACAACATAACAAAATCGCTCTATCATAAAATCCGGACCCTCCGCCATCTTCGTCAGCTGTTAGAGCCTGAAGACTTTCGAACTGTCTTTCAGGCCCTAATAATGCCTCACCTTGACTACGCCAGTGCGATATTGCATGGCCTACCAAAGAGCACGACCAATCCCTTACAACTTGCAATGAATTCAGCTGCAAGAATCCTTCATGGAGCCTCCAGAAGATCCCACATTACTCCAATACTAAAACAGATGCATTGGCTGCCCATACAAGCCAGGATCTCTTTCAAGATCCTAACTATGACCCATAAAGCCATCAAGAAATATCCGGCTACTGCCATTACTGACCTAATATCAATCACACCTCCTAACCGAGTAAGGAGATTGAATGCCTCAAATACCCTCATACTACCTAAGGCAAGCACAAAGTTTTCCCAAGTCACTAGATCTAGAGCCTTTGCTTTCTTTGCACCATCCTGCTGGAATGCTCTACCAGCGACTATCAGAACCATCAGTGATCTCTCCCAATTCAAGAAGGCACTGAAACATCACCTTTTTCTCCATCACTATGATGTTTCAGTCTCCTCCTCACACCCACCTACTTTCACACCTCGCGGCAGCACCTCAAGCTCATGCATCTCACATTCTTAGACTGAACACCCGCAATCACACTTTTACCCTTCACCCACCATGAGAAGCTTATGCAGTTTCATATAACCCAGTATATAGCTGCATAAAGTGGCTTGTATATATTTATCATGTTTTCCCTGTTAAGTAACCTGTTTAATGTATACCCAAGTTTATTATACCTGTTTCACTGTAAGCACAAATCACTAAACTGAGATGTGTAGTTTAATGTTCATTGTAAACCGCACTGGTGTCAAATAGCGCGGTATAAAAGAGACTGTAAATAAATAAATAAATAAATAAAGGATATCTATTTGTGCTTTATCGACTATAGCAAGGCTTTTGACTCTGTAAACCATGAGAAACTCGGGTCACATTAAGAAGCATGGGTATACCAGAACACCTGATCGTTCTCTTGCACAATCTGTACATTGATCAAGAAGCAACAGTTCGAACGGAACAAGGAGAAACAGAATGGTTTAAAATAAGCAAAGATGTACGACAATGCTGCATACTTTCCCCCTACCTATTTAATTTTATATGCAGAACAAATCATCAGAGACGCAGGATTGTATGAAGACAACAGAGGTGTGAAGATTGGTGGGAAATCTCAACAACAACCTTCGCTATGCTGATGATACCACATTACTGGCTGAAAGTGAAGATGATCTGAAACATTTGCTTCTCACGATCAAAGAACATAATCTCAAAATGGGCCTGCACCTTAATGTAAAGAAGGCAAAGATCATGACAACTGGCAAAATCAACAGGTTCATCGTTGAAGGAGAAGAAATTGAAATCATGAACAACTTTAACCTACTTTGATCAACTATCAATAAAGAAGCAACAAGCAGTCAAGAAATCCGACGACGCATTGCTCTTGGCAGAATGGCTATGAAAGACCTAGACAAGATTCTCAAGAGCAGAGATGTCTCTCTCCATACAAAGATTCGACTTGTTCAAGCAATAGTATTTTCAATAACATCATATGGATGTGAAAACTGGACAATGAAAAAGATAGGAAGAAAATTGATGCCTTTGAATTATGGTGCTGGCAGCAAATACTGTGTATACCATGGACTGCCCGAAGAACAAACTAGTCAGTACTAGAGGAGATCAAACCTAAGCTTTCTTTAGAAGCTCAGATGACAAGACTTCGACTTTCATACTTTGGACACATCATGCGAAGAGAGAGATCATTAGAGAAAGATATCATGCTTGGCAAGATAGGTTAATGCAAAAGAGGAAGGCCAGCGATAAGATGGATCTATACAATAACAGCAGCTACAGGTACCTGTCTGTCAAGAATGAGCCACCTGTACTGAAGACCGAACACAATTTAGGACAACTTTCCAGAGGGTTGCCATGAGTCGACAGTGACTCAACGGCACTTAACAACAACTGCTCTTTAGTTCGCTTTCAGTTTAGATCCCTTTTTGAATACAGATAGAAACGTTGATATATAGACTATTAAAAACAATATGTCAGTGGTTCTCAATCCAATCATCCAGTATCCCCTAGGGCAGTTGGGTTTTCAGGATATCCACAATGAATATGTACGAGCACAATGAATATGTACGAGAGAGATTTCCATGCTCTGCCTCCATTGGATGCATATTCATCGACTGACCTAGGGGATACCAGAGGATTGGGTTGAGATCTGCTGCCATACATAATACACCTTTTACTTTATTATATCAATAATTTCCTTGAATTCTAAAACAGCTTTCTTCTCAGAGTTGTCCTCTGTGGCACTGCACAGTACTGCTGCCAGTTTTCAGCTGTGGGTGTCGGCATGTGATCTTGTAGTCCTTCGTACCCAGTCTGACTTTATGCCACCTGTATTTCTGAGGTAAAGGGACAACCTCTTTAGCTAAGTTAGTAGGAAGTGCTTGTTTACTTCAACCTGCTTGTTCATATCCCTCCTTTTATAATGTTCAGTGTCATGCAGCCCTTAAAATTTCCACTCTTTTACAAGGTCTAAGAATTGTTAACTGTACTTGTATAATACACATTGTTGTAGGACAGACAAAGAGAAATAAGATGTGGACTGTTAGTTATAAGAAAATGGTGCACCCTTCCCAAGTAGCCAAACATCTTTCAGGTTATCGTTAAAGACTTTTGAGTTCTTTGGGGGAGGAAGGGGGAGTATTACCTTGCTTTTTACGTTGATGATTCGCTTGGTTTGTTTTGGGTGTATGCAACTGATAATTTGAACAGCAAAGCGTACTTACTGACTGCAAAGCGTACTGTTCAGGGCACAGAACTACAGTCCTAGAGATTCGGATTTCTTTGTTTTCTCACCAGTCAGCTCTTAACATTCTGCTGTTCAGAATTTGACTTGTAAATGCATAAGAACATAAGATATGCCATGCGGGTTTGGACCAAGGTTCCTTCAAGACCAGTATCCTGTTTCCAACAGTGGCCAATCCAGGTCACAAGAACCTGTCAGGATCCCAAAAAATACACAGATTCCATGCTGCTTGTCCAATGGGTAAGCAGTGGATTTCCCCACTCCTATTTAATAACTATTTATGCGAGGAGAATTGTATAATATAGCTTGACTATAGACGTTTCCTTCAGAAACTGGTCTAAACCTCTTTTAAATCCAGCTATACGTAACAGCTTTTACTACATCCTCTGGTAACGAATTCCAGAGTTTAATTATGCTTTGATTGAAAAAATATTTTCTCTGATTAGTCTTAAATGTGCTACATTGTAACTTCATTGCATATCCCCTAGTCTTTCTATTTTTGGAAGGGGTAAACAACCTATTTATATTTACCCATTCTACTCCATTCATTAGTTTATAGACCTCTATCATATCTCCCCTCAGCCATCTCTTTTCCAATTTGAAGAGCCCTAACCTTTTAAGCCTTTCCTTGTAGGAATATCCTTCCATCTCCTTTACCATTTTTGTCACTCTTCTCTGTACCTTTTCTAATTCTGCTATATCCTTTTTAAGATATGGTAATCAGAATTGCACACAAAATTCAAGGTGTGATCGCACCATGGAACGGGCGTATTATATTCATGTGAGTTACTTTGAATAGTGCTTTGTGTACACTCAGAACACCTTATAAATATTTATAAGCATCATCCTATAAAGGATATTTGAATAAAATTGGTCGTACAGCAGAGGAAACAATCTTATTGCATATAAGATGTAGTAGTTGCATTGTAGTGAAATTGGTCAATTATAGAATACTTATCTGTTTATACTTATTATAGAACATTCTTATCTGTTTATCAGCTGGATTTCAATAAAAACATTTATATAGTAAAAAAAAAAATAGAATACATTTTGATTAGATGGTCAAGATCAGCGACAGACTTGCAAAATGCAATGTGTACTGTCGAGTCAATGCTAACTTGGACTTGAGACTGCTGATTTAATATCACCCAGATACAAATGACATAAAACATCCTATCTGCAAATCTTTATATTTTTCATAAAAAAGTAGATATTCAAAATCTAGTAGCAGATAAATTCATCAATGATCACCTACACACTGGAACAAAGGGCTGTTGTTCTCCAGGACATAACAGCTCTTTTTGTTACAACCATGCCATTTATTGCAAACAATCTTTCGGACTGATGCAGAAACACTAATGTGTTCGTTGCGTGCAGATAATGCAACGTATATGCACAAGTACCACTATGCCAAATGCAGAAAAGAGATTGACATGCACATAAACAGAAAAAAAAGTATGCGCACAGAACAACGTTAAGTATATTTAAATAATATGCAAATGAGCTACACATATTAAAATGGATGCTAATAAGGTCTGTGCCCAGTGCAGAGAAACGCATAGAGGATTACATAACCAGCAGGAGCGTTATCTCTACACCTGGGGGTATGTTTACTAAAGCGCGGTAACGTAGCATCGGTAACATTAATGTTACCAGACGGGATGTTAACGCACGTTAATGTTACCGACAGCGGTAACTGTCCCGGAGGGCGGAGAGAAGACGGAGATAAGGGGTCAATGGGAGGGGAGAGGTCCCTGCTACACTAACGCTGTAACATTAATGCTGGGACAGTACCGCAATTGAAAACCTGTCGGTAAATGCACATTTGCAGGAAAGAGAGACCATTTCAGTGTCAGCAATGTACAGCACAGACAGGGAGCCCAAGAAAAGTGATAGTAGTGCTACATGTGCAGCAACAGCATAGTGCCCAAGTATGAAAGGGCACTATGGTGATGCTGCAAATGGGGCATAGGGGGCTGCAGGCAGGACATGCAGTGGGGGCAGCTGGGGCACAGGGTGGACTAGGCAGATGCCTAGTTGGCACATAGGAATGCAGAAACTGGAAATCAGCAAGACAGCAACTGACCAAGGTCAAACATGCCCAGGAATCTGTGTCCCAGTGTCCCATCCAGGGGACATCACCCAGCAGGTACCCCAAAGGTCACATAGGTACCACAATGCCTGTAATAGGGCAATCGGTGCACATCTGGGGACCACTCGAACAAGGGTCTACCGACCTCCAGGATGTGTCCCAAACAGGTTGGAAACCCAGGTAAATGAACACCCTTTGCTGCAGCCTGTAGGAAGGCATTGCAGGGTTTGACCACACGTTGTCTGAAACTATCTACACTCAGTAGGCTAAACTGTATACACCGTACCGGAGTTGCATGCTCTAGCCTGTCCACAGTCTGCTGGCATAACACAATCTACCTACATTTACCAGGTCCGCCCTAGACAATAGTGGCTAGATCACCAATCTGACACCCCTGAGCCGTCTCCCCCTGGAATGGCAGGCACATAACATTGGCAGGCGGTGCCAGGGGGAAGTGTGGATGTCTGTGTAGGCACTCCTACCCCACACCCTAGGCAGCTGCCTATCTGCACATTAGATGGCCTGGGACTGCGCACCTCCAGCATATGGGTATGTCAGCATGGTGGGGGAGGGGTGCTGGTGGTGGAGGGGACAGTGGCATCTGCCCACAGCAGACCAAGGCCAAGCCCTGTTCAGGTGGGTGGCATGCAGTGCAACAGACAAGGTCTGTCTGATGAACAGTCATGATATCCCCAGGGACTGACCTGCCTCTGTGGCAACAGTATGGTGCAGTACACACAGCCAGTGTGTCCTGGGGCAGAAGGTCACAGGTTCAGGTCCCAGCTGTGGCTCCTGCAGACCATGTCCCTACATTTTACCCTACATAGCACATACAACATAAATATACAACATAAGCATCGTCCAACAGGGGCACAAACACCCACACCCACAGGCTCCACTATCCAAAGCCTCATGGAGAGTCAGGCTGTTGGGCCCGGCACGGAGCAGCAGTTACCACCAAAGCACTACTACAAGCACCTACATACCTTAGCAATGCCTGCACTGTGCTCAGGACTAGTGTGGCGGGCAGGGCTGCCAACCACCCCCAATGTGCATAATGAGGAGCAAGGTATTGTGAGTATGGGCCGGACAGGGCGGACTGGGCAGGATGCATCTGCACAGGGTGTAGGGCAATGGCTGGGGCATTGTAGTGCCCGACCACCACCTGCATGGATAGGGTGGCCATAGTATGTCATGCTGGGAGGTCACTCTCACTCTGACTGAGCAGTGACCATGGCATGTCTAGGTTCCCACATAGTGCTATACAGTGTTTCCCTCAAGTGATATCTGTGTGTTCCTTGTTCTGGGGGCCCAATCACTGAGATACCTGCTTGGTGTCTGTGCTTACATCCCACTTCTGGGTGCAAATAGTTCCTCTGGGAACATGCACTATGGACTGGCTAGTGGACTGTCTGCATTTAGCATGTGCATGGCTGGAACACCTTGCAGGGTGCAGTAGGTGCAGACTGACTGTGCCCTCTGCTGGTGAATGTCAGGTCGTGGTGGGGGACAGCTGAGCTTTTCCAGGCCTAAAGCCTGTCTGCCAGTGCCCTTGTGACATGTACAGATTTGCATCAACTGCCCTGGACAGCACCCTTTCGCCAGCAGGACTGGAGTTGCTGGTCCCACAGCCCTTCATCATGTCCCTCTACTGCCTCCATTGCAAAGATGTAGAGTGTGGGTCTGTTGGGGGCAGAGCCTGTCCACCACCTTGACCCAGAGAGGGCGGTTTGGTAGGTGGTGCTACATAATCCGCATGTGAGTCCAGACCCCCCCCCCCCTGCACTTATAACAAGTGACCATGGCAACCACACTGGATATGCACTATTCTGGGTGCTAAATGGTCCACAAGGGCTGAACATGACTGTGGAATACAGATGGACACAGGATTATCCTAGGTGTGGCTGCAAGGAATACCTGTCACACACAGGCAATGATGGGGGACCTGCAGCAAAGCCTATCTCAACCAACCCGGGTACTGCACAGGGTTGAGCACAGAACCTGCACAATGGCATGGTCTGTAGCTACTCTGTGCCGGTATCACACACGGTCAGTTCCTCCTACCAAGCTGCGGTGCTGGACAGGCGCATACCCCTTCTGGTGAGCAGATGTAGACTGCTGTTCTGCATGTGCATTGCATCATTGGTACTGGTGGGTTTACCCTATCCTGGTAAACACAGCAGACATTTTGTGCGGTGACCTGCAGTCCTTCTGTAGCCAGCCATTGCTGTGACAAAAGCCACAGAGGTGTAGCCCACCGGTTAATACAATGACTTCCGAGGCAGAGGTCATGGGTTCAATCCCTCAGGGGTCTCATTTTATTAAGCCTGTCCGACGCAAGTCCTTTTCATGCCTGTAACAGTCAGACTCATCTCTGCAATCTGTGTTGCCAGCCAAGAACACCTTCACCTCAGTGCCTTAACCTAAGGTGCCTTATGAAGTGCCTTAACATGAGGTGCCTTATATGGTGCCTTAACCTGAGGTGCCTTGACCTAAGGCGCCTTGGATTGATGCGCCTTATAAAGCGCCTTAGAGCTCTTAAGGCGCCTTGTCAGCCTTAACATGCCTTGTTTGTTAGCCTTAACGTGCAGTGTCTCATTAACATGCGATAACTGGCCAAGGCACCCTTTACCGCACGTTAAACAGCCATTGCTACCTTAACACTGGTACGCCCACTTCCTTATATGGTGTTGATAACGTTACCGCTGCACTTAACGCCGGTAACGTTACCGTGCCTTAGTAAACATACCCCCTGGTCTGGGGTGACTTAAAAATCTTGGGTGTGTAGAGAGAGACTGTCTCAGAATGTGTACCGGTGAACAGTTAGCTTTGACGTGAATTTTCTGTGTGTATCTTTCAGTGTATAAGCGCAGGTTTGGTATTCACGAAAAAATACGTTCTATGGGCATAACTTGAGCATTTGATGTTTACGTGCATGTGCACATGTCTATTGTTTGCACATACATTGACTCTCCTCCTTTCAACTTTACGCCAAAGTTTTGCACACACCTCATTTGCATATATGCCCTTTACTGCATACCAACGCAAAATTTTGCACTATTGGCTTGCTACGAAAACGTGTACACAGTTAATAGCAATCGACTTCATCGCTGGCTTTCTGCATTGGCCTGTTGGTTTGAACAGAGCTAGCTTAAGGGAGGAGCTAGTGAGGCACTGACTCAGTGTGCCTAAGCTTAAGACTGCTAAAAACCCTCTTTCACGGGCTCACTTTTCACAGCAGCTGCAATGTCCCCTCTAAGATGCGTGACTGTGCACAGTCCCTGACGCGGCCACGCATCTCATACCTCGCAAAAGGCTTACCTTGTGCTCTCCGTGACCCTATCTAGATCTAGCTCTCCTCCTTTTTCTCTCTTACCCCTCAGCCTGACTCATCTCCAGCCTGGCCCTAGTTTTGAATAGTGTCAGCCAGCCAGCCAAAAAGTAGAAAATCTGGTCATTTACTAACAGCATGTTATAACACTGTTATTCTGTGTTATCTCTTGCGGATCAATTGATTACATGATCCACAGAAAGATTTATTTTTTAAAGCTGTATCAGAAATCCACAGAGATTTCTTAGAAAAATCATCTAAAACTGCCTGATTTGCTTGCCAAATACATTTCTGCACATGAGTTTTTCGGCCAGATGGATCATGGAGCTTCTGTTTATGGCTCTGAAAGTTAAGTAAGAGTTAGTTCTCCTTAAACCAGAACTTTAGTGCTTGACAGACAGCATTGTAGAGGATGGGGGATACTTTGGCCACTTAAATGATAAGGTCTTTTGGATACATTAAGGCATTTTGGGTTTTTTTAGACAGCTTTTAAGAATCATGGTAGAATTAAAAACTTCTTTAAAATGTTTTTCGATGTGGCTTGGAAGAAATAAAGGCTTCTTTGAGGTTATAATTATTCAGCTGCTGTTGCCTTTCAGCTATCATTGGTTGGTGCATTATGCCAGCTACATTCAAAATAATACATCTTAAAACCAATTTCTTGATACGTGGCTCTAAACCAGCAATATAACATTTGAAAATCATACATAATTATGGTGTTGAAAGCTTGTCGTTTATAGAAGTAATTATTTGACGTAGTGTTCCCCAGGTTTTGCTTTTATGTTTTATATTTTTTGGAGGAAGGGGTTTAGCACGTTTCTTTCGAATCCTCCAAAACTATGATGATGATGATTTTATTTGGCGATTTTTCTATTGCCTAAATTTTCCTTCTCCCGGTTTTCAGAACTGCTTATGTTGGGGATTATTACACTGTATGTAGAATTTCGGGGCTACCAGATATGCAGAATAGGTTTTACATATAAGCTTACACAATAATTGATCTTGTTCGTTACCAGATCAGACCAAACACCTTAACATGCTGTGCTAGGGGCACGTTGTGCTTCTGACAAAGTGGGCTCTTGTCTTTGAAAGCTCATGCCCCAATGAGTAAACTAGTCTATAAGATGTCATCAGCCTCTCTTTTTTTGGCTACTCCTAGCTAACATGGCTACTCAGTGACAGGGCTGATACCTTTCTTACTGCAGGAAATACTTAGAGATCACAATAAGGAAGTGACTGGAGTCTTTAAGACAAATTTTCTATTTATATGCTATGTTTGTATGCTGGTCACTCTGTAAGTCACACTCTAAAAACCATATTTGATGTGACTTTTTATGGTATGGCAAGCCAATTTTCAAAGGGATTTCTGTTCAGTAAACAGTGGGTTTACATAAAAAATTGTTGCTTGTTACCTGCACTGATCAAAATGCAGGCACCTTTACCCATAGCTGAAAAGGGGCAGGTGAGGGTGGGAGGAGGAGTGTGCAGGATCTCCATTTTAAAAGCTGTATACATACTTTGTGTCTCCAAGGACGTTTAGGTCCATGTGTCCAAAAAAAGAACCCATTCTACAAAGGAAAACATTCAAGAAAAGTGCAGCACCACTTGTGGCTTTGCAGGCGTGTGGAGGGAGTGCTACTTACACTTTCAGGGATGGATTTTGTATAAAACCACACCTCCTAGGGGAGCCAAGATCCAAAAAGCAACCTTTTGTTGTTTCAAGGTGGTTTTAAAATCCAAATTTCATGTCCAAACAAATAATTACCAGGGGTTATGCGTGACCTGAAGCAGGATTACATGAAGATGTGGAAATTTTCCATTGTATATGTGCATTGCTGTGGTAAACTAATAAATGCACGTATACTTTAGGGGCCCTCCAGAACATACCGACTTAAAATTTCTACTTGCCACCGTTTCCACATATACGAGTAAGTAGAACCTTTATATATGTATGTTGATTTACACATGTAATAAGGTTTTTATTTTTAATCTTTCCAATACCTGGCTCATTAATCAAAGTCCAGCCCCGTTGACATTCACAAGATGTTTTCATCTTTTTATAATAAACAGTGTAAAGGCCTGTTGAAATTTAACAAGAAAATGGCATTTAGGTATGCACATTCCCTCCTGTGACCTCTCCCTGCTATCAGGGACGCATCTTCAGCCAGAGACTTGAGGTTTTATTGCTACACACACCATGGCTGTGCCCTTTAACAGCTGTAAATAGGTCTTACCCGCATGAAATGAGTAAAAAGAATTGCGGTCTGTGTGTGTCCCATGAGGGGATTGTTTTTAATTGAATTCTGTGTTTGGTTAGGTTGTTAAGGGTTATGTGGGATACCACTAGTGGGGAGGGAGGGAAGGAACTACAGTTCCTAGTATACATTGTACTCGTAGGACTGCAAGCTCATTTGAAAATGCTGACAGCTGCAGGAATAGGGCCCATACGTCAATGCAGACGTTCATGTCAGTGTTGAAGCAGATGCAGATAAAGGAGGTAATTTAGAAGGGTTAAATAGCAAGTATGTTTTGTGTATATTGATGTAGCTTAATATGTTTTTTTTTTTTTAATAACAGCTAAAAATATCAGAATACATTGCAGACCCATCATGGAAGACTATTCAGATGACAAAGACCTCAGCGAATTTGCAGGGAGAAAGCTGAGTGAGCCAGCGAGATTTGCATATGCAGGCCTGTGTGGGGTCTCCTTGGGGCAGCTTTTTCGGGAGAAAGAACAAAGGTATAATTTTATTTTTTACCAACAAAAAGAACAGCAACAACCACTCACAGCAGAACAAAAGCCAAAAACAAAAGAGTGGTAGGTTCACACACAACACCTTTATTAAACAATCATAAGGTGGCCTAAACCCAACACAGGACCGTGTTTCGTGTTGTACTTCATCAGGGGTTATCAGGGCACACTAAAAAAACATATAAAAACATAATAATATAAATAAGCATAATAAATGAATGTAATTAAAATAATATAGAAAAGGCTAAGACAATAAATATATGTTTAAAAGCTAAAACATAAAATATTGTCAACATGAACACATTAATAAATACATCATCACACTATACCATGAACATACTTAATCTCAAATAAAACATAAATTCAATAAATACTTAAAATACCTTAACAAGAATATCAACACATAAAATGAAACATTTAATAAATACAATTAAAAAGGAGGACCAAGAGAATGAGATGGACAAATAGTTAGAATTGTACACCATAAGAGTACATATAAAAACGTCTAAAAGAGGCCAGAGGGATGAGGAGGACGAGTTGGAGGCAGGAGTGAGTATAGAATAAAGAGGTGGACATTACCTGATTGGTGTGTGGTGGTCACAGATTTCACAATACACATAAATATGTGATTGAAGGCACTAATATCAAAAATTAAAACTCCTCTTCTGTAAAAAAGAATGCAAATGTAAAAAAGAATGCAAATTAAAAAAAAAGTTGTCTAAAATCAATTAAAAGAGAATGCAAATTTGGAAAAAATATATCCGAAGTCAGACAAAGAATCCATTATAGTAAAGAAGTGCAATACTGACATCAGTCAGCACTTCAAAAAGAAAACCTCTCATCTGTCAACCGTGTAATCAAAACATACGCCAAAGGCATATTGTCTTATAGATGAACATGACAGAACAGCTTACACGAAGGCCGGTTCTGAAGGGCCCATAGCCTTTTTTACATGGACACTTTTTACATGGACACATGATAATATGGCTCAATAGAATTATTGTACAAAGGAAGTAAAAAGGAAACCCGTTCTGAAGGGCCCATACATTAACTATAAAACAACATAATTTGAAATACCGACTAAATCTATTGGCAAATATTATGTGCGGACTTATTAAAACCAATTAGTAGCAATCCAACGGACAAAGCCATAACAATATGCCAAATAAATAAACCTAAAAAGATTCTAAAAGGGCTCATATATATGATCGCAAAGACATGCGGTCAAAAACGGCTTGAGAGCACAAATTAAAAATCAACGGCAATAAGCCGAGGACATCTAAAGAAATGCCAAGATAAAATATAAATTGTATGTAAATCCCAAAAATTGCTCATTAAATCAAACAAGAAAAGTCAAAAATACCAGTTATAAAAGCCGCCAATGGTACAGCTTCAGAGATGCAGAGACACAAGAAACCGCCGGCGCGTGCATATTGAGGGACTGAAAACCGTAACAAATACCAATATAAAGTATAAATCGTATATGAATTCCAATGATTACTAAAAAGATTTATAAAATATAAGCAGAAGAGGTTGAAGGGCAGTTTTACCTGTTTTTTTTAAAAAACCGCCAAGGGTACAGCTGCAAAAGCGTGTTACTCTTCCGAGCCACAAAAACTCAAAAGAACGCTAGCACATGCGTATTTAAGAAAGTCAAAAACCGGAAGTATGTGAACCCTGTGAAGATCAGAGAATAGGCCAAATCTGAAACAACCTAATCAGGCTAAAAATGTTTCATCATTAAAACATTTTCAATTTCACAATAAAGTCCCAGCACTTACCACAAGATCTATGTCGGATGATCTAAAACAATAAACTGTGCAAAAGCACAAATTGTGTTTTAAATCCTGCGGTTTGCTTAAAATGTTTTTATCTTTATTTATAGCTGAAGCACTGGCAGAAGGAAATTCAATGAATGTAAACGATGAAAACCGCCAAAGGCACGGCACCAAGGTTGAGGTACCCCTCTGAACCACGTCAATTGAAAAAAGCGCAAACGCATATGCGCTTGTGCACACAACATTAACCAAAATAAGCTGACTATAAGAAAAAGGTTAAAAAGAACTAAATCCAAGTTAAAGTATATAATCAAATAAATCTTTCTCATTCAATAGAAAAAAATGTGTGCAACATAGTATGAGTCAAACCTCCTTTGACAAAATTAATCTTATAAAGAATACTAACGTTGCTAAATAAACCGTATATTCAACCATGCAGGTTAATTAGCAATAGCCGCTCACTGAAAGGAATTTAATTAGATAGTAAAAAAAAATTTGATTAGATAATAACGCCATGTAGTGCTGAACAGTCTGCACAAACCAAGAAAGGATATTCTGATGAGAAGTCAATTATAATTAAAAACAAACTGTCTTGTCCCATCCCATATTCCTAAAAAATAGAAAAGTGTGAAATAAAAGAAACCATACCCACTAAAACACATATGCTATATAAATCATGAAGACCACTAGAGCAGCCAAATAAATCATAAAAAACAAAGGAAATACAAAACCAAAAAAATGGACATAAAAAGGGGACCTTAAAGAACATAAGAACATAAGAAATGCCATACTGGGTCAGACCAAGGTCCATCAAGCCCAGTATTCTGTTTCCAACAGTGGCCAATCTAGGTCATATGTACCTAGCAGTTTCCCCAAGAGACACAAGTTCCACAATGCTTGTACTGGGTCAAGCATTGATATCTTCGGTCACTTCTTAATAATGGTTTATGGACCTTTCCTCCAGGAACTTGTCCAAACCTTTTTTAAACCCAGCTACACTAACAGCCTTTACTGCATCCTCCGGTAACAAATTCCAGAGTTTGATTACACGTTGAGTGAAAAAATATTTTCTTTTATTAGTCTTAAATAGTTTAGCCTGTAGCTTCATTTCATGTCCCCTAGTCTTTCTATATTCTGATAAGGTAAACAATCGATCTACGTTTACCCATTCCACTCCGTTCATTAATTTATAGACTTCTATCATATCTCCCCTCAGCCGTCTCTTTTCCACGTTAAAGAGCCCTAACCTTTTTAGCCTTTCTTCATAGGAGTATCCTTCCATCCCCTTTACCATTTTGGTGGCTCTTCTCTGTACCTTTTCTAAAATCGCTATATCCTTTTTTAGATACGGCGACCAGAATTGCACACAATATTCAAGGTGCGGTCTCACCATGGAACGATATAGAGGCATTATAATATCTTTTGTTTTATTTTCCATTCCTTTCCTTATCATACCTAGCATTCTATTCCAGGGTTTGAAGAGACAGGATTATTGATTGCACATAAGAGGAAAGTTAATCTTCGGGATCTTCTGGTTACGTCAGCTCTCACAGAGAAGAAACCTCTTTCTATGCATAAGGGTCAATATCATTGCGGACACTGTTCCATATGTATACACACGTTGCCGGTTCGAAAGTTTTTTACACATCCCACTACGAATAAAAAGTTTCATATTCATGATTTCTCCAATTGTGAGACAGCAAATGTTATTTACATTATCATGTGTCCATGTAAAAAGTTGTACGTTGGCAAGGCCATGCGAAGTATACGTGTTAGAATAGTGGAGCATAAAAGTTGTATTAGAAGGAGATTGGAAGATAAACCATTAGTCCAACATTGGCTAGATAAGGACCATAAAATATCAGATCTACGCTTTTTTGTAATTAAAAAAGTTATACCCAATTGGAGGGGTGGAGACAATGACAGGACAATGTTGCGTCTGGAACAGAAGTATATTTTTTTGATGGACACTTTATCTCCCAATGGATTGAATTTAGAGAGGGATCTGTCAGTTTCTAGAATAGCCTCGATCAAGTGCCATTCTTTTCTTAAGATGTCAATGATTTTCTGGGATTCTAAAGAATATTTCAATGGACAAACCATTTTATTTTGAACATTCTTCTTGCCCTGTGGCTTCAGCAGATCGGCCCGTGAGGAACCGCGTGCCCTATTATAAGCTTTATTAATCGCACTAGTTGGATATTGGCGCGCCTGAAATCTTTTTTTAAGAATAGTGGATTGAAGTTCAAATTCCTCATCTGAGGTACATATCCTTCTAGCACGAAGAAATTGACCCACCGGTAAATTATTTTTAAAGGAGGGATTGTGAAAACTCGAGTGATGTAGTAAAGTATTTCGATCAGTTGGTTTTCTGTATAATGTGGTGTTAAATTCTGACCCTTCTTTTCTTATAAGCAAATCCAGATAAGAAATCTGTACCCTATCATAAGTAACTTGGAAACGTAAGTTGACATCCAGATCATTGATCCATGTATTGAACTCTGATAATAATTCTATTGAGCCTTCCCATATTATCAATATATCATCAATGTAACGTATCCATAAACATATATTCTCTTTATATAAATGGTCCTTCAAAAAACTTTCTTCAAATTTATGCATGTACAATATCTGGTGCAAATGAAGAACCCATCGCCACCCCCTTGATCTGTTGATAGAAAAGACCTCTAAAACAGAAAAAATTCTTGGAAAGAGCAATTTCTGCAAGTGCAAATAAAAAGGCGGTGGAAATGCGCTGATGGGTTTGTCTAACCAAAAAATACTGTTCGACAATACGTAAGGCTTCCTGCTGTGGCACATTGGTGTAAAGGGATTCAACATCCAATGTAACCATGACAATATTGGCATTTAAGTCTTTAAAGGATGATAGAATCTCTATCACATGGGCCGAATCCCTAACATAGGACCACATCTGAAGTACAAAGGGTCTAAGAATAACGTCAAGAAATTTGGATACCGGTTCCAATAAAGACCCTATGGCCGACACAATAGGTCTCCCAGGAGGGTTATCTAAGGATTTATGGATTTTTGGTATCCCATATATAGTAGGCACGACAGGATTCTTAACCATGAGGAAATCCTTTTCCTTCCTTGTTAAATGACCTGTCTCATAGGCGATAACTAGATTATCGATGTTACTCTTAAGAGCCTTAGTAGGATCTTCATCTAGTCTTACGTAAAATTCTTTGTCATGCAATTGTCTAGTAATCTCCTCAATGTATCTAACCTTATCTAAAACGACAACTGTGCCACCCTTGTCTGCAGGTTTAATAATAATGTTAGAATTGGTCTGTAAAGATTTAATGGCGATTCACCAAAGGTTAAATTATAAAATGGTAACCGGGAATCTGACTTTATGTCTTGCACTTGTTTTAAAACAAGTTTCTCAAATGACTCTATCAAAGGATCCGTTTGAGAGGGTGGGATCCATGTAGAAGCTTTACTAATAATGGATATATTGTCTGGTGGAGCAGTATGTTCTTTAAAAAAACATTGTACCCGGATCCTACGGAAAAACTTATACAAATCAATCTCCGTTTCAAATGGATCAAAACTATGAATAGGCACAAAAGATAATCCTGTGCCAAGAACTGAAATCTCATCAGACGTGAGAACATGATTTGAAATATTGATTACATTACTTGAATTCAATGTCTCCTCTCGTATGAGCCGTCTCTCCCCCACCCACCCCTCCCACGTCCCCTGCCCCGACCCCGTCCCCTTGACGGGAAGTTTTCGTATTGGGCCTGATCGTTCTCCATTCTTTGATTCCGTGATTTGTCTAAAAAGGGGGGGTGTGGTGGGCGGGACCTGGAGGAACTCCGCCCTCCACCCTTCCAAAGACTGTCCATGTTCAAAAAATTCTTCTTTTTATTGCCCTGTTGTTTATTAGGGTCTACAGTGTCCTTTTGTGTTGGAAATATTGGAGCTGAGCCTTCATTATGTTCAATTGACTCACTCCTACTTCTCTTCTTTTTTTGTTCAATATTTGAAGGATTGGATACCGGTTCCCCTGAGTCACTTTCCCGTCGGTCAAAAAAGGCAGACCGTCTCTTGACCCACAATCTATCACTATCCATTTTTTTGGACCAGTGATAGACATAACCTACTCTATAGTCCTCCTCATCCCTTATAAACTTCTCTCTTTTTTTTGTCCTTGACTTCCTTCTTATACTGTGTCATATTACTATTGTATTCTACATGTGTTTTATCAAAATCCTTATCACATTTTTTAAGGTCCCTCAATTTCTCATCCAAATCCACCTTGTGTAATTCTGATTTTTTTATGTGCCGTTGATATAAGCAAGATCATTAGATCGAGTGAGCATTTGTTTAAAATTGCATTCCAGCAAGATACAAAACCCTGTTCATTTTGGTATAGTCCAGGAGCTTTATTAACCCTAAGGCCGCAGGGAATGATCTTCGATCTGCAGCATTCCAGGAGATAGGAAGAATGTAATTCCTCTTTTACCATCTGCTTGGTTAATCTTACTGCATCATCCCATTTAATGTAAACATTGTCATCTTCCTCTTCAGTAAGATCCATGGTTGAATCTTGATTAATAAATTTATCCAGGGCGTCATCTCCAAAGCTGAGAATGTCTTTCCACGGTGAGAACATGCTGTTGAACACACAAAACCAACAAAAAGAACAGCAACAACCACTCACAGCAGAACAAAAGCCAAAAACAAGAGTGGTAGGTTCACACACAACACCTTTATTAAACAATCATAAGGTGGCCTAAACCCAACACAGGACCGTGTTTCGTGTGGTACTTCCGGTTTTTGACTTTCTTAAATACGCATGCGCTAGCGTTCTTTTGAGTTTTTGTGGCTCGGAAGAGTAACACGCTTTTGCAGCTGTACCCTTGGCGGTTTTTAAAAAAAAACAGGTAAAATTGCCCTTCAACCTCTTCTGTTTATATTTTATAAATCTTTTTAGTAATCGTTGGAATTCATATACGATTTATACTTTATATTGGTATTTGTTACGGTTTTCAGTCCCCCAATATGCACGCGCCGGCGGTTTCTTGTGTCTCTGCATTTTTGAAGCTGTACCATTGGCGGCTTTTATAATTGGTATTTTTGACTTTTCTTGTTTGATTTAATGAGCAATTTTTGGGATTTACATACAATTTATATTTTATCTTGGCATTTCTTTAGATGTCCTCGGCTTATTGCCGTTGATTTTTAATTTGTGCTCTCAAGCCGTTTTTGACCGCATGTCTTTGCGATCATATATATGAGCCCTTTTAGAATCTTTTTAGGTTTATTTATTTGGCATATTGTTATGGCTTTGTCCGTTGGATTGCTACTAATTGGTTTTAATAAGTCCGCACATAATATTTGCCAATAGATTTAGTCGGTATTTCAAATTATGTTGTTTTATAGTTAATGTATGGGCCCTTCAGAACGGGTTTCCTTTTTACTCCCTTTGTACAATAATTCTATTGAGCCATATTATCATGTGTCCATGTAAAAAAGGCTATGGGCCCTTCAGAACCGGCCTTCGTGTAAGCTGTTCTGTCATGTTCATCTATAAGACAATATGCCTTTGGCGTATGTTTTGATTACACGGTTGACAGATGAGAGGTTTTCTTTTTGAAGTGCTGACTGATGTCAGTATTGCACTTCTTTACTATAATGGATTCTTTGTCTGACTTCGGATATATTTTTTCCAAATTTGCATTCTCTTTTATTTGATTTTAGACAACTTTTTTTAAAATTTGCATTCTTTTTTACATTTGCATTCTTTTTTACAGAAGAGTTTTAATTTTTGATATTAGTGCCTTCAATCACATATTTATGTGTATTGTGAAATCTGTGACCACCACACACCAATCAGGTAATGTCCACCTCTTTATTCTACACTCACTCCTGCCTCCAACTCGTCCTCCTCATCCCTCTGGCCTCTTTTAGACGTTTTTATATGTACTCTTATGGTGTACAATTCTAACTATTTGTCCATCTCATTCTCTTGGTCCTCCTTTTTAATTGTATTTATTAAATGTTTCATTTTATGTGTTGATATTCTTGTTAAGGTATTTTAAGTATTTATTGAATTTATGTTTTATTTGAGATTAAGTATGTTCATGGTATAGTGTGATGATGTATTTATTAATGTGTTCATGTTGACAATATTTTATGTTTTAGCTTTTAAACATATATTTATTGTCTTAGCCTTTTCTATATTATTTTAATTACATTCATTTATTATGCTTTCTTATATTATTATGTTGTTATATGTTTTTTTAGTGTGCCCTAATAACCCCTGATGAAGTACAACACGAAACACGGTCCTGTGTTGGGTTTAGGCCACCTTATGATTGTTTAATAAAGGTGTTGTGTGTGAACCTACCACTCTTTTGTTTTTGGCTTTAATTTTATTTTTTAGACACAGCTAATAATTTCATTCAATAAACTATGAATCGTTCTTCAGCCCGAGAGTGCTATGGTAGGAATTCTGTATTTTCATCCCAGCATAGTGGGCGTTACTGTTCAGGTGATACAGTTGCCCTGTTTCGGGCTTATTTGGGAAGGGGGAGGGAGAGTTTTATAATAGGACGCCTAGGTGAGAAGTCTAAAAAGATGCCTATTTTATAAAGTGTGGTGACGAGGCTGCAGCAGGACCTGGGAAAATAGCCAGAAATGAAACTTTTTTAACCCGAGTGGAGGAATAGCTTAGCCAGGCCTGCGTATAAAACTGCAGGCAGAGAAGAAAACCACACTAGCAGAACTACTGAGTTCAGACCACACCCAGGCTCCATGGCAACACAGGGTGGAGATAGGAAGCACCGATGGGTGGAGCCAGAAGGGGGAGGAAGCTTGCACACATTTAAGCTCTCAGAAACAGAGAGGGATAGAGCAAGGCACAGTGCAAGTGCAGGAGCAGCAGCAAAGCACAGGGCTGGAGCAAAGCACAGTGCAAGGCACGGGAACAGAGCCAGCCACAGCAGCAGTCATGAGATGTCCAAGAGAGAGGGACTAAGGAAGCTGGCTACAGGCCAGCTGGAAAGAAAGCCCACAAACCAGGCTGAAGGGAACAGAATCTTCAGGGGTGAAAGGCAGAGAGTGTCCAGGGACAGACGCAGGAGAAACTCTCAAAGCAGCCGGTATACAGGAGACTGCTCTTCAGAGTGGAGCCCCTGCTGTGAAGACACTGCAGCACGGTTTGAAGGTAGGAGGGATAGCCTTGGGAGAGCGGTGGATTCTAGCTCAGACACAGAGGCAGCCCTAGAAGACTCTGAAGGAGAAATTACCCTTTTTAAAAGGCCTGTGAGAAAGACTGTTCCCAGAAGCAAGGTGAGACAGACAGAACCTTTGAAAGTTTTACTCAGAGGTAAAAAGCCTTGCAGCCATTTTAGAAACTCAGAGGAGAGAAAGAAATCTCATTGGGAAAAGTTGTTCACACTTTTAAAGAAAGTTAAGCCAAAATTCTCAGAAGCAGATACAAACCCAGAACCTTATGAGCCTGATTATGAAGATATGGAAACGGAGCCCAGTATAGTGGAGCAGGACTCTGCTGATTCTTTAATGGATTGCTCTTTGTGTCTAAAGTCAGAGTGAAAGGGGGCCAACGGTTTTTAAGCCAGGAAAAAACCAGGAGCCAAAGCAATTAATGGTCCTGATACTCTGAGGGCTGGAAACCTGGGAGGTAAAGAGCATTGCTAATGAGAAAGCTAAGAGGAATGTTCAGGTGTGAAGTGAATGTGTTGAAGAAATAGCTGTGCTGTTTGTAATACAGACAAGCAGGAAAAAGGCTGTTTTAAAACTATGAACAGTTGAAGGGAACTGAAGTGTGCTAGACGGTAATAGGAAGCAATAAGCACTGGTTTCAACTGTGGCAGGTGAAGAAAGAAAATACTTTTCTGTTCTATGTAAAGCTGATTGAAGCAAGTTTAATTTGTCACTGCAATGTTTGTATGATACCTTTTTGGGTGAATAAATACCTTTTCTTTGTGTTGTCCTGTTCAAAACTTCCCAAGAAGAATTGTTTGCAAAGTTTAAACCACAAAAAGAATAAATTTCCTGTGTTCGCCTCTAAAACCACTTGGACTGCTTTATTTGCCCACAACTACAATTCCAGAAGCCTTAGCTCTGGGGCTAGAGCATAAAAAGAGACATTAGATGGCACGCTGCCTCCTATAGGCAACCGCCTAGACGGGGTGCAGCGCCACAAAAGACAATATGGGTACATGCCTTTAATAAAGTAGGTTGCCAGAACCACTCGCAGCAGCGTGCAAACACCTATGCATAAATATTCACCTGCTTTGGAAAAGGTATAAATCAATACATGTGTTCTGTATATGTGCATAGATTACAGATCAGACTGCACTCACTCTCAAGAATGCCTGTGCACAGATTGAGCAAGAGTAGATGCACGATTTCTATGTATGTACGTTTTACATGCATAGGCTTTCATTCAATTTTATATAAGCCCTTTCTTCATGTAAAATAGACGGCATCTGCATAAAAAGCTTTATAAAATTACCTCCATGATTTCTGTGTAAAACTTAGCTTAAAACTCAGTTGGGCTAATATTTCAATTCTGTTGTCAGTGTTTTATTTAAATGCCAACTTTGGTGTTTAAATGAAAACCAGACATTTGGCACTGTATCCTAAACCCCTCATCACCTTAAAGGTCAGCACAAGTAACTTAAATAGGCAGCAAGTGCAATTTGCCAAAGCACTGGCTGCCCATTTGGCAGTGGTGTTGAATATATAGATTTGAAGTTTTATTGCTCTATATTGCATGAACTGAAACATTTGTTGACCACTGATGCAGATATAGTTGCCGAAACCTGGCCAAGTTGGGTCTTCAATAAAGTATATTAATAGAAGGCCATCTTGTGTGGCTGTGGTTTCTCTTCGCTCCTTCCTTTTGGCATTCTTGTTTGCGGAGGTCGCTTTACTCTTTGTTATCTTTAAATATATCTTCAGCAGAAAATTGTAGTTGTCATGATAGTCCATTTGGATATGTTCAAATAAAGGTCAACAAACAAGTATAGCTCTCGAAAGGCAAAGTTATTCACTTACAAAAGAACAACCCAAACTACAATTACATAATGCAAGATTCCATATTAGGAATCACCACCCAGGAAAAGGATCTAGTGAATAATAGTGAATAATGAAGGATCTAGTGAATAATACATTGAAATCCTCTGCTTAGTGTGCAGTTGGGGCCAAGAAAGCAAATAGAATACTAGGAATCATAAAAAAGGAATCGAGAATAAAACCAAGAATATTATAATTCCTCTGTATTACTCCATGGTGCAAATTCACCTTGAGTATTTTGTGCAAGTCTGGTCGCCATATCTTAAAAAGGATATAGCAAAAATAGAAAAGGTACAGAGCGACCAAAATGATAAAGGGGATGGAACGATACCCCTACTTGGAAAAGCTTAAAAGGTTAGGGCTCTTCAGCTTGGAAAAGAGAAAGCTGAGGGGAGAAATGATAGAGGTCCATAAAATAATGAGTGGAAAGGAACAGGTAAACAGATCGGTTGTTTATCCCTTCAAAAATTTGAAAGACTAGGGGACATGCAATGAAGCTACAATGTAGCATATTTAAGAGTAATCGGAGAAAATATTTTTTCACTTAATGTGTAATCATACACTGGAATTCATTGCCGGAAGATGTAGTAAAAGCTGTTAGTGTAGCTGGGTTTAAAAGAGGTTTGAACAGATTCCTGGAGGAAAAGTCCATAAACCACTATTAAAGTGAACTGGGGAAATCCACTGCTTACCCCTGGGATAAGCTGCATGGAATATGTCTACCTTTTGGGAATCTGTTAGGTACATGTGACTTGGATTAGCCACTATTGGAAACAGGATACTGGGCTTGATGGACTTTTTGGTCTGATCTAGGATGGCCTTTCTTACCTTTTTTTATTGGACTAAATATATTGTGGACAAGCTTTCATAAGAACATATCACCTACTACTTGTTTGACATTTATTTGCACATTTTAAATCCAAAAACCCTTTGGATGAATTAATGGGCTTTTATTTCACTTTGGACCTTCGTCTTCAATTGGGAGATTATAATATATTAACCACTATTGCTGCTCTGTGCCTAATTTAGTAATTTTATCTGAATGCTATCTTAAGATTGGTGAATTGAAAATAATCCATTTAGTCTAAAACGACAGTTACTGTCATGACATAAGAATTTCTTTCACCACCATAGAAACTAGAAGCGTTGATGGCTTTAGGCACTCTAAATGCTAATAAATATGATGACCTGCCTGGCTAATTCTGGTAAGATCTGTCTGTAGCTAGTGAATATGGATGGACCAGGATCAGACAAGCTGCTCATTTAGAAGATGATTTTCAAATGATTTTATCGGAGGGGACAGAGGTGTAAGATAATGCACGAGGATTTAATTTTGAGATGTCCAAGTATGCTTTATGGTGCCAGCTTTGCACAGTCCTGCTGGAAAACATATGTGAAATCCATGGTTACAGATGGGAGTTTCACTTGCAACTACCTTTTGAGACTGAAAGCAATGGATCCATTTTGAAAATTGCCCCCGAATGTCAATGACTAGACCAGTGCTATGGGTATTTTGCATTTCAAATGTTTTGTGCTTTGTGGGTAGTATAATTTGGGCTTGTCAGAAATCATGTGTTTGAATCACAGAGGATTACGCCTGCTGAAAGTAGAGCAATGTTTCCCAACCCTGTTCTAGATGCACACCTAGCCAGTTGGGCTTTTAGGACTGCCACAATATGTATGAGAGATTTGCATGCAATGGATCTCTACTGTCTGCAAATTTATCTCTGATATATTTAATGTGACAATCTAGAAAGTTTGACTAGTTAGGCCTCCAGGATAGGATTGGGGAAACACTGCAATACAAGATGCCCTTTCTGATATTGGCTAGTTGGGAGCATCGGTATGATTGCTGGGCTTGACAGTCAGACAGAAGAATGAAGGCAAAACCATGGGGAAGTGACAGAAAGAAAAATAATCATTAAGAGGGCAGCTTTCAGACTGCCCAAGGAGGTTGCAGATTAATGATTCCATTTTCACACTGAAAATGTGGAGTTGGTCAGCCCTGCTGATGCTTTAGTACTTGAAGGCTTTGCACCTGAGTCGTAGCATAGTCCATGCTATAAAACCCTTGTATGGGTATTTCAGATTGAAATCTCTGTTCTTGTCTGCTGACTACCTGCCTCCCAACCCTTCTTCTTTGTGATACAGGTAGTTTTCGGCCCTTGAATAAAATACTTTAAAGAATTCTTATAAATACATTCAAACCTCGGTTTTCGTATGCCCTAGTGTTTGTACGATTTGGTTTTCGTTTACTTTTTTCGTCGAGATTTTGTTCCAGTTTTCGTACATTGTCTCGGTTTTTGTACAGTTGAAAATGGAGCACCATCTTGTGGCCAGAAGTGGGATTTTCTTTATTTTGATTCTGTTGCTGATTGATTGACTGTCTTCCATACGCCAACAAGAGTCTTCAATAAAGGTAAAAGTGATGTTAAATGTTCATTTATCCATTTCGTTAGTCATTTATATTTATGTCTTATTGTTTTCTGTATGTAAAAATATAGTTATCTATATTAATATTGTTAATATTTTTGGGTGTCTGGAACAGATTAATTGGATTTACAATATTTCTTACAGGAAATATTGCTTCAGTTTTCATACATTCAGTTTTAGTCTGACTTTTTCGAACAGATTAATCATGAAAACCGAGGTTCCACTGTAGTTATACTAATTCAGTAAGGAAAACCTAACTACCACAAGACTCATTTGCACTGTCAGAAAAAATGTGTCTTTTCCATTTTTATATGGAAAAAATGTAAAAACCCCTCAAAATTCAAACATTCAGGCTATGATCTTCTGCACAGTAGTAGCTTATAATATATTTAATAAATAGAAAACAGGTCTCAGACTCTGGGTTAGCTCACTCCTGCAGACTATGTCAAAGGATGTGTGCTACAGTTGCATCAATGACCCATGTTTTCACTTAATATAACTTCAATTAGTGACAGGCAATTTGACATTTCATAATGATAGATAGCAGAACACATTTTTGCTTATCTTATCATTCCCCGAAATTTGAAATGTCTATCGATCCCAGCAATCCTGCCTTGAAGCTGTTGTGAATATCTCAAAACTGGCTCTGTCAAGATAAACTGCTACTTTAAAAAGAGTTTTCATGCCTTAATCAAACAAGAAACTGTTTACGGAGAACAATTCCAACATGCAGACATCTTAAAAACAGAAAACCAAACATTGCTACCTCACAGTTGATATTCTAAATCCTTATGTTTGGCGTATTGACTTTGAGCCGGTCGGCTTCCTCAAAAAAACGCCGCGCATGCGGACTCGGTGAATGGGGGGAGGTCTTTTATCCGGTGAGTAATTTTTAGAGCGTCAAACTGACGTAATGGAAAACTAACCAATCAAGCATCGGAACGGTGTTATACATGTAAAAGAAAAACTTCTTCTGTCGTTATGGTGTTAGAAACAAAAGTCTGCATAAAAAACTAATATATCATAGGTAAGCTGCCCAGTCAATCATGTTATTCAGACCATATGGATGGACTGTTTGTAGATTATGAATCCAACGTTGTTCATGAATGATTAAAGTCTGCTCTCTCGTTTTGCCATTCTGTCCTGTGGGTTATCTAAACAGAAGCATTTGAGATGTTCAAAAGCGTGTTGGTTAGAGAGACAATGTGCTACTATAGGTGCCTCAAGCACCTTACATTTAAGCCTGCTCCGATGTTCATTAATGCGGACCCGAAACGGTCTTTCCGTCTTGCCTATATATAATAAGTCACGTTTTTTACATTTTTTCCATATATGACTGTACCCTCTATGACATGACCATTTTTTGAGTGATTGTACACAACCCTTGTGGAAGGACGTTTTCAGTTTTAAGGAGAACCACATTGCAGACCTTAGCAAGGAACCAACAGTGTTTACTGATGATAACCCACATGAAGACTTTTTAACCACAGCGAATTGGGACAACTTGTTAAAACTTCAAAAAAGAAAGGTCAGACTGGAATTACATCGACTATCATTAATCGAATACATACGTAGGCAACAAATACCCAGAGGACTAAGAGTGTACAAAGAACCTCGGATGTTCACCAATGATGTAGATTTCATGGAGAAGTGGATAGGTATTTTAAACAAATGCTCCCTGGACCTAATGGTCCTTATAGTAGATACAGCAGCCCATACTTTGGGTTCTATTAATCAGGAGCTGGAAACCATGAATGAGAAATTAAGAGTCAGAGACTTCAGTTAAATTTGAGTCAAAATCGGCAGACATTCTTAAACAAATTCAAACTTTAACGGAGGAAGTGAAGAAGTTTAAGATGAATAAGTTGCGACGAGATAATTTGGATTATGCTTCCGGTTATGTATACCCCTGTACTAACCCTAAACGTAAGACCAACAAAAAGAAGAAACAAGTAAATTTTGAGACCACCTCGGAAGATTCTAGCGGCAACACCACTGATTCCAGTAGACATTCTCAGGAGGTTTTTTCCGACGATCAAAATGGAAAGGTAAAAAAGAAAGATATGACGCGAAACAAATCAAAAATCAAAGTAGATACCCGAAAAACTTGAGTTCTCATAGATTAGGGCGACTTGGAAATGATTCACCTTTACAATCTTCTATAATAGTGAATTTATCACATCTTTCATTAACACAAGAACAGATTGAGGTATTAAATAAGGGTTTTTCTTTTGTCCCCGATGTATCATTTGATGAGTTCCAGTTCCGAATTGATTTGGAAGGTCTCATACGGAAACTTAATTTAAAAGTTTATTTTGCGTCCCAGACCTCAGTAACACAATCGGAACTAGGGGAAGAATCTAGACGTGTGCCATTGCCTTTCAAATCTACTTGGTCCTTTCCGGGACCAGTGCCCCCTGCATTGAATTTGTTCAGAGAATTAATTATGCGTGACATTCATCAACAAATGGGCTCCTCGAAGCGGACGAGTAGATTTTTAACAAAACTTCAATCACAAGCTTTAAAAGATTTACAAACCTGTACAGACATAGTAGTCCGCCGAGCGGATAAAGGTGGTGCTATTGTCCTACAGGACAGAGATCAATACCTTTCAGAAGCGTATTCGCAATTAGCAGTGGAAACCACCTATAAGAGATTGACAGTTGATCCTACGGCCGAATTAAAAAAATTGATAAACATTAACACACAAGCACTCGTGGATAAATTAATAAATAAAAAAGAATGGAAGTATCTGAATCCATCAAGTCCGACCACAGCGAAACTATATTTAGTGCCGAAAATCCACAAGAGCGTTGTCAATCCACCCGGTCGACCAATAGTTTCCACTAGGGAAAACCATTTTGGAACCCCTCTCAACGTACATCGATTCTTTTTTGCTTCCGTTGTTGATCGATATTCCAGTATATTTAAAGGACACGTCTCATTTTTTGAAAATATTGTCTGATCATACACAATGGGCAACACATGATGAAGTATTGCTAGTTACTTTGGATGTAACAGCGCTTTACACAAATATCCCTCATCTGGCAGCCCAGAATACAATTGTGACTGCCCTACGTAATAGGGACGACTTAACCTCAGCCCATTTACAGTTTTTAGAACGACTGACAGATTTAGCGATTTTTCAAAATTATTTTGAATTTGAACATCAAATTTTTCAGCAAGTATCGGGTGTGGCCATGGGAGCTACCTGTGCTCCTTCAGTGGCTAATCTGTTCATGGGGACATATGAACATAAATGGTTATCCATATCTCCGTATAAAGAACATATCGTCATGTGGCGACGCTACATAGACGATGTGTTCATGTTGTGGAATGGCTCCACTTACCCAGTTGGAAGAATTTATCAATTGGTTGAATTTGCAGGACGTACATATTCAATTCACACATGTTTTCAACAACAACAAAATAGTTTTTCTAGATGTTGAGATAGAAAAGGGCACTGAAGGCTGGATTACCTCTATATTTAAAAAACCAACAGATCGGAACACGTTTCTCCACTATAGTAGTGGTCACCCAAAACAACTACGGGATAGTTTACCCCTATCGCAATTTCTACGTTATCGTAGGAATTGTTTTGATATACGAACTTTTAAAATGCAATCTAAGCAACTTATGACCGATTTTAAACTCAGAGCAGCATATAAAAGAGCACTATACAACAATTGGGCATTACTTCTCCAACCCAAGACTAAGACACCATTGGAAGATTCCACGATAAACTTGATCACCAAGTACTCTCCATATAGTACCTTTATTAAACAGACCCTTAGGAAACATATGAATGTGATCAGTACTCTCCCAGGGCTAACACAAAAACAGATTAGATGTGTCTGGACACGTCAGAAGAATTTGAAAGAGAGACTTAGCCCAACGGTGCTAAGGTCGCCGCTGGACCCCTTTCAATTAGAGTCGCGAGGACATAAGATCTGTGGCGAATGCAACATTTGTGGAATTTCTATTACGGCAGTCAACCACGTGTACTTCCTGCTATGTTGTATATTGTATTCGATGTCCATATGACTTATTATAAATAGGCAAGACGGAAAGACCGTTTCGGGTCTGCATTAATGAACATCGGAGCAGGCTTAACTGTAAGGTGCTTGAGGCACCTATAGTAGCACATTGTCTCTCTAACCAACACGCTTTTGAACATCTCAAATGCTTCTGTTTAGATATGATACCCACAGGACAGAATGGCAAAACGAGAGAACAGACTTTAATCATTCATGAACAACATTGGATTCATAATCTACAAACAGTCCATCCATATGGTCTGAATAACATGATTGACTGGGCAGCTTGCCTATGATATATTAGTTTTTTATGCAGACTTTTGTTTCTAACACCATAACGACAGAAGAAGTTTTTCTTTTACATGTATAACACCGTTCCGATGCTTGATTGGTTAGTTTTCCATTACGTCAGTTTGACGCTCTAAAAATTACTCACCGGATAAAAGACCTCCCCATTCACTGAGTCTGCATGCGCGGCGTTTTTTTGAGGAAGCCGACCGGCTCAAAGTCAATACGCCAAACATAAGGATTTAGAATATCATCAACTGTGAGGTAGCAATGTTTGGTTTTTCTGTTTTTAAGATGTCTGCATGTTGGAATTGTTCTCCGTAAACAGTTTCTTGTTTGATTAAGGCATGAAAACTCTTTTTAAAGTAGCAGTTTATCTTGACAGAGCCAGTTTTGAGATATTCACAACAGCTTCAAGGCAGGATTGCTGGGATCGATAGACATTTCAAATTTCGGGGAATGATAAGTGTGACATAGTGGGTCCTTCTAGTCCGTGTAATGAAGCTAAAAAGCCAGGAACAAAAGTAGAGCTGAGCTGTAAACAGAAGCACATGGCTCCTGGTTACCGTGGGAACCAGGCACAGAGGCAAGAGAAACGCCGGTGCTATCATTCAAGGGGTGAATCACAAGGTAATGCAGGACACCTGCTAGGGGGTGGAGTTGAGCACGGCCCTAGAATTCATCCTATTAAAGAAGGTTCAGGTGAGTTAAGTAAGTGGAGTAGGTGGAGTAAGGTAGGCAGAGAAGGAGGTAATGAAGAGCTGGCTGAAGAAGCAGGAAGTGAGGCATATGAGCTGGAGAGAGAAGCCATTGAGAGCTACACTGAAGACAGCTATGCCCAGAGTATGGAAAGGAGAGACAGATTCCTTCTTGAGGAGAAAGAAAGAAACCCCGAGGACAGGATATAACAAGGGCAAAGGAGATTGTCTGCAATATCCTAGGGAGCACGGGAGAGACAGAAAGCCTAGGAGGCAAGTGAAATGCTATGAGCAGGGCTTAGGTTGGGAACCTACAGCTGTTCAAAAGCACCAGAGAAAACCTCCACCAGTAAGGCTGAAAGGTAAGCCAAGAGGCTTGAATATACTTAATTACAGTGACTGTTTGTACCCAGAAGGGTGGTGCTGGGAAAAGAATACTGGGCCTGATAGTCTGTGTGAAAGCCAGTATTTGACCCAAGCATATCGTGTAAAGCCTGGAGCAGTAAGAAAGGGCGTGGCACCAGCAGTGCCGGTTCAAACATTTCCTTATGACCAGGAGGAATTAATGGACTGTGAACCAGAGTGTATTGATACTGGAGAAGATATAGATATAATGGACTGTACATTATCTCTGGCCAATGGAATAGTTTCATTACGGTGAAAGCCTGCTTGAAAAGAGAGTACAGCACAGATAGCACGTGGAAACAGAGAGCTGTGAGGAAACAGCGTGGTTTTGTTTGAATGTTTGTTTTCACCTTGGTTAATGCTGAAGAAAGCCTTTTTCTGTTAAGGAACTTTTGTTTGTCCAAATACCAGTAAATACCTGGATTGTGTTTTCTGTTCATGGTAAAATCCACCCCGGGAGGGGAAGTAAAATCCTTTGGTTGCTTAACCACTTTTTCCACAACTGCTCCTTATTGATTTGGTGAAAAGACTACATTTCCCAAGGGGCATTGCTCCAGGATCTGAGAAATAGCTATTTCAATAGGGAAAAACCCACTCCCTTAACCTCTACTCGGGGGTTTAAGGAGAGCTGGTGACATAAGATAAGCAAAAAAGTGTTCTGCTATCTATCACTATGAAATGTCAAATTGCCTGTCACTAATTGAAGTTATATTAAGTGAAAACATTGGTCATTGATGCAACTGTAGCACACATCCTTTGACATAGTCTGCAGGAGTGAGCTAACCCAGAGTCTGAGACCTGTTTTCTATTTATTAAATATATTATAAGCTACTACTGTGCAGAAGATCATAGCCTGAATTTTTGAATTTTGAGGGGTTTTTACATTTTTTCCATATATGACTGTACCCTCTATGACATGACCATTTTTTGAGTGATTTTTCATTTTTATATCAGTTTGTTTTTAACTGGAGGATAGGATTGGCTGAAGCACAAAAATGTACCAGGCATCCTGGGATGAAGGACAATAGGACAGAAGAGAGAGCAAGCAATGCTGAGAGACGGTGAAGCTATATCTTTGTCTGATTTTGCTTTATTATAGGTCCTACTGTATGGAGTTTATTGAAGGTTTGGTGAAATGGCTTCAGTTATCAGATTCAGTCATTCCTGCCATGATAGCATTTGCCAATGGTTTGGGAGGAGAAGGCACAGATACCTTTGTCCAGCTTCTACTGGAGGAACCGGTCTTGAAGGACAGTCCGGTTATCATTACCCAGGTATAGCTTCTGTTCATGTTTATTCTTTTGGCTTGTTTGCGTTGTTGGGGTATACCAATTAGCTGTGATTTTAGATGTATGTATCTCCTCTCACTAGAAGCACCAACACCATGACTGTATTGGAAAGCTCTGTATAGTGTTTTATGCCACTAGCAGTTCTGAGAACAAGACACTCAATCCTAGTCAGTGAATAATAAAAATGATCTGAACATAAGATTTGACCATTGCGTAAGGGTTTCCGTGATTCTCATCATCTTGATCAACACAAACAGATGAGAAATAATTAATGGATACATTAGCAGATGGCCAACATTGATGGATTTTGAGCCCAATTTTTATTCTTTGACAATTCAATTACATTTTTTGCATCATTAATTAACTGCTTAGTACAGGGAAGTGAGTGGATGAATAAGGCGGTGGAACACTTTTTACTTTGAATCCTATAAAGCCATAGAGTAGGATACTTTACCATGTGGGTTTTTGTTTTAATCCAACAGTGGTCTGTTGCTGCTTTCTTCTCTTTTTTTTTTTTTTTCTCAATTTAGTTGGAACCAGGATCGTGGTGATATAAGCCTTCAGTTTGATTTACCTGGGGATTTTTTTGACACATTTTCGTGTCCTCTCTTCTCCTTCATAGCTGGTGTGGTCATTATAATGCCAGTTCTCAACCAGGGGCTGTACACTAGGGCTCCTTCTGAAACTCTATAATCACCCATAAGCAGTGACCACAGCTTCCTTCCTCCGCAGCCAAGCCAGGGAGCATAAGTCTCAACATTGGCATCTTCCACATGGTGCAGTGGTCAGTACTTACTACCAGAACCTGTCCCTTACTCCCACAGTTCAATAAAAAATCAGTAGAATCTTCTTAATTTTCTTGTAGTGGGTCTTAAGCAGAAACTATATTTTTTGAATCTTAAGCTTGAAAAGGACTTTTTTTTCCCCTTTGATTTTTTTAAGATGATACAGAACTTGCTTTTCTAAGTTATTTCTACATAGCTGCATAGGAGGTAATTTTATAAAGTCATTCCCACACATATGTGGCCACATAGGCGCATAAATGATCTCCTTTAAAATATCCACTGGGGTAGCAGTATGCACTTTGGCACCAGGACACGTACTTTGATGGTGGTGTTGTACATGTTTCAGATTTGCTTTAGCAATTGTACTGGCTGCCTAGTTGGCAGTGGTGCCTATTTAAGTTACTTGTGCTGACCTTTAAGGTGATGAGGGGCTTAGGGCTGAGTTATCTGCAGTGTATTGTGACCTGGTATCAACCCGGGAGGGCTCTGCGATCCACTCAGGTGCAGCTGTTTGCCATATCTGGGTTTGCTCAGGTACGTCTGCTTAGGTGACAGGCGTGTGTTTTTTTCGGTGGCAGCCCACACTTAGTGGAACACATTGCTAGAGGTCTTGGAGAAGGAGACTGATTTGACTGTGTTCCAGAAGGCATTAACTTTTTTTTAAAAAAAAATTTCCCCCTTAGGTGGCAGCAGGTGGCACCTTGGTTGGCAGCAATTGGTTGTGGGGACAGTATATCTGCAGGTCTTGTGGATTTTTTTTCTTTGGAAATGGGGAATTGGGCTTGTATTTCCATTTTGTAACTTTTTTGTGCTTTTATCTTGTTGTAAACTGCCTTGGATGCCGATGCATATGGCAGTCTAAAAATGTTTTAAAATAAATAAATAACTGCACAAGTATGTGTGTGGATTCTAAAGTATTATAATTTATGAGGAGGAAGTGATATCATTAGGGTAGATGGATGCTGAGCTCTGACAGGAGATAATCTCTTCTCTAACAAGTGAGTGATTATTGATCCAACAGTGACAAGTAGAAGCTCAGGCAACCTGCCAGATTGCACGAGCAAACCAAACATGTCATTAAAAGAAGAAAAAAAAAGGGAGACAGCACTATGGCGGAGAACTGGTTTGTACTGAAGTCTCACATAAGAAATTTTGTGTTGTATTAAAAATGCATCTCTTTCGTATAACCTTTGAGTGCTAGAGTGTATCTGTCCTAGTGTCTGGGCATAGAGCTTGGGGGTATGTGCTTGCAGTAGTGGATATACTCACTTTCAAGAATGGCGTTCTTTTCTAACAGATTGTAGTTTTGTAAACCGCTTTGCTACTTACTGAAAGGTAGTATACCAAAGGCTTAATAAAGATGAAAGTGGCATGTGCAGTACCCATGAATCTCTAGTAGGACTGTCTGAGACAAACTTGGATGAGGAGTGCCAGGCTGACAGAGTGCCAGGCTGAAAGTGCTGGGATCACTAAAGCGGACAGGAAAAACTGGATGTGAAAAGTGTGATCGGGCATAGCATTGGTAAATGCTAAAATTAAAGATATAGTTAAAGAAATTAGAGCAGACCCGGCAGAAATGGGGTCAAGTAAAGAGTCGAGGATGACAAGGAGCAGGTGGCAGAGCTGAAAGCAGTGACGGTGGAACGGGGATCAGTGAGCCAGGAGCTTCTTAATAAGGTGAAAGACCTAGAGAACTGCTTCAGAAGAAATAATATCTGAATCTACGTGTGCCTGAATCGGATGCTTGTGTGTGGTGGAGCTAGTAGAGAGACCTTACAAGCATGTAATTGCAGGTGCAAATGCTGAACCTGAGACTGCCCAGGTGAATGTGAATAGGGTGCAGGTGGCATTGGGTTCCCACAGAACAAACTCCTCGGGGATGTTATTGTTTGTTTACACAATTCTGGGGTGAAGGTGGCCTTATTGAACAGAGAGAGGACTCTAGGGCCAGCTCACTGGGAGAACCACAAAATCGAGCGAGAGAAACTGGATTTAGCATACAGTTTTTCTCAGAAGCTCAAGATGAATTACAGTAGGTATTTCCTATATAGTGACTTCTCACAAAAATCTCTTCACCCTATTATTTAAGAAAAAAATGTAAGTGAACATAAGAAATTCCATACTGGGTCAGACCCAAGATCCATCAAGCCCAGTTACCTGTTGCCAAAATTGGCCAATCCAGATCACAAGTACCTGGCAGGTTCCCAAAAAAAGGAACACGGGTTCCACAATGCTTGTATTGGGGCAAACAGTGGATTTCCCGGGTCCTCTTTAATAATGGTTTATGGACCTTTCCTCCAGAAACTTGTCCAAACCTTTTGTAAACCCAGCTACACTAACAGCTTTTACTACATAAGAACATAAGATAAGCCATACTGGGTCAGACCAAGTATCCCGTTTCCAACAGTGGCCAATTCTTTGGTAACAAATTCCAGAGTTTGATTACATGTTGAGTAAAAAAATATTTTCATTGAGTAGTCTTAAATGGATTACATTGTAGCTTCACTGCGTCTCCTTGAGTCTTTCTACTTTGATGGCGTAAACAACTGATCTACGTTCACCCGTTCCACTCCATTCATTAATTTATAGACCTATAACATATCTCCCATCAGCCATCCCTTTTTCAAATTGAAGAGCCCTAATCTTTTAAGTCTTTCCTCCAGGGATATCCTTCCATCCCAATCACCATTTTGGTGACACTTCTGTACCTTTTCTAATTCTATCATATCTTTTTTTAAGATATGGTGACCAGAATTGCACACAATATTCAAGGTGTGGTTGCACCATGGAACGATATGGAGGTATTATAATATCCTTGGTTTTATTCATAAGAACATAAGATATGCCATAATGGGTCAGACCAAGGTCCATCAAGCCCAGTATCCTGTTTCCAACTGTTTCCAACTGTGGCCAATCTAGGTCATAAGTACCTAGTAGTTTCCCCAAAAGACACAGGTTCCACAATGCTTGTATTGGGTCAAGCAGCGATATTCTGGGTCCCTTTTAATAATGGTTTATGTATCTTTCCTCCAGGAACTTGTCCAAACCTTTTTTAAACCCAGCTACACTAACAGCGTTTACTACATCCTCTGGTAACAAATTCCAGAGTTGGATTTGGAAGGATCTGAAAGAGTGCAGCAGCCTCATACAACCTCAACGCCTCCTCTCTCCTTCTCCTCTTCCCCCTCCACCCCGCTCTCTCCCAAAGATTACAGAAAGCTCTCTTCAGAGGGATCTGCCTGCCAGCCTCCTTAAACGCAGTGCTACAAAGCCAGTAAAACAGTTTTAGGGGAGTCGAGCTGAGCCTGGCATGGATACTCTGCCTGGGGCTCTCTTGGAATGCGTACAGAGGCTTAACCTCATCATTGTCCTTGTTTGGGGGTTCCTGATTCCATCTTCCTGGGACACAATTCGGGGTGGACCACTGGTGACCGTTGGTGCGGTGTGGGAGTTTCCTGCTGTTTTCTGCACACTTTAGTAGCGTTTTTACCTATTCTTCACCTGGTGGTCTCGCAGTCCTAGCACATGTTCTGCCGAAGCAGCTCCTTCCCTAGCGCCTGTAACATGCGTTGCAATAAAAAGTACAGTTAGCATGTGCTGTAAAGTGCAGTTAAACATGCCTTCGGACTGCCATGGCCTTAGTGCACGCGGTCGTGATACTTGCCTTAACACTCTGTCATCTTCCAGGAAACGTTGTTTGAGCTATGGCAAGTGAGGTGCCTCATCTCCAGATTCTGCATTTCCTTTATTGCAGCTTCTGAGTCGTCCCTGGAGGGCCTGCTCCTCTCAGCTGGGGTATTCAGTTAACCCAGCCTTGCCTGCCTCGGGGCAGGAGGTGACAGATGACACTATGGGTAATGATATCCAGCTGGCTGAAGGTTCCTGCGATTGTTTTTTGAGCCACTCCTTTTTCTCTAGCGGGTCTGCAGCAGCTGTGCTCCCTGATTTGGAAGGGGGGGGGGGTCATTTCCAAGAGGAGAGCTTCCGGACTCTGTATTGTCTCTCCGGAATTCTTTTCTTTTTTGCAGCAGGCCTGGTCCTTCTGGCATGGAAATTCAGACTCTGCGACCTCTGGGAGTACCCGGGCGCAGTCTCATGAAGGGCAGGCTGAGAGTGGCAGCCCTATTTGATTGCCTTTGGCTAAGCATCCCCAGCGAGTGGTGTCCCCTGGAGATGGGAAACAGCTGGGAGATGTTTGAGATTTTAACTATGACTTCGATTCAGATGGCTCGGTACTGGACTTTGATGTGGATGAAGAATACTCTTGCCTTCAGAAGATTGCAAAGAGGCCAGAGTGATCTGCCTATTCTGGAAGGTGGAGCTTGCGACGTTGATTGTCAAATTCTCATCCACCTTGAACTTGATGGATGCTTCCAACACGGAGCAGGAGCTGAAGGTGTAACTGCTCCTTCAAGGGGTGTCTTCCCATTCCTAGAGGTGATCAAGGATATTTTCCAGTCAGAGTGAAACTCTCTAGACTCCCCACCTAAGAGGGTTAAGAGTGTGTAAGAAGATCTACACTAGTGGTTCTCAGCCCAGTCCTCTGGGGGACCCCCAGGCCAGTCGGGTTTTCAGGATATCCACAATGAATATGCATGAGATAGATCTGCATGCACTGCTTCCAATATCATGCATATTCATTGTGGATATCCTGAAAACCTGACTGGCCTGGGGGTCCCAGAGGACAGAGTTCAGAACCACTGATCTACACTCTCCTGGAGAATAAGTGCATTGAATAGTTTGGTATTCCCAGCGTGCTTATCAGACGGACCACCATTCCTGTGGAAGGCAGATTGGCCTTAAAGGATTTTCTGGACCATAAGATGGATTCTTTGTTGAAGAACCAGTTCACCATAGCAGGTGCTATTCTGCAGCTAGCTTATGTGCCATCCTGACATCTTGAGCTTGCTCCAGTGGATCCAGTCTCTTCCACCAGATGATGATACTCCTCTTTTGGAATCGGCTATGGCCTTCTTTCTGATGCCATGTATGACCTGGTACATTTGGCAGCCAGGGATGGTGCCCTGATGACAGTGTCACGGGTTTGAATTTGGCTGCAGCACTGAGGAGTAGACTTCTTCCAAAGCCTGGTTGGCCCAACTGGCTTTTAAGAGGAAGCTTCTTTTTGGGGCAGATTTGGAGAAGCTGGTGAAGGACCTGGGTGAGACAAAATCTTATCACCATCCGGAAGACAGGTCCAGGGGGCCTGTGAAGTGGGCTGGTGCCCCTTTCTCATCCGCCTCTGCCCGTCCACCAAGGGCATGCTGGCTGGATCTGCAAGGATCTCGCGACTTTTGTCATTACTGGCCTGGAATGTCTTTCTTCCCCTCTGCTGCTGGGCTTGTTCTCAGTCATTTTGTGGAGCATGTAGGCCCAGGGACTCAGTTGAAGTTTGGGGGCCCATTTCCTAGTTCTTCCAGTTGGAGACAGACTTTGCCTTTGTTTTCAGAAATGGGCCCGGGTTACCAAGGATTGCTGGGTGCTAGACACCATTCAGTTTGGCTATGTCCTGGAAAGCAAAGAGCTGATTTTGGATGCCTTCATGCCTTGTGGATATGTGATCAAAAGTGCCTCTGTCTGGACCACCTTGGACAAGTTACTGCGCCTAAAGGCAGTGGTGCGCATCCCCACAGACAAGCAGGCAAGGGCAGATACTCCATCTATTTTGTGCTACCCAAAAAGGATGGTTCCTTCCGGCCCATTCTGGACCTCACGGGGGTTAACGAGCACTTGCATGTTGTGCGCTTCCAGATGGAAACCTTGTGCTCCTTGATTCAAGCAGTGTACTGAAGGGAGTTCTTGGATTCTCTGGATCTGGCCGAGGTGTATTTTTCATATCCTGATCTAGGCGGATCAGCAAACGTATCTGCATTTTGCTGTGCTTGGCTGTCACTATCAGTTGCCGCTCTCTCCTTCGGGTTATCCACCGCGCTGAGGACATTCTCCAAGGTCATTGTGTTGATGACTGTAGTGCTGTGGCGCCGAGGGATCTGTGTCCATCCATATCTAGAGGACTTGCTCATCCGGGCCTGTTCCCCTTCAGAAGCGTCTTGGGTGGCATCCCGAGTGGTGTCCTTTTTGGAAAGCCTCAGCTGGGTGATCAGTTGAGGATAGAGCCAGCTGTTGCCTTCCCAGTCCCTGGATTTTCTAGGAGCATGTTTCGACACTCGAGTGGGCAGAGTTTTCCTGCCAGAAGAAAAAGTCAAAAGACTGTTGGATTGCCTGGCACTGTTCTGTGCACAGCAGGCTCCCAGAGTCTGATTTTATCTTAAACTCTTCGGATTGATGGCAGCAACCATAGAGATGATGCCGTGGGTGTGTGCTCACATGCTCCAGTGTTCCTGGCTGACTCGGTGGTCCCCAAGCTCTCAGGGGTTCGCACGCAGGCTTCCACTCTTGATCATGGTGAAGGCCAGACTGCGGTAGTGGCAGCAGCCCTGTCATCTGAGGAAGGGTGCACCACTCTTCGATTTCTCCTGGATCCTAGATGATGGATGCCAATCTCTTATGCTGGGTAGCCCATTGCCAAGACCATATGGCCCAGGGCCATAGGAACTGCAGGGAAGCAGTGTGGTCCATCAACCGCCTCAGGGCGAGGGCCATTAGCTTGGCTCTTCTGCATTTCCAGCTTCTGGTCAAGGGCCAGGTAGTTGGAGAGTTTTTGGACAATGACATAAGCCACCGCTGTGGCAATCAGCAAGACAGCACGAAGAGTGGGAGTTGAATCAGGGGGTGTTTCAGTTGATTATGCACTGCTGGGGTCACTCCAAAATGGATCTGATGGTGACCCTACTCCATTTCTAAAGTTTTCAGCTAATTCAGTCACCGCACTTGGTCTGAGGGAGTTGACGCCCTGGCCCAGCCTTGGTCAAGTCAGCACCTGCTGTACATGGTTCCTCCATGGCCCCTGGTGAAGAGTGTAATTTGGTATATAGAATGCCACCTGGGCAGGATTATCTTGGTGGTGTAAGATTGGCCATGCGGAGTGTGATTTGGAGACTTGATGTGGCTCCTGCAGGCACCACCTCTTCATTTGCCTCCATCTCGCGACCTATTGCGGCAAGGACCGATTATCCTGGAGGACCCGGTTCCCTTCTCGCTTATGGCTTGGCTCTTGAAAGGAGATGGCTAGTGCATAAGGGCTATTCTCCGGCAGAGCTTTCCACTCTGCTCGGAGCCCAGGGGAGTTCTACCAAGCTATCTTACTTGTGGGTCTAGTGTCTCTTTGAGTGATGGTGTGGTGTTGGGCAGTTGGCTGCTATGGCGACCAAGGTGCAAACTCTATTGGCTTTTCTACAGGATGGCCTGGATAAGGTCCTTTCCCCTAGCTCCCTGAAAATTCAGGTGGCAGCTTTGGCCTGTTTCTGAGGTCCAGTGGCTGGTAAGTCTCTAGCCTTGCACCTGGATGTCTCGCGCTTTCTCCAGGGGGTTTGGCGTCTGCATCCTTCACTCCGGTCTGTGGTCCCTTCCTGGGATCTGTGTCTGGTGCTAAGGGTCTTGATGGTGCCCTTTCAGTCACTGAAGTGCGCTACTTTGAAGGATTTAACGCTCAAGATGGTCATTTTGGTCGCAAGGAGGATTTCCAAGCTGCAGGCTCTGTCTTGCTGAGATCCTTATCTGTTTTCAAAGGAGGCCGTTTCTATTCGGCCTGTGCCTTCCTTCTTACTTAAGGTGATTTCTCCCTTTCATGTAAACCAGGTGGTTTGCCTGCCCTCCTTCTCTAAGAAGCAGTGTCAGGGGAAGGATAAGTATCCTTCGCCTTGTTAATGTCCGGAGTGTACTTCTCCGGTAATTGGAGGCTACGAATTTCTTTCGTAAGACTGACCATCTTTTTGTGCTGTTTTCTGGTCTGTGCAAGGGTGATGGGGTGGCCAACTCGACTTTGGGGCGCTGGATTAAGGGGGCCATTGCCTCAGCATATCTGTTGTGGAACCAGCTAGTTCTAGAGGGTTTGCGTGCCCATTCTGCCTGAGCACAAGCTGCTTCTTGGGCGGAGCAGAGCTTGGTAGTCCCTGCAGATATTTGACAGGTGGCAACGTGGGCATCATTTTCTACTTCCGTCAAGCATTACTGCTTGGATGTCCACATGCAGACTAACATGACCTTTGGCTCAAGGGTTTTGCGAGCTCCTGTGTCTTCTTTCTGCCCAGTGGTAGCTTTGATACATCCCACTTATCTGGACTGGTCTAGCAGGACTCAAGGAAAGGACATTAACTGGTAAGTAAAATCTCACCTTCCATACTGTCCTGCTAGACCAATATGGAAGGTGAGATTTTACTTTACCAGTTAATGTCCTTTCCTTGAGTTCTGCTAGACCAGTCCAGGGCCCGCCCCTGAAATTGTATTTGCTCTGTTTTTCTGCTGTGGTACCTTTTGGATCTGCTATGATTTTTATACTTGTCTCTGCAGGTTCGCTTTCTACTGACAACCTTCTGTTTATACTTGCCTGTATATACTGTAGTTCCCTACTGTTGATCACTCATTGTTGCCCACGATTGAGGTTGTGTGAGGCTTACCATATTTCTCCCATATGCTTTGTGACAAATACTGAGGAGACCTCTGGTGACTAAGGTGAATAGAGATGTAGGAGTGATGTCATTGAAACCTGGGCTTTTCAATGGTTCTTTGTCACCATTAATCTTCTGGTAGGGGAACACAACCCACTTGTCTGGACTGGTCTAGCAGGACTCGAGGAAAGGACATTAACTGGTAAGTAAAATGTCACCTTGATGGGGAGAAATTGCCACCCTCTATGCAACTATGCAACTCGTGGGAATCGACGTAATCCTAAAAGAGGGGAAGAATGTGGCAGTGTATTTGCTATAGGCCAATATTTATTATTAAATTTCTATATCAAAATTTAGATGACAATTTTGGCAGAATGTTTGGGTGGACTTATGCCAACTTTGGTGAACCTGGTCAGATGGGCTTTTTTAGAGGTCAACAGTCGTTCTGAGGAGGATGTTACCAGTGGTGTGCTGTAGGGATCTGTCCCTGGTCCGATTCTTTTTAACTTCTTTGTTAGTAATATTGTGGAAGGGCTGTCGGTAAGGTTTGCCTCTTTGTGGCTGATACCAAAATCTGCAGTAGAGTAGACACCCAGGAAGGAGTAGATCCCATGAAGAGGGATCTAGCTAAGCTTGAAGAATGGTCTAGAATTTGGTAGCTGAGACATAATCCTAAAAAATGCAGGGTCATGCATTCGGGTTGCAAAAATCCAAAGGAGCGGTACAGTGTAGGGGGCAAAGTACTGCACTTCTGTCCACAAAAGAAGAGCAGGAACTGGCCGTGTTTTGTTTCTGATGATCTTAAAGTGGCCAAACTGATAGAAAAGGCAACAGCGAAAGCCAGAAGGATGCTTGAATTCATAGGGAGAGGAATGATCAGCAGAAAAGAAGTGATAGTGCCTCTGTATGATAAGTCTCTGGTGCAACCTCATTTGAAGTATTGTGTGCAATTCTGGAGACCACACTTTCAAAAGGATATAAACAGGACGAAATCTTTGCAGAGGGTAGCTACTAAAATGGTTAGTGGTCTTTGTTATAAACCATATGAGGACAGACTTAAAGATCTTAATATGTATACATTAGAAGAAAGGTTGGATAGAGGAGGTATGATAGAAACGTTTAAATACCTCCATGGCATAAATGCACAAGAGGAGAACCTCTTTCGATTGAAAGCAAGCTCTGCAATGAGGGAACATGGAATGAGGGTGAAAGGGGATAGATTCAGGAGTATTATGCGGAAATATTTCTTTATGGAAAGAGTGTAGATGCATGGAATAGCCTCCCAGTGGAGGCAGTAGAGATGAGAACAGTATCTGAATGCAAGAAACCATGTGACAAACGGAAGATCTCTGAAAGAAAAAAGGGGACTATAGTAGTTGATATGGAAGGGCAGACTAGATAGGCCATATGGTCTTTGTCTGCTGTTACGTTCCTATGTTTCACATGAAGAGCTCACTCATCAGTTCTATTCCAACATGAATAGCAACCTGATCATTGATTTCATCATTGCTGATTCTCCTTCTCAAAAAGTTTTCATTACTTTTAGTGCTGTTCCAATAGTGAGATTTTCCTTTGAAACTTTTTTTCACACAAACTTATCTTAACTCCAATTCTGCATGTCCATTCAGCCAAACATCTGATCCATATATATGTTCTTAGCCAACCTGTGGCCGTCTCCAACCTTGGCAGACAGCATAGACGTAATTTGGGGACAAGATGAGGGAAGGCAGCCTCCCTCCCCCTCCCCCAAAATGTTGCAGGCAGTAATGGTGAACTGGCCCCCTGCCCCCATGCCAGTATAACTTCCTTACCTCCCCCAAAGTAAGAAGGCAAAATACACCAATGGCTGATGGTTTCACCAAAAAATTGACTTCATCAGAAAGTTCTTGCCTAGGCAACAGCTAAATGATTGTATATAAATAGATTCTAACTTTTAAATAAATTCATACTTCTAAATTTTAAAAATTATGAAAAGGTGTAGTAATACTTGTAACAGTTTCAGAACTGGCTAAAACTCTTTTTGAGTTGGAATTTCCCCTCTTCCCATGAAAAGCAAGAGACCTTGCACAGAAGAGGGGTTTTGTTTTTGTTTTTGCAGTATATGGAAGCTTATTAGCCAGATAGATTTGGGACAGTCTTCGGTCATCTCTAGAAATGAATGATGGAACGAGCTGGGTACTTGTGACCAGGAGTGGCCACTGTCGGAAACAGGATACTGGGTTCAATGATCCTTGGTCTGACTCAGTATTGCTTTTCTTATGTTATTGTCAAAATCTCTAGCGAGTTGGGAGGGGGGAGCAGAAGGTTTGCCTAGAGCGCCTAATACCCTTGCACAGGCCCTGTATATATGGAACCCCAAGCATATATTAAGGTTAATGGAGGGATATTTGGAAATCTTTAACTTTGGAAGGAGATACAAGACAGGACTGTCTGCTTTCCCCACTTTTGTTTGCTCTGTCTAAGGAGCTGTTAGTGGAAAGGATAAGGCAGCACCAGATATCAGGGGGTAAGTGTAGGAGGAGATCAATATTTGCAGATGATGTTTTGCTGTTAGTTGTGGAACCAAGGTAGTCTCTTCGGAAAATAATAGAGATGCTGGAACAATATGTCTCAGGGTTCAAAGTTAATGAGGGTAAAACAGAGGCCTTTAATATAATACTGCCAAGGATAAGGTAGAAACCTTGTGCTCTCTTTCTGTTTAAGTGGGTGTCTAGAATATATTAAACATTTAGGGATTAATATAGAGGAGGGGTGGATCTTGGGAGGTTATGAAGGAAACCACCAAGCTGTGTGAAAGAATGTGTTAGATGAGCTGAATAAGTGACAGCATTTCCCTTCATGGCTAGTGTGACAATGGTAGTCCTGCCCCAGGTATTGCCCCTTTTCCAGACGCTGACCCTGGGAATCCCTTGTAGGGAGTTGGTGTGTTTGCAGAGAAAAGTGTTTTGGCTTGTTTGGAGATGGTGGCCAAGAAGATTCTCTATAGGCATAAAAATAAGGTGGGTTGGGAGGTCCTGATTTTTTTTTCATTATTACGTGGCAGCACAATTTAGGATATATTAGACTTGGGTAATACAGATAGTGATAAGAAATAGGTCTCGATGGGGCAATATTATACTCCTCTGATGCCCTTGATTCTTACTATGGGTACAGAAAGAGAAAGACAAACAGGGTCTTTTAGGAACCCCTTTGTTAAACAGGTGCTTAAACTTTGGGTTACTTTTTCTTGTAGTAGGAATTTAAGGGAGAAAATAGATTACAGCCCATATGCCATAATATAGTCTTCTGTTTGGAAGAAGGGAAGGGATTTAGGTCACTATATCGGATGTGCCAGAATCGGGATATTTTATCATTTGGAGAATTACGGAAAACGTTTGGGGTTGAAGTCAGGGACTTGTATGGCTACTTGCAATTGCATCATTTCTTGGGACAGAAGAAATGGATAAAAACGAGAGAGAAGGATATAAACTGACTTTGAAGCATTGCTTTGGTTTTGGGAAATAAGGAAGAAGCAATTTCAAAGATTTATAAGATGTTAGATAGACAGATGGCTGTGAAATTTAAGTTTTTCAAAAATAATGGGAGAGGGATTTGGGAGACAGAGGCAAAACAGCGGAAGGGATATATAAAACAATTAGCAAACCATCAGTATCAAGTCTGATTGTGCAAAATATCTACTAATTATTGTATAGATGGTACCTTATTCTTCCTAGATTGGGGAAAATCTTTTGCAATGTGTCTTGTTTTTGTTGGAGAGGGTGTGGGCAAGTGAGAGATGTCTTTCACATGTGATGTTCCTGTACAGTTATTTAGGGGTTTAGCAAGCAGTTGGGAATATCATTGAAGGGATGGTGAAGAGAGGGAGGTTGAGTTGGACTATAAAGGGACATTGCTGGGATGGGGGGGGATTGGGATAGAAGTGTAAGCAAGGTAAATTGATGGACTTATGACATGGAGAATTTTAATGGACAAATTGCTAGCATTTCAAAATGGGAAGTTTTATCAATTTGAGGACATTTTTGGGAAAGGTATGAGCAGGCGATAGACATCATCACAATTTTGCTGAAAAATGTTTAAGTGAGACCAATTGAATACACCAGAAGGGGAGGGGTAGTGTAATTGTTAATTATCCTGCCTGTCTTTTTAGCTTGTTGGAATGGAAACGCATTGTACTGTGGGTTTGTAATTCTTCAATAAAAAGTAAATAACATAGAAAAACCCTATGATTTAGATATTATTTGAAAAATATAGGTGCAGATATTTACACCAGCTCTAGGGCTGATGTAAATGTCCGTGTCTGTAATGTAGATATATGCTAGACCACTTACACTAGTATTTTGTAAAGACAGGTGAGCACCTACTTATCTTTATAAAATAGGCTTAACATAGGCACCTACAACTGCACTTTAACTAGGCACTCCTTAAAAAATTATCCTCTTTAAGGGGAAAAAGTCTTAGTAAATCAAGCCCAAAATTTTCATGATTTTATGGCAAAAAAAAACCCATTCACCAGCTTGCATGAATTAATTATTTGCATTCTTTGTTAATAGACAAAATGACTCTGAGGCCCAGAGGCTCCAAGACTTTATTTCTATAAAGTCCATTATCCCTCTTTGCAATATATTATTGGCCTCCTTTCAGGTTGTCTGCAGCCTTCATTATCCCTTGTATGGTACTGGTCATGGAGGCACTTCATCAGCAATGTATGACCTAGGCACAGAGAGGCCTGCTCACAAACTTAATCCGTGTGGAGGAAATGCTTGAAGCCAAAAATGCTTGTCTGTGCTATAGACACAAATTGTACATGTCTTTCTTTTTAAAGTGGAATTGATGATAAAGAGAGAAAACTAAAACAAAAAATATAATATTTTTTTTTACTATACCGTCAAGCATTCAGTTATGCAAATGAATTTACGGAGCATGCTTTTAGAATATTTATGTATTTGTTGAAGCTCAAGAAAGGTAATTACTTTTTTGTCATCACGGGGCCTTTTGATTTGCCTTTTACTTACTTTATAGTTTGTTCAATTTAATGGTTCGCTTTACATTGATAACAAATCTCCAAGCGAATTACACAGGTAGAATGCACATCTAACAGGAGCGTTACTGTCAGAGTAACATCATATTTTGCGTACATAATTCAGAATCCATATTCCCTGTCCTGTTTCTATAATAGAATGCACTGGCATCTGTAGACTGAAAACAGAACAGGGAGCTAGGAACTGAATAGAACAGGGAGCTAGGAAAGTGATAATCCTCTGATTTAAGAAGTCAGAGGCATCATCTGCCTTACATCCAGTTGGCCCTGAAACAAGACCACAGAGGATAACTTTTGTGAGAGAAAAAGAGCTCAAAAGCACTCAAAGTAGCATAGTAAGTGAAGACAGAAAAAAATCAAATTGTCCCATTCATTCTTCCAAGTACAGGTTGCTTCAGTTTTGGGTAGGTAAGCCTACAACATCAATATGCTACCCAACATCAGTTTCAGCCTTTTTTGTGCTGTTGCTTTTGGCTTTTTTGATTTTTGCAAGAACAACACTTAAGGGCATGTTTACTAAGTATCCACAGCCTTTTTATTTCTTTGGGCACGGTTGTGCTTAATGTGCGCTAACCTTTACTAGACATGCCCCATAATTCCAACATCAACAAACAAAAAACCCTTGGCCAAAATCAAATAACAATAACCTAGAAAAAATTCCAATCAATCATTCAAGGAACTATCCCTAGTATAGATTATTTTTGTTGGAGCTACCAACCCATTGAAAGGAATCAATCCGTTCACCACCGTGGTGCCTCCGTTTTAATTAGAAACTTTCTTTAAAACAACAACTAATCATTGTACTTAGACCACAAAGACAAACGACGTGTCACGTTTCGGGTTTAAGATTTAGAAACCCTGCTTCAGGTCAAGCTGCTCAATGCGGTCAATCTTCAGCCAAAGTGAAATTCAAAAGCTTTTCTAAAAGTTCGTCAGGGAACGCCTTAAATAGTCCGATTCGGCGTCTGAGCACATAACGGATGTAGGCAACCTATCATCCAATCAGATGAATTAAAAATTACGCCAATCAAAATAAGGGGAAGCCCCACCACTCAGGAACCCCTTCCTAAATGAAAGGCTTGAATGAAATGCCTCATGTGATAGTATGCCAATCAACTTGTAAATTTAAACCTTTAGGGTAAACTGTGTCCAAGGAATAGATCCATCTCTGCTCCAATCTTTGCAAAAATTGAACCCGATCCCCCCCACGAGGATCGGGCGGAACATGATCCAGCACACGCCATTGTAAAGATTCAAATGTATGTGCACATTCAATGCAATGGGTAACCATTGGCACCGCAAGATATTTGGTCCGAAGGCGTGACACATGCTCGCTCAGTCTTATTCTCAAGGATCTGGTGGTGCGTCCAATATAATAAAGCTGACATGGACAAACTATTTAGTAGACTACAAATGTTGAGGAACAGCTAGTGTGCCATCGGGAACGATAAAGCCTAGAAGTATGTATATCCATCCATTCCGATCCAGATATTGTATTCAGACAAACATTACAAGTCTCACAGGGATAATGACCCACCATTGCATGTTCTGTAACTGGACGATCTTGCTGCATTGTGGTCTTCATTATCAAATCTCTCAAATTAGCTTTTCGAGAATAGGCAATTTGTAAATGCCTATCTCAAAAACAAGCATGCAATCCCAAAATGGGCCAAAACTGATGAAGTAATTGAGCTACTGCTGATGCTCCCCTAGTATTGGGAACCCCCCCCCCCCCCCCGTGATCTTCTCCTCTGATCTTCATCGTGATTCCATCAAAAGCCATTCTCTATGTGTAAATCGAGCTCTCTTATATGCCATCTTAATCAAGTACTCAGGGTAACCTCTAGAAAGTAAACGCGATCTTAAATCCACCGCATGTGATTTAAATTCTTGCAGAGTTGAACAGTTGCGGCAAAGCCGTAAAAACTGACCATAGGGTAATCCCTTCTTCAAGGCCCCTGGATGAAAACTATCATATCGCAAAAGAGTATTTCGTTGTACTGCTTTGCGGTATAGAGAAGTCACAAACCCCAACGGAGTAAGTTTAATAGAGATATCCAAAAACTGAATACAAGAGGTCTCCACTTGTGCTGTAAATTGTATATTAGATTTAGAGGTGTTTAATGATATCAAAAAATGATCAAGCTCCATCTTAGAGCCTGTCCATAGGAAAAAAATGTCATCCAAAAATCGTCGCCAAAAAGGAACAAAACGAAACATAGAATGTGAATAAACATAAAGCTCCTCAAATCGAGCCATATAAATCGTTGCAATTGAAGGAGCAACCGTAGCACCCATAGCTATACCAAACCTTTGCAAATAATATTTCTGCTGGTGAAGAAAAAAATTATTATTTAATACCAGGTCAAGTAAATACAGTAGAAACTGTCTAGGAATCTGTTCCGGAAGATCCAACGGAAAATCAGCTAAACAAGTGAGAACTTCACCTTGATCAATATTAGTATATAAAGATTGAACATCCATAGTAACCATATAGGTGTAAGAGACAAAATCAGTGCAGGCAGATAGATGTCTCAAAAAATCCCCTGTATCTTTAATATAAGAAGGCTCCCTAGACGCCCCAGGTTGCAAAAAAATATCACAAAATTTCGAAAGTGGTTCAAGTAAAGAATCCCGACAAGACACTATAGGGCGTCCCGGTGGATTTATCAATGTTTGGTGAATCTTGAGCACTAGATAAAAAAACAGGGGTTTTCGGGTTTTTATTTATCAAAAAATCAGACTCCCGTTTTGGTTATCCAATTGCATAAAAACGCACGAGATACTAAAGACTGAACCCGATCCATAAGGTCTATTGTGGGATCAGCAATCAAAACATAGCTTTTTCTATTATTTATTATTTCTAATAGAAAAAACTATGAGTTTTAATCACAGTCACCAAATGCAAGTGATCTCAGCTGTCTTTGAACCCCTAGCTCAATTGTACTACCACTCTTAAAGTCGCTTTTACAGATACTTACTATGCCCTATTATTTCTGTGGGCCATGTGGCAGATAAGGCATGCTAAGCATTAGTAAAATGGACCTCACAGATCCAGTATACTCTGTATATAGTTAGCATGTAATCTCCTGTGTTCTATGTAACTGGTTAAGTTCAATGTAAACCACCCCTGATCTCTGGAAGGGGCATATAAAAGATTTATAAATTAAAAAAATAAAATAAATAAGGACCCTAAGAAGTTCTAACAACTGCTCCTTGATAGTTTTTGGATTTAGCTTATGCCTTTCAGTAATAGTTCAGCGAGTTATATTCGGATAGAGTAGGAATCAATACCTTTATCCAAATATAGTCTCTGTACTGTGAAGACTTCAGAACCCAGACTTCCGATCATCTAAAATGTTATGATCCTGAATTAATTTAATGTTGGTATTTGTTTTTATATTTATCTTCTGATATTGTGTTTGTTGTGGGTAGTGCTCCGTGTCAGTTATGTCTATTTTATTGTTTTATTTTGATGTGTTTATGAAATATTTAATATGTTTTAATTGTTGCCCACTTAGATCTTTTGTGAATGGTGGGATATAAATTCCTTATAAATAAATAAATACTCTTGCAATTAAGGGGTATGTTTACTAAACCGTCTTAATGTGCGCCCGGCGATAGTGTGCAGGCTGCCATAAAAGGAGTGGGCGTTTCAGTCTTAAAGTAGCAAAATGGGATTATCGCGCGATAACGCGCGCTGCTGCGCACATTAACGGGCTAAGCGCCGCTAAGCGCGTTAACACGCGGTAATCTTAAGTAGGTGCCCAGACATGCAAACACAGAAACAGAGGTGTAGTACAATGGTTAATACACTGACTGATGATACAGGGGTCATGAGTTTGATCCCCCAGTGTGCCTAATGCATAAGGCTGGCTGAGGCATCAGCTTTGACATGTAAGTATTGTTTCTTGAGGCATTTTATTTGTATTCTAATTATTGCTGCCAGCAAACACACCCTCACGTGCCATAACCTAAGGTGCCACATAAGGCACCCTATAAGGCACTCCATAGGGCACATTATAAAGTGCACTGTCTGCCATGGCACCCTATAATGTCCTCTATAGGGCACCCTAACTGTAACCATAAGGTACCTCAGAAGGCGCTTTATAGGGCACCCTATAAAGCGCCTTCTGAGGCACCTTATGGTTACAGTACTCTGAGGGTGTTTTTGCTGGCAGCACTAATGTACATTAAAAATTGACAATGCTCTGGATAGCCCTATCAAATAACCCCACTGTGGGTTTGAACCCATGACCTCTGGCTCCACAGGCAGTGAAGTAACCAGTGGGCTACAGCTATTAACAAGCCCCTGGCTGGCTACAGAAGGACTGCATGTCACCACACAAACAGTCTGCTGTGGTTACCAGGATAGGGTTAACCCACCAGTACCCATGATGCACTGCACATGCAAATCAGCAGTCTACAGATGATCACAAGATGGGGTATGCACCCTCACAGCACCTCGGCCTGGTAGGGGGAGCTGACCGTGTGCACCCCCACAGCACCTCGGCCTGGTAGGGGGTACTGACCGTGTATGTTACTGGTACAGAGTAGCTACAGACCGTCACATTGTGCGGGTACTGTGCTCACCCTGAGGGTGAGGTGGGGCACCCAGCACCAGGTCCACAGCACCTTTCATGGCTGAAATAGGCTATGCTGCAGGTCCCCATCAGTGCTAGTGTGTGTGATAGGTAGTTCCTGCAGACACATCTGTATTTCTCAGTCATGTCTAGCCCTTATGGGCTATGATGCACCCAAAATAGTGCATATCCTGTGTTGGTACCATGGTCACATGATGTAGGTGAAGGGGGGGTATTTGGAGCCATAGGTGGATTATGTACCACCACCCAACCCACTCTCTGTGGCTCAGGGTGGGAAACAGGATCTCCCACCAACAGAGCCACACTCTACCTCCCCGCAATGGTGGCAGTAGAGAGGACCATCATCCCCAGTCCTGCTGGGGAACAGACACCATATAGGGCAGGCAATGCAGATCTGTACACATCCATAAGGCAAGGCAGACAGAAGGCCTGGAAATGCTCAGCTGCCCTCCACCACTATCTGACATGCTCCAGCAGCAAGCCTCCAGCTGCTGCACCCTGCAAGATGTTCCATCCAGACACATACTAGCTGCAGACAGTCTGCTAGCTAGTCCATAGTGCATGTTTTTCTGGAGGAGATGCATGTACCCAGAACTGGGATGTCAGCATACACATCAAGCAGATAAGTCAGTGATTGGGCCCCAAAAGGGAACCATAAACATCACATGAGAGAAACACTATATAGCACTATGGGGGAAGCTAGCCATGCCGTGGTCACTGCTCAGTCAGGGTGAGAGTGACCTCCCAGCAGGACATGCTGTGGCCACCCTGTCCGTGCAGGTGGTTGTCAGGCACTACAATGTCCGAGCCATTGCCCTATGCCCTGTGCAGATGCATCCTGGCCAGGCCACCCTGTCCGGGCTATACTCATGGTACCTTGCTACTCATTACGCACATTGGCAGGCTTACACTGGCAACAGTGTGGGCTGAGGAAGGTGTTGGCAGACACCACACACTGGATAGACAAACACACGCTCCCACACCTATGCCAGCATTGTGCAAATATAGAGGCTCTTGGCAGCCCTGGCCACCGCACCAGTCCTGGGCAACAGTGCAGGCATGGCTATGGTACGCAATACTGTTGGGGTCACTCCCCAGGGTGATAAACACTGTCAGACATCAGACCTGAAGCACACTCCACAGACAGCAGAAAGGTTGCTATGATGCAGCTCAATCAGCAAATTGTGCTTAACCTAGGAATTGCTATCTGCCAGTAATCATAGCAACCGTTTGATAGGTGTGTACAATATTCCCAGGTTTAGGGTGGCATTGCTAAGGTATGCAAGTGCTAGTATTGGGAGATGCACGCAGGGCCCAACATCCTGCCTCTCCAGGAGGCTTTGGATAATGGAGCCTGTGGGTTGTGGTGTGTCTGCCCCTGTTGGCCGCTGCTCTAGGGCAGAGGTTCCCAACTCCAGTCCTGGTGGGCCAAACACTGTTCAGGTTTTCATGCTGTCCCTAATGAATATGCATGAGATACATCTGCATACCATGGGGGCGGTGCATAGACATGCAGCACAGCCGTGTTTATTAGAGGCAGCATGGAACCTGAATGGTGTTTGGCCCTCCAGGACTGCATTTGGGAGACTCTGCTCTAGGTAATGTGCATATTTATGGTGTCTGTGCTCTGTTGGGTAAAATGTAGGTTTATTGGGCATGTTTCTGTTATCTGCAATAAAGGTTCTGTCTGTATTAGCACGTTTTAGTAGTGGGTAAAATATGGGGACTGGGTTGGCAGGAACCACAGCTGGGACTTGAACCTGTGACCTTCTGCTCCTGAACACACTGCACCACCGTGTTGCCACAGAGATAGTGCATTCCCTGGAGATACCATGACTGTTTGTCAGACAGAGCCTGTCTGTTGCAGTGCACGGCACCCACCTAAGCAGGGCTAGGCCATGGTCTGCTCTGGGCAGCTGCCACTGCACCCTCCACCACCAGTACCCCTCTGCCACCATGCTGACATGCCCTTCTGCTGGTGGTGCTGGTGCTGCGCAGTCTCAGGCCATCCAGTGTGCGGGTAGGCGGCTGCCTATGGTGCGGGTTCTGGGGAAGGGATGCCTGCATAGCTGTCCACGCTTTCCTCCAGCACCGCCTGCCAATGTTCCGTGCCATTAGGGGTACCTGCTGGGTACTATTCCCTGTGACACCGTGGGAAGCACACTCTTGCCCATGTTGGGCCCTCAGCAGTTGCTGTCTGGCTGCTCTACTGTTTCAGCATTCCTATGGGCCAGCTAGGCATTACCCTAGTCCGCACTGTGCCCCAACTGCACCACAGCATGTGCTGCCTGCAGCCCTCTGTGTCCCCTTTTCCAGCATCTGTCCAGTTGCCCATTCCGACATGCCCGCCCTGCTGTTGTGGAACATGTGCACACCATAGGAAACCTGTCCAATGGAGAGGAAAACCCTGATCAGCGCAATTTCACTGTGGGCTCATTCACCTTGTATGGGAACAGAGCATAGACCCTTCCAAAATTCATATCTTTTTTTTGGAGCTTTCTTGGGGGTGTTTTTTGATGTTTCCCATTGATATCACTATTGCCCAGCTTGGTTATGTTTTTTTTACATTTTCTTCTGGTCATTTTCACTGTTTCTTTGCCCTTTTGTTCCGTGCACATGTATCACACTTATCACTTTTTTGTAGGTTTCCCTGGTTTTGCTGTACATTGCTGACGGAAATGGTTTCTTTTCCCTTTAAATCAGCTCTAACGCCAGGGTTTCACTGGCGTTAGTTTTCAGCCTCTGATTTCACAGTGTTAGTGTGCAGGGAGCCTCTCCCCTCCCACTCTCCGCCCATTGACCCTCTCTCTCCGCCCCTGGGGAGCCTTCCTCCGCCCTCCGGGAGCCTTTCTCCACCTTCAGCGCTCGTTTGCGCCTTAGCGTGCGATAAGGCGCCTTATCGTGCGATAACGTGGGAGAGCGCACGTTAAGACGGTTTAGTAAACATACCCCTAAATCAACATAGTGGCTAAGAGCTCCTTAATGTGGACTTGCTCATAGTGGATGGATTAGCGCTCCTGGGCAAGTCATACATATTCGGCAAGTTCCTTGCATTAATGACCAGAATCCTTGTGGAAGAATTCCAAAAAGGTGCCTATGTGGCTTTTATAAAATAGGCTTCCAGAACCAGCCCCAATAATACACAAATGTGTAAATATGTATGTATCTGCATATTTTATAAAAATTACAACTGCACTTCTGCTCCTCTCAGACCGCACCCTTGGGAATGCCTTTGCGCAAATTGCCTAAAAGTGGGTGCACTTTTTCTCTGCGCCTCCTTTTTGTGCACATCTGTGTCCTCAGTTTCATGCACAGAAAAAGGGCTTTTATAAAATCATCTTTACATGCTGAAAAAGCTTTTTGACATTATCTCCTAAACAATTTGACAGAACAGCTAAGTTTTTATGCAATTCTTACTCTATCTACCTTCTTGGCTGCTGGTACGGAGGGACATACTTGTATGCTTCCTAAAAAACCTGGTTTTCTTTTAAGAAAAAGCTCATAACTCTAAACTGGCACATGCCGCCTCATGTACTATGCATTAAGAATGAAATGCAATTGGAACATTAAATTGCAAATGAAAAAAATTCTAAATTTGAGTCCACACCATGTGTATGTGTCTGTTCTTCTGTCTCTTTATATTCTGCTGTTTCTAGGTAATGAAATTATTCTTTTTTTTGCCATATTAGAAGTTGCTATAAAATCCGCACACTAAATAAGTATTTCCAAGCCATCTACCAAATCAGTCGCATGAATACAGCAGTATTACAAGGGCTGTGTGAGTGGTGCGACCACAGAGGGCGCCATTATAGTTTCACAAAAATTAAATTACACAAACTTTAAATGTAAACCTGACAAAGTCAACTGTGTGTTTATGTGTTTTTTTTGGGGGGGGGGAGGTTTAGCTAGAAGACCTATGTGAAGTTGGAAATATTTTTGACTAAAGTATTAAACAAACAATTGATAAGGCCCAATGGGGGGGGGAGCACCAGATTTGTGAGTTGCACAGGGTACAGTGGAGGCTTGGTACAGCGCTTCATTGAATATATTTCATTTTGGTATGACTATAATGCATGTAGAGATTGTTTGCAGGAAAGGAGCCGTTAAAGGCCACAAGGTCTTTTTCTACTGTCATGTTTTATGTTAAAGTCTAGTTACCACTATTGCATCTGACTTGTGTGTGTTTCTTTTTTTTTCAGGATCTTATGTCCTTTTCTCTTAAAGATGGTGAGTTTCCTTTTTCCTGTAATTTACCCCAGGCCTTGACAAACATTCCTTGGATTTAGGAGCCAGTGGCTAACTGCTCTCGCAACTTCCGCATCATTCCTATTGAAGAGTGGGCTGGAGGGGAAGAAGTACTGGGTTCTCTCGCCAAGGTCTACTGCAGCCCCTTAAAGGCGTAATCTACTAAGGCTATATTTCCTATTTACACTCTAGGGAGTTAGGCGATTACACTGCTGTCGAATGTTGAGTATAATTAATGAGAACACGCATAACTGTGTAATTCCCCGACATGCAGGAAAAGCCAGGGTGGAAGACAGTGCAGCAAACACTCTGGGGGAACCTCCCTGAGATATAAAATTGGTCTGTAACCCAGTAGGAAGAGGTGGGCCAGAGCAGTTGTCTATGGGTGAATAGGACACATGTAGTTGAGTTGCAGCGCGCACCTCTTAGCATGCGCGTCTCACAGTGCCCAAAGTCCTCTTCTGTTCTCATGAGACTGGGTTTCAGGCACAGCACGACTGAAATGAGGGAGGTGCAGGGTGGAAGGTGTACCTGGAGGAAGGATGCCTGCGAGGCAGGAGATGAGGAAGAGCACGTCTGTAGGAGAGCTAGTAGAGGGAAAGGCAAGCTGGGGGAGTGGAAGGGGAGGTGTGCAAGGGAAGGAGGAGGGAATTGAAAAGAAAGTGGAAGGGGGGAACTGACAGGGGTGAGTGTTGAAGGGATGATAAAGAGGGAAGGAGCTCTATATGGGATAGAGGCAGCAGGTGTGGCGGAAAGAGCGCAGTGGCTGAAGATAGATTTAAAAAAATCAAATACAAAAGTTCTATAAAAAAGTGTGTTTTCAATGATCACTTAAGTACTTTGCTACAAAATTTTCACTCATTGCAGTGATAGTGTTGAGGCACCATGTTTGATACAGAATTTATAGCACTGTGCTTAACTGTTCACAACAAATTAAAACATCAATTAAAACATTTCTTTTTAGCATGTGAGAGGTGAACAGGATATAAGTAGTTTGAGGCATTTGCTCCCAGAAGTATTCAGAATAATTTGTCTTACTATTTTGTTGTAATGTATTAGTGTTTCTATATATTTCTAAGAATGTTGAAATACTGCATAAAAAATTATAGCAATTGCTTTTGCATAATTTTGCATAACTGAGGTGTACCTATTCTTTATCTATGGGACTTAATGTAGCAAATCAGACCCTTAATGCACTGTTGCTTCACCCTTGGCCCAGGTCCCCACCCTTCTCTCGTTCAGTACCCTCCATCCTTTTCTGTCCCTATTCCCCCTCCAGTTTCTCTTTCTCAACTCCATGCTTCCTACCATGGCCCTACCAGCCCCTCTCTCTCTCTTTTTCTCACACTCCTTCCAACCCTCATCCCCACCAGTCTTACCTACACCCTCCAGCAAGCCATCCTTCTCCCTACTTCTGCCTCTCTCTCCCATCGGAGCTCGACTGGGGTTCCCACCCCCAAAATCTCCAGTTTTTATTCAATTTATCTCCTCTTACCTTTCTTGCAGTGCACAGTTTACTTCACACGTCACATCCCCCCCTCGCCCCCGAATTGCTGTTGAGAGGAAATTTGTCCTTAAGCAGCTTGGTATTTCTTAGTTGGCCAGTGGCCCTCTGTTGCTTTAGTTGTTCACTCTTCTTGTTATAGCACCGTAGCTGTTAGTGAGTTTGGGCCATGTGGGTACCTAAATTATTGCTCTGTTCTCACAAATCTGTAATACAAGCATAGGAATTCAGTGCCTGAATGGAAAGAAATGTACAGTAGTAGCTGTAGCAAGTAAAGACATTTGGGGCAGAAAATTCTGAGGTGCCACGAGGTAATATCTAGGCAACCTGGCTTTTCAAGCCCTGAGTCTCTTAATGTGGTATGGCAACATTTGTATGTTTGGAATTATCTTTGCCATTATCTATGATTTCTGTTTTATATTCTATGATTTTATTTTTTATCATCTTTGCTTAGGTCAACTGTAAATTTAAGATTATTTCTGTGTTCCGATATTTTTATTAATATTCCATTAAGAAAAACAAAATAATAGTAGTAGTAATCTGCCACCCATTCTCTGTACAGTGAAGGTACAAACCGTATGCACCTGGCACTTTGAGGACCTGGCCTGATTCATTTCTGTTTACCCACATTCTCGTGTTTCCTATACAGACGAACTAGTTTCTACCACATGCTTTCATTTATGTCCAAATTGTTATTCCTGAGCGTGTAACCAGTCTAGTCCCGGACTTCTGAGTTCCCTATCTCATCCAGCAGCTTGGAGACTGAGAAAACTCCTCCTTTTTATGATGTCACCGGTATATCCATTCGGAATCCGCCTCCTTGGATCAGTTACCTCAGTCTCCAAGCAGCTGGATAGATAGGAGCCCGAAGGCTCGGGCTCACTGGAGAAGCAATTAAGGCTATTTTTAGTAGGCTGGGAAAGAAAATTAGTTCCTTTTAGTCTTTCATCCATTCTGTGCCTTTAAATTTGCTGCAGCCGCCTTTCTCTTCCTTTTCCTAACCCTCCCCCCCCTCCACCTTACCGGCGAGTTTTTTTCTCCTGCTTAGTCTGCCTGAGAAAGGGGTGATAGTCTACAGTTGCCACTACCGGAACAGTCAGCCTCTTTATCGGGGGGGTCAGCTCCGGTGCGGAAGCCTTGCCAGCACCACACAGAAGCTTGCCTGTTCGTGTGCTGGCAGGCTCGGGACCACCGCGCTCAGCGGATCGGACGTGCGGGTGTGTTCCTGGTTGCAGCAGACTCTTCCTCGGACCGGCGGAACGCGAGCCCGGTGAGTCTACTGCTGGCCGGTGAGCGGGCATCCTTATTTGGGGAAGGGCCTTTCCTGAGCGGTCCTCCAGTTTAGTCCTCCACATCCGGGTAGTGCACCTCCTCCTGCAGCACGGAGACTGGACCAATCAGAATCCTTTTCTCAAGACATATCCTGCTGGAGCTTCCCTCGGCCCCCCAGTGTGTCCAGTCTCCGTGCAGCAGGAGAACGTGTGAGCCTGGTGCTGGGCTCACTTAGTGCTTTTGGGTTACCCTAGTTAGTGTTAGGGGGTTTCTATTTTATTTTGTCTCTGTGGTATAATTTTGCTTTTCTTTTTTGGGTAGCTGTCCCTTTAATTTCTCACCTTCAGTGTCTGCGGGGGGGCCGATTGAGGAGCCAAGCCTGCACTTTCCTTCTCCCGGCCGTCTGTACGGGGGCTGAAGGCAGCGACGCTGTGGATCTCCCTCCTGGACTGTACGGAGGTGCGATCTTGATTGGCAGCCCTGTTTCTGGCTCTGCACGCTGGCTGTAATCTGCTCACAGCTATAGCGTGCTGCTGCCTGCCATTAGCTATATTCCCGTGGCTCCGGGCTGTCTGGCAGTGCTCCCTTCATTTGGCGTTTCGTCGCCGTTCGGCCCTCCGAGGTTAAGGGGTGAGTTTTGCAGGTCAATTTCTTTTGTTTTTCTTTTGCGGGGTTGCTGATCGCGTGGTTCCGTTTTTTATTTTTCCCGACGTTTTCTTTCTTCTCTCTACAGGGCCGGCAGCCATTTTGTTCTTTTCCCGCTGTTTTTATCGGGTTCCTGGGCTCTCTCAGTTAAGGCTTTCAGTGGGGGTCGGCAAGATCCTTGTTCCTGGGCTTTGCTTTCCTGAGGCTGGTGGGTAAAAAAAAAAAAAAAAAAAAAAAAAGATATCCTATTCACAGGTCTTGGTCCCATTGTGTTGCTTGGGTGGGCCTTGATTGCTGCTGGGACCTCGTGATCCCCCGGCTCCATGTCTTCCAGGCCGCAATGCCTGGTCTGTGGGTCCCGCAGAGGGGCTCTGTCGGATTCAGGAGTTTGTAAAAGTTGCGCGTCAGTCTCTCCTGATTTTGAGCCACCAATTGAAGACAAATCTCTGCAGGGCACTGATCCGCCTGCCCTGCAAATGGACGCGGAGGTGTCCCCTGGTCCTCCGGCTCCCCTTTCCCCAGTGGCGTCCAGGGGGCAGGGGATGCTCTTGTCCGAGCCTATCTCTACAGCTTCCTCGTTTGATTTTTCACCTGATTTTGTCCTTTTAGTGCATCAGGCTTTTCGCTTGGGCCGTCTGGGTAAGCTGTCAGACGCCGGACCTTCTCAGTCGCCCCTGCTTTCATGTTTGGCTGAGGAAGGCCAGCGGACGGTCTCCAAACCTCCTAAGCGCTCGCGACTCGCCTTTGGGAGTGACGACGTCGACTGGCCAGACCCGGAAATAACGGTAGGGGCCGACGACGTGGTTGACGAGCTGGAAGAGGGGGAAATACCCGATCCCGAGGACCAGGCTCGGATCATTCGCGTGTTTCGCAGAGAGGAATTAGTTCCGTTGATTACGGAGTCTCTGCGGGAGCTTAATTTGGCCTCAGTTTCTTCGGTGGAGGAGGAAGGTCTGGAGGATCCTCTCATACAAGCCGTCCGTGATTCTCAGGTAGTTTTTCCTGTGCATCGCGTGGTAGCGTAGATGATTCAGACTGAGTGGGATCAGCCCGAAGCCGGTTTGAAGGGTATTCGTACGATGAACCGGTTGTATCCTTTAGCAGACAAGGATAAGGATAGGTTTAAGTCGCCGCGCGTTGATGCCCTGGTATCCGCAGTTACCAAAAAGACCACGATTCCTGTCGAAGGTAGCGCGGCTTTGAAGGATTCTCAGGATAAGAAAGTGGATGGCTTGTTGAAGCAGGCCTTTGAAACTAATGCCTTGGCTCTGCAGGCGTCGATTTGTGGAGCCTGGGTGGCTAGGGCCTGTTTAAGATGGGCTCAACGGTTAGGGCATGACCCCGGCTTAGACCAGGATAAATTGTTGGAAGCGACCCGTTTGGAATCTGGTTCAGCGTACTTGGCAGATGTTCATTATGATTTGATTAGAACATTGGCTAATAGTATGGCCTCTCTGGTTGCGGCTCGCAGGTCGATTTGGTTGAGGAATTGGGCCGCTGACGTTTCGTCTAAGTCCCGCCTCAGTAAGTTGCCTTTTAAGGGAAAGTTGTTGTTTGGCGAGGATCTGGATAAGCTGGTGAAAGATCTGGGGGACTCGAAGGGGGGTCGCCTGCCAGAAGACAAGCCAAAGCCTGGTCGTTTTTCTTCGGGCCCTCGTGGTCTGTCTCGGGACTTTCGGCGGTTTCACTCTTCCCATTTGTGGAGTTCCCAGCGCGGTAGATTTGGGTACCGCTCTCAAGTCTTTCGTGGCTTCCGGGGAGCCGGCAGAGGGTTTTCCGCGGCCGCCTCTTCGCCTTCTTCCTCTTTCTCCCGAAAGCCGCAATGACGCCAGGTGGCTTCCCGGGGCCTGTCCAGTTATCGGTGGGCGGCTCCGGGATTTTCTTCCTGCCTGGTCTCGGATAACTTCGGATCAGTGGGTGTTTGAGGTGATCCGGGACGGCTATGCCCTGGAGTTTGCTCGTCCTCTTCGCGAGTCCTTCGTCCTTTCTCCCAGCAGAGGTCCTCTCAAGGAGGCGGCGATTCGTGTGACTTTGGATCGTCTTATCGCCCTGGGGGCAGTGGTTCCCGTCCCGGCGGCGGAGCGCGGGCTGGGACGCTATTCTATTTATTTCGTGGTGCCAAAGAAAGATGGCTCCCTCCGTCCCATCCTAGATCTCAAGGGCGTCAATCGTTGTCTCCGCGTGCCTCATTTCCGTATGTAAACCCTGCGATCAATCATCATTGCGGTGCGTCAGGGGGAGTTTCTCACTTCCCTAGATCTGTCCGAGGCTTATTTGCACATTCCTATTTGGGTGGTGCATCAGCGTTTCCTGCGTTTCGCGTTCCCATAGGGGTACTTTCAGTTTCAAGCCCTGCCCTTCGGTTTAGCAACGGCTCCGCGTACTTTCACCAAGGTCATGGTGGTGGTGGCCGCGGCCTTGCGCAAGGAGGGCGTTCTCGTCCACCCCTATCTAGACGATTGGTTAATTCGAGCAAAGTCCGCGGAGGAGAGCGTGCTGGCTACCCAGAGGGTGGTGTCTCTTCTGCAGTCTCTCGGCTGGGTGGTCAATGTGAAGAAAGGTCACTTAGTGCCGACGCAGTGTCTCGAATATCTCGGCGTTCAGTTCGACACCGCGAGAGGTTTAGTTTGCTTACCTCCCCGGCGTGTCCAGGTCTTGCTCGGTCTCGTGTGCTCCTTCCTCGGGATGCCCGCTCCTTCGGCTTGGTGGTACCTGCGCCTTTTGGGAACAATGGCGGCTACTCTAGAGGTGGTCCCTGGGCCAGATTTGACATGCATCTGCTCCAGCGGGCCCTGTTGCGTTGTTGGTCAAACCAGACGGATTCGCTCAGCAGGCGATTTGCCTTGCCCGATCCGGGTTTGTCGGGCGCTACAGTGGTGGAGGTGCCCCTGCACATTGCAAGCGGGTCTTCCCCTGGAACAGCCTCGGTGGGTGCCGGTGATAACGGATGCCAGTCTGCTCGGCTGGGGAGCCCACTGCGAGGGTTGTTTTGCGCAGGGGACCAGGAAGCCTCCTCGTCGATCAACCGACTCGAGCTTCGGGCGGTGAGGAGAGCGCTGGGGGCCTTCGAGACGACTCTTCGAGGTCGAGCGGTCCGGGTGCTCTCGGACAATTCGGCGACGGTAGCATACATCAACCGTCAGGGCGGAACAGGCAGTGTGGCTTTGGAGGACGAGGCCGACCTGTTATTCCAGTGGGTCGAGCCTCGTCTGTCGGCGTTTTCGGTGGCGCATATCGCGGGAAAGGACAATGTCATGGCCGATTTTCTCAGCAGGGTGCAGGTGGATCCCGGAGAGTGGGAACTGCACCCGCAGGTTTATGCGCAGATAGTTCGCCGGTGGGGTCCTCCACTAATGGACCTCATGGCGACGTTTCAGACGGCAAAGACAGGCAGGTTCTTCAGCAGGCGCAAAGAGCACATGTCCGAGGGGTTAGACGCCCTCATTCAGCCGTGGCCAACGGACGGGCTTCTCTACGTTTTTCCACCATGGGCCTTGATCGGCAGGGTGATTCAGCGCATCGAGGCGCATTGCGGTCTGGTGCTCCTAGTGGCTCCGGATTGGCCCAGACGTCCTTGGTATGCGGATCTGGTTCGCCTGCTCGACGGGCTTCCCTGGAGGCTTCCCGTCCTGCCGGATCTGCTGATTCAGGGACCCCTGCGGATGCCTCACGTGGGTCGATTCTCGCTTACGGTTTGGCCATTGAGAGGACTCGTTTAAGGAAGAAGGGTTATTCTTCAGCGGTTATATCTACTTTGCTACGATCTCGCAAATCGTCCACTTCCCTCACATATGTGCGTGTGTGGCGCATCTTTGAGGACTGGTGTTCGCACCGTGGAATTCGGGCGGCGACGGCTTCTCTTGCCATGATTCTCAGTTTCTTGCAGGACGGTTTTGATAAAGGCTTGGCAGCCAGTTCCTTGAAGGTTCAGCTAGCGGCTCTGGCGTGTTACAGAGGTAAAGTACTCGGGGTCTCTCTGGGGTTGCACCCTGACGTCCAACGGTTTCTGAAGGCCGTTTTCCATCTTCGACCATCCCGCAGGGTTCTCATTCCTCCTTGGGATCTCAATATAGTGCTGCAAGCTTTGGCTAGTCCGCCCTTTGAACCGCTGCGGCGGGCATCCGTCAAGGATCTGACCCTAAAAACTGTCTTTCTCGTGGCCATTTGTTCGGCAAGGCGCATTTCGGAGCTGCAAGCGCTTTCCTGTAGGGAACCGTTCTTGTCTTTTTCTAAGGATCGAGTGGTGTTGCGACCTGTTCCGTCTTTTCTTCCGAAAGTGGTGTCTTCTTTCCATCTGAATCAGTCCGTTTTTCTGCCAGTGTTTCGTTCTAACTCTGCGGCGGCGTCGGATGCGGGTCTGCATCGTTTAGATGTTCGACGGGTTTTGCGACGCTATTTGAAGGTTTCGGAGCCTTTCCGCAAGTCGGATCGCTTGTTTGTCCTTTTTGGCGGTCCACGGAAAGGAGAAGCAGCGGCTAAGTCGTCTATTTCTCATTGGATCAAAGAGGCGATTTCCTCCGCTTATCTGGTGCAAGGACGTGCGGTTCCTTTGGGTTTGCAGGCTCATTCTACCAAAGCGCAAGCGACGTCGTGGGCTGAGCATTCTCTGGTTCCTCCGGTTGAGATTTGCAAGGCGGCTACTTGGTCCTCTCTCCATGCGTTCAGCAAGCACTACCGCTTGGACGTGCTGGCCGCTCGGGATTCGTGCTTTGGGTCGGCGGTTTTGCACGCCGGATTGCAGGGTCCCGCCCGTTCTTCACTGCTCTGATACATCCTGGATGTGGAGGACTAAACTGGAGGACCGCTCAGGCAATGATAATTACACTTACCTGGTAATTGTAGTTCCTGGAGGGTCCGGTTTAGTCCTCCTTCCCTCCCTTTTTTGCTATCTTACTGCCTTCCTCCGGCGCGCTCTTGTATGGGCGACGGTGATTCCTCTAAGTCATGTTAGTGAAATCCTTCCGGTGAGGGTTTCGGGGATTCTCCGTATTTTTCGGTGCCGTCACTTTTCTCTCTTTGCTCGGTTGCTCGCGGCGGTCTCCGGTTGCCGGCAGAAGCAATCTGCAGGGTATTGGCTTCCTCATTTGGGGAGGGGGTCATTGTAACAGTTGGGAGGTTTAATTATGATAAGGTTTTCTGTCTTTAATGTTATCTTTCTTTAAGTCTGCTTTGTTACTAGTTCACTGGGGGGCTGAGGGAAGCTCCAGCAGGATATGTCTTCAGAAAAGGATTCTGATTGGTCCAGTCTCTGTGCTGCAGGAGGAGGTGCACTACCCGGATGTGGAGGACTAAACTGGACCCTCCAGGAACTACAATTACCAGGTAAGTGTAATTATCATTTCTCTCACGGAGCGCTGTGTTCTTGGCGCGCATTTTCAGTGCGACGGGCCTAGCTGCGTGGCGCTCACGCGCGGGAACGCCGCTGCACAGGGGGATAATTTCTTCATCTCCCGGTGAGGGCCTCTTGCCTCAGGCTTGGTTCCTTTTGTCTTTCCCTACCAAAGGGGTATTTTATTTTCTTTCCTTTTCTTTTGTGTGAGGTTTGTAAAAAAAAAAAAACGGCGTTAAGCCGCGCGGCCTGCAGCACATCCTGAGACCATTTATTTTTTCTTTTCCTCTGCCTGCATTTTTAGTTCTCAGGGGCCATGCCATCTAAGCCACTTTGCTTGGTATGTGGCATGAAGAAAGGCTCTGCATCAGGAATTTGCAAGTCTTGTGCTAGAGAGACTGTGGACATGGATTCTGGTGAAGAGCAGGGTGTAGGTCCGGTGGCAGAGATGGAGCCCTTGGAACCTCAGTCTCAGGAGGGGGACCAGGGAGAGCCGGTGGCGGGGCCTTCTTCTGGCTCTACCGCTCCTCTTCCTCAGACTTCTTTGCCAAAGGATTTGGCAGCAATTTTTTCTAAGGAGTTTGTTGCCCTTCTCCAACATACTTTCTTAGCCCCTGCGCAGCAGCAGCCGATGCCTGCAGCCGCGCTCAGAAGAGTTACCTGCGGAGGATTCGTTGGCCTCAGAAGGGTCCTTTCCTGAGGAGGAGACTCCCAGTGGGGAGGTACAGGAAGAAGAGCTGGAGGAAGGCGAGCTGTCCGAGCGTGAGGAGCAGGCTAGGGTGGTACGCGTCTTCAGGAAGGAAGAGCTACCGGCGCTCATTGTAGAGGCGTTAAAGGTCTTAAATATGCCGGCTCCGGGCCCAAGCGAAGACGAGACCCTGGAAGACCCTCTCTTGCAGGTGTTCAGAAAGACTCAGAGAGTGTTCCCGGTACATAGGGTGTTCCGGGAGATGATTCAGGAGGAGTGGAACCTACCGGAGGCCCCTCTGAAGGGTTCCAGGGTCATGGGCCGTCTCTATCCCTTACTAGATCAGGATAGGGAAGTTTTTAAGTCGCCTAAAGTTGATGCGGCCGTTTCGGCGGTCACCAAGAAGACCACTATCCCGGTGGAAGGTGCGGCGGCCCTCAAAGATTCCCAGGATAGGAAGTTGGATGTGTTGTTGCGTCAGGTGTTTGATGTGAATGCGCTCTCGCTGCAGGCGGCTATTTGCAGTGCGTGGGTCGCTAGAGCCTGCCTTCGGTGGTCTCAGAGCCTGCAGGGCAATGCAGAGGCGGCTGAGTCTGCGGAGGGCACCAGGTTGGAGTCGGGCGCTGCCTACCTGGCGGACATTCAGTATCATCTTATGCGTGGTTTGGCTAAGAGCATGGCGTCGGCGGTGGCAGCTCGACGGTATTTGTGGCTGCACAATTGGGCGGCGGATAGCTCTTCTAAGGCCAGATTGAGCAAGCTTCCTTTTAAAGGTCGTCTATTATTTGGAGAGGACCTAGAGAAATTGGTTAAGGACTTGGGGGAGTCCAAGGGGGGTAAGTTGCCCGAAGACAGGCCCAAACAGAGCCGGCCTTTTCCGGCTGGCAGGGGGCAACAGCGCGATTTTCGCCGTTTTCGCTTCCAAAGATTTAATACCGGTCAAAGGGGGCGTTCCTCTTTCCGTGGTCAGAGTTTCCGTGGATTTCGGGGAGCAGGACGGGGGTTCGGTCCCTCGTCCTCCTCTTCCTTCACTGCCAAAAAGCAATGAGATACGGGGGACCCGGGCGCCCTTGCTGCCGGTAGGAGGGCGGTTGCAGGAGCTTTATGCTGCCTGGGTCCGGGTAACGTCCGATCAGTGGGTGCTCCAGGTTATTCGAGAGGAGTACGCACTGGAGTTCCTTCGGCCGGTAAGGGATGCTTTCGTTCAGTCACCCGGCAGGTCGCCCGGCAAAAGGGCGGCTCTGCGGGAGACGGTCCGAAGGTTACTGCAGCTCAGGGCCATCGTTCCTGTCCCACCAGACCAAAAAGGCGGCAGTCGCTACTCCATCTATTTCGAAGGATGGGGGAATACGGCCGATCCTGGATCTCAAGGAGGTGAATCGTTGCCTTCGGATCTCGCATTTCCACATGGAGACGCTTCGCTCCGTCGTGGTGGCGGTATAAAAGGGAGAATTCCTTACCTCTCTAGACCTGTCGGAGGCTTATCTTCACATTCCGGTTCGCGGTTCCGTTCGGCCACTATCAGTTCCGAGCGTTGCCATTCGGTCTGGCGACAGCCCCACGCACATTTACGAAAGTTATCGTGGTGGTCGCGGCTGCTCTAAGGAAGGAAGGCGTCTTAGTCCACCCGTATCTGGACGATTGGTTGATTCGTGCGAAGTCCCGGGCCGAGAGCGTGTCGCCCACGTCTCGGGTGGTAGCCTTTCTGGAGGAGCTCGGTTGGGTGGTCAATGTGGCCAAGAGTCACTTGGAGCCCTCCCAGAACCTGGAATATCTGGGAACTCGTTTCGATACGCGCGCCGGCAGGGTGTTCCTGACGGTGGATCGAGCGCGGCGCCTTCGGAAATTGGTGCACCATTTTCTTCGATACCAGGCGCCATCGGCGTGGCATTATCTACAGTTGCTGGGTACGATGGCGGCAGCCATAGAGATGGTCCCGTGGGCGAGAGCTCACATGCGGCCTTTGCAGAGGGCGTTACTTCGTCGCTGGTCTCATCAGCGAGATCCTCTCTCGCGGAGGTTGCCCTGCCCGGAGGAGGCGCAGCGGTCTCTTCGGTGGTGGTTGCGCCCCCAGTCGTTGGAGTGCGGCAGGTCTCTGGATCCTCCGCTCTGGATTCCGGTGATGACGGACGCCAGTCTGACGGGCTGGGGCGCTCACTGCCAAGGCCGGTTCTCGCAGGGACAGTGGATGGTCCAGGAGCGGAGCTGGTCCATCAACCGGCTGGAATTGCGAGCGGTGACACTTGCATTGCGATCCTTTCAGAGCCTGCTGCGCGGCAAGGCGGTTCGTGTGTTTTCCGACAATGCCACCGCGGTGACCTATGTCAACCGGCAGGGAGGCACCAGCAGTGCCCTGCTCGAGGCCGAGGCCGGAACCCTGTGCGATTGGGCGGAGACGAATCTTCTGGATCTGTCCGCGGCGCATGTCGCGGGGGTGGACAATGTACAGGCCGACTTCCTCAGTCGCGTTCAAGTAGAACCGGGGGAATGGATTCTGCATCCCGAGATCTTCGAGATGATAGTGCGCAGATGGGGTGTGCCGGTGATGGACCTCATGGCCACCTTCACGTCGGCAAAAGTCGGAAGGTTCTTCAGCAGAAGACGAGAAAGAATGTCAGAGGGCTTGGATGCTCTCACTCAGGAGTGGCCGGACGGACATCTGCTGTATGTCTTCCCTCCGTGGGTCTTGATCGGAAGAGTAATTCAGCGGATAGAGCGGTTCCGGGGTCGCGTGATCCTCATAGCCCCGGATTGGCCTCGCAGACCTTGGTACGGAGATCTGGTACGCTTGCTCGTGGCGCGTCCTTGGAAGCTTCCTCTTCGGCCGGATCTGCTGTCGCAGGGGCCTCTCCTCATGCCTCACGTGGATCGATTCTCGCTTACTGCCTGGCTCTTGAAAGGGCGAGGTTAACGGCTCGGGGTTACTCCACGGCAGTCGTTTCCACTCTTTTGAGGTCTAGGAAGCGTTCCACCTCACTGGCTTATATCCGTATTTGGCGAGTCCTTGAGGCTTGGTGTGTAAGTAGGCGCTGCGAGCCGCTCAAAACTTCCGTTTCTCAGATCTTGGATTTCCTTCAGGATGGGCTAGATAAAGGATTGGCGGTGGCATCGTTGCGAGTGCAGGTGGCGGCTTTGTCCTGCTATAGAGGAAAGATACGAGGGCAGGCACTCGGGAGTCATCTGGGTGTTAAGCGTTTTCTGCGAGCTGGGTCACTGCTGAGGCCTCCAGCCAGGCCCGTCGTTCCTAAGTGGCACTTGCCATGGGTTTTGGACGCGCTAGAACAGGCGCCCTTCGAACCTTTGTCCCAAGCGTCTCAAGGACCTCACTTTGAAGGTAGCATTTCTGGTGGCTATTTGTTCGGCTCGACGGGTATCGGAGTTGCAGGCGCTCTCCTGCAAGGAGCCTTATCTATCGTTCTTTCCATCAAAAGTGGTGTTACGCACGGTGCCGGCTTTTCTCCCGAAAGTAGTTTCTCCTTTCCACGTGAATCAACCGATTTCTTTGCCTGTCTTCTCGAAGGGCGCACAGGCGTCTGGTTCGGGGGAGCGTCACCTCTTAGATGTGCGAAGGGCGCTACGGAAGTACCTTCAGCGCACGGCTGACTTTCGTAAGTCGGACAGACTTTTTATCCTTTTCGCGGGATCCAGAAAGGGGGAGGCGGCCTCCAAGGCATCCATCGCGAGATGGATTAAGGAGGCCATAGCGTCCGCCTACATATTGCGAGGTAAATCAGTACCGGAAGGGCTTCGAGCTCATTCTACTAGGGCACAAGCCGCGTCTTGGGCGGAGGTGCGCTTGGTTCCTCCGGTGGAAATTTGCAAAGCGGCGACTTGGTCGACGCTGAATTCCTTTGTGAAGCATTACCGCCTAGATGTCCAGAGGGCGGATGAGACTTCTTTTGCCTCGGCAGTTCTGCAGGCGGGTCTTCCGGGGCCCTCCCAGGTTTAAGGTTTTCACTGCTCTGGTACATACTCAGAGGTCCGGGACTAGACTGGTTACACGCTCAGGAAGGTGAAATTAGACTTACCTGCTAATTGTTGTTCCTGGAGTGTAGTCTAGTCCCGTATCCCGCCCCAGTGTTTTGTAAATCTAGATTGGGCTGCTGAGATGAGCTCGATAACAGGTAAGAATTTTTTCTTTGCTTGTCAGGCTGTTTGTAATGGCAGGTATCTTAGAAGTTAACAAATCAATAAATCTATAGATAAAAGGGGGCTTTCCTTTGCTAGTCTTCCTGTAGTGGGTCTCCTGGTGCGGGTCCTCCTTTCTTTGGAAGGGGAAGGTAGCCTGCGGCGTTTACAGTCACAGCCGGGTGCAGAGCGGGTTTTGTTCTGCAGGGGCTTGTTCCCCTTTGTTTAGGGGTTCTTTAGTTCTGTTGTAATTAAGTGCATTGCTTCTCCTGTGCTTCTCTTACTTGTGTCTCCGGTGAGTCTGCTTTGTCAATAGGTTACTGATCCAAGGAGGCGGATTCCGAATGGATATACCGGTGACATCATAAATAGGAGGAGTTTTCTCAGTCTCCAAGCTGCTGGATGAGATAGGGAACTCAGAGGTCCGGGACTAGACTGGCTACACTCCAGGAACAACAATTAGCAGGTAAGTCTAATTTCACCTTCCAGTGGTTCAATATCACTTTTATAACCACTGCTACTAAGAAGTCCAATAAAGCAGAATCGGAATTTGATTCTCCATGGCACTATACACATCAGGAGAGGTTTCTGGAAACCTAATATCTGTGTAAGCTTTCCCCAGACTGCCAACCAAAACCTTGCAGGTTGGAACTTTCTTACAGCAACTGAGGCAAAGAAGCATAGAAACATAGAAAAATGATGACAGAAAAAGACCACATGGCCTATCTAGTCTGTCCTTCCATATCAACAACTACAACAGTCCCTTTTTTTCCTTTAGAGATCCTCTGTGTTTGTCCCATGCTTTTTTTGAATTCAGATACTGCCCTCATCTCTACCACCTCCACTGGGAGACTATTCCACGGATCCACCACTCTTTCCGTAAAGAAATAGATCTCCAGGAACAAGCAGGAATGAGTCTTCACATATGGGTACGTCGGTACCGACGGAGCCTGCACGAGAATGCTGCCCAGCTTCCAACCAGAAAACTTTTGGCAGCATCCCTCGCGCCTGCGCAGTGACTTCCCGCCTTCTCCACAGCCTCTCTTCAGTTTTCGTTTTTCCGCGGAGCCGGCAGGACGTCCTCCTGTCACCGCAGAAACTTTTCTTTTTAATTACTTTACTTACTTTAGTTTTTGTTTTCTTGTGGTCGCGGCTGTATTTCCTGCTGCCACCGGTATCGCCGGTGGATTTTTGACTAAATTCTGAGAAACTTTTCTTCAGTTTTTTTGCCTTAACTTCTTGGGCCTACTAGGCCTTTTCATTATGGAGCCTTCTTTTCCTAAGAAGTGCATTCGATGTGGAAACACCTGTTTCTTTTTAGACACCAATAGCTATTGGTGTCTCAACTGTGTGGGTCCTGACCCTTTTTCCCCTGACTTGTCAGGAGATAATTTTGTGAAGAAACCTTCAGTATTTAGTTTCCCTCGATACCGTTTTTTCCTCGGCAGTGAGGGTACCCGGTTTCTCTACTTCACAGGATCAGGTAACCCAAAAACAGTCTGTTAAGACTAGTCAATGCTTGAGTGGTATGTCCCATGCCCAGCATGGTGACGGCTCCGGCCTTACCCTCAAGAATCCATTGGCATTACCCCTGCGGGAGTCTTCGGGCTCCAAAGCGTTAAAGGGGTTTCAGGATGTTCCTGGGGCTCACCCCTCACAGAACATGCCTGAGCCATGCGCGGGGGTGATATCCACTTCGAGCGGTACCGAGCCTCCGGCATCGGCACCGGTGTCGAGTATTTCACTCTTCACCAGGGATCGTCATCGGGCATCCTCGGTACCTTCGGGACCGATCGATACGCACCGCATTGACTTCCCTCAATCTCAGCCATGCTCCGGGACGGTACCGGCGTCGATCGGTTCCGATACCCTGGCATCGGCATCGAGATGGACCGCCTTTGCAAGAGGTGCTCATTGGGTATCCTCGGTACCGTCGGTATCGATCGATGTAACCCAGGCTGCCTTGGTGGTATCCGCATCGCCGATACTGCCACCGGCGTCGGAACCCTCGCGACATGCATCGATAGCCTCGCTTCCTCCGATGCCGAGTCTTGAGCCGATATCTAGTGTCGAGGACTGCGTACCGACGCGTCCCGGAACCGACTCCTGTCGATTCCAGATAGGCAGTTCCGAAGATCCTAGCCATAACTCCCTTATGATCTCGGTACCACTGCAGCAGTTCCCGATGGCGACTTCACCTGCTAATCCTGTATCAGTATCGATGTCGATGCCTGTTCTTGCACCGATGCCTAGTTTGGAACCGATACCTGGCATTGGTGCAGTACACTGTGAGTCCTCTGGTGCTCAGGCTCTTTCTTTAGCCTTACCAGGGATGGTTCCCATTGGAGATCAGTCTTTTCAGGCTTTTCTCCTGTATATGGCAACCTTTCTTAATATTTCTATCCCTGGTTGTGATCCTACCCATGGCTCACCGACACAAATGCAAAATATAAAGCTTCCCTTACATCCTGCTCTGCAGGATCTCCTCCTCAGGGTCTGGAAATCGCCCTTACGACTTCCTCTAGTTTCTACAGACATTGAGGTTCGGTACCGGGTGCCACCCTCTCCAGGGTTCCAAAAGCCTCAACTTTCTCATCGTTCCCTTGTAGTGGAATCGGCACTGAGGAAAGTTAAGAGCAAGAAGAAGCATTCTTCTTATCTGCCGGGTCGTTCTTCCAGAACACTCGATGCTTTTGGTCGTCAGGCCTTCCAAAACTCTATGCTGGCCTCCAGAGTTCTTTCATATATTTTTCACATGAGTCTAACACTCCAGGAAGTCACAGAGAAATTGTCTCTTTTGACCCCTTTTTTACCAGAGCCCAAGGCTACTGATTATTCCTTGCTCATCATTCACAGCCGGAATATATCCTGGTTCCTGTTTCGTGCTTCTATAGACTCTTTTGAGTCCGTTAGCAGATCCTCTGCTATTGCCATTGCAGCACGTCGCAGAGCCTGGCTTGAGGCTTCAGACTTGAGCAGATGGGCACAAACTATACTAGCTCATTCTCCTTGTACAGGAGAAGGTCTCTTCAATAAGGAGGTTTTACGTCAGGTTGCTCAATGCTCCACTGACTCTCCTTCCACTAAAAACCATTCTAAGCCACCTCCTTCTTCAAAGAGTAGGAAATGTCCTACCAAACCTTCTTTCCCTAAGAAAAGAAAGTTTCATTCATCTCCTGCCCATCATTCGGCTGTACCTAAACAAGGGACACCTCAGCCTAGCCTGAAGTCCCCCAGCTCTGGCCAGTCTCAGCATTCCCAGCAACCATAGGGGCCGGGAATTGTAATCTACAGTTCACTTCTACCCATTAGAAGTTTATTCACTGTGCTCTCTTTTTCAGTATACTAACCTGTCGGACTACAGATTTCTCCTCTTCTTACTCTAGAAGAGCAGTTGCAACTATCCCCTGATAGTTCTGTCCCAACTGAACATTTTTTCCTTCAGTTGACTTACCCTATGGGTACGTCACCCTCAAATTACTTACTCTACCCTCTCAACCGGGTTTTTTCCCTGACTGAGGGGTACCATACTGAAAAGCTTCTCTAGCAAGCTCGTTCCTCAGACAGGGAGAAGGGATATCTCCTCTCTTTTCCTGTCTGTTTTTCTTTATTGGGCACAGGACAATCTCCCTGCTGTTTCCGTCAGCAGCTGTGCCTGCAGGAGTTACAGTAATGGTATTACTGGTAATTTTTTCAAGTTCCAGTCCCTTGTTCAACATTTTGTCTAGCCTCAGTAGTGATTCCAAGCTATTCGTCATCTATCTTGGATCCTCCTACTCGTTTAGGCTTTCTCACATTATTCTAACCATCTCCTCTCCTAGGATATGGCAACACACCTGACTTCAGTCAGTTTGTCTCATATCTCTCCTGCACAATGCTCTCTGCAGTCTTCAGAGAAGCTTTCTACTATGAGGGCCTTACTATAGAGCATTGACCTTGTCTCTGAAGCTTCTCTATTAGTAGGGAAAAGCTTATATACCCTTCCCATGCCTGTGAGGGTTCTCCACACCCTCTAGCTTGGGGTGTTAACACGAGATATCAGTTCTTCTCCGTGAAAATCCAAGGCTGATGTTTACGCATGCTACCTCTGGGTCCCTCCAGTAGGTCCCTCTGGTATCTTCCCTGCGTTTCTCCACATCTACCATGTCAGTGTTCTGTGGAACTCCCGCCTTGTTCTTTACAGATTCATATATTCATCTGTTCTCACGCGAACATCACGGTTATCTGGTTAGATTGCCTTTCTGCATCCCTCAATCCATGAAAATAGATTCTCTATACATATCTCAAGTGGGTTCACCCTCTTGTAGAGCACAGAATCTTTTTCTTTTATATTCCCCATGTACAATTATGGGGCTGGGTGGTAGACATGTATCTTCAACCTGTTGTCTTGTATGTAGCATCTCCATATATGTCTACATACCTATATCATTACTCTGGTGGTGCTAGACCATGCCCCACAAATTTACATATATTCAGGTATATCATATATATATATATATTTGATATATTTCACCACCCATATCCTAATATACACATCTGGACATATGTGTATATATATATATATATATATATATATATATATATATATATATATATATATATATATATATATATATATTTATTTATTTATTTATTTATACATCTTTTCTATACCGCCACTTCCAGAGATCAGAGATCAGAGATTCCAGCCACATGTATATATCCCTATATATATATGTGTTTCATGGGGGGCCTCTTAAGGGTTGGTCTGTCTTACACACTATCACCCTTACTGTCTATACTACATGTTTTACCTCCTAGAGGTTTTAGACAGTCTGTCGCCCTACATCCCATGCCATATTACGATGCAGAAACTGTTAGGCACCAATAACCACTTTGGTGCTAACATCTCCCATTTTTTCTTTAAGTCCATGAAGCATCAAGCTTCAATATTTTTTCCTATCTCTCGCCAGCTAGGAAAAACAGTGTACCTCTTTATCTTGAGTACACAACTGTTTTCAGTGGGAATAGGGGGTTTTTCCAGTCCCCCTCTTCCCGCCAAGACTGGGCTAGTTGTCCAACTCCGTCAGTCTTCTTCCTTTAGTCCTCAATGTTAATGACCTTATGCCTAAAGGAGTTTTCAGCTTTTCCCATAAAGCTTTCCATTGAAGACCTGACGTCAAATCCTACCCAGTTGACACCTGGATCATCTACTACCTCCAGGTCTGGACCTTCATCCTCACTACTGAGAGGTCACCTTGAAGATTCCGCCACTGCTTATCCAGTAGACTCCATCATGCTTTCTACTTCCTACAATACAGCAGGTAAGCTGCATATATTAAGTGTACATTAAATGTCTTTTAATGCTACTCATCATATCTACCAAGGACTCCTGTAGTTTGTAGAACCCTCTAGTCCTTGGCTATGCTGTTTCTTTCCTCACAGCTCCTTTATTGTCAACTCCTGCCCTCCATCCCACATTGGATGCCGGGGATTCCTGGAGACAAAATGCACCCCTGATCCAGGCACTTGCATTTTTATGGGATCTCCCCCTGGCATCTCCAGCTCGGGAGTCCCCATATGTGAAGACTCAATCCTGCTTGTTCCTTGAGATAGCACAGTTACTTACCTGTAACAGGTGATCTCTGTGAACAGCAGGAATTAGTCTTCACAACCCTCCCACCTCCCCTAGGAGTTGCATCTTTTTATCTTCTTCCTTTTCTCTCCTCGCCTTTGTCTCAGCTCTGAAACTCAACTGAAGAGAGGCTGTGGAGAAGGCGGGAAGTCACTGCGCAGGCGCGAGGGATGCTGCCAAAAGCTTTCTGGTTGGAAGCTGGGCAGCATTCCCGTGCAGGCTCCGTCGGTACCGACGTACCCATATGTGAAGACTAATTCCTGCTGTTCCCAGAGATCACCTGTTACAGGTAAGTAACTGTGCTTTCCGCGTATCACTCCTGAATATATCCCCTTTCACCCTCATCCCAAGTTCCCTCGTAGAAGTACTTGCTTTCAATTGAAAGAGGCTCTCCCCCTGTGCATTTATGCCACTGAGGTATTTAAACGTCTCAATCATATCACCTCTATCCCGCCTTTCCTCTAATGTGTATATATTAAGATCTTTAAGTCTGTCCACATATAATGAAGACCACTAACCATTTTAGTGGCCACCCTCTGTACTGACTCCATCCTGTTTATATCCTTTTGAAGGTGTGTTCTCCAGAGTTGCACACAATACTCCAAATGAGGCCGCACCAAAGACTTATACAGAGGCACTATCACCTCCTTTTTTTCTGCTAGCCATTCCTCTCCGTATGCACCCAAGTATTCTTCTAGCTTTTGCTGTTACCTTTTCTATCTGTTTAGCCACTTTAAGATCATCAGACACAACCACGCCTAGGTCCCGCTCTTCTTTAGTGAACAAAAGTACTTCACCCCCTATACTATATTGCTCCCTTGGATTGCTGCAGCCCAAATGCATGACCTTGCATTTTTTAACATTAAATCCCAGCTGCCAAATTCTAGACCATTCTTCAAGCTTAGCTAGATTCCTCCTCGTGTTATCTGCACCTTCCTGGGTGTCTATTGCAGATTTTGGTATCATCTGTAAAGAGGCAAACCTTACCCGACAGCCCTTCTTGCTATATCACTAACAAAGATGTTAAAAATCGGACCAAGGACAGATCCCTGAGGCACACCACTGGTAACTTCCTTCTCCTCAGAGTGAGCTCCATTTACCTGTACCCTTTTTCGCCTTCCACGCAACCAATTTCTAACTCAAACAGTAACTTTAGGGTCCATCCCTAGGGTGCTCAGTTTGTTCATAAGTCGCCTGTGAGGAACAGTGTCAAAGACTTTACTGAAATCTAAATACACCACATCTAGGGCTCTCCCTTGGTCCAACTCCCTGGTCACCCAGTCAAAGAAATTAATCAGATTTGTCTGACAAGACCTGCCTCTGCTGAATCCATGCTGCCTCGGATCCTGTAAGAACCCAGTTCAAACTTGCTGTACCTGCAAATATTTCCTTGCACTTACCAACTTTCCTTGGAGTTTACAGCACTCTGTGTGCCAAAAAATATAGGGTTTGAGTTATCACCACTGAAAGGGAGGTTCACACTAAGGTGTTCCAAAAACGTTGGCAGTGACAGCCCATCTGCTGAGCTTGTAAATCCATTTCCCAGACCCATCCCATGGTCATGGGGCTCTTCCATAAGAACCTTTGTAGGATCTTATAAAAATTAGAAGCCACCTAAGGAAGCACACCAAGCCTAATAGCCTGCACTCCTGCACTCCAATGGGACTCTCTTATGTCCATGTCCCCTAGATTTAACTTTTGAGCATTATTTTTATTTTATTTAACATTTTTTATGTACCGCTTTTCAGTTTTATCAAAGCAGTTTACAGTAAAACTTAATATTGGTTACATAGAATGTTAAATTGCAACTATTTACATTTATTTATTTAACAGGTTATTTATACCATTTTATCATTTCATTCAAAGCTGTTTACAATGTAACTGAATAAAAAACATTAAACAGGGACATTGATAGCTTGGATTTTTCTGAGGCAATGGAGGGTTAAGTGACTTGGCCAAGGCTACAAGGAGTGCTAGTGTGAATTAAACCCTGGTCGTTTGGTTCTCAAGTCAGTGCTCTAACTATTAAGCTACTCCACCACTCCATGGAATGTTGCAGTTGGAACCACTGAAAAAATTGATGATTCCAGATCGTCCCTCCAGTCCAGTCCAGATGCGTAAGTTATGTTCGTCCACCAGCGGAGACTGAGAACAACAAACTAAAACCCTCTCTATTAAGTAGCCTGTGTTCCCCTGCAGAGCCAGTACTTCTTGACTTCTCGGTCTCCAGCAGGTGGATGAGCATAGCTTGTGCTAGCTGGTTTCTGGCTTTAGTGCTTGGCTGCAGTTTCTGAGGTGCAGAACCCGGTGGCACCAGGAACCTCCCCCCTCCCTTAGCTGCTCCTCAGGACCCTCTGGGTGGGAAGGAGCCGGCTGCTCCCTCTTCTCCTCCTCCCCATCTTCTGGGAGGGGCTAAGGGTTGAGCCCTTCTTGGTGCTGCTGTTAAAGATTTATTTATTTATTTATTTACAGTCTCTTATATACCGCACTATTCATCGTCAGCACGGTTTACATATAACAAAATGCTCAGTACAGTTAACATGTATGAAAAAAAAAAGAAAAAAAAGAGGCAGAAGTCAGTGGCAGAGAGAAGCAGTGGTGACACAGAGGGACCCCCAAGATCACCGCAGGGCTCGTGAGTCACAGTGGGGGGTTTCCCATGAGGTGCACTCATGGCCAAGTCTGAGAGGGGTTAATGTGCGGCCTGCGTCAGCTGCCAGTGCTTGCTCTCCATGGTTGCCGTGGCTACATGAAAGAGAGCATGGCTGCTATGGAGATCTTGACTGGCGGGTTGGCTGCTTTGGAACCAGTCGCAGGGGGAGGACAGGCTGGTTGTGATCGCTCGGTGGGAGAGGCTGGAGCACCCGCGATTTTGGCAGGAACGGACGCCATTTTATCTGCTGTTGCTTCCTTTGCTGCACCAGAGCCTCCAGTTTTGCAGCCCATGTCTTCTGATCCCCTGGGGGCATTGGAGCGGTCATTGGGCAGTGAGGTGCAGGTTCCCTTTTTCTCCTCGATTCATCCTGTTGTTGCATCAGGTTTTTCTGTTGCAACAGGGGCGGGCAGAGAGAGCTTTCCTAACTGGCATCCCCCTCCTTGGCGAGAAGGCAAGCACTCTTAACGGCAGGAAACTGGTAGCACCAGGAGAGGTCTTCTGACTTTGAGGATGGTGCCTCGGTGGGGCTTTTGTGTCCCTGGGGCCCCTAGAAGGGCCCTTGGAAATCCTGGAGGATCAGGAGACGTTTGGAAGAGGGAGAGCTCCAGGTCAGGGAGGATTCTTTGGCAGTGCGGATTTTTCATTGGAATGAGCTCCCCTCCCTGATTGTGAAGACCTTGGCGGCTTTGCAGATATCTGAGGAGCCACAGCTGGAATCCTCTGAGCAGACAGAGGACCCTCTTCTGGAGGGTATTCACAAGTCTCCTTGGTCTTTTCCCATCCACTGTGCAGTGAAGGTGATGATTGGTGATGAATGGAAGGTCCCTGATGCTGGCTTATGGGTCAGTAGGAGAATGGCCAGGCTTTAAACTGTCCCTCCAGAGAAAAGGTAATGTTTTCATCTTCCCCGGGTGTATGTGCTGTTGACTGCAGTCACCAGGAAGACTACCATCCCAGTGGAACGTGGTGGGTGGCCTTGAAGGACCCGCATGATTGGAAGATGGAGGCACTGCATAAGCAGGCCTTCAGTGTCCCTTTCCTGGCCATGCAGGGAGCCATCTGTGACTCCTGTGTGGCATGGGCCGCTTACGTTGCTCGCAGAAGATCCTAAAGGTGGCTCTGACTGAGGTTTGGCCCATGAGGAAGTGGCCCATTTAGAGTCTGGTACCACATTTCTGGCTGATCTTCTTTATGACTTGATTAGGATGTCTGCTAAGTCAATGGTGACTGTAGTAGTGACTCATGTTTTTGTGGCTTCGGAATTGGTTGGCAGATTTGGCCTCCAAGGTGTGGCTCAGCAAGCTCCCCTTTTCAGAGAGGCGGCTGTTTGGTAAGGATTTGAAGTTGGTGAAGGATCTGGGTGATACTAAGGTGCCTCGGTTTCCAGAGGATAAGCCCAAGGCTGCTGGCCATGGATCCTCCTCTAGTGGCCAAGAATGGGATGCACAGACATTTCACCCAGCCCAAGCAAATCCACAGAGGACCCGGTTTCTCCCGAAAGATCCTTCTTTTAGTGGGAGCAGTCAGGGTGGCAGAAGTGGGGCCGCAGGTGGCTCTGGAGCTGCCAAGTCCTCTTGATGAAGGTTTGAGGGCCCCAGCGAGGTCCAGTTGATAGGTGGCTGCATACATCAATTTTATGCCACCTGGGCCCGGCTTATGATGGATGCTTGGTTTCTGGAGGTGATCCATGAGGGGTACGCTCTTGAGATTGCAAGGCCACTCGTGGACGCCTTTATGGTGTCGCCTTGTTGAACCTCCAGCCAAGGCACTGGCTGTCTGGATGATGCTAGACTACCTGCTTCAGCTCAAGGCTATTGTCTGAGTGCCCCCAGGGGAATGGGGAATGGGACATTATTCGATTTACTTCGTAGTGCCTAAGAGAGAGAGCTCTTGGCGACCCATCTTGGATCTGAAAGGGGTGAACAGGACACTCCATGTGCCTCTCTTGCATATGGAGGCTCTGCTCTCCATCATAGTGGCTGTGTGGCAAGGGGAGTTTCTATTGTCCCTGGATTTGTCCAAGGCATATCAGCATATTCCCATCCACCAATAGCCGCAATGGTTCCTACAGTTTGAGGTTCTGCAGGAGAATTTTCAGTTTCAAGCTCTCTTTTTGGGTCTTGCCACAGATAAAACTAAGATGAATTAATGTAATAAAATTGGCCTATTGGTAAAAACTATTAATTATATATCAAATTATAAGTTTCAGCAAATAGCAGGGTCTTCAAGGCCTTGCGAAAATCTTTGATATTGGTCATAATTCTGAGGTCCATTGGGAGAGAGTTCCAAAGTTTGGAAGCCAGTAAAGAAGGAGCTCTTTTTGAAGTTGCTTGTTTAGTCCTACAGTATTCAGCAGGACTAGGGGACATACAATGAAGCTACAGGGTAAACTATTTAAGACAAGAGAACATATTTTCACTCAACGTGTAATCAAACTCTGGAATTTGTTACCGGAGGATGTAGTAAAGGCTGTTAGTGTAGCTGGGTTTAAAAAAGGTTTGGACAAGTTCCTGGAGGAAAGGTCCATAAACCATTATTAAGAAGGGACCCAGGATATCGCTGCTTGACCCAATACAAGCATTGTGGAACCTGTGTCTTTTGGGGATACTGCTAGGTACGTATGACCTAGATTGGCCACTGTTGGAAACTGGATACTGGGCTTGATGGACCTTGGTCTGACCCAGTATGGCATATCTTATGTTCTTATGTGTCAGATAGGCCGTACACATGGTTTTACAAGAACAGGTGGTTCTTCCTACCTTCTTTCCCAGGCCACATATCAACAAGGCAGAAGCAGTTCTGCATACCCTGGACTGTAAGAGGGTACTCGCCTTCTACCTGGAACGTACGCAGGGGCATCGGAGGGCTTCTCAGCTCTTCGTCTCTTATGACCCTAGTAAACTGGGTCTACCGTTCTCCAAGCGCACATTTTCCACCTGGGTGGCAGACTGCATTGCATGGGCGTACAGGGCAGCTAACCTTCAGCTGCAGGGTTGTATCACGGCCCACTCTGTCAGGGCTAAGGCCGCATCAGTGGCTAATCACCGCTCTGTTCCGTTGGCAGATGTCTGCCGGGCCGCAACTTGGTCTTCAAGCCAGACTTCTGCAGCCCATTACTGCCTGGAGAGGGAGTCCCGACGGGACAGCATTTTCGGTCAGGCAGTACTCTGGAATCTATTTGAGATTTAGGCAACTGACCCTCCGGCCCTCTGGTGTGAGGCTACTGTGGGGGATGCATTCTCAGAGAAATTTCTCTCGCTGCTGTTGCGGCTCGCCTAGAGGGAGCCTTTTTTCAGCTATTGGTTCTCGGTAGCCTGTAGCTAGGGAGTCCCATATGTGAGGACTGACTTCCTGCTTGTTCCTGGAGAAAGCGTAGTTACTCACTTGTAACAGGTGTTCTCCAGGGACAGCAGGAATCGGTTCTCGCGACCCTCCCTCCTCCCCTGAAGTTGCAGTCCTATTATTGCTTTTTATTCTTTTTTCCGTCTTTTTAGCTATGTCATCTGACTGAGCAAGATGGCACCCTTGGGCGGGAAGGGGACCACGCATGCGCGAGGCATTCCCAAAGGCTTTCTTTGAAAGCTGGGGAAATTGCTTCACACGAGGGCTCCATCGGCGCCGACATCACCTATATGTGAGGACTGATTCCTGCTGTCCCTGGAGAACACCTGTTACAGGTGAGTAACTACACTTTCTCTGTCTTCCCTCCATGGGTGCTCATAGGCCAATTAGTGCAATGGATAGAGGTGCAACGGATAGAGGCGCACCGGGGATTTGTAATTCTGGTGGCACCAGACTGGCCAACGTGCTCTGGTATGCTGACCTGATTCAGATACTGGCGGATTGACTATGGTGGCTTTCAGTTCAGAAGGACCTCTTGACGCAGGGACCGCTTTGTATGCCCCAGGTGGATCAATTCTCGCTTACAACATCGCTCTTGAAAGGACAAGGTTGAAGAAGAAAGGATATTCAGGCTCGGGGATAGTGACCTTGCTACAGGCCTGGAGGAGGTCTATGAACCTGGCGTGCATCTGCGTAGGGCACATCTTTGAATAGGGATACAGAGAGAGGCAGGCACGCCCTTCCACTGCCTCCGTCCCGGACATCTTGGCGTTCTTGCAATCTGGTTTTGATAAGGGTCTAGCCACCAGTTCCTTGAGGGTGCAACTGGCGGCGATTTCTGGTTATCGTGGGAAAGTCCATGGGGTGCCGTTGGGTACACACCCAGACGTGCTGAGCTTTCTAGGGGTGGTGACCCACCTCTGTCTGCCAAAAAGGGCAGTGATACTGCCTTAAGATCTCAATCTGGTGCTGATGGCGCTGTCTGGGGAGCCCTTTGAGCCACTGAGTTGAGCTTCCCTGAAGGATTTGACTCTGAAAATGGTATTCCTGGTGGCGATTTGCTCGGCATGCAGGATTTCGGAGCTTTGGACCCTTTCATGCCAGGAGCTATTCCTTTCCTTCTCCAAGGAGAAAGTGGTCCTGCGCCTGGTACCTTCGTTTTTGCCCATAGTGGTGTCAGCATTTCATGTAAATCAGTCCATTTCCTTTCCAGCTCTGGCGAGTGCAGATGTGGGCAAGAGCGGATATGGGCTCTGCCACTCCACAGCTGTGCCACCTGTATGGTAAAAGAGTCCTGCAAAGGTATGTGAAAAGGGCATCATCCTTTCGGAGATCAGATCGTCTGTTGGTTCTGGGGGGGGGGGGGGCACGCAAAAGTGAGGCGGCCACTAAGGCCTCCATTTCCAGATGGATCAGGGAGGCAATCACGTCAGCATACATCTTGAAGGGTAAAGCAGTGCCGGCGAGGTTGCAGACGCATTCCACAAGGGCTCAAGCAGCCTCGTGGGCAGAGTATAGTTTAGTTCCACCAGTGGAGATCAGCAGGGTGGCAGACTTTCTCTGAGCATTTTCTCCTGGATGTCCAAGCGGTAGGGGACGCTCGTTTCGGATTGGCAGTGCTTCAGGCTGGTTGTGCGGGTCCCTCCCGTTAGTTTAACTGCTCTGATACATCCCAGAGATACGGGACTGGACTGGAGAGACGATAATGAAAAATTTACATGAAATTAGACTTACCTGCTAATTGTTGTTCCTTGAGGAACTCCAGTCCAGTCCCGGAACCCTCCCTGAGTGCTTTCTGTGATAATCTGTGCACACCCCGGTCCTGAAGCTGGTTCCCTTGGTGGAGGAAGTGGCCAGGGGGAACCGGGGAGGGGTGTGTAATTAGCGTTTGGGAGGGGGGGCGGACCAGAAGAGTCGTCCGTTGCTTGTTTCCTGCTGGTTGGAGTTGCTCAGGCACTTAACAGGTAGGCCTCCCCATCCTGGAGGGGAGACGGGGTATTCTTCCCAGGGGATGGAGGGGGTACTAGTTTGTTTAGACGTAGAAGTGTTTGTTGCATGTTTAACTACTTATTTGTTACTCCTTTAAGTCTGCTTTGTCAATAGGTACTGGGGCTGGCTGCATATGCACACTGGTATCATCAAAAAGATGACATGCTCAGTCTCCAGCTACTGGAAGAGGTACACTACCCAGAGGTCTGGGACTGGATTGGAGTTCAAGGAAGAACAATTAGCAGGTAAGTCTAATTTCTCTTTTGCATATGGCATTTGGAATTTTTTTGCCACCCCCTCCCCCATGGCTGTGACCCCTTATGTCGGCCCACGGGGATACCATCTCCTGCTGGCGGAAGAGAAGTGAAGTCTGCAGTCGTGGCAAAGCCCCTATCCATCTGCCCGAGGACGATCGGATCTCTGCAGATAGAAGGAAAGGCTGCAATCACAGCCTGTAGCAAAAAAGGTTGTGTGTGTGGGGAGGAATTGAGGTAGAGAAGGCTGGGACAATTTAAAGATGGGCCTATTAAAAAAGAAGGATGAGGAGGTTTTAGGGCAGGGGATGGGAGTTCTAGGGGGAATGGTGAAGGGGGGAGAGTCTGTAAGGGTAACAGAGAAGGGGAGCTAGTAAGAGAAGAGTTGGAGGGAGAAGGAAAGAGTGCAAGGTGTTGCCAAAAGGTGCATTCTCCTCCTCCCCAGAACACAACACTAGCAGCCCACCCCCACACCATACACTCACACAGGCACCCCACCTCAGCACGACAGACATACACAGACTTTACCTCTACATCACACACACATTTCTGTCTAAAGTGCTGCTCTTTGTAGGAATCCTGGTGCTAGTCTTATGAGACTTCAGAATCTGAGACCAGCACAAGAGTCTGTGGGAGTGGGGGGCGCAAGGAGGTCGAAATACTGGCTCCTAAGATTTTGGCCTAGCTCCTAAATCTACACAAAATTTGTCAAGGCCTGAGGTAAGACACTCAAAATTGCCCCCTTATTGGAGAAATTAATAACACAGTGGCGTTGTACTTTTCCTTTGGATCATTTGCAGATTGTGATATTCTCCGGAAACAAGCAGGAAGTCAGTCCTCACATATGGGTGACATTGGCACCAACAGAGCTTGCGCAGAAGCATCTCCCCAGCTTTCGAAGAAAGCCTTTGGGCGATTCACAATGCATGCACGATCCCCCTTCTCACCCAAGAGTGCCATCTTGCCTCAGTCTCCTTTTTTCCTACAGAGTCCTCCGGACATCTGTCCAGTTTCCACTGAAAAAAGTGTTTTTATCTTGTTTTATTCAGTACGTGTACTGGTTCCTTTTCCACCCCAAGCTAGCTTGCCTCGGTGTCGCTCCTGGGGCTCATTCCTTTTTATTCATTTTTTCTTGAGGTATTCTTTGACCAGTGCTTCACCCCTTTTTTTTTTGGCCGTAGACCACTGACCCGTGCCGGGTGGCAGGGCCCCTTTTTCCCCGATGGCCTCCAGTGGCTTCAAGAAATGTGACCGGTATGGTAAGATGATGTCCCGCACTGACCCACATGACTGCTGCCTCTGCTGTCTTGGGCCGGAGCATGATGATTCAGACTGCAAACTCTGCAGGACCATGACCACAAAGGCCATCAAGAGCCATCAGCTGCATCAGGAACAGTTCTTTCACAAGTCTGACTCTGCATTGGAGTCTCTGACGACCTCTGCCCTCTGTGCCCGTGTCAAAGGCTGTAGAGCCATCTGGCATGGAGAACTAGGATGGCGGCCTTAGAAAGTAGTGTATCTGCCCTTCTGGCCATGCAGCAGGCGTTTGTCTGGTTCATCTGCCCTGGTGATAGGACCCTCGATATCGAGGGCTTCCCCAGATGTCAAATCGATCCTCAGGCGCCACCAGCCTCGAGAGACCCATTGGCACTGGATGAGATTGAGGTCCTAGTCCCGGTCCCATTCCTTGGGACACTGGTCTTCTCCGACGAGTGCATGCAGTTCAGACCGCAGGTCCTCCGGAAGTCGCAGGCCTTTTCTTTATCTTTATTCTTTATTCAAAGCATTTGATAAACCACCTGTTACCAAAGTATAAGGTGGTGTACAATAAAATTGGGGCTACTAAGAAGCACAGGAGGAAAGGAACGCCATTAAATTTGATAGGAAAGTAATTAGAAAAGGGGGAAGGAAGGATAGAATAGGACAGATATCAACATAGACATCAAGATGAACATACACAGGAAAACGGAAGGATAAAGAATAGGGGGGAGGGGGGAGGAATGCTGAAAGCGTAGGATAAGCGAGTAATGGCTAGAGGTGACTAGGAGGTTCGCCTGAGGTTGGGTAGGTGTTAGTAGAGGGTGTGATTGGGGGGGGGGGGCAGGAAGATCGAAAGTCTGGCAAAAAAGATAGGTCTTGAGAAGGGCCTTGAACCGAGAGAAGGACAATTCAGTGCGGAGAGGGTGAGGGAGGGAGTTCTACAGGGCGGGGCTGGCGAAAAAGAAAGCAGCACGACGGGTTGACTCAAGATGTGCTTGGGTAGGGGAAGGTAAGAAGAGACGGTTACCAAAAGCTGAGCGGAATAGACAGGGAGTTGGTTGAAGGTAGATAAGATCTGCTAGATACTGAGGTGTACTAGTATGGAGGGCTTTGTGGGTAAGGGTGAGAAGCTTATAGAGATGGCGAGCCTTGACAGGGAGCCAGTGAAGAGAAAGAAGACAGGGAGTGATATGGTCACGGGGGGAAGAAAAGGTGAGGAGACCAGCAGTGTTTTGGATTAATTGTAATCGGCAAAGTTGGTGCTGAGGGAGACCTGCAAGAAGTGAATTGCAGTAATCGAGTCGAGTGATCACTAGGGAGAGAAAAAGGGTAGTGAGAGATGCAATTGAGAGGAGAGGACGAACAGCCCAAATCCTACGAAGGTGAAAAAAGGAACTGTGCACCACCCCGGAAATGTGCTGATGAAACGAGAGTGATGGATCAAGGGTGACACCAAGATAGCGGAGAGTTGATACAAGAGGGATCGGTGAGTTGGACATATATGGTGCCAGAGTGGGGGAGGGGGCGCCGAAGGTAAACCAGATAGCTGCTGACTTGGAGGGGTTAACTATGAGAAAATTACTAAGAAACCAATCAGCGATAGCAGCCAGACAGGTGTTGAGGGGAGAGAGGTCTGGAGCTGAGGAGGAAGTGTGGTGAATGAGAAGGATATCGTCTGCAAAAAAGTGCGTAGAAATACCGGTCTGTTGTATGAGAAGGGCGAGGGGAGCAAGGAAGATATTGAACAGGAGAGGGGCAAGGATGGAACCCTGAGGGACACCACAATGCAGAGGGAAGGAAGCGGAAGAGGTGGAACCAGAATGAACCGCGAAGGACCGAGAAGAAAGAAAAAAGTGAAACCATTGGTGAACAGTGCCATGAATACCAAGATCTGAGAGACGGATGAGAAGTGTACGATGATCGACAACATCGAATGCAGCAGAAAGGTCTAAAGATACAGCTATGGAAAAATCACCCTTATCGTGAGAACGGTGCAATTCATTAAGGAGTGCCACAAGGATGGTTTCCGTGCTATGCCCGGCTCTAAGGCCTGATTGCCGGGGATGTAAAGAAGTGGTGGAGTTGAGGTGAGCAGTGAGTTGAATGAAGACAAGTTTTTTAAGAATCTTTGAGAGGAAGGGGAGTTTGGAAACGGGACGCCAGTTGGAGGGTGTAGCGGGGTCAAGGGCCTTGATTGCAGTGACAGTAGGGCCTCAGGCTTGTCTTCGGACTTCGAGTCGGAATGGGAGACCGAGGACGAGGAGTCTCCGGACACTTGGCGACACTGAGACGTGCCCTCAGACCTGTCTCCCCTGGTGTCCCGGCACCATTCCCCACTCAAAGATGTCGCCTTCCTCGACTTTATGCGGGACATAGCTAAGGCACTTGCCATCGAGACCAAGGCTGAGGAGTATCCCTGCACGGAGGAACTAGAGATTTTCCAGTACGAGGCCACCCCCTAAGGAAGCCCTTATGGTACTTGTCCCTCCGATACTGGAGCGCTGCCTCCTCCATATGTGGGAGACACCAGCATCGGTGCCCATTGTCAGCAGGCAACACGATTCAACTCTTTGTACTGAGTCTGCCAAAGACCTGGGTTCCCGAAGACTCAACTTCCCCACAACTCGATGGTCATTGAGTCTGCCATGTGCAGACTCAAGAGCCAAAAGACCCATTCCTTTGTGCCCCGCGGCAGAGAGGCCCAGACCCTTGACACCCCCGTCTGAAGGGTTTTCCAGGACTCGATGCTTGCGTGCCAAGTCCAATCCTATCAACTGTAAAACGGCATGTACCTCAAAGAACTGGCGAGGGAGCTTGCCGGTTTCTCAGCATTCCTCAATGGAGAACCCCCTTCAGCGGTTCAAGTCTCTGGTCTCGGCAGTCAAGGTGTGCTCAAGGTTTTTATCCCGAACAGCTTATGACAGCTTCGAGTCCTCAGCCAGAGTACCCACCAGGGGCATTGGGGCCCAACTCCAGGCATGGCTGCAGTTGTCTGACCTCGAACAATGGGTTCAGGACAAACTTATCAATGTCCTCTGTATTGGAGAGAATCTCTTTGGGAAACCCATGACAGACAAGGCGTCTGAAATAGAGACTGAGTTCCTGATAAGGACCAGATTCTCTAAAAAGACCTTAGTGCAGCCCGTAAGAAGGCCCCACAGAAGAAACTCATCTTCCTGAGGAAAAAGGGAGGTTTTGGCAATGCTTCACAGTTCCAAACCTTCTTGGCCCTGAAGCAAGGCCAACAACACAAGGGGCAAGGGCACGGCCCCCACAAGCAAAAGACGAGGTGCCAGCCCTGGCTCAGCCTGGGGGAAGCTTTAGACTCCTTGGGCATAACCTCCTCTCCCCCAGGAAGTCCCCAACAGCCCACAGGGGGCCAGATGGCCCTGTTTGCCCACAGGTGGTTCACCATCACCACCGATTCCTGGGTACTGCAAGTAGTCAAGGAGGGCTACTTCCTCCACTTGTAATGGGTGCCACCCTCCTACTTTCCAGGAGAGCCCATAACACCTCTCCTCCACCATACTCTGCTCCTCACCAAGCTCGCAGGCTTCCTCAAGGACAAGGTAGAACCAGTGCCCAAGTATCTTTGGGGCACCAGCTTCTACTTCAGGTATTTCCTCATTCCCAAGCGAACAGGGGGCTTAGACCCATCTTGGACCTGCGGGACCTGAACAGATTTCTGGTAAGGGAGAAGTTCAAGATGCTCTCCCTTGGAACACTGCTGCCATACCTCTAGCAGGGAGACTGGCTATGCTCCTTAGACCTGAAGGATGCCTATATGCACATCCTGATACATCCCAGCCTCCAAAAATACTTCCGCTTTGTGGTGGGAGGAGGTCACTACCAATACAGGGTGCTGCCCTTCGGGCTGGCCTCATCACCAAGGGTCTTCACCAAGAGCCTAGTGGTGATCACAGCCCACCTTTGTCTCCAAGGGACCATCATCTTTCCTTACCTGGGTGACTGGCTCATAAAGGGAGGCACAGCTGCAGAGGTGCACCACGCCATCGAGCACCATCCAAGCCCTGCAGCTCTTGGGGTTCATGATCAACTACCCTGTCCCACCCCCTCCCCCAGCTCAGTGCCTGGTGCTCATAGGAGCTCAGCTAGACACCCTCTAGGCAAAGGCCTTCCTCCCTCAGAAGAGGTCATAAAGCAAAGGGTAGGGCTAAATGGCCAATTTTCCCAATGGAGAAAAGTGAATAATGGTATACCCCAGGGATCTGTGCTGGGTCTGCTGCTTTTTGACATATTCGTAAATGACCTGGAAAAGGGAATAACAAGTGAGGTTATCAAATTTGCAGATGACACAAAATTATTTAAAGTTGTTAAAACCCATGAGGATTGTGGAAAATTGCAAGAGGATTTTGATAAATTGGAAGACTGGGCATCAAAATGGCAGATGAAATTCAATGTGGACAAGTGCAAAGTTATGCACCTAGGGAAGGACAACCCAAACTATGGTTATACGTTGCAAGGTTACACATTAGGAACCACCACCCAGGAAAACAATTTAGGTGTCATTGTGGATAACATGTTAAAACCCTCTGCCCAGTGTGCAGCGGCGGCCAAGAGAGCAAATAGAATGCTAGATCATAAGGAAAGGAATGGAAAATAAAGGATATTATTATGCCTCTATATCGTTCCATGGTGCGACCGCACCTTGAATATTGTGTGCAATTCTGGTCGCCGTATCTTAAAAAGGATATAGCATTATTAGAAATGGTTCAGGGAAGAGCCACCAAAATGGTAAAGGGGATGGAAGGATACCCCTATGAAGAGAGGCTAAAAAGGTTAGGACTCTTTAACCTGGAAAAGAGATGGCTGAGGGGAGATATGATAGAAGTCTATAAATTAATGAACGGAGTGGAATGGGTAAACGTAGATTGATTGTTTACGTTATCAGAATATTTATTTATTTATTTAGACAGATCTGTATCCCACCTTATCCTTCAATCAAAGTGGTCACAATACAAGTTGAAGGTTACAAATAACATAGGGTAGATAAGACATTAACAGATAAAACTAAGATGAACTAATGTAATAAAATTGGCCTATTGGTAAAAACTATTAATTATATATCAAATTATAAGTTTCAGCAAATAGCAGGGTCTTCAAGGCCTTGCGAAAATCTTTGATATCGGTCATAATTCTGAGGTCCATTGGGAGAGAGTTCCAAAGTTTGGAAGCCAGTAAAGAAGGAGCTCTTTTTGAAGTTGCTTGTTTAGTCCTACAGTATTCAGCAGGACTAGGGGACATACAATGAAGCTACAGGGTAAACTATTTAAGACAAGAGAAAATATTTTCACTCAACGTGTAATCAAACTCTGGAATTTGTTACCGGAGGATGTAGTAAAGGCTGTTAGTGTAGCTGGGTTTAAAAAAGGTTTGGACAAGTTCCTGGAGGAAAGGTCCATAAACCATTATTAAGAAGGGACCCAGGATATCACTGCTTGACCCAATACAAGCATTGTGGATCCTGTGTCTTTTGGGGAAACTGCTAGGTACGTATGACCTAGATTGGCCACTGTTGGAAACAGGATACTGGGCTTGATGGACCTTGGTCTGACCCAGTATGGCATATCATATGTTCTAATGCCTCAGGAGGCTAGTTGCAGAGGTACAGCACTGTTGCTCACTACCTGCCTTGCTCCTCCTCCGCCTGCTGGGCTACATGGCCTTTACGGTCCACATGACCCCATACGTCTGCCTACACATGAGGATGGCCCAGTGGTGCCTTTGTTCTCAGTGGACGCAAGCCACGGACAGGCTTTGGGACAGGGTAAGAGTGATCCACCAGCTGGCGGACACCCTCAAATGGTGGCATATCCCCTGCCACCTGCAGACCGGGATGCCCTTCCAGTCACCCACCCCCTAGAGGGTCCTCACCATGGATGCCTCCTTGCTGGGCTGGGGAGCTCATTGCGAGGACCTCTGCACACAAGGCAGCTGGTCCCAGACGGAGTGATAGTTGGAGATCAACCTTATGGAGCTCCGGGCGATATTCCTGGTTCTCTGACCCTTCCGCCACCAGCTGCAGCTCCAATTGTTGCTGATCCAGACTGACAACCAAGTTGCAATGTTCTGTGTGAACAAACAAGGGGTCATACTCCCTCTGCCAGGAGGCCGTAGCCCTCTGCTCATATGCAACACGCAATGGGATGCTCCTAAGGGCGATCTACCTCCCTGGCCAGGACAATGCCCTAGCCAACAAGCTGAGCAGAGTCCTCCAGCCACAAAAGTGGCTCCCAGGATGGCCTCCCGTCTGTTTTGATTCTGGGGCGTCCCTCTAGTGGACCTGTCTGCCAGCCTGGACAACACAATTGCGCCACTTCTGCTCCCACCAGCTGCAACCGTCCCGAGTGGTAGCGGATGTGTTTCTCATTCATGGACAGAAAGCCTCCTTTACACCTTCCTACCGAATCCACTGGTCGCCAAGACCCTCTTCAAGGTCCAGCACGACAGGGCATCACTGATACTGATAGCTCTCCAGTGGCCCAGGCAACCTTTGTTCCCGCTGCTTCTCCACCTGTCAGGGGCATCGCCGATTTCCTTGAGCCTTGCCCAGGACTGCTCTCATAGGAGAAGGGCTCTCTCCTGCTTCCTAACGTGGTCCCTGTCATTTACGGCTTGGCTGCTGAAAGGGTAGCCCTGGCTCCCTTCTCCTCCAACGGGATGTGGAAGAGGTCCTTCTGGCTTCCCGCAAGGTCTCCACGAGGAGGGTGTATGCCTTCAAGTGGCGTCACTTCTCGGTCTGGTGTGCTGAGAAGCGGGCAAAACCGTTCTCCTGCTCTGTTCAGATGGTACTCCACCTGTCGCAGGTGGGAGTAAAGTCCAACTCAGTCAAAGTGCATATGTGCAAAGTGCATTTGATCACTCTCACCCCCTACCCTCTCTAGCCCCTCCGAGTCCCCCCCTGTCTCCATTTGGGCCTCCTTAACTGTCGATCCTTACGGTCCAAAACTCTACTCTTGGCAGACCTTGTGTCTCGGGAATTCTTTGACATCATTTTGCTCACTGAGACCTGGTTAAAAGATGGGGAAGATCCACTCCTGGCCTGGTGTCTTCCTCCTGGTTTTGCAGCCATTTCTGTGCCTTGCACAGGTCGAATAGAGGGTGGCATCGCTGCTTTTCTCCACTCCTCCATTCCCTTTACCTCTGTCTCTTCCCCCTCATTACTTTATCCTGAAGCTCTACTCCTGCATCTTCATCTTGGCTTCTCCCATGCATCTTTTTCTCATCTACACCCCCCTCCATCCTTGTGTCTTGATCTCTGGGATTCCCTCTTGACATCTATTTCTGACCTTTCCCTGGCTTTTCCCCGTCTTCTCATTGCAGGAGACTTCAATCTGCACCTTGACTCCCCATCCTCTACCAGAGATCATTCCTTTCTTTCCCTTCTCCATGATCTGTCCCTCTTTCAGCATGTCTCTGTCCCCACTCACATTGCACGCCATACTCTTGACCTCCTCCTCTCCCCACTCTCCTCTACCTTCCTCTTACAGTCTCTCCATGCTTTTCCTCCCCCTTGGACTGACCACTACTGTCTCACCTTTCATTGTTTTCCTTCCCCAACCACTGCTGTACCCCCTCCTCCCTCCCCTCCCCTTCCCCCACCCTATGCTATTCGCATTGCCTAATCCCTCTGACCCTCCAATCATTTCCTCCTGCTAACGACCTTCTACCCTCTGGGTTCCCATTACTCTCCCCAAACTCTCAAGCTTCCTCCTGGTTTTCTTGTCTTTCTACTGCTCTGGATCATTTAGCCCCCCTCCAACCACGACCGCTGCCCACTCGCCCCTCCCAATCATGGTTCCATAGTGGTCTCTACCTTCTCCATACTCAATTGCATCACGCAGAGCGATTGTGGCGTAAAGCCCCCTCCACTTCCACACTTTCACGTTTCAAGTCAGAACATGCTTATTACAGATCTCAAGTTCATAAAGCCAAACAGGACTATTTCTCAACAGCTATCTCCACAGCACCCAATCAAACCCGGCACCTCTACACTTTCCTTCAGTTTCTTACGTCCCTTCAGCCTTCCTCTGCCCCGCCACTCCCCCCTTCCCCTTCCCCTTCTCTGTTAGCAGCCCACTTCGTCACCAAAGTTCTTGATCTCAGACTTTCTCTTCCTCACTGCCCCTCCCCTATCTCTGAACCACCTCCATGTTCTCCCCCTCTCGATTCCCAGTTATCTCATACTTGGCATTCCTTTCACTCCATAACTACTTCTGAACTTTTTGGGATAATTACTTCCTCTAAAAAAAACATTTTGTCCCCTGGACCCTATTCCTTCTACTTGATTACTTTCTCCTTCTTTAGCTCTTATTCCTATCATTCTCACTATGATTAACTCCAGTCTTTCCACAGGTGTCTTCCCACAACCCTGGAAACACGCCCTTGTTCACCCTATTCTTAAGAAACCTTCACTCGACCCTCTGATCCTTGCTCACTACCACCCAGTGTCCAATCTTCCTTTTCTTTCTAAGGTTCTAGAAAAGGTAGTATTTTCACAACTCTCCTGTCACCTCGAATCCACTCATTTCCTTCACCCTCGCCAGTCTGGTTTCCGGCTTGGTCACAGCGTGGAGACAGTTCTCCTTGGTTTCCTCAACGAACTTCATGTAGCACATGATCATGGTGACTTCCTTAACGTCCCTCCAGTCTAGTCCCGAACCTTGGAGTTGTGCACCTCTCACAGCAGCTTGGAGACTGAGAAACGTCATCTCTTTTCTGATGACACCAGTATATCCTGCCCGGATCCGCCGCCTCTGATCAGTTATCTCAGTCTCCAAACAGCTGGAGGATCTTGAGCTGGAAGGTCTAGGCTCACTTGAGGGACAATTAAGGTTCCTAGAGTAGTTTAGCTAGGGTTCTATTTTAAAATAATTTTTTCAGTTATAATTTGTTGTATTTGAATCAGATAGGAGAGCCAGTGCTGAGGTGTTTTTATCCTCCTCCCCCTTCCTTCTTCCCCCCCACCTCTTCATTTCTATGCTGCCTTTACTGCCTGCACTAGTCAGCTTGCTCAAAGCGGAGACTTCTGACTGCTGAGCCCGGTGGGGGGAAGAGCCGGTAGAATCGGGTCTCTAGCGCATACAGAAGTGGTGCCTGTCAGCGCTCAGAGCCCGACATCGGAGACACGGCCGCTGTAAGTAGTGCAGGAGAGCTCCTGAGCAGTTTTCTCCGTGCTGTAGCCGGACGGGCAGCACCGGAGCTCAAAGCAGCGTCAGCCGGCCTTCTGGAGCATGGGCTTCAGGTAAGGGGGCTTCCTTTCCTGTCCTTCTTTCTGGCTGGCACCAGGCAGGAGATTGAGCGGAGGAGTCGGCAGGAGGCAGCACCGGACGTGTCAGGCAGACCGTGGCGCGCTGCGCGGGAAAACTGCCGCTTTGCATTTGCAGCCCGCAGTGGCTTTATTTCGTCTGGGGCATTTTGTTTTTCAACGGGGGTTATTGAGCCAGGGGAGCTTTGTTTTGCAGAGATAATTTCAATAGCCGTCTGCCGGACTCGTCCTGGAGCGGCGTCTTTATTAAAAAAAACAAAAAAAAACCAAATAATTAACTGTTTAGGTTATATTGGGTTTTGGGTAGGTGATTAGAGGAGAATTTCAGGTGGAGTATGTTTCTTCAGGGATGCCGTCTAGGCCTCATTGTCTGCTCTGCGGATCGAAGAGAGGAACCCTGTCTGAAGCAGGCATCTGTAAAAGGTGTGTGCACGAGGCCGTGGCTATGGAACACACTTTGGAGGATGGGGCGAAAGGACAAGAGGTCCGGGTAGCCTCGCAGGAGCAGCCTGTCCTGGAGCAGGCGGCGCGGGAGCCCATAGCTGGGCCGTCGTCAGCCCCGGATCTCCCAGCCCAGCAAGAGACTTTGCCGGGGGGCTTATCAGCGATTTTTTTCACCGCAGTTTGTGACCCTGATACAGCAGGCCTTCGGGGGCACCGGAAAGGCTTGGTACCGGACCCTGCAGAAGGGGACCGGGGGAGTAAGAGACCTGGTTCGCCCTTGAGTGCAGGGGGGTCAAAGTTCTCAGCAAAGAAGGCCAGGATGGATAAGGAGCTGGGGGACATGGAGGTGGACTCAGAAGATCTTCACTCGGATGAGGGTGACCGTGAGTTGGACTTGGACGACGACCTAGAAGAAGGAGAGATCGCGGATAGGGAGGATCAGGCTAGGGTCGTCTGTGTGTTTAGGAGAGAAGAGCTCCCGGCCCTCATAGCAGAGACATTGAAGGTGCTGAACATGCTTTGGGGCCTCTACCTCATCCTCCTCCAATCTGCGCAAATCACAATGAAGGTTGGAGAGCTCAGGCTTCGGTGCCCGTAGGGGGTCGGCTACGGGAGTTTTACGAGGCCTGGGCCAAAATTACATCCGACCAGTGGGTATTGGAGGTCGTTCGGGATGGTTATGCCCTGGAATTGCGACGTCCAGTAAGAGAACTGTTTGTGCGCTCTCCGTGCAAGGTGCCAGTCAAGTGCGCTGCTGTCAGGGAGATGGTAGAAAAGCTACTTGAACTCCGGGCAGTGGTGTGAGTGCCCCCACTCCAATGCGGTTTAGGTTGGTACTCCATTTATTTTGTGGTCCCAAAGAAGGAAGGGACCTTTCGTCCAATTCTAGACCTCAAAGGGGTAAATCGCTGCCTTCGGGTGTCTCTCTTTCGTATGGAGACTCTGCGGGCGGTCATTGTGGTGGTCAGGAAAGGGGAGTTTCTTATGTCCTTAGATCTGTCAGAAGCCTACTTGCATATTCCAATCCGGGAAGAGCATCAAAAGTTTCTCAGGTTTGCGGTGTCCCTAGGGCATTTTCAGTTCCGAGCTTTACCTTTCGGTCTGGCTACGGCGCCGCAAACGTTCACAAAGTTAATGGTGGTGGTAACAGCGGTGGTGCTGAGAAAGGATGGTGTTCTAGTGCATCTTTACTTGGACGATTGGTTAATCCGGGCGAAGTCAAAATCCAAAAGCGAGGTGTCCACAGGCAAGGTGATGGCTTTCTTGCAGAATCTTGGTTGGGTAGTCAACATAGCAAAGAGCAAATTGACTTAGACGCAGGAGCTGGAGTACTTGGGGGATCGGTTTGATACAAGGAAAGGGAGAATCTTCCTACTGCAACTGAGAGCAAAAGGGTTACGCCATCTGGTGCTGGAATTTCTGCACAGACCGGCCCCCATGGCGTGGCATTACTTGCAGTTGCTCGGAACCATGGCAGCCACGCTGGAGCTGGTACCGTGGGCAAGGGCTCACATGAGGCCGCTACAGAGAGCGTTACTCAGACGGTGGTCTCACCAGTCCAATCTGCTTACAAGGAGGTTGCCATGCTGGCTGGAAACAAGGCGGGCCCTGCAATGGTGGTTACGCCCCGGCTGTCTGGAAAAGGGGATGCCATTGGAAACTCCGGATTGGAAGCCCTTAACGACGGATGCCAGTCTCTCCGGCTGAGGAGCTCATTTCCAGGGACGGCTCGCACAGGGTCAGTGGTCTGAAGAGGAGCGGACCTGGTCAATCAACCGGTTGGAATTGAGGGTGGTAACGCTAGCGCTAGCACAGTTTCAGCCGTACCTACAGAAGGATGCGGTGCGAGTGTTCTCCAACAATGTGACCGCAGTGGCCTACATCATTTGACAAGGAGGGACCAGCAGTGTTCCGCCAGAAGCAGAGGCCGAGCAGTTGTTCGAGTGGGCCGTGGAAAATCTGCTGGCGCTGTCGGCTGTGCATGTGGCAGGGGTGGACAATGTGCAGGCCGATTTTTCTGAGTCGGGTGAAGGTGGACCCAGGGGAATGGGTTCTTCATCCGGAAGTGTTTGAAATGTTGGTGCGCCGTTGGGGGGCGCCAGTAATGGATCTCATGGCAACCTTGCACTCGGCCAAAGCAAATCAGTTTTTCAGGAGGCGGAGAGAGAGGATGTTGGAAGGGCTGGATGCTCTCATGCAAGTGTGGCCAGCAGAGCAACTGCTGTATGTTTTTCCACCGTGGGTGTTAATCGGTCGAGTAGTACAACGCATCGAGCGGCACAGGGGACCTGTCTTTGTCATAGCGCCGGATTGGCCGCGGAGGCCATGGTATGCGGATCTCATGCGGCTAGTAGTGGACGAACCTTGGAGTTTGCCTTGTCGTCTGGATCTGTTGGCCCAGGGTCCGCTATTCATGCCTCAGGTGGATCAATTCTCACTTACGGCTTGGCTCTTGAGAGGGCTAGGCTGAAGAAGAGGGGTTACTCTGCATCGGTAATCTCCACTTTGTTGAGGGCGAGGAAGCGCTCTACATCTCTGGCTTATGTCTGCATCTGGCGGGTGTTTGAGGCTTGGTGTTTGGATAGGCAGGGTGAGGCGTCACTGCCGCAAGTGTTGGCATTCTTGCAAGATGGTTTGGAGAAAGGATTGGCGGCGGCTACCTTACGAGTGCAGGTGGCGGCATTATCTTGTTATAGGGGTAAGATTGGAGGACAGCAAATAGGGGGTCATCCAGACATTAAACGATTTTTGCGGGCAGTGTCGTTGCTGAGACCGGCGCGCAGGCAGGTAGTGCCCAGTTGGAGTCTCCCCTCAGCTTTGCAGGTGTTGGAGAAGGAGCTGTTTGAGCCCTTATCCAGGGCCTCCTTGAAGGACCTTACCCTTAAGGTAGTGTTTCTCGTAGCTATTTGTTCGGTTCGCAGAATCTCCGAGTTGCAGGCCTTATCCTGTAGGAAGCCTTTTCTGTGTTTTTCGGACTCTAAAGTGGTGTTAAGACAGATGCCGTCCTTTTTGCCCAAGGTAGTCTCGGCGTTCCATGTTAATCAGGCTATTTCTTTACCAGTATTTACAGAAAGGCAGGGAGGTTCCCTTGCCGAGAGATTACATCTGTTGGTTGTTCTTCGGGCATTGAAGAAATATCTCCGAAGGACGGAGAGTTTCCGCAAATCGGATAGGCTATTTGTCTTGTTTGGTGGACCTAGGAAAGGAGAGGCGGCATCGAAAGCCTCCATTGCCAGGTGGATTAAGGGGGCCCTAGCGTCCGCGTATATCCTAAACGGAAAGGCGGTGCCAAAAGGACTGAGAGCTCATTCCACTAGGGCTCAAGCGGCTTCTTGGGCGGAGTTTCAGTATGTCCCAGCGTTGGACATTTGTAAGGCCACCACCTGGTCCTCATTAAACTCCTTTGTTCGGCATTATCATCTGGATGTTCAGGTGCAGAGGGATACCTGTGTTGGATCAGCGGTGCTTCAGGCTGGTGTCTCAGATCCCTCCCGTTGATTTGCTGTACTGCTCTGGTACGTACTCCAAGGTTCGGGATTAGATTGGAGGGACGTTAAGGAAGGGTAAATTAGACTTACCTGCTAATTGTTGTTCCTTAAGGAACTCCAGTCTAGTCCCGTATCCTGCCCTGGTCGCCTGTCTCTATTATAGTGCCTGAAGAAGAAAAGCACTGATGACAGGTAAGAGGTCAGGGGTTAATGCATGTGCTATCTTTTCTCGTTCATCTGTGGTCATGAAAAGGTTGAGAAGATACCTCAGTGCCAGCAATAGTTGCTGTAATTAAGTCCGGGAGGGGGCTAGGATGGGCGGTTGAAGTCCCCTTCGGGTAAGTTAGAGTTCATAGTTACACTTCTGGTTCATAGTTGATACTTACTTGTTGCTCCGGTGAGTCTGCTTTGTCAATAGGTTACTGATCAGAGGAGGCGGATCCGGGCAGGATATACTGGTGTCATCAGAAAAGAGATGACGTTTCTCAGTCTCCAAGCTGCTGTGGGAGGTGCACAACTCCAAAGTTCGGGACTAGACTGGAGTTCCTTAAGGAACAACAATTACCAGGTAAGTCTAATTTACCCTTCTCGGTGACGTTATCCTTGAATCTCTCTGCGGCCTTCGATATCGTTGATCACTCTCTTCTTTTGGCTCGCCTGCGTGAGGCGGGTCTCTGTAGCACAGTTCTCCATTGGTTTCACTCTTTTCTCTCCTCTAAGACCTGTTCTGTTCTTCCTCTGAGTCTTTTCCCCTCCCCTGCGGTGTCCCTCAGTACTGGCTCCCCTTCTCTTCAATATCTTTCTATCACCACTTGCCCTTCTGGTTCAACAACACGGGATTTCTGCTTTCTACTACGCTGATGATCTGGTTCTTTTGTATCACGTCTCTCCGCTCCATCCCGACCTCTCCCCCCTTAACTCCTGTCTCTCTGCCATTGCCGACTGGCTCACTATGCACTGCCTTCACCTTAATCTCACAAAAACTCTTGCCACCTGGTTTACTTACAGTAGTCCCTCCCCTCCCATTTCACCTTCCCTATCTGGCTCACCTATCCCTCTGGTATCTTCCTTTCGCTACCTTGGTGTTTTCTTCAATTCCGACTTGTCCTTTTGCGGTCACATCTCTAAAACGTCATTCTTCTTTCTCCGCCAAATCCGTGCCATCAGACCCTTTCTCACCCCACAGGCCCTCACTACTCGGCTTCTCTCCCTTGTCATATCCTGCATTGACTTCTGTAACTCTGCTCTGGTAGGTTTATCTTCCTCACCCTTTATTGCTTACAACGCATCCAGAATACTGCTGCACGCCTTGTTTCTCATTCTTCTCATCGAGATCATGTCACGCCCCTTCTTATTCACCTTCACTGGCTCCCTATTAACTTCCATATCCACTATAAAGTTCTCTTTCTAGTTCACCAAGTTCTCCACACCTCCTCACCTCGATATCTGGCTGATCTTGTTCACTTTCATACCCCTAGCCGTACCCCTCGTTCATTCCATGTTAACCGCTTACACCTCCCTTCCCCCTCACGCGCCCACCTTCAGACCACTCGTCGTTCCACTTTCTTCTTTATTGGCCCCGCCCTTTGGAACTCCCTACCCACCTCTCTCTGGCTTCAACAGCACCACAACACCTTCAAGAGAAACCTGAAAATGCACCTTTTCTCCACCGCCTTCGACCTCCCCTCCCCCTTTGTTTGAACTTCTCTCCCTGCTCCTTCTTCTACTCTTCTCCTTCTTTGTCTCATTGTATGAATCTCCTGTCTGCTTTTCTATCCATTATTGTAATTTCCTTTCCTTTTCTGGCCATGAGCCTTTTCTGTATTTTTTTTTTTACCTTATGTAAACTGCTATGATGTAACTGTTTAGCGGTATATAAAATTTAATAAACATAAACAAACATAAACATCGCAGTGCATCACCATGCCATTCAGGAAAACCCCTCTTGGATCAGCCCCTTGTATCGCAGTACCTGCAGGGCCTCATGCTGTCCAAACACCCCGTCTGCCCACCAGCATCAGAGTGGAATCTTGACATGCCGCTCTCACAGCTTACTAAGCCGCCATTTGAGCCTCTGGCTACCTGCCACTTGCTATACCTTTCCTGGAAGGTCATCTTTCTTGTGGCACTCGCATCAGTTCGCAGGATCAGCAAGCTCCAGACTCTGATGGCAGAGCCTCCCTACATGAGATTCTACAAGAACAGGGTGGTGCTCCACACACACCCAAAGTTTCTGCCGAAGGTGGTGTCCCCATTCCACCTCATTCAGGAAGTGGTGCGCCCCACCTTCTTTCCAAGGCCTCACGCCGGCAAGGTGGAGACTGTCCTCCATAATTTGGATTGTAAAAGGGCCCTGTCCTATCTGCAACAGACGTAAGGCTACCGCAAAGCACCTCAGCTCTTTGTCTCCTATGACCCCAGTCATCTGGGGCTCCCAGTGACTAAGCGAACTCTGTGGTGGACCGCATTGCCGTTGCCTATAAACAGGCTGGGATCTTACTAGACCAGCGAGTCATGGTGCACCGCACCAGGGCTACTTCTGTGGCAAATCTGCATTCCATTACTGATGACTGATATCTGCTGGGCTGCCACCTGGTCTTTGGTCCATTACTGCTTGGAGAGGGAGTCCTGACGGGACAGCGCCTTCGGCCAGGCCGTACTCCATAATCTCTTCGGGGTGTAGGCAACTCCTGTCTTCCGACCCTTCTATGTTCAAGCTATCAGAGTGCTTGTTCTCTGCTGGACCTCTGGGTCTTGCGAGAGTCTTTACGTTGGGATTTAACTGCTGCAGCTCACAGCTCATTTCTCTGGCCACGGTGGCATTTTGTACAGGTTCTCGGTAGCCTGTAGCTGGGGAGTCCCATATGTGAGGAATGACTTCCTGCTTGTTCCCAGTGAAAGTGTAGTTAGTCACCTGTAACAGGTGTTCTCCGGGGACAGCAGGAATAAGTTCTCACAACCCTCCCTCCTTCCCTTGGAGTTGCTTTTTAGCCAAGTTGGCAAAAATTAAAATATGGTAATCTCAATAGACTGAGGCAAGATGGCACCCTTGGGCAGGAAGGGGACCAAGCATGCATGGTGCATCTCCCAAAGGCTTTCTTTGAAAGCTGGGGAGATGCTTCTGCGTGGGCTCTGTTGGCGCCAATGTCACCCATATGTGAGGACTGATTCCTGCTGTCCCCAGAGAGCACCTGTTACAGGTGACTAACTATGCTTTTTCTGTTGGACTTGCATAAAAATTGTCCAAAGATGGTGAGGTGCATGAGTTTTTTTGGGACAAAAGGGGTTGGCCTGGTAGTTTTTTCTTCTGCACATTTTGGCATGTACATCAACTACAAATAGCTCCCATTGGCCTATGGCTTTATGAATATTAATTCACAACCATTTGAGGATATTGTTGCTCTCTCTCTATATTCCTTCCCAGATCAACCCTGCCATCATAACTACCATCGTCAGCTAGGGGTCAAAAACACAACTTCCTCAGGAAATTGGCTCTTGTGGGATAGTCTGGCCATTGAAGTGTCCAAACCTCTCCCCAGGTACTGTGCGTGCTGCCTCCAGAGTATTTGGGGAATCTGGAGAGCAGAATCCTGGTCTGTGGAATCCATGCACAAGCTTTTGATATCGTATATCTTCCATCTAAAGAAGGGATCAAAGGAAAGCCCAGGCTACTTTACAGTGGTACTAAGTGTTACTGTGCAAAATCTGTAAAACAACATGATACCTTAGGGACAGAAACAGCCACACAAGAAATAAATCCCTACTTGTTTCTTAGAATTAGTAGAAGACTCCCACAGGGACACGCTCTAAGTAAGAAGGAGAAAAAACCTCAGTGTTACCTTTCCCTTGGTTGAGCCTAGGTCAATGCCCTTGCCACGGGGGATATGGTGTTTACACAAACATCACAGATTTTTAAAAACTCCTCATGTATTTTATCTTTGATAAAAATGGAAAACATTGTCCATCCATACAGCAATAGATTTACTTTGTTCGTTTTTTCTTCTATTTTTTAAAAAGTCTCTAATGTGCTAATGTGATGAACTGTTCCAGCGTGGTTTTGGAATGTGCACAAGTTCTTGCTCTGCTTTTGATTGTAAAAAGAGACTGAAGAGCGGCATTTGTTATCGGTAATGAACAGTGCACAGTATTGGAAGTTAATTGCCACTGAAGAGTGAAGTTGAGGAATGACAAATGGTGGCATTTGGATCTTATGTTGGTGCAGCAAGCTAATGTGGCATTTCAGTCTCCTGATGACTCCACAAGCTGCCATTTCATAGACTATGGTGTTTGAGTCTGTCAGCTATTGGAACTGGAAGTTGATCATTCATTTTCTAAGTCACCTAAAGCTGTCTGAGGTATGTTTACTAAATAGTGGTTGCGGCTTCCGTGCGATATCGGAGCCTGGCCTCATTGCTTTCAATGGGGCAACAGCTCTGATATCGCACAGAAGCCGCTACTGCCATTTAGTAAACATACCCCTGTGAGTTGCTGAATGGTGGTGATATGTACTGTTCCTAGCTGGACAGGAATACTGGAGCTGATAGCTCAAGAAGTCTGGTATGAGAAGTTGGCAGTAGAGCATTATTGCTTGTTGACTGTCTCTGTGTTTGCAGGCTTTTGGATAGAGAGAGGTCTGAATAAACTTTGAATTGTGTTGAAGATATCAACCCTTGTGTGGATCTAGGAGCAGCACATTATGTAAGAAATGGTCCATCTATGTGATTGGCAGGAGATTTATACAAAATGTTATTAGTATTAAGCTTGCGCCTTTCCAGTAATAGTTTAAGGCGAGTTAGAATCAGTTACTAATGGTTCCCTGTCCAGGTTACAATCTAAGCTTGTACCTAAGGCAATGCAGAGTTAAGTTCCTGTGACCTTCGGCATGTAACTTAACATAAGAAATGCCATTCTGGGTCAGACCAAGGTCCATCAAGCCCAGTTTCCTGTTTCCATCAACAGCCAGTCCAGGTCACAAGTACCTGTCAGGTTCCCAAAAAGGTACACAGATTCCACAGATTTCCTTGGTCCTCTTTAATAATGATTTATGGACTTTTCCTCCCAGAACTTATCCAAATCTTTTTTTTTAACCCAGCTACACTTTTAGTGGAGTGGAGGAGTAGCCTAGTGGTTAGAACACTGGCTTGGTAACTAAGCAACCAGGGTTCAATTCCCACTAGCACTCCTTGTGGCCTTGGGCAAGTCACTTAACCCTCCATTGCCTCGGAAGAAAGGCCTGGCAATCTACTTCTGGTGACACTGCCAAGAAAACCCAGGAGCTTCTGGGTTGCCAGGAGTCAGGACTGACTTGAAGGCACACATTGCATTTTACACTTTTAGTACATCCTCCAGTAATGAATTCCAGAGTTTGATTACTGGTTGAGTGAAAAAATATTCTCTTATTAATCCTAAATGGGCTATATCATAGCTTCATTGAGCGTCCCCTAGCATTTCTACTTTTTGAAAAGTGTCAGTTGGTTTGAACCCTGGTTTTCCTGGTCCCAGGCTGCTTCTTAACCACTAAGCTATTCCTGCACGTCACAATGGTGCTGAGTAGCTCTTATAGGAGGCTAACTTGTGAAATAAAAATTAAGTGCTGGAGCAGAAGGCTCACAACCTGCAGCAAGCTATATGTGAAATGTTCTCTAAATACTGATTTTCTGCAATGACAGCCTCTCTGAAGCACTCTTTACTGGCACTTAGAGCATGCAGTTGATTGACATCTTTGAAATCCATTTCGTTCTTTCCATCTGTGAGCTGAGCATGCATGCATTATAGGAGCTTTACTTTAAGATGCTTATGGAGCGAGGCATAGATTAATCTAGACCTAGAATTAAGTGATTTAAATATAATGCATTCACTAGATAGAGATTGGATTAATTTCTAAGCCCTTCAGTAATTGTCTACAAGATAAGTGGTTTATAAGTTGATTAAAGGAGTGACCGAATAGCTGCTGTTTTTTAAATGGATATTCTAATTTGAATTTCACTCTAATTTCTATGGTTTTTCTGAGTTGTGTTTTACAAATTATGCATGTTGTATTGATATCTAAATTTATTCCTAACCGTCACACAATGCTGTGGGAAGTATTTTTAAAGCTTTTATATACAATATATTCAGACACTTTTTAAATCCAGGGGCAGTTCTAGCCATAACTGAACTGAACTGTTTTCTTGTTCTACGCAGGACGTTTCTCTGCCTTTAGTTTAAACCTATTTTTGTAGCTATTTCCAGAGTTCTGTAGACTAATGCCACCTTGAGTGTGCCCCATCGTGCTTGATCTCAGAAACTAAACAGGGTTGGGCCTTCTTCGTGCTTGGATGGGAGACCACCTTGGAATACCAGGTACTGTAGATATACTGCATGGAAGAAAGGCTGGCAATCTACTTCTGGTTGCAACTTACCAAGAAAATCCAGGGGCTGGGTCACAACATGGATAACTATCCACAGGATCGGCAGAAGTTAACATCAACTCAACAGCACTTAACAACAGCAGGTTAATGTATTTCGTACTGGGAAGTCACAGTTTTTAGTGACTAATGGGCTGAAAGAGTAGCACACTCTTTGCGTGCAGATAACACAATTTATACACACAAGTTTCGCCATGCTAAATGCAGAAAAGACAATGATGCATGCATAAACAGCAAAAGAAAGGTATGCGTACATAGCAATGCCAAGCGTATTTAAATAATACGCAAATGAGTTGTGCATATTAAAATGGAATGGTAACAATGACAACCCCCCCTACTCCTGCTACCCACCCCATGCCCCCAGCCAGCCCGTCTCACAGTGCATAGACAAACCTCCAAACGCATACCCACTATCACACAGATCAAATCTAACCAGCATACACACAAGTCCTCCACCCACCCCACCTCCAACCCCTCTGTAAGTATTGAACTTATCAATGTCAGATCAATCAAGAATAAGACAAACACTATCTTAGACCACCTTCAAACAGATATCCTATGCATCACAGAGACCTGGTTAACTAGCACCGACCAAGTCACTCTGAACCAAATAACCCCCCTACACACACAGCATTCAACTGTCCATGACTCCAGAGAAGAGGTGGAGGAGTACTAATCCGTGCCAGAACACACTTCAGATTGAAGACAACCACAACTCAAACACAACATACTCCGACACTTTGGTAATACAAAACAAACATCTTGCCATATGCCTGACTTACAGAGCCCCCTAATGGCCCTGCCGAAGAACTCTCCACTACCATTGAAACAGTATGTGCTACTAACTCCCCCCACACGCTTCTGATTGTGCTCAGAGATTTCAACCTCACATCATTATCTGGAAAAGAGGCTGACTCCTTTCTAAGAGCCATGGATGCATTACAATACACCCAACTACTCACTACACCCACTAATCGTCTAGGGTCCACACCGGATCTGATTTTCACTCTGAACAGATTCCTCCCAAACTACAGTATAGCCACACCCCAGATCACTCCAATATCCTGGTATTTCCACTACTCCATACAGTTCATTGTGTCCCATCCCGACACAACCACTCCACAGAGCACACAACACCCAGGAAGAAGATTCAGATCATTTGACAAAGATCAGTTTCTCCAGGAAATCATCCCAGCACTAAAACAAGAGATATCTGACATAGACTCTGCCGTCAACCTCTGGAACCAAACCATCTCAGCAGCATCAAAGGCACCAGCAAAGAATCCCATCAGACACACAGGGCAAAAGTGACAATCAGTGCCATGGTACTCAAATGATAAGAAAAGCAAAAAGGACTCTCAGAAAACGAAGGAACTGGAGGAGGAACAAGGCACACACTACCCTGCAGCTCTACTAAAAAAATGCAAAAGGACTATAACTATCTAATCTATCAACACAAGAAGAAACACCACACTAACCTTATCCTTAAAGCTGCCAACAAACCCCGGGAACTGTTCAGCATAGTTCTGACTCTCACAAAGGAGCCCGACCCCCCCCCCCCCAAAGATGCTACAATCCACCCACAGGTATTCGCACACTACTTAATCACAAAACACCCCCCCCCCCCCCACCCGGGTCAGTCATTACCCAAGAAGCTAACCCTGCCTATGCGTTTACACCCTCCAAACTAACTTGGGACAACTTCCACATACCCTCTATAGAACAAATTACAGGCACCATATCAGCCCTCAACACTAGAACAGGTGCTCCTTGTGGTCTTGGGCAAGCCACTTAACCCTCCATTGCCCATGTTCCCTGTAAAATAGTTATCTCCAGGTTATAATGCCCTGTTCAATGTAATTTCAGTTTGTTCAATGTAAACTGCCTTGATATCATGAAAGGCGGTATATAAGAAATGTTAAATAGAATCGCTCCTACAGACCCCTACCCTATGCCATGGATTAAAGCCACCAAGGAAGGACTCAGCAGATTTATACATAAGATCATACACTCATCCCTGACCGAGGGATACATGCCCCTGCCCCTCAAAACAGCCACTATAAGCCCCATGCCCAAGCATGCCACATCCTCCCCTACTGATAGTACAACTTAATGCCCAATATCAAGCCTTCCATTCCTTACCAAGATTCTCGAAAAAATAGTCTACCAACAACTCCAGGACCATGTAGACTCCAGGCACCACTAGACCCCCAACATAATGGGTTTCAACCCCTCCATAGCGTCAAAACATTATTTATGTTGCTCCTTGACGACATCATCAAGTGTATCGAAAACCTTAAAACAGGCTTCCTCCTTATCTTTGTCAACGTATCGGTAGCCTTTGACACCGTTGCCTACCACATACTTCTCCAAAGACTTATGGACATTGGACTACGCAACATCACCCTCAAATGGTTCACATCATATCTCAGCAAGAGACAACAAGAAGTCAGTCGGCACCACCTAATCAAAACTGTTCCCATCACCCCAGGGAGTTCCACAAGGTTCATCATTATCTGCCCTATTTTTCAACCTCTACATCCAGCTTATCTGCGACATCATCAGACAACACAACATCCAATACACTCTTTATGCCAACGACATAGATCAACCTCGATAAATCTGACCACAATAACTACCTGCCTTCAAGTCATGTCAGAATGGCTCACCCATAATAACCTCAACATCAACTACAAAAAGACAGAAGCTCTCCTCATCTTGCTCAATAACAACCTTCCCAACATAGCCATACCTATCAATAATGAGGTGAAATACTTAGGAGTCATCCTGGACCGCATCCTGAACTTCCAAGCCCACATCAGCAAAGCCACCAGAAGCGCATACCATAAACTAGCCATCATAAGAAGACTCAAACCCCTCCACAGTCAAGACCACTTTACAGCAGTCTGCCAGGCAATAATTACATCTATACTGGACTAATTTAACTCTTTGCTTCTCAGCCTATCAAACACATCCATCCTACCCCTCCAGATGGCACAAAATAATGCTGCCCGCATAATTATTGGATCCTCAAAACACTAGCACATTACCCCAGTCCTGAGCCAACTGCATTGGCTCCCGATAGCCTCTCGAATCAAATTCAGAGCAGCCCTCAACATATACAAAATCCAACATAACCTAACCCCACCCACCCTCAAGACTCTAATCAAAGCTAATATCAACATACATCCCAGACGATGCAGCACACTGGACACTATCCAGACATCCAGCAACTATCTTAATACTACCCAATCTACATCAAATAGGGCACTATCTCTAACAGCACCTGCCATCTGGAATTCCCTTCCAAATGACCCGAGAACCACCCACAACGCCAAGGACTTCAGGAAGAAACTCAAAACCCACCTCTTCAAAGAACACTATGGAGCCATCACATAACGATCGCATCCCCTTTTCTCCCCCTCCCCCCACTCAGTCTTTTCGATGCCCATACAGGACTCATCGCCTTTAACCAATGTACATATGTAAATATTCACCCCTTGTAAATAGTTAGCCTCGAGTACTCCTTGCCCCCTCTGTTGCATGCTCCCCCGGATCTGCCCTTGTAATATATCCGCACCAGCTCAACTTGTAACCTGTTAGTTTCTTAATGTTCCTCCAGTTCAGTCCTTCACCTCTGGGTAGTGTACCTCCTCCTGTAGCATGAAGACTGGGCATGCCAAAATCATGACCTCACTGGATGTACTCTGCTGGTCTCTCCCATCAGCCCTGGTGTGTCCAGTCTCCATGCAGCAGGAGGATGTAGTGAGCCTAGGTGTTGGGCTCACTAGAGGAACAGATAAGGAACATTTTTTATTGTAGATAGGTTAAGGTTTTCTTTTATGCCCTATAATTTCATTTTATTTTAAGGAGAGATTTGTTAAAGTACTTGGGGGGGGGGGGGTGGAGGCTGGAGAGAGGATCAAACTGGTTTCTCTTCGTTCTCTCTCCCCTCTCAGTCCTGCCCCAGTCATCCGTGCTGCTCTCCCCTCGTAGTTTGGACGGAGGGGAGTTGTGCAGCGGTGCAGAGTTCTGCCTGTCAGCGGCGTGTTCATCGGGGCACTTCATTTTCAGGCTCAGCCGGTGCTGGATCGCCCTCTCTGCGGTAGCTGCTCTGTACGCTCTCCAAGAGCAGCGCCGCCGTTCCGAATGGCGAAGAAGAGGTTTGAGAGCAATTTGAGGCCCGAAGCAGGGTTAAGTGCTCCGGCGGGGGGTCTAGCAACCGGGAAGGTGTGCAGGCCATAGTCGGGGTGTTTTGGCGGTAAAGCAGGCCTGCTGAATCGCGGGCCGTTGGTTCCCGCGCTTTTCAAGTGTGAGGCAGCTTCAGCTCTTTTATATTGCCTCAGGCTGTGGTTTTTAGACCGATTGGTTTATGGGTTTAAATTGGTGGAGTTTAATTCAATTTAGGTCTGTTATTCTTTTTGTTTTTTTATGATTCTAGTTCCTTAAAAAAAGAAAATGTAATTAATTTGGAAAAGTTTCCTTAATATTTATTTTAGGGGTTATTCCTTCATTGCTGGGGATATTAATTTTATATGGAGCTAATGCCATCACGCCCACAGTGTTTGGTGTGCGGCTCATGCAGGGGTGCAGTTTCGGAAGCTGGGATCTGCCGGGGCTGCACAGCTGCTACTTCCACTATGGAGCAAGAAATTCAGGATAAGGCAGGTGAGGAGGCTCAGAGTCCGTCTACGTTGGGGGAAAGAGAGTCCCTTCTGCAAGGCCCGTCTGTGCCTCATATGGATTCCTAAGCGGGTCATCTATTTTGGTGGCGCCAACTGGGCCTGGGGCGGCGCTTGGAGATTTTTCCCCGGATTTTGTACTAATAATGCATCAAGCGTATTGCCTACGACAAAAGGGGGCTGTTGCGGATCCGGCGCCACATGGGGCTACGGTAGTGCAATCAACCTCCGAAAGGATTGGAAATAGTGTGGTGAGACCACTTAAGAGAGAGCTCATTCTCTAGAGGTTCAGGCTTTAGAGGCGGATTGGCCGGATGCGGAAGACTTAGATTTAGAGCCAGAAGCAGGTATGGAAGAGCTTGAGGAAGGTGAGATTCTGAAGCCTGAGGATCAGGCGAGGATTATAAGGGTTTTTCGGAAGGAAGAGCTTACCGCTCGCATCAGAGTCCCTTCAGGTGCTCAACCTTTCCTCGGCCCAGGCATCAGAGGATGAGGGACTTGAGGACCCTCTCATTCAGGCAGTGCGACAAACTCAGGCGGTGTTTCTGGTTCACCGAGTGGTTGACCGGATGATTCAAAATGAATGGGATGTACTAGAAGCCGGTTTATGAGGCATTAGAGCTATGACTAGACTTTATCCTTTGGCGGATAAAGAAAAGGAGAGTATTCGTTCCCCGCATATAGACACAGCGGTGTCAGCGGTCACAAAAAAGACGACCATTTCAGTAGAAGGCAGTGCATCCTTGAAAGATGTGCAGGATAGAAAGGTAGACGGTTTATTGAAGCAAGCCTTTGAGGTTAATGCTCTCTCTTTGCAAGCTTCTATCTGCGGGGCTTGGGTAGCAAGAGCTTGCCTTAGGTGGTCTCCGCACTTGCAGCAGCCTGTTCAGCAGGCACAAAAGCGCTTGATGGATGTGACATGACTGGAATCAGGATCGGCTTATCTAGCGGATGTCCACTATAATTTGATCAGAGCATTGGCAAATAGTATGGCTTCCTTGGTAGCCGCTTGCCGTTGTCTGTGGTTAAGAAACGGTGGCGGCTGGCTCCTCCAAGTCGCGTCTTAGTAAACTTCCGTTTAAGAGTAAGTTGCTATTTGGTGAGGATCTTGACAAGTTGGTCAAGGATTTGGGGGAGTCTAATGGTGGCAGGTTGCCGGAAGATAAGCCTAAACAGGGCAGGCCTCTTCCGGCCTCGTGAGGACAGTTTAGAGACTTCAGGCGTTTTCATACCTCACAGTTGGGAGGTTTCCAAAGAGGAAGATTGGCCTCGCGAGGTCAAGGGTTTTTAGGTTTTTGAGGAGCGGGTAGAGGGTTTGCATCCTCCTCCTCTGCGACAGTTAGAAAACCACAATGAAGCGAGGAGGACCCAGGTAGGAATTCAGCCAGTGGGAGGTTGGCTTTGAGAGTTTCTGCCTGCCTGGGCCCAGATAACATCTGACCAGTGGGTGTTGGAGATAATACGCGAAGGTTATGCTCTCAAATTTGCTCATCCGATACTAGATTTGTTCGTTCTTTCTCCATGCAAGGGACAGCAGAAGACACTCGTTGTTCGGCAGACATTAGATCGGCTGTTGCAGTTAGGAGCTGTGGTACTGGTTCCACAGGAGCTCTGCGGCGTCGGTTGTTACTCTATTTATTTCGTAGTACCAAAGAAAGACTGGTCCCTTCATCCTATTCTGGATCTCAAGGGGGTAAACCGCTGTCTTCGAGTACCTCATTTTTGGATGGAAACATTGTGGTCGGTAATAGTGGTGGTGCGACAGGGGGAATTCTTGACATCCCTCGATCTTACCGAGGCATACTTACACATTCCCATCAGATCAGGTCATCAGAAATTTCTAAGATTCGTGCTTCCGTGGAGGCACTTCCAGTTTCAAGCATTGCCCTTCGGTTTGGCAACGGCTCCACACACCTTCACCAAGGTTATGGTGGTGGTAGCAGCGGCGTTGCGAAAAGAGGGAATTTTAGTTCACCCTTATCTCAACGATTGGTTGATTCGGGCAAAGTCCAGGACCGAGAGTGTGCAGGTCACAAGCCGAGTGGTGCAGTTCCTTCAAAGTCTTGGCTGGGTAGTCAATGCGTCCAAGAGCCGTTTGGTTCCATCTCAGGTTCTCGAGTGGGAGCAGTATTTCTGCCAGATTGGAGGGCGCAAGCTCTTCGGCTTATGGTGCGCAAGCTTGTAAAGATGTCAGCTCCGTCAACTTGGAACTATCTTTGTGTGCTAGGGACTATGGCAGCGACCCTGGAGGTAGTACCATGGGCCAGAGCGCACATGCAGCCCTTACAAAGGTCATTGCTCTGGCAGTGGTCGCACCAAAACGATTCTCTGAGCAAACATCTCCCCTGTCCCTTCCGAGTCAGGCAGTCCCTTCAGTGGTGGCTTTGCCCGAAAAACTTGGCGTCAGGCATGCCACTGGAGCAGCCGCAGTGGCTTCCGGTCTTGATGGATGCAAGTCTCGCAGGTTGGGGAGCTCATTGTGGGGATCTCTTCGCACAAGGAAGTTGGAACGAGGAGGAGGCCAAATGGTCAATCAACCGTCTGGAACTTCGGGTGGTGGCGTTAGCACTGCGGGCATTCGAATCCTCGGTGCAAGATCGAGCGGTACAAGTGCTGTCGGCAATGCCGTGACAGTGGCTTACCTCAATCGACAGGCGGGCATGGGAAGTGCGGCCATGGAAGAAGAAGCAAGTGCTCTGTTCGCCTGGGTAGAGCCTTGACTGCAGGTGATCTCGGTGGCGCACATTGTGGGAACGGACAATGTGATGGCAGACTTTCTCAGCAGAGTTCGAGTGGATGCCGGAGAGTGGGAGCTTCATCCGGAAGTATTTGCTCAGATGGTCATCAGACGGGGTCCTCCGATAATGAATCTCATGGTGACCTTTCGATCGGCCAAAGCAAATCGTTTTCACAGCAGAAGACGAGAAAGGATGTCAGAAGGTATCGATGCCCTGATGCAGCAATGACCATCGCACGGCCTTCTCTACATCTTCCCCTGTGGGCGCTCATAGGGCGTGTGGTTCAGTGCATTGAAGCGCATCGGGGGTGAGTTCTGTTAGTGGCGCCAGACTGGCCGAGACATCTGTCGTATGCCGATCTGGTTCGGCTACTTGACGGGGATCCTTGGTGATTGCCCGCAACAGCAAATCTGTTGATTCAGGGCCCTCTACGAATGCCTCAGGTGGATTGGTTCTTGCTTACGGCTTGGCCATTGAAAGGGCGAGGTTAATGAAGAAAGGTTATTCTGGAGCGGTGATTGCGACCTTACTTCAAGCCAGAAAGACGTCCACCTCCCTAGCGTATGTACGAGTATGGCGTATTTTTGAGGACTGGTGTACACAACATCTGATCTGCTCATCTACAGTTTCAGTGCCTATGGTGTTAAGTTTCTTACAGGATGGTTTTGATAAGAGGCTGGCAGCCAGCTCGTTAAGAGTACAGCTGACAGCTATTTCTTGCTATCGGGGTAAAATCCAGGGAGTGTCCTTGAGCTCACATATCGACGTGATACGTTTCCTGAAAGCAATTTCTCTATTATGACCTTCTCGCAGAATGGTTTCTCCCCCGTGGGATCTCAACTTGGTTCTCGGGGCTTTGACTAGGGAACCTTTTGAGCCTCTGCATCAAGCTTTGATCAAGATTTAACTTTAAAGACAGTGTTTTTGGTGGCCATTTGTTCGGCTCGCCAAATTTCGGAGTTACAGGCGTTGTCCTGTCGAGAGCCGTTTCTGTCTTTTTCTAGGGAAAAGGTGGGGTTGTGTTCGGTGCCGTCCTTTTTGCCTAAGGTAGTGTCTCCATTTCACATGAATCAATCGGTTACGTTGCCAGTATTGGGTGTTGCGGGGGAGGACGCGTCAGACCGTAGTCTGCGCCGGTTGGACATAAAGAGGGTCTTGCGTCAATACTTAAAGGTCTGAGTCCTTCTGCAAGTCCGAGTGCTTGTTTGTTCTTTTTGGAGGTCCACGCAAAGGGGAAGCGGCAGCCAAGGCCTCAATTTCCAGATGGGTCCAAGAAGCGATAGTGTCGGCATACCTTTTGCAAGGTTGTCTGGTATCTGCGGGGTTACGGGCTCACTCTACTAGGGCGCAAGTGACGTCATGGGTAGAGCATAGTTTAGTTCCGCCAGTGGAAATTTGCAGAGCAGCCACTTGGTGGTTTCTCCACATTTTCAGGCAGCACTATCGCCTGGATGTTCAGGTGGCGAACGATGCCTGTTTCGGGTCTGTGGTTTTGCGATCCAGGTGGACAGGTCCCTCCCAATAATTACTGCTCTGTTACATCCCAGAGATGAAGGACTGAACTGGAGGAATGATAAGGAAAGAGAAATTAGACTTACTTGCTAATTGTAGTTCCTTAAGGACCTCTACATTGACCCCCAAGCCTGAAAAACACACAACCTCTACATTGACCCCCCGCCTACCACATCCCATTGAACAGCCCCCGGTCGACAATGGATAATCAACCGCCACCTCCGTCCCCCCCCATCCCAAGAGCTCTCGCATCCACTACGAATCCTACATGCCCCATGTGAATACTTACTACTGTATAATTTGTATATAATTTGTATATAGTTCTCCCCAGTTCATCCAAGTTTTTGACCACCTGTTCCATGTAAACTCAATGTACCATACTGCATTGTAGTGTGTTTCTGTTCTTCTGTGAACCACACTGATTATAATAGTGCGGTATATAAGAAATGTTAATAAATAAATAAATAAACTCCAGTTCTGTCCTGATTCCCACCCTGGGATGGTTAGTTCAGATGTCGGTTTGTGTCGGGGGGGGGGGGGGCATATCAGTCATGAGGGGTGTAAAACCTTTCAAAGTTTTGAGATCACTATACTTCTTTTACTCTATGTTGTCTATCCTTTTTGGTTCCCGGAGGGAAGAGAGAGTGAGTGATGAAGTTTTCCCGCTTAATTGAAGGGGATTTAGTTAGTTGTTAACAGTTGAAGTTAATATTATAGCTACTTATTTGTTGCTCCTTTGAGTCTGCTTTGTCAATAGTTCACTGGGGCTGATGGGAGAGACCAGCAGAGTACATCCAGTGAGGTCACGATTCTGACATGCCCAGTCTCCATGCTGCAGGAGGAGGTACACTACCCAGAGGTGAAGGACTGAACTGGAATTCCTCAAGGAACTACAATTAGCAGGTAAGTCTAATTTCTCTTTCTTATGTAAACCGTTTTGGTTGTATGATAAGATGGTATATCAAACCAGTTAAATAAATAAAATAAATAAGGTCTGCCCACTGCAGAGAAACGCATAGAGGATGACATAATCAGGTGACTTAAACATCTTGTGTGTGTAAGGAAAGACTGTTTCAGGGTATGTACCAGTGAACAATTACCTTTGATGTGAGAATTTTCTGCTGTATCTTTCAGCGTATAAGCGAAAGTTTGGCATTCAAGAACAAATGTCTTTTGTTTCTTATCCCTGTGTGTTTTTTGTACTCACTTATCTTTATCTTTATTCCGTCATTTGATAGACCGCTCTTGTCGAAACATTAGAGCGGTGTACAATAAAAGGTCTACGCCACTAAGCTATAGAAAAGGAACGCCAAAATTATAATAGGAAAGAGAGAGAAAGGACAGCGTACAACAACATACAATAAGAAAACAAAAGACAAACCAGACAGAAGATTTAAAAAAGACAATGAGCACAGGGTGGGAAGCCAAAACAACAAAAGGGAGCTGACAATCCACAACTAAACTAGGTAACAACACGAGGAGACAGATCAAACAAAGACTCAAGGAGGGGCATCAGGGGGAAGGTCAAAGGCTTTTCGGAACAGATAGGTTTTCAGCAGCTCCTTAAACTTGGGATACGAAGGTTCCAGTCGGAGGGAGGGTGGTAGAGCATTCCAGAGGGAGGGGCCTAGAAAAAAGAAAGCTGAGTGACGGGTCTGTTACAAATGTGCTTGTGACGGAGAGGGTAAGGACAGGCGATTTCCATGTAAGGAACGGAGTTGACGGTATGGTGTGTGAAGAGAGATAAGATCGGCCAGATAGAGGGGAGTAGATGTGTAAATGGCTTTATGTGTTAGAATAAGAAACTTATAATGGAATCGAAAACGGAGAGGCAACCAATGTAAGCGAAGTAGGATGGGGGAGTAACATGCTCATAACGATGGGAAAAAGTGATAAGTCGAGCTGCCGTATTTTGAATTAGCTGAAGGCGCTTAAGCTGAGAAGCAGGAAGTTTAGCTAGAAAAACATTGCAGTAGTCAAGTCTGCTGATGACCAAGGCCAGAACTAGGGTAATCAGTGCAGTAGAAGGGAGAAGGGAACGAACAGCTCTAATTTGATGTAGAACCGCAAAAGACCGGCGGGTGAGAGTGGAAATATGACCATGGAAAGAAAGAGGGGAGTCTAAAGTAACCCCCAAGTAACGGAAGGAGGGGACAAGCGGAATTGGAATGAGATCGATCTGAGGGGCAACAGTTGGGCAAGAGCCGCTCAAAGAGACCCACATAGCTGTGAACTTTGCAGGATTTAGGTGTAGAAGGTTCAGGGAAAGCCAGGAAGCGACATGACCAAGGCAGCGATTAAACTGGGAGATGTCAAGGTTCAACGGTGAAGTATGGTATAAAAGAATAATATCATCAGCATAGATATATGATGAGACCGGATATTGCTGGATCAAAAGGGGGAGGGGAGAGAGGAAAATGTTAAACAGAAGAGGTGAAAGAACAGAACCCTGGGGCACACCACAGGTAAGAGGGAACGAAGAAGAGAATTGGTTATTGGAGCGGACGGTAAAAGAGCGGTTGGAAAGAAAAGAAGAGAACCATTTCCAGACTATACCGCGTAACCCCAAATCAGACAGACGGGAAAGAAGAATGTGGTGGTCGATCCATTTAATGTTATGTCTCTTCGTTGTGATTTCATAAAAAATTGTTTATGGGCGAAATAGTGTTGTTTGTTTTGGGCTGAGCGCCAAAAGAACCTGCACTTCCTTATCGTCCCTCCAGTGTAGTCCCGTACCATAGGGTTGTGCACCTCTTCCAGCAGCTTGGGAGACTAAGCATGTCACAACTTTGATGACATCAGGATAATTAGGCAGCTGGCACCACCCCCAGCCCTCCAGTAAGCTCAGTCTCCTAGCAGCTGCAGCAGGTGTTTTATCAGTGGGCCTCACTGAAGGAACAACTAGGAAGAGTTTAGCAAAATTTTGGAGGTTTATTGGCATCAAGTATTATTAGGGGTTTTGTTCCTTTAAATTTTAAGAGTTTGTTTGCTGTTGCCAGTAAAGTTTAAGAAAAAAAAAAAACAACAAAGAGGAGAAAGAGAGCGAGATAGCAAGGCCAAAGAGCAATAGCGTTCAGGTGAGCAGACCGGATTGCAGGGGCCGAGGTGGTGCCGGCTAGTCAATCAGGGTCTGGCTCCGCTCCCAAATCCCTCCTGTGCAGGTGAGGAACGTCGAGCATGGCAAGAGTGTTTGATGCAGCGGGGTGCTATCAGTAGCAGTAAGTCGCCGACGACAGGGGTCGGCGTCGGTGGGACTGCTGTCAGCGATTTACTTTGTCAGCTTTAGTGCAGTTGCTTGGCTGGATTCGCGGGGTTGCTCGGGCCGCGTGTACAGCCAGAGGCAGTGAGGTTCCGTTTTTTTTCTGTTTCTGCCGCCATTTTGTTTTCACGGGAAGCGGAGCCGCGGCAGCAGGGTGCTGTTTGGGGAAGCCTTTTGTCTGCAGAACGCTAGTTTTCGGCGGTTAGTTTTTGAAGGTACCTAGAGGGTTTTTCTCATATTCTAGGCTCTGCGGTTTAATTTTTTTTGTTTCTAACCGTGGGGTGTAAAAAAAAAAAAAAATAAAAAAGACTGAAGTAAGCTCTCTTTCAGCGGAGGGGGTCTGCAAATGGTGTACCATGGAGACTCGCTCTGCAGAGCAGTGTGTTCTGGATGATGTTTCAGAGACTAGATCAAGGGAGCAGGGACCTGGAGTTTCGTCTCAAGCAGAGGCGGGGGGTCTTTTGCCTCCCCAGGAAGCTCTGCCAGCGGCTTCCTCTGTACAGGGAGCTGCGCAGCCGGCCCCAGGTGGTTTTTCCCCTGAATTTGTTTTATTGATGCATAAAGCTTTTTGTCTGAGGCAGGGGGAGGCTAAGGCCCCTACCCCTGCTAAGAAAAAGAGCTTTAGAAAACGTTTTAGAAGAACAACCAGGTACTTCTCAGACGGTCATTAAGTCTCGTCGGCAGGACCAGTTGGCTGCTGAAGTGGGCTCTGGTTCCACTTCCTCAGAGGGAGAACTGGACCTGGAGAAACAGGACGTGGAGGAAGATACGCTGCCTCCGGAAGAGGACTCTAGAATCGTCAGGGTTTTCCGTAGGGAGGAACTGGCGGGGCTCATTTCAGAATCCCTTAAGATGCTTAATATGGCACCGGCAGGGGCAGCGGAAGAAGAGGCGTTGGAGGATCCTATTCTTCAGGCGGTGCGGAAACCCCAGAAGGTTTTCCCTTTGCACAGGGTTATTAAGCAGATGATCCTGGATGAATGGGAGCTTCCTGAAGCAGGGCTCAGGGGGTCTCGTATCATATCTCAGTTATACCTGTTGGTGGAACATGATAAGGACATGTTTCGCTCGCCGAGAGTGGATGCGGCGGTGTCGGCGGTGACGAAGAAGACCACTATCCCGGTGGAGGGTAGTGCTGCTCTTAAAGATGTTCAGGATAGGAAGCTTGATACCCTATTGAAGCAAGCTTTTGATGTCAGTGCGCTATTGCTCCAGGCCTCAGCTTGTGCGGCCTTGGTGGCGCGTACATGCTTGCGCTGAGCGCAGGGTCTACCGGATGCGGCGGAACCGGGTAAGACTGTGGAAGCGGCGGCTAGACTGGAATCGGGCACGGCTTACCTGGCGGATACTTTTTATGATTTGGTACAGACGCTTTCGAACACCATGGGGTCGATTGTGGCAGCGCGCTGTTATCTCTGGCTCCGGAATTGGTCGGCGGACGTATCCTCTAAGACCCGGTTGAGTAAGTTGCCCTTCAAAGGAAAGCAGTTGTTCGGAGAGGATCTCGATAAACTGGTTAAGGACTTGGGGGATTCCAAAGCTTTGGCTTATCCTCTGGGAGTCGACCCCCTTTGGACTCCCCCAAGTCCTTAACCAGTTTATTGAGATCCAGATGTTCACCGTTCCAGAGGGGCCGTTTTACTTCTAGGAATGAGCCCTTTTGGGGGTTTCGAGGCACGGGCAGAGGATATTACAGAACCGCTGCTTCTGCCCCAAATCAGCGAAAGCAACAATGAAGTGAGGGGGACCCAGGCAGGGGTGCCTCCCGTAGGAGGGCGATTAAGGGAGTTTGTACCACACCTGGGTCTGAGTCACAACGGATCAGTGGGTTCTGCGAGAAATTCGAGAGGGCTACGCGCTCGAGTTCGCCAAGCCTCTGGCGCCGGCCTTCGTTCGGTCCCCATGTCGGGCGAGGGCCAAGGAGGAGGGCGTACACTCAACGCTACAACACCTTTTACGATTGAGGGCCGTAGTCCCGGTACCCGCAGACCACTGCGGTGCAGGTCGATACTCCATATACTTCATTGTGCCAAAGAAAGAGGGTTCCTTTCGGCCTATTCTCGATCTCAAACAGGTAAACAGGTGTCTGTGTGTTCCTCGTTTTCATATGGAGATGCTTCGGTCAGTGATGGTGGCGGTCAGAACAGGAGAGTTTTTGACCTCCCTGGACCTCATGGAGGCGTACCTTCACAGCCCTATTCATCCGGATTACCATCAGTTTCTGCGATTTGCAGTCCCAATGGGTCACTTTCAGTTTCAGGCGCTCCCTTTCGGTCTCGCGACGGCTCCGCGCGTTTATACCAAGGTAATGGTGGTGGTGGCAGCTGCGTTGAGGCGCAAGAGTATTCTTGTTCACCCTTATCTGGACGATTGGCTTATCCGAGCAAAGTCCAAGGCGGAAAGTATCCAATTAACAAAACGTGTAGTGGACTTCCTGTCCAAGTTAGGCTGGGTGATCAATGCAGGCAAGAGTCACCTGACACCTTTCCAGGATTTCGAGCACTTGGGGGCGCGATTCGACACTCGGGCGTCTCGGGTGTTTCTTCCTTGGAGGAGAGTGTTAGCTCTTCGGCGATTGGTAAGACAGTTTCTATGCATGACGAAGCCGACGGCTTGGCATTACCTACAGCTTTTGGGCACCATGGCAGCAACGATCGATCTGGTTCCCTGGGCAAGGGCGCACATGAGACCCTTACAAAGGTCTCTGCTGCGCAGGTGGTCCCATCAATATCAGTCTCTAGGTCACCGACTAGTCTGCCCCAGGGAGGTACGGAAGACGCTCCAGTGGTGGCTGAGCGAAGCGAACTTGGCGGCCAGGGTTCCCCTGGAATCTCCAGACTGGGTGCCTCTGACGATGGATGCCAGCCTGTCCGGCTGGGGGGCCCACTGCGAGGGGCAAGTAGCACAGGGTTCCTGGACGACGGAAGAGCAGTTGTGGTCCATAAATTGCCTGGAAATGAGGGCGGTCCAGAGAGCCCTACAGGAAGTTTTTGTGTGTGTGCGGGCTTTTTCCGACAACGCCACCACGGTGGCATACATCAACAGACAGGGCAGCACAGGAAGTGCCAGTTTGGAAGCAGAGGCGGAGCTGCTGATGTCTTGGGCCGAGCTGCATCTCCCAGCAATTTCGGCTGCGCACGTGGCCGGAACAGAGAACGTTGCGGCCGATTTTCTCAGTCGAGTGCGTTTGGACGCGGGCGAGTGGCAGTTGAACGCTGAGGTTTTCGCGCAGATTGTGTGCCGCTGGGGGGAGCCGGTCATGGATCTGATGGTGACTTTTGTGTCGGCAAAGGCCAATCGTTTTTTCAGTCGTCGAAGGGAACGAATGTCAGAGGGCCTGGACGCGTTAGTTCAGCAGTGGCCGAAAAACAGTCTCCTGTATATCTTTCCTCCGTGGGCACTCATCGGTCGGGTGATTCAATGGGTGGCTGCGCACAGGGGACTGGTGATTCTCATTGCCCCGGATTTGCCTCGGAGGCCATGGTATGTGGATCTTGTGCGTCTCACAGTGGCCGAACCATGAAAGCTGCCCGTCCGACAAGACCTGTTGCTGCGGGACCGATTCTGATGCCGCAGGTAGATCGGTTCTCACTTACGGCATGGCTATTGAAAGGGCAAGGTTGAGAAAACGGGATTTCTCTGCGCAGGTGATCTCCACGCTTCTGAGGGCCCGTAGAAGGTCTTCCTCGCTGGCATATATTTGGGTGTGGCGAATTTTTGAGGGCTGGTGTGGTCAGAGGGAGTGTTGTCCTCTATCGGCCTCAGTGCCGGTTATGCTAGATTTCTTACAGGTGGGCCTGGAAAAAGGTTTAGCGTGGAATTCCCTGAGGGTTCAGGTAGTGGCCTTGGCCTGTTATTGGGGCAGGATTCACGGAGGCTCCTTGGGGAAGCAGCCGGAGGTGCTACGATTCCTGAGGGCGGTAAAGAAGTTTCGCCCTCCTTGTAGGCATTTGGTTCCTCCTTGGGATCTCAATGTTGTTCTTTCGGCGCTCATGGGGGATCCTTTTGAGCCATTGGATTCTTGTACCCTAAAGGATTTGACATTGAAAACGGTGTTTCTGGTGGCGATTTGTTCGGCAAGGAGGATTTCTGAGCTGCAGGCTTTACCGTGTAAGGAACCTTTTCTGTTTTTTTTTCTAAGGAGAAAGTAGTTTTGCGGACGGTTCCATCCTTTTTGCCTAAGGTGCTTTCACCTTTTCATTTGAGTCAGCCGGTTGTGTTGCCAGTGCTAACAGGCTTGACAGCAGAGCCGCAGCTTTGATTTCTAGATCTCAGGTGGCTTTTGAAGCGCTATTTGAAGAGGGCAGCTTCTTTTCGCAAGTCGGAGCATTTGTTCATTTTGTTTGGGGGACCCCGCAAGGGCGAGGCAGCGGCCAAGTCATCCATTTCCAGGTGGATTAAGGAGGCGATCGCTTCAGCGTATCTGTTGAAAGGGAAGCAGGTTTCACAGGGCTTGTGGGCCCATTCCACTAGGGCTCAAGCAGCTTCGTGGGCGAAATGCAGTTTGGTGGTGCCGGTGGATATTTCTAAGGCGGCCACCTGGTCCTCGTTGAATACTTTTCTGAAGCATTATCGCTTGGATGTGCAGGCAAGGGAGGATGCAAAGTTTGTCTCAGTGGTTATTCAGGCCGGGCTCGCAGGTCCCTCCCTTAATTAGGGGGCTCTGTTACATCCCTATGGTATGGGACTAGACTGGAGGGACGATAAGAAAGGTGAAATTAGGCCTTACCTGCTAATTGGCTTTCCTTAAGGAACTCCAGTCTAGTCCCGGAACCCTTCCTTCTGTGGTTCTGTAACTCTCAGAGTTAGCAATCCCGGTCCTTAAGAAGTGTTATCGTGATATAGGAGCGGGGTCTGTTTTTCTTTTGTTTTGTTCCCACCATCGGCAAGTGCTGGGTATGGTGGGGATTTATGGTGTTTTGTTGTTCGGAAGTTGGTGGGTTTTTTTTTTTTTTACCTTGCATGGTTGACAGAAAAAGGAGAAATGAAGTTATAAATAATAAATAAATGGATTAATATTAATTGGATAATGGAAGAGGGGAATAGAAGTAGGATAGAGCAGGATTGGTTTTCTGAAGGTTACTTCTTATTTGTTGCTCCTGTGAGTCCGCTTTGTCAATAGATTACTGGAGGACTGCCTAAGTATCCTGATGTCATCAAAGTTGTGACATGCTCAGTCTCCCAAGCTGCTGGAAGAGGTGCACAACCCTATGGTACGGGACTAGACTTGAGTTCCTTAAGCCAATTAGCAGGTAAGGCCTAATTTCACCATCCTGTGCACATAATGTGAATGTTTGACATTTATACATATCACGGCTACTTGTAGCGCGTCTATTTGCACATACTTTAGCTCCCTTCCTTCCAACTTGATACTGAGGTTTTGCACACAGCTCATTTGCATACATGTCCTTTGCTGCATATTGGTGCTGAAATTTCACGTTACCAGCGCACTACGAAAACGTGTACTGTCAGACGGCTGCCTGGGTGAGAATGTTCACAGTCTTGGCAAGTGCATATATCAATATGATTTGCAAGGGATTGTGGAAAATGCAGTCCATTCACACCAGACACAGCTGCTCACAATAATTAGTTGTGCTTGAGTGTAAAGCCAATAAGATATTTATTTATGGGGTTATTTCTCCCAACTCAGATATGCTTGGTAGCACATAAAACAGGATACTTGCTTGCAGTGTTAAACTTGGAAAAACAAAATCAGGAAAACAACAGTTGAACTTTGTCAGGCAATCAAAGCAAAAGAATAAAGACCTGGTTGGTAACAAACTGGTCTTTTCTGTAGGCTTTAGCTAATATTTTCTTAGCAGTGTATCAAACAACAAGCAAAACCCACAAAGAAGGGAAAAACTGTTCTTTTCAGGTTAACTTCTTATATCTTCACACATAGATTCAGAAGTGATTCCCTCAGAGCTCACAAGCAATTAGGTAAGGCTCAATTGCTAGCAGTTACCCAGCTGAAACCCCTTAGCTGGCTTGCTTTCTACTGCGTGGCTCAAATCCTACTTCAGGAGCTTTTCTGAGTAGATTAAAGAACAAGTTTGTATTTCTTTGTGATGGTTGTTGTACTTTGTAACAGAAAATTACCAAAGGAGTTTAGACAGAGAGCAATCCATATATTCACAGCCTGTATCTAAGACCGCTCCCCCTTCTTCAACAATCATGGGTTCAATATCATGGATTGGCACAGAGGAATTTCTCAATGTAGCACTCTCAGGAGAATACTTGTTTCCCTGCTGTCTTTCAAGGTTATAGCTAGGGCATAGATCAGTGTTCATACCTGAGCTTCCATTGCTGTTAGAGTTCCTCTCTAAATAGCCTGGCCAGTATGTAGTCCAGTTCTTATGTCCAGCCTTCCAATCCAGATCCCTGGACACTGGATCTCTCTTCACATACTTTCTGGCACGGGTCCTAGGGTCCCTTCCAAGTGCAGCTGTCTCCCTCACAGGTACCCTCTGGAGATTCCTAGCTCTGCAGCACCATTCCTCTGGCTTTCCCCAGTGCAATGGTGTATGCTGGCCCTTGGAATACCTTCCAGTATACGTACTGCTCTGGACTCCTTTAGACCTCCCAAATGCTTTTCTCTTCTTTCTTCCAAAGGGTTTCTTGCCCTCTCTGTCCGTCCGGTCTGGCTTCTGCTTCTGATGATCCTCCAGATGATGAAGCTGTCCAAGATGAATCTGAGGATCTCCCAGATGAAACTGAGGATGATTCTCTGTAGAATAAACTCTACCTTTATTCTGCTTAGATGAGTGCTCCACCCTAGCACAGCACAGCTGTGCTGAATCAGGCCCTGCCCTTTTGAGATGAGTGCTTGGGGATTACCTCATAGCCCTCTTGATTGAACACACGTTTCCCCACTTCAGCTCCTCTAATGGCTGTTGGAAACCTGGTGCATTCTGGGACTGGTAGTCTTTTATGGAAAAATTCTGTTTTCTTATTTCTACCAGAACTGACAGGTTGCTTGATCAGAGTCACTTCACCTTTACTATAGCTCCTTCCTGAGCTATGATAAGCTTCCTTATCACAGTACACAGCTAATAGCGCAAAGCTTTCGCGCCGGCTTTCTGCTTCGGCCTGTAAGGATATTATCAGAGATAAGCTTCCTGAGATGCCTCTTGAGCTTGTGGTTTCATTGAAAAAAATCAATATATTGGGCACAAACATACTAATAGAAAAGGGATTAAACATCAAAGATATTCTGAAACTACACTGTTGTCCATAAAACTGTTTTGATCTCAGTTATTTAATGAAATCAAGGACTCCTCAAAACCCAATAAAACCTTTCTGTCAACAGAAAACAGAATTAGTATTGTGACTAAGCTTCAGGCTCTGGAAGTTCCAATGGAGGATGCCAGAATACTTTCAGGGAGAGAGCCTCTTTCAATTGAAAGCAAGTTCTGCTACGAGGGGACATGGGATGAGGGTGAAGGGAGATAGATTCAGGAGTGATATGCGGAAATATTTCTTTACGGAAAGAGTAGTGGATCCATGGAATAGTCTCCCAGTGGAGGTGGTAGAGATGAGGACAGTAACTGAATTCAAAAAAGCATGGGACCAACACAGAGGATCTCTAAAGGTAAAAAGTGGACTGTTGTAGTTGTTGATATGGAAGGACAGACTAGATAGGCCATGTGGTCTTTTTCTGTCATCATATTTCTATGTTTCTGGATGAGCAGCGGTGGGCTCTTCAGACCATGCTCCTTTTCTCCAAAGAGAACCCACTACATTGTCTTTTAGTATTTAAATAGCTACAGTAATTAAGGACTTACCAGACCTGTCCTGGAGACCCCTCAACCAGTCAAGATCTCAGGATCTCTGCAGTATCTATAAGAGAAATCTCCATACATTGGAGACTCAACATATGCAAATGTATCTCATACATACTCTTATTCAAGGATGTAGGGTTCCCAGGAAAGGGCTTGGGAAGCCTTGAGCAAATGCCTTCTCCGAGATTTGTCTGTTTATCAAAATCTATCATATCCTGTTGACTCTTATCAGTACTGATTAGCTCTTTTGTGCCTCTTGAATGCTAGAACTGGGATTTTATCTGCCATCTACATTCTGCAGTAGTATATGCCTGACCTTGACACAGACACTGGTAACTCCATCCCTCCCTCTGATGTCATCACTGGTGCTTGCCTGGGACTACAAGAGGGGGAACACAGCAAGAGAAAGGACCTCCACAAAAAACAAGCAAGTCCACAGAAAGTGGAGGAGAAAAATGGCTACAGCGCTGATATTTATGATAAAAGAAGCCTTTATTTCAAAATCTTCAACATTCAGGACCTTCGGCTGTCAGCCTGCATCAGAGGTCTGAAACATGCGCATGTACATATGTCATAAGACAATACATATAAACACAGGTAAATTGTAATAAAATCAAACAATAGTAAATAAAAACAGACAACTCTACTGGCAGACCAGTTGGAAAAGATCTCCAGTAGAAACATGAAGAAACAGTGAGAAGTATGTCTAAAAAACAATAATAAAAAGATAAATGCAAAAATAAGAACCATGGCGATACATACCAATTAGTATGTATCTCAGTATAAAATATCATCTATTAACATATCAAGCCCTAAGGCACAAGTGATTTGTAATGTAATATGCAATTAAGAAACATAGAAATATGACAGAAAAAGACCACATGGCCTATCTAGTCTGTCCTTCCATATCAACAAATACAACAGTCCCCTTTTTACCTTTAGAGATCCTCTGTGTTTGTCCCATGTTTTTTTTAATTCAGTTACTGTCCTCATCTCTACCACCTCCACCGGGAGACTATTCCACGGATCCACTACTCTTTCCGTAAAGAAATATTTCCGCATATCACTCCTGAATCTATCTCCCTTCACCCTCATCCCATGTCCCCTCGTAGCAGAACTTGCTTTCAATTGAAAGAGGCTCTCTCCCTGAACATTTATGTCACGGAGGTATTTAAACATCTCAATGATATCACCTCTATCCCGCCTTTCCTCTAAGGTGTACATATTAAGATCCTTCAGTCTGTCCTCATATGCTTTATAATGAAGACCACTAATCATTTTAGTAGCCACCCTCTGCACCGACTCCATCCTGTTCACATCCTTTTGAAGGTGCGGTCTCCAGAATTGCACACTATACTCCTAATGAGGTCGCACCAAAGACCTATAGAGAGGCATTATCACCTCCTTTTTTCTGCTAGCCATTCCTCTCCATATGCACCCAAGCATCCTTTTAGCTTTTGCCGTCGCCTTTTCTACCTGTTTAGCTACTTTAAGATCATCAGACACAACCACGCCTAGGTCCCGCTCTTCTTTAGTGGACAAAAGTACTTCACCCCCTATACTGTATTGCTCCCTTGGATTGCTGCAGCCCAAATGCATGACCTTACATTTTTTAACATTAAATCCCAGCTGCCAAATTCTAGACCATTCTTCAAGCTTAGCTAGATCCCTCCTCATGTTATCTACACCTTCCTGGGTGTCTACTCTATTGCAGATTTTGGTATCATCTGCAAAGAGGCAAACCTTACCCGACAGCCCTTCCGCTATATCACAAACAAAGATGTTAAAAAGAATCGGACCAAGGACAGATCCCTGGGGTACACCACTGGTAACATCCTTCTCCTCAGAGTGAGCTCCATTTACTTGTACTCTGTCGCCTCCCACCCAACGAATTTCTAACCCAAGCAGTAACTTTAGGGTCCATCCCTAGGGTGCTCAGTTTGTTTATAAGTCGCCTGTGAGGAACAGTGTCAAAGGCTTTACTGAAATCTAAATACATCACATCTAGAGCTCTCCCTCGGTCCATCTCCCTGGTTACACAGTCAAAGAAATCAATCAGATTTGTCTGACAAGACCTGCCTCTGGTGAACCCATGCTGCCTCGGATCCTGTAATCTGCTGGACTCCAGAAACCTCACTATTTTCTCTTTCAGCAGCTTTCCAATAATTTACTCACCACCGAAGTTAAACTAACCGGCCTGTAGTTTTCAACCAAATCCTTAATTCCGCTTTTGTGTAAAGGCACCACATGAGCCTCTCTCCAGTCCTTCGGCACCACTCCCGACTCCAACGAGGCATTGAAAAGGTCAGTCAGTGGAGTTGCTAGAATGTCCCCAAGTTCCCTCAGTATTCTAGGGTGTATCCCATCCGGTCCCATCGCTTTGTCTACTTTAAGTTGAGCTAGTTTCTCATGAACAGTCTTCTGAAAATTGTTCAAGATGTCCCTCGCTTCTTTTCCTATTTGTGGGTGTTTTCTGAGGTCCTGCTCCTGGTTCTTCATCTGTGAACACAGAACAAAAATATTTGTTAAGCAATTCCGCTTTATCCTTATCAACTTCTACATATTCCTCCCCTGCACCCTTGAGTCTGACAATACCACTTTTGCCCTTCCTCTTCTCACTAATATATCTGAAAAATGTCTTATCCCCCCATTTTATTGCATTGGCTATTTCTTCCTCCTTTTGAATCTTTGCCTTCTTGACTACTTTGCTAGCTTCTCTAAGTTTTTCCAAATACAGATGCCTGTCTTCCTCTCTCTGTGATCTCTTGTAATCTCCAGGAACAAGCAGGAATGAGTCTTCACATATGGGTACGTCGGTACCGACGGAGTCTGCGCGGGAATGCTTCCCAGCGTCCAATCAAAGAGCTTTTGGAAGCATCTCACCACGCCTGCGTGCTGCCCAACTGCCTCTCCTCAGTTTTCGTTTTTCCGCGGAGCTGGCAGGACGTCCTCCTGTCACCGCAGAAAATTCTTATTTTTATTTTTAGTTGTCTTGTGGTCGCGGCTGTCTTCCCGACGCCACCGGTACTGCCAGTGTTTTCTTTTCTTTCTTGTAAAAATTTCGTTTTCAACGGGATATATTTTTTCTTCATAGTGTCCCACGGGGTCTTAGGCCTTTCAGGCCTCCCCTATTTTTCCTTCATGGAACCGCCAGACACTTTCTCCACGAAATGTTCAGACTGTGGCGGTACGACTTTATTTTTAGACCCTCGAAGTCGGTGTCTAACCTGCTTGGGTCCTGACAACAGTTTGGTGAGAAGACATCTTCAACATCGAGAATCCCTCGATAAACGGTTGCCCTCCAACTTCGGGGCACCGTCCCCTTCTTCTTCCACTTTGATTCAGGTAACCCACAAACAGTCTGTTAAGACTAGCCAGTCCTCGAGTGGTACGTCTCATGCACAGCATGTAGTCAGCTCCGGCTTTGCCCTCGATGGCCTCCTGGCTTCAAAACCCCGGCAGGAGTCTTCGGTCTCCAAAGCGTATAAGGGGTTTCATGTTGTTCCTGGGGTTCACCCCCCACAGAACATACCTGAGCCGTGCACGGTGGTGGCATCCGCTTCGAGCGGTACCGATACCCCTGCATCGGCACTGGTGTTGGATGTAACACTCCTCACCAGGGATCGTCATCTGGCCTCCTCGGTGCCTTCGGGACCGATGGATATGTCCCAGATTGACTTTCCCTTATCGGTTCCAACACCGATACTGCCACCGATGTTGGTACCCTCCAGATGTGCATCGACAGCCTCGCTTCCCTCGATGCCGAGTCTGGAATCGATCTCCAGTTGGAGGACTGGGTACCGACTCGCCTTGGTACTGTCTCCCGGCGGTACCAAAGGCTCGGTTCCGATGGCTCGGATCCGCAACTCTCGATTCCCGTGAGGCCGCTTGAGTTGCCACTGGTAGACCTTCATTCACCGGTATCGGACACGGTACCGAAGTCGGTACCGATGTCTTCATTACCCTTACAGTCGGTGCCTTCCATGCTTCGCTTCTCAGGCCCCTTGCCTCGATGCCAAGTTTGGAATCCATTTCTAGTCTGGAAGACTGGGTACCAATAGATTTTGGTACCGACACCGATCGATACCGGTGGCTCGGTACCGAGGATAGCAGCCGGAGGTTTTCGGTTCCCTCGGTACCGATTGAAGTGTCACCGATGACTACTCCGATGTCTTTGTCGAGCCCGACTCCGACACCAGTACCGGTATTGACTTCAGTACCGGTATCCACAGTAGCATCGTGGCAAACTCCTACCATGCTTTTTTCAACAGCATCGCTCCATTCTATACCAAGCTTGGAGTCGATACCTGGCATGGACAATGTGGTAAGGACGGTTGCTGCTTCTGACAACCAGTACAAGCAACCATCCCTCAAGCATTCCACACTGCACCCTGCAGGATCTTCTATTCCTATATATTTGGATAACTCTGTGGGTGCTCAGGCTAGTTCTTTAGATCTAACCTGTCCAAGGGAGATTCCTGTTGGGGATCCCTCTTTTCAGAGTTTCCTCCTGGATATAGCAAGATCCCTTGCCATTCCTATTCCAGGACATGATCCTGCACCAGGCTCTGTTTCTACCAAAGCAAAGGACAACATAATGCTTCCTTTGCATCATTCCTTGCAGGATCTCCTTCTAGGAATGTGGGAAACACCTTTAAGGGTACCCCCACCTCCCAGAGCAACTGATCTCTTATATCAGGTGCCCCCTCTCTAGGGTTTCAAAAGACTGAACTTCCTCATCATTCCATAGTAGTGGAATCAGCAATGAGGCGGATAAAGAGTAAGAAAAAGCACTCTTCTTATCCGCCAGGTCGTGAGTCTAAGACACTAGATGCCTTTGGACGTCAAACCTTCCAGACATCTATGCTTTCTGCAAGAATTCCCTCATATGTTTTTTATATGAGTCTTTCTCTTGAGGAGGTCACAAAGCAATTACATCTTTTGACTCCTTTCCTTCCAGTTTCCAGGAGTACAGACTATTCCTCGCTGCTTAAGCATATCCAGAATATCTCTTGGTTTCTTTCTCGTGCTTCCCTAGACTCTTTTGAGTCTGTTAGCAGGACTTCTGCTATAGCTATAGGGGCACGACGTAGAGCCTGGCTCCAAGCTTCAGATTTGGCCAAGTGGGAACAACGACAACTGGGACATACTCCTTGCACTGGAGAAAATCTTTTCAACAAGGAGTCTTTACGTCAGGTTACTCAGTTGTCCACTGATTTACCTGTTCCTAAGGGTTCTTCTACACCTTCTTCTGTCCCAGTAAGTAGGAAATGTCCTACCAAACTTTCTTCCCACAGGAGAAGAAGGTTTTATTCCTCACTTGCCCATCATACAGATGTTCCCCTACAGGGGAGCCATCGTCCTGGTCTGAAGAATCCAACCTCTCACCAGGCTCAGCAAACCCGGACTCTGCAGGATTTCTGATCAGTCATCATCAAATGCTTGTGACCCTTGGGGTTAGAATCTACAGTTGCTTCTCAACAGAGGCGATCCATTACTCATTCTAACCCCTACACTTGGATCTCTTTCCAAAAGACATCCATTTTTTCTATGAGCTGTCAGAATGTTCATGCCTATAAGTCACAGGTTTCTCCTCTTCTCCTGCCAGAGAAAGAGGTCTGACCACTATCAAATGATCCTGTGCCAGCATGTATTTTTACTTTCTATAGACTTACTATTTGGTAAGTCTTCTTCAGCTCTATTCTCTTCACCCTCTTACCACTGTAAGAGCGGAATTACTTACTGGAGGGCTTTTTCTTCAGCCTCTCTAGGTTTGTCACTTTCCAGTGCGGAGTTTTCCTCCCTGAGTTTCCTCCCCTGTCTCAAATTTACTTTAAGGCAGCTTATCAGACATGTCCAGAGAGTTCTACTCCTGTTCTGTCTGTTCTTTCTGGCTTTAAACAGTAATATTCTTTCTGCTGTCTTGCTAGCAGCTGCCTATGCAGGAGCCTTAATGTTTGGTCCACTGGTTCTTGCCCACAAACAACCAGATTTGTCCTCCTCTAACATTCTATCTGGTCTTAGTAGTGGCTCCAAGTCAGTGTTTTTCATCTATCTTGGAAATTACCCCACTACAAGCTTTCTGGGTTGGTCTTCTATTTCTGCCATCTCCATTCCCCTGGATTTGGCAGCATAGTGGACTGAGATACTGACTCTAGCAGCCAGTCCTATTTCCTCATTCTCCTGCATCATGCTCTCTGCAATCCTTCAGAGAAGCTTTCCACTATGGGCCCTTGCTAGAGAGCATGGGTTTTTTTTCTCCAACAGCTATCTTAGATGGTTGGAAAAGTCTTTTCAGTCATGTCTCCCATGACTAGAAGGTTCTTCCTTCTTTTACTATCACCTTTTGCCATAAAGGACATAGGCCTTCTCTTACCTAAGGGCTTAAGGAGTTGCCAATTCCCTGCTTTGGTCCATAGCATTCCCAATCGGGGATATGCTCTTTCTCCTTGCAGCTCGTCCTCATGGTAAGAACGCATGATACTTTTTGCCCTTAAGCAGGTCAACATGGAACCTCATCCTTATCTGTCTTCTGTCTACTTACCATGCTAGAGTCTTGGACGACTCAGGACTTGCTGGCTACAGATTGATATTATCCTCTGTTTTCATATAACCATCCTGGTTATTTCACTAGCTAGCATCCTTGCGGATCATAACCAGGGGGAATAGATTCTCTATATCTCTTCTCAAGTAGGTTGCACCTCCTTGTTATTAGATGAATCTTTCCTCTCCACATGTCCTATGTGAATACCATGCTGTAGGCATATATCTGTCTGTTTAATTACAGACACCCATATTTAGGCCTACATATTCATATTTATCTTTGTGTGTATTTTATGCCCTTCCATATCTCACTATAGATATATTCTTATATGTCTATTCATATATCTATATCTATATCTATCTATCTATCTATATATATATATATATATATATATATATATATATATATATCTGTCGAGATATTTCATTATAGATAGATATGTCTCCACATACTTATCTACCTCACTGTCTATGCTCATATAGCTATCTGTTCCTGACAGAGGGGTTTTACCCATACCTCTGCAATTCAGCAGGTTTGGGATTTTACACACACAACCACTCTTGTGGTAGTCAACAATTTTTATACCATAACCTAATGGGTTTAGGTACCTCTGAAGCTCTCCGTACCTAATATCTCTCCTAGCTTACCCCAGTTAGGAGAGATATTGTGGATCTTCAGTTAATCACAGGCTTAACGCCTCAGGCATTTGTCTTCACCCTGGGATACAAGGGGTTCCCATACCTTTTCTCCCCACAAGGACTGTGCCTGTTTGTTCAAATTGGTTAGCCTTTCTCTTTTTGCTCCCAAGAGTGAGTTACTCTGCCGCCAAAAGAGTTTGGTTTTTACCATACAGCTTTCGCTAAAGGCCCACCGTTTTTGTAGTACCCCAGTTTTTCCTACCAGGGGTGCCTGTTACCTTTCAGGATTCTGACCTCCTCTGTTTTCCTACAGATTTATTACCTCCACTTTTCAGTGAGGTCCTCTTCACGGTTCCTCTACTGGCTTCCCAGTAGATCCATGAACCTCCATACTTCTATGAAATCCTGTTAGCGGAGGTCCATATTGCAATGTTCTTTGCATTATCATTGATAACAATCATTATCCACACATGGACTCCTTTTCTGCAGTCCTGTGCTAGGTTAGCTGTTCCACAGCATCTTCTTTCTTCAACTCCTACCCTCCATCCTCAGGATGCCTGGTGTTGTGGGGGATAGCATGTTCCAACCTATGACATGCTCGGACTCCAGGCATCTCAGCTTGGGAGTCCCCATATGTGAAGACTCATTCCTGCTTGTTCCTGGAGATAGCACAGTTACTTACCTGTAACAGGTGATCTTTGGGAACAGCAGGAATAAGTCTTCACAACCCACCCACCTTCCCAGGAGTTGTATCTCTATCTATCTTTCCTTTCCTCTCTCTCTCTCTTTGTCTCAGCTTTAAAACTTAACTGAGAAGAGGCAGTTGGGAAAGGCAGGAAGGCAGCATGCAGGCGTGGTGAGATGCTTCCAAAAGCTCTTTGATTGGACGCTGGGAAGCGTTCCCGCGCAGACTCCGTCGGTACCGACGTACCCATATGTGAAGACTTATTCCTGCTGTTCCCAGAGATCACCTGTTACAGGTAAGTAACTGTGCTTTTCATGAAGGCCTCCCTCTTTTTCTTCACTTTTTCAGCTACTTCTTTCGAAAACCATAGTGGTCTCCTTTTCCTTTTACCTTTATTTACCATTTTAACAAAAAGGTTGGTTGCCCTTAAAATATCCCCTTTCAGTTTTGCCCACTGTTTTTCTACATCCCCCAGCTGTTCCCATCCCACTAACGACTCCCTGAGGTATTGGCCCATCTTCGCAAAGTTAGTCTTCCTAAAGTCTAAGATCCTCACCTTTGAATGGATTCTAACAGCCCTAGTCCTAATACTGAACCACACCATCTGGTGATCACTGGATGCAAAATGATCTCCCACTACAACATCAGAAACACTTTCACCATTGGTAAGCACCAAGTCCAGTATGGCCCCTTCACGTGTGGGGTCTGTTACTAATTGCCTGAATAGTTCTCCCTGTAGAGAATCCAGGATCTCCTTACTTCTAGATGATACTGCAGCAGGAATGTGCCAATCAACATCTGGCATATTGAAATCCCCTATCAGTAGCACTTCCTCTTTCCTAGCAATGCTGCGTATGTCTTCAATTAACTCTCTGTCCACCATCTCCTCTTGTGAGGGAGGTCTGTATATCACACCAATGCAAATAGATTTCTCTTTCCCTCGTTCTAGTTTAACCCACAATGCCTCCTCTCTCCCTTTTAAGCTCTGTAATTCCAAAGCTTTAATAGTAGTTTTTACATATAGTGCCACTCCTCCCCCCCCTTCTTCCTACCCTGTCCTTTCTGAATAAAGTATAGCCAGGTATAGTTACATCTGTGAACCATGTTTCTGTAACTGCCACTAAATCCAAGTCATCCAATTGAAAAAGGAATCACCAAAAGAACTATGTAATTCCAAAATAGAAATAAAAGCAATATGCAATGTTTAAATAGAGCATACTCATCATGCACTTCCCTAACCTAAGAGGGAGAAAGCAATGTTTTAACATAAGGGTAGAAAGCATGTCATGCACTTCCCTAATAGAAAGGGGAACACATTTGTAAGATACATTGTATCTTCATGTTTCTACTGGAGATCTTTTCCAACTGGTCTCCTGCTGATAGAGTTGCCTTTGTTTTCATTTTCTGTTACTTGATTTTATTACAGTTTACATGTGTTTTATATGTATTGCCTTATGACATATGTACATGTTCATGTTTCAGACCCCTGATGCAGGCTGACACCTGAGGGTCCTGAACCTTGAAGGTTTTGAAATAAAGGCTTCTTTTATCATAAATATCTGTGGTATGGTCATTTTCCTCCGACTACAATAGGGGGATCTGAAGGGAGGACCCATGACTGGCAGGCTTGTGTTTAGGTGTGGCCCTAAGTGGGCCCATATGCAGTTGGGAACTGCTGTATTAATTTCCAGGGTATATGCTTTTGTTTGTTTATTGTTGATTATGGGTGCTTTGCTATCGGAGTGCTTATGGATCAAGGGAGATATGATGATCTGAGTTCAGTATCTCAATACTGGGGGTGGGGGGGGGGGGGGGGAGAGGAGGCCGAGGCCAGCTGCCACACTCCAGAGATTCCCTGCCAACCATCAGGGGGGGGGGGGGGGGTTACGCACGACCTTAGTACTGCAGTTTATCAAACTGCTTATGTTAATGCTCACTCTATACGTAATAAGGTATAAATTATATATGATATGTAACTTGAGTATCATCTTGATTTGTTTGTAGTGACTGAAACATGGTTTAATGTCCTCAGATGCATTATTACAGCACAAATTGTGCCCTGTGAATTATGTCTCTCTCATACTAGGGATAAGGGCATGCATGCAGCGGTCATGCTGATTGCTTGTGCAGACTTATTTAGCTTTAATTTAAAAGTATGTCCAAGATGCTTTTGGTATACCGTAAAACTTGGGGGAGTTGTGTGGTTTATATTCCGCCCCAGACAATTAATTCTGACTTGCAGGCTTTTCTTGAATGCCACGTAACTGTCCCCATAGATTTACAGAAAATTGTAGGGCCCAATATTGAAAGGCATTTATATGGTTTACGGCCCTATATATACACCGAGTAAATGCAGCTTAGAGGGATATTCAGCGGCACTAAGATGGTTAGTGCGCTGAATATCCGCAAGTTCTGCTGCTACATGCCCCGATGCTAACTGTGTAGCACTGGGGTGTGTCAGCATTCTGGGGCAGAGCGGAGGTGACATCCTTTGCTAACTAAGCAGCGGCGATATTGAATCACTGCCCATTAGTGACCTGCAGGTAAAGATAGGGGTGGGAAAACCTTGACTATCTTTACCCTTGGGAGCTAATCTGGCAGCAGCTCAATATCGCTGCTGCATAGTTAGCTTCTGCGCCATTGGTGCATTGCGGCAAACCCATATATTCAGTGCTGGTAGCCGGCTATGGCCCTGCTTTGAATGTCCGGGTTTGAAGTTCAGTAGCGACGGCTATGTGTCTTTGAGTCGCATAGCCGTTGCAATTCAATATGAGGCCCGTAATTCTTGGCAATTTTAATGTTCATCAGAATTTTTGTTCTGTTTAATTGTGTTGCCTATTTGTTTGTAAATGGGATACATGCTTTGCACTATAAATAGCTGCTTGATTTTGCTACTCATGAGAGAGGAATATTTTGCATTTGTTGTTTATTCCCAAGGTATATCTGTCTTTACTGTTAGTATCAGGATTGTGCGGCCAGACTGTACCTTCATCTGATCATACGTTGATTACTTTCAATGTCCAGGTGGCATTGGTTCTTAAAAGAATGCCTGAACAGCATAGTATATATACATATGTCTCGCTTTGTATACTCTGCGTTTTGCAATTCTTGGCTATATCCTGATAGGGTTCCTGAAAGGTTATATACTGATGAGATGTTAGATGTGTGGCATCTTTCAGTCTGGCAGCATATAGGCCTCGGGAGAACAAATTGTGCAGCAGAAACATGGGTGCAACAGGCAGAACATTGTTGGTGTGTGTTATGCCTCTTAAAGGACAGGGAAGAATACTTTTCAATATTTTCTTGCTTGTAGGTCATGTTGCACTGCATAGCATGATATAATTTTTTTCATCAAGGATCAATGCTGTGCTATCCAGAGGTGCTGAACTCTTTTATACTGTTTTTTGTTAAAGGTGCAAACTGTATGACAAATTGATGTGCCTTTGGTGGACGAGTTTGGTTGGTATTTTGCACAAAAAACAGCATTCATTGCCACATGTGACCTCTTCTCCAGGACCAAGCAGGAAGTCAGTCTTCACATATGGGTGACGTCGGCGCCGACGGAGCCCTCGTGCGTAGCATTTCCCCAGCTTTCAAAGAAAGCCTTTGGGAATTGCAGCGCGCATGCGCGGTCCCCTTCCCGCCCAAGGGTGCCATCTTGCTCAGTCTTCTTTTTTCCGCGGAGCCTGATGGACGTAGTTCATTTTTCCCCGAGGAAAAAGTTGATTTTCCCTATTTTTCTCTTTTTTCTCCGGTTCGACGCCGGATCCTTTTCCCGCTCGGACCGATACGCCGGTATTGAGTCCTTTTCTCTCTTTTTCGTTTTTTGTCCTTTGTGACTGGCGTTCGCGCCTTTTTTCTTTTTTTCCCTGGCAGCCCGGTCTTTTGACCTAGCAGGGGCCCTTTTTCCCCCGATGGCTACCAGCAGGTTTAAGAAGTGTGATCGGTGTAAGAAACCTATGTCTCTTACCGACACACACGACTGCTGCCTCCGTTGCCTCGGACCCGATCATGACCCGATGATCTGTGGTCCGTGTGGCAAAATGTCCTCAAAGGCGTTGAGGAGTCGGCAGCACCAGAAGGATCGAATTTTTTCTGACTCCGCGTCCGGCCGGGCCCGGACCTCGTCAAAGGCCTCGACGTCTCGGGACTCTGGCCCCGAGCAGCGTCGGGGTTCCTCTGAGCGGGGGTCTCCTTTGCGGGAACATCGCAGGAAGAAGAAACCCGTGAGGGCGTTGTCGGTGGACGCTCCTGGTTCCTCGAGGGCCAGGTCGCATAGCCCCGATAGCCGCCCCGGGTCTTCGGAGTCGGAGAGGCCTGCCAAGCATCCTCATGTCGAGATGGAGTCTCCTGCACACGTAAGTGCTGTTGTCCTCGTGGACTCTCCTCCGAGGGAGCAGACGTCGGGCCCGACGCCGTCGGGGCCCGAGTCGGGGGCTGCTGGGTCTCCTGAGCTCAGACTCAGGTTGACAGCCTTGGAGAGCAGCTTCGCTGCCTTCATGGAACAGCAGCGGGCATTGATCGCCGGTCTCACCGGTGCATCTGCCCCGACCACCGGGACCTCGACGTCTAAGTTGACCTCGGAGGCCGAGCCGATCCTCGAGTCCATGCGGGCTCGAGTCGATCCTCGGCCACGGTCTCCCTTGACCTCCCGTTCGCGATGTCCCCTGCCGAGGTGAAAACCTCTTTGGCAAGCCCATGGCTGAAAAGGCTGCAGAACTCGAGACCGAGACTCTGACCAGGACTAGGCTTTCCAGGAAAACCTCTGCCCCTTCTCAGAAGAAGAAGGGCTCGGGAAAAAAGTCCTTTTACCCGAGGAAGTCGTCTGCCTATAAACAATACCCTCATTATCAGGCCTCTGCAGCTCCCCAGCAGGGTCAGCAGGCCAAGGGGCAGGGTCAAGGGCCCCGTAGGCAGAAGGCCCCCAAGCCACCTACACCGGCCCCTGCTCAGCAGGGTGGGTGTTTTTGACTCAAACAGCATAGCCTCTTCTCCTCAGCTGGCTTCTCTCAGCACAGGAGGTGGCTGGCCCACTTTGCCCACAGGTGGTCAGCCGTCACATCAGATACCTGGGTTCTTCATATAGTCCAAAAGGGCTATCTTCTCCATTTTCACCAGGTACCTCCCTCCTATTTTCCAGGGGAGCCTCCAAGACCCCCTCTGCACAGGGACCTACTCCTTCAGGAGTTAGCAAGTCTGCTAAAGGATCAGGCTGTGGAACCGGTGCCCCACCACCTGAGAGGTCAAGGCTTTTATTCTAGGTACTTTCTGGTACCAAAGGCCTCAGACCCATCCTAGACTTGCGAAACCTCAACAGGTTCCTGGAGAGGGAAAAGTTCAAGATGCTTAACCTTGGAATCCTGCTGCCCTACCTCCAGCAGGGAGACTGGCTATGCTCCTTAGATCTAAAGGATGTGTATACTCACATCCTTATCCATCCAGACCACAGACAATATCTCAGGTTTGTTGTGGGAGGAAACCACTATCAGTACAGAGTACTACCCTTTGGCCTGTCCTCCACTCCCAGGGTGTTCACCAAGTGCCTGGCAGTGGTGGCGGCCTACTTGAGGCTTCAGGGTCTCTTTGTGTTTCCGTATCTGGACGACTGGCTCATAAGGGGCCAATCTTCCCAAGAGGCCAACCAGGCCACCCTTCGCACTGTGGCTCTGCTTCAGTACTTGGGGTTTGTCATAAACTTTGCAAAGTCCACTTTGCTCCCGTCCCAGAACTTAGAGTTCATAGGGGCCAGACTAGACACTCTTCAAGCAAAGGCTTTTCTGCCTCTGGACAGGGCCCACAGGTTAATGGATCTGGCCAGCCAGTTTCGCAGCAATTACCTGGTCTCTGCCAGGCAATTCCTGAGACTACTCTGCCATATGGCTTCCACGGTTCATGTCACCCCCAATGCCCGCCTGCACATGCGACCTGCTCAGTGGAGCCTTCGCACTCAGTGGCATCAAGCCACAGGGGGCCTAGCGGACTCAGTGAGGATCTCCGACCTCCTGGTCTCCTCTCTGCAATGGTGGCTTCATCTTCTGAATCTGGTGCTCGGAGTGGTTTTTCAATCCCCTCCGCATACTCAGGTGCTGACAACCGATGCCTCTCTTCTCGGTTGGGGAGCACATTGCCAAGGGACATGTACTCAGGGTCTCTGGACCCCTTGGGAGGCTACTCAACAGATAAACTTCCTGGAGCTACGGGCGATACGCCTAGCTCTGAGAGCCTTCTCCCACCTCACCTCTCACCAGTCTGTACTGGTCCAGACGGACAATCAAGTTGCCATGTTCTATGTGAACAAACAAGGAGGCATAGGCTCCTTCCTTCTTTGTCAGGAGGCACAACGACTGTGCTCTTGGGCTGTCAATCACGGAATCCTTCTCAAGGCTGTCTACCTCCCAGGTCAGGAAAATTGCCTGGCAGACAGACTGAGCCGGATCCTGCAACCACACGAATGGAGATTGAACCCATTGGTGGTTCAGCAGGTCTTTCTCAAGTGGGGGCTCCCCACCATGGACCTTTTCGCCAGTCCTCTGAACTGGCAACTCCCGAGATTTTGCTCCAGACAACCGCATCCTCTCAGAGTAGCAGCGGATGCGTTTCTGATCTCGTGGTCCACAGGCCTACTGTATGCGTTTCCTCCCACACCACTAGTGTCCAGAACGCTGTTCAAAGTCCTCAGGGACGGGGCTTCATTGATTCTCATAGCCCCCAGGTGGCCGAGGCAACCGTGGTTCCCGCTTCTGCTACAGCTGGCGGTGGACACACCTCTTCCTCTGGGGTTTCAACACGATCTCCTGTCTCAGGATCAGGGGACTCTCTTGCACCCCAACCTCCAGTCCCTTCATCTGATGGCCTGGCTGCTGAAAGTGTAGTCCTAGCTCCCCTACTACTGCCTCGAGAGGTGGAAGATGTAGTCTTGGCCTCTCGGTGTCAATCCACCAGGAAATCCTACACTCTTAAGTGGCGTAGATTCTCTGCATGGTGTGCTCAGCACAGTGAGAATCCCTTCTCGTGCTTGGTAGCGGTAGTGTTGCAATATTTGCTCTACCTCTCCAATCTGGGCCTTAAGTCTAACTCTGTCCGAGTTCACCTTAGTGCTCTCTCAGCACACCACTCGCCGGTGGACGGCAGGCCTCTTTCCAACCACCTTTTGGTGGCTCGTTTCCTCAGAGGCCGCCTTCTGCTTAAGCCTCCTTTGCGTCCACCGGCCCCTGAGTGGGATCTGAATGTGGTCTTACAGCGGCTTACTTGTCCGCCTTTTGAACCTATGGCTACCTGCCCTCTCCGTTTTCTCTCCTGGAAAACTTTATTTCTGGTAGCTCTCACCTCTGCTAGGTGAGTGAGTGAACTGCAGGCACTAGTGTCTGATCCTCCTTACACTAGGTTCTACAGGAATAGGGTAGTCCTACGAACTCACCCTAAGTTTCTTCCTAAAGTTGTCTCCCCTTTTCACCTCAATCAGGAGGTGGTTCTTCCGACCTTCTTTCCCAGGCCGCATGCCAACCGGGCTGAGATGATCTTGCATACCCTGGACTGTAGGAGGGCGTTATCCTTCTACCTTGACCGTACGCGGGAGCATCGGAAGGCTGTTCAGCTTTTCGTTTCTTTTGACCCCAATAAGTTGGGGCTCCCTGTCTCCAAGCGTACGTTGTCCATATGGGTCGCTGACTGTATCGCCTGGGCTTATGGGGCAGCCGGCCTCTCGTTGGAGGGTCGAGTCACGGCTCATCGTGTCAGGGCGAAGGCTGCGTCAGTGGCTCATCTCCGCTCTGTTCCGTTGGCAGACCTCTGCCGGGCCGCTACTTGGTCTTCAAGCCAGACTTTTGCGGCCCATTACTGCCTTGAGAGGGAGTCCTGCAGGGACAGTGCTTTCGGACAGGCAGTACTCCATAATCTCTTTGGGGTTTAGGCAACTCCTACCCTCCGGCCCTGGTGTTGGGCTACCAGTCAGGGGCGTTCTCAGAGAAGATTCCTTCCTTCTGTGCTGACGAGCTCGAGGGAGCTCATTTTTCCACTTGGGGTCTCCGGTAGCCTTAAGCTGGGGAGTCCCATATGTGAGGACTGACTTCCTGCTTGGTCCTGGAGAAAGAGTAGTTACTCACCTATAACAGGTATTCTCCAGGAGCAGCAGGAATCAGTCCTCACAACCCTCCCTCCTCCCCTTGGAGTTGCAGTCATATGATTTATTTTGCTAATTTTTTGCTGTCTTTTAGCTATGTCATCAGACTGAGCAAGATGGCACCCTTGGGCGGGAAGGGGACCGCGCATGCGTGCTGCAATTCCCAAAGGCTTTCTTTGAAAGCTGGGGAAATGCTCCGCACGAGGGCTCCGTCGGCGCCGACGTCACCCATATGTGAGGACTGATTCCTGCTGCTCCTGGAGAACACTTGTTACAGGTGAGTAACTACTCTTTCTCTTGCCTCTCCAGTTCAAAAGCACCCCAGTGCAGAATAATGTAACCCTTTTTGTAAGGTCACTGTCGATGTGGTCACGCAGGTCGTTTAAGAGATTCGAGCTTTGAGTTCTCTAGCAGATTTGACTTCTGCTGATTTTGTGAAATGGTACTAAATTTATTAGAGGCATAGTGTGCGCCTAGTTATCTTTTGGCATTCTTCCCAGTCTTCTAAAGCAAGCTGTGGTTTGGACAAAATTTGTAAAGGGACAGCTTGAAGGGTTCTGATTATGGAGAACTATTGCCTGTTATTATACATGTCTCTGTAAAATGCTGTGTACACCTTGTAGTGCTATATAAATGATATGTAGTAGTAGTATCTAATTTGCCATTTTTGGGAAAAATTGTGGAATAGGTCATCGGACAACAGTTGAATGATTTGCCTTGAGATATACCAGTCGTTACACCCATAGCAACATGATTTCACGAATGGACATATTCCCGAGAACCTGTTGATTTTTTTGGTTTGATTAACTGCTAAGGGGACTTGATTCTCCACAGTCTGCTTTTTTGATGATTTATATTGATTAATCATCTGCTTTTGATTCAGTTATTCTAAAGGTTTTGTTGTCTAGATTAACTACTCTTGGTCTGGGTGATACAGTACTCATTTGGTTCCATTCCTTTTGTCCAGTCTGTTGTAACCTCTTTGGGGCAGGCCCTCCTACCTGGATTCTTAGGCTTACCTGGCCCTTCTAATAGGAAGGAATAAAACAAGACACATACACAGAAAATCAGTTATATTAATTCCAGAGCTCTAGAAGCTAGATCGTCAGGGAGTCCAAATCATCTCTCCTCCTCTAACCACCTTCAAAAATCTTCCGCCAGAGATCTGCCTTTTATTAAGAAGTATCAGCTGACATAGTTAATTTTTAATTAACATTGGATGATATTCATGTTACAAAATTAAAGGTCTGGAATAAAATCTGCTTACAGGATAATCTTTCTGCTGATGCTTTGCAAAAGTCATATAAAAGCGGAAGTTACAAGGCCATGACCATAATCACAAAGCGACAGCAGGGGTCGCTACAATTCTTTCATCAAACAAGAGCTGATTAGTTACACTTATACGTTTTTTCTAAATTCTGCTGATTTTTCAAGCTTTTATTTGATTTCCAGTTACATGTTGACCTAAGATCTCTGATTCTCGGAAAGTTCATGCAATAGTGCTGACATTAGTTGTTATCTAAAATTCGACCCATCATTTACCACAAGAAGGGTGGAGGGATGTCTGCATTACAGAAAGTCCCAAAAAATTTGCAGAAGCTAACCTTTGGTAACAGTAGCTGTGTACACAATCTGTTAGTTAATCTCTTTTGCAATAACTGTCAGCAGTTTTTACAGAGACAGAAGCTTCTATTTAAAAATGTATATTTTGCCGTTCAGCCTGGCATTTCAATAAGCATATATTTCTACCTGAGTAAAGGTATATGGCTATAGCCACCTTCACAGCCCTGTTTCTCCGTCATTATCTGTGCCTTCATTACTATCTGTATCTATATCAAGAGTAACATAAATAGGGTCATCACTATCCATATCAAGATCAAGATTGCCATAGACAGGATGATATATATTAGTATAAGTTATCTTATTACACAGGAGCTCATCAGTCTCTGCTATAGTCACTAACCTTGTTCTGGGGCCTTTGCCAGTCCTTCCTTTCTCACACAGTCGTTCACAGCGAGTCTTTTTTTGTGGCGAAACCTCTGATACCTCTGAAACCTCTGATTCTATTGGGAGGGATATGCCTTAGGGATCAGCATTGTCTCTAGTTTTTCTTAATGTTTATTTGACTCCTCTTTGCACTCTCATAAGACAGTTAAATATCCTCTTTGTGAATAAGCAGGAAATAAGTCCTCACATATGGGTGACATCACTGATAGAGCGCCACACCAGAATGCTCCCCAGCTTCCCGTTGGTGTTGAAGGGTGAGCACCAGTAAAAAGTCCGGGTGCATCATCATCTTCGCAGCCCTTCTCGATGTGATGCAGAGAGCAATGGCTGGGAGCGACTGGCCAATCTTCCCCGGCGGGAGGAATCGACCCCCAGAACAGAGGAATCCAGCCCCATTGCTAAGAGGGCAGCCAGATGTCTCCCAATACACCAATCATCATGGAGTCAACGTCGGTGTCCACGGCTGCGACATCGGTCCTCACGTAGGTGGTGCTTCTGGAGGAACACCTTTGAACCCTCAATTCTCACTTGGCGGCAGTTCTAGCCTTGCAAAACGCAGGCTTTAAGGCACCAGCATCATCGTCACTGCACTCCATCCAGCCGTTCCTGGAGACCCATGCCCTGTCCATTGAGGCAGGCACATTGGGTGGAGATCGCAATCAACACTGGTTCTGACAGCTATCTCCCTGACCAGCATGTCGGAATCTGATGTCTAGGGGCACTGTCCACATATGGGGTGGTATGGGGGCCACCGGCATCCACCCTCTCCCCCATCACAGAGTCAGTGTGGGAAGGAAGCCTGGCACTACTTTGACTAACTCTCAAATCCGAATCACAGTGGTAGACCGAGGAGGAATCTATGGCTTTGGACCTCTGGTCTGACCTGTCGCCTTCCTCCCCCCCGAGCAGCATAAGTCACCTCCGGAGGACATGTCCTTCCAGGACTTCATCAGGGACATGGCTAAGGCCATCCCCTTCTTCCTGGAATCGGAAGAGGAAGAGAGGGCAGAGGAGCTGGAGCTTCTTCAGTACCCCTCAGCCCCAAGGAAGTGGTGACTGTACCTGTACACCATGTCCTGCAAAGGCTGCTGTTGCAGCTTTGCGAAACCCCTCTTACAGTTCCCGTTATTAGCCGGAGACTCGATTCCCTGTACTGGGTCCAGAAGGCCCCAGGCTTCAAGAAGCCTCAATTGCCACACAACTTCATCATGGCCAAGTCAACCTTGAAGCAAGTTAAAAGCACCAAGACTCATTCTTTGTTGTGCCTGGGCCGTGAGGCTCGAACCCTGGACTCCTTCGCGAGAAAATGCTATCAGGGTTCCATGCTGGTTGCCAGGATTCTTGCTTACCAGACCTATATGAGCATGTTCTTCAAATACATCATGCTGGACCTCCATGGAATTTGCCGCTCTCATCCCCGAGAATCATTGCAAGGCCTTTCAAGCCTTGGTGGGCCATAGCAAGGACCGCTCCAAGTTCATGGTGCATAGTGCCTAACAATGCTTTTGAGTTCACCGACAGAGTAGCAGCAGTAGGCATAGCCAGTGTTCTCTGCCAGGGGGAGAACCTCTTCAGGAAGCCAGTGGAGGAAAAGGCTGAGGTGCTTGAGAAGGAGCACATGATCCTCTCTAGACTCTCCAAGAAGACCACAGATCCACAGGTATTACCCGGCACACCCAAAGATGAAGACCCTCACCAGCAGCGGAGGGAGACAGCCCCGCAGCCAGGGGCAAGTTTTTGTTGGGTTCCTCAGGAACATAGTCAGTTGGCCATTGTCTGTCAGGGTACCCCCTCAGGTAGGGGGCTAACTTGTGCACTTTGCCCACAGGTGGCACCTTGTCACCTCGGATGCCTGAATGTTGCAGATTGTTCAGAGAGGATATCGGCTGCACCTCGCCCAGCTGTCGCCTCTGTACGCTCCAAGGGAGTACCCCATGGACACTGCACATCAGAGCCTACTGCAGGAAGATGTTTCCATTCTGTTAGCCGACCTAGCCATTGAGCTGGTTTCTTTGGCTCAGGTCAGATGGAACTTCTATTCCAGATACTTCCTGGTGCTCAGAAAGACTGGGGGGGGGGGGGGGTTCCGGCCCATTCTGGATCTGTGAAACCTAAACCAGTTCCTGGTGCACGAGAAGTTCAAAATGGCCTCGCTGGGGATGCTACTCCCATACCTTCTACAGGTTGATTGGCTATGCTCCTTGGATCTAAAGGATGCATATACACGCATCCCGAGCCACCAAAGTCATAGACAATACCTAAGGTTTGTGCTTGAAGGCCAGCACTATCAGTATAGAGTGCTTCCCTTCAGGCCAGCCTCATCTCCATGAGTTTTCATGAAGTGCCTGACAGTCATAGCCACCTACCTCAGGACTATGGAGGTCTTTGTCTTCCTGTACCTGGATGATTGGCTTATCAAAGATCCCATGCTGAACAGCATCCAGCAGTCTGCCAAATTCACCATGCAGGTGCTCGAGCGGCTGGGCTTTGTGATCAACTACTCAGTCCCATCTCTAGCCCACGTAGCAGCTAGAGTTCATCGGGGCCCTCCTCGATACCACTCATGCGTGGGTCTTTCTACCAGAAGACCATATGCAGTGGCTGGTAGCAGTGGTGGGTGATGTGCAGTGCCAGCACCACACAACGGCCCAAGGGATGTTCGGGGTCCTTGGTTGTATAGCTGCCATGATGCATGTCGCTCCTTGGGCCCATCTCTTCATGTGGCAGGCCCTATGGACCTTAGCAGGCAATGGAAGCAGGCAGTGGGCCGCCTCCAGGACAGGGTCGTGGTCACCGCACCCCTCATGCAGTCCCTCAACTGGTGACTCGAGCTGGCAAATCTGCTGCAAGGCATCCCGTTCCAGATGGCAGTCCTCCCCGCAAGACACTCATGAGGGGAGCTCACCAGGACGGCCTGCGCATGCTGGCCCTGTGGTCTGAGCAGGAGAGCCTTCTCCAGATCAATTTTATGGAGATTCAAGCAATAGCCAATGCCCTCTATGCCTTCCAAGAACACCTGGTCAATCAAGCAGCCCTGATCCAAACAGACAACCAAGTGGCGTTGTTCTACGTGAACAAGCAGAGGAGCTCCGGCTTGTACCTCCTCCTCTGGGAGGCTGTCCGGTTGTGGAAGTTCGCCCTGCTCCATGGCATGAATCTCAGAGCAACTTATCAGACCGGCAAGCGCAACAGCCTAACTGACCAACTCAGCCAAGTCCTTCAGTCACATAAGTGGATCCTCAAAAGGGCGGCGGTGAACTGGATGATCTCCAGGAACAAGCAGGAATGTAGTCTTCACATATGGGTATCGTCGGTACAGACGGAGCCTGCGCGGGAACACTCCCCAGCGTCCAATAGGAAACCCTTTGGGAGCATCCCACAGCGCATGCGTGCTGCCTTCCCACCTCTGTACCTCTCTCCCATCAGTTCTTCGTTTTCCACGGAGCCGACAGGTCGTGGTACCCTGTCACCACAGAAAATGTACCTTTATTTCTTGTTTTTTGTGGTCGCGTATTTATTTATTTATTTATTTAACAGCTTTTATATACCGCACTTTTGATATCAGCGCGGTTTACATTTTAACAAATTTTGTACTTAAACATAAAACAAATGTTAAGTTTACAGAGAACAGGGAATAAAAACATGGATAACAGGGATTAACAATTAACAGATATTTTCAATTATTTACAATAGGTTCTTAAATGCTCGAGCTCTAAAGGTAGGGTTTGTGAGGCTTGGTCTAGATCAAGTGGTAAGGTTTCGGGAGCTTATTTGACTAGCCGTGATCAATGGTCTGTGTGTGAGGGGGGTCAGTATATTGTGAGAAGTGTTGTAGGAAGAGATGTGTTTTTATGGATTTTCTGAACTGGGACAGGTCTTTTTGTGATCTAATACTAGGTGGAAGCGTGTTCCAGCATCTAGGGGCGAAGGAAGAGAATGCTCTTAAAGTGGTTGTTTGAGTGAGTTTTTTGCTGTCCTTTGGGACTGTTAGCATGTTCTCTGTTACAGAACGTCTAGATCTGGTGTTCTGTGTGTGATGGAGGAGATCAGATAAGGAGGATGATGAGATATGGTGGAATGCTTTGAAGGTCAGGATGAGAGCTTTGTATAAAATCCTGCAAGCTAGTGGGAGCCAGTGGAGGTCAAATAGGATGGGAGTAATATGTTGGCTTTTTGGGGATCCATGAAGAACTCTGGCCGCTGTATTCATGGCCAATTGAAGCGGGTTTAGAGTGCTCTTGGGTAGGCCATGAAGAACGATATTTGCATAGTCAAAATGAGGAGTGACTAATGCCTGGAAGGTTGTACGGAAGTCAGATGGTTCAAGCATAGGTCTGAGGTGTCGAAGAGTCCTGATTTTGTAGTAAATGGCTTTTACAGTATTTTTTATGTGATCTTTGAATTCAAGTCGCTGGTCAAGTATAACACCCAGATAACGTATTGAGGTTTTGAGTGGTAGATCAGCATCTCGTGTTCTTAGAGTTGGTGGGGGAGAGAAGTCTTTGTTTCTAGTGACAATCAGGACTTCGGTTTTTTTAAAATTGATTCTGAGGTTTTGTGAGAGTAGCCAATCTGATATCGAGTTGAAGCAGGTGATTAGTGTAGTGTAGTCAGGTTTTAATATATTAATTGGAGTGAATAAGAGCACGTCATCTGCGTAGATAAGACATGATATTCCGAAAGAGCGGGAGATGTTGCAGAGAGGTTGCATATAGATGTTAAATAGAAGGGCTGAAAGGGAGGAACCTTGCGGAACTCCTTGCTTCTGATGAAAAGGTTGAGATGTGGTATCACCAGTCCGTACTTGTTGCCAGCGATCTTCTAGGTAAGATCTGCACCAATTCAGTGCCGTTCCATGAATTCCTTTTTCGTGGAGCCTGGTGAGTAGTTGGTTGTGGTCAACAGAATCAAAAGCTGCTGCTATGTCTAGGAAGATCATGGCGACTCCATTTCTGATATTGTCTGTTGTATTAATGAGTGTGTTCAATAGGGAAGTTAGGAGGGTTTCGACTCCGTGGGCTTCCCTGAAGCCATGTTGGTTTGGATCTAGTGGGGCCTCGGAATCAATGTGTTGTTGAATTTGTCTGAGAACGACTTTTTCTAGGATCTTGGCTAGTAGAGGAATGCTTGAAATTGGGCGATAGGAGTCTTCCTTTTTCGGATCCAGTTTGTTGTTCTTCAGTAGGGGACGGATGGAGGTGTGCTTGAGAGCTGTTGGAAATATCCCGGATCTAAGGGACTGGTCAGCTAATGCTGATATGTATGGGCTAAGTTGTGTTTTAAGTGATTTGATCCAGAAGGCTGGACATGGATCATTTGGAGCTGTAGTGGCGTTGATGGATGTAATAATTTCTTCAATAGACTTTGGAGTTGGAGATGAGAAATTATTGAGTATGAATTGGACGTTGGAAGGTTGCTTGGTTACATTTGTGGTTGCTTCAGTGATCTTGATTGCCTTGGATTGGATGTAATCAGCATATAGTTGTGGGTGTATATATTCCTGTTGTGGTGAGGGAGGTTCAGTGGTTAGGGATTTTACTATTTGGAAGAGATCTCTTGGTTTGTTGAGGGAACGGCTAAGTAGCTTTGTATGGTGTATGCCTTCATTCGACGCCTACCGGTTCTCCTCTTCTTCTTTCCTTTAAAAACAAAACAAAACTTGCATTTCTTCAGGGATCTTTCCCTGCTTTTGGTACCATTTTGGGCATTAGGCCCATTTTTCTTCAAGCATGGAGAAACCAGCTAGTAGTTTCAAAAAAATGCTCAAAATGTGGCGGTACCATTTCTGTCACCGACACCCATGATTGGTGTCTAAAATGTTTGGGCTGAACATTGTCCAGCGGAGTGTCTCTCCTGCACAAGGATGACCAAAAAGGACCTGCGGAATAGAGCTGCAAAACCTGGTACCCTTTTTGCTGCCGACACAATGTCAGTTGCATCGACATCTTCCAGGGCTTCATCTTCCTCCCATAGATCTCAGGTAACCAAATTTAAGTCTTCTAAGACTAGCTGGTCCTCGAAGGGTAAATCTCCTTCAAAGTATCGAGATGCCACTGGCGTTTCCCTCGAGGATACTTCTCCGGCAAAACAGCCCCGGCGGGAGTCTTCGAGCTCCAAAGCATAAACGGGGCTCCAGGATGTTCGAGGCCTCCACCTCTGCGGAACTACTGGTGCCATGTTTTGTGGTCATAGCCACTTCCACTGGTACCGGCACCCAGGCATCGGCAGGAGCAATGGATCACAGAATCCTCGCTATCGAACGCAGTCTAGCGGCCCTCTTAGCGGCTTTGGTACCGCTAAGACTGCAACAGACGGTTCAAAAGATATCGGTACCGACAGTACCTGCTTCGACAGGATTGCTTCCCTCCATGCTGATCTTCGGTATCGGGGATCAGGAACCGAGACACTTCGGTACCGACTTCGAGCGGTACCGATACCATGCGTCACAGGAGCACCCGGTGCTTGAGTCTTCCGATTCCGATGACTCTGATGATTCTACCGGTATCATAGCGAATCTATTAGAAGATCCAGTTCCTTCTCCTCAACGCAGGATGCCTCCTCCAGAGGATATGTCCTTCCAGGATTTCATACGTGATTTAGCAAAGGGTCTTGCAATCACTGTGATTTCAGAAAAGTAACCTAGGGCAGAAGAATTAAGAATTCTACAATACCCTATAGCTCCCAAGGAAGCAGCTATGCTTCCCATTCACAAGATCTTACATGATCTAATGTTGAGAATGTGGGAAACTCCTTTAACAATATCTTCACATTCCCAACGCCTTCACACTATGTACCGAGTGCCAAGTTGTCCTGGTTTTCAAAAAACTCAGTTGCCACACCATTCAATGGTAGTAGAATTGGCAATGCGAAGGATCAAGAGTGCTAAAACACATTCTTCTAATCCTCCAGGCTGTGAATCTAGGACTCTTGATGCCTTTGGCCATTGATGCTTTCAATCCTCCATGTTAGGAGCCAGGATCAGTTCCTACATTCTTTATATGGGAATGTTCCTGGAAGAAGTCACAAAAGACTTACTCCTTAGTCCTTGTGTTTCGGAGGAAAAAAGAGCAGACTACCTTATTCTGGTCAAGCATGCCCAGAATGTCTCAAAATTCATGAACCGTGCTACCTTTGATTGTTTTGAATGTATTAGCAGTACCTCTGCTATATTCATAGGAGCACGTCGTATTGCTTGGGTTCAAGCATCAGACTTAGAACAGTGGGTGCAAGAAAAGCTGGGAAGCATTCCTTGCACAGGAGAAAATCTCTTTGGCAAGGACTGGCAGGACAAGGCTAATCGGCTTGAATCTGACAGTACTACTTTAAACAGATTGTCAAAGTCTACAGCCAACCCAGCAAAGAAGAAAATATTCAAAAAACCCTTTTTCAGTAAGAAAAAGAAGCCTTACCAATCTCACAACCATCAAACTCACTGTCCGCTCCATGTTCCCCAGAAGGGGCAACAACAGAACAGACAACAAAGAAAGCTGCAAACTCAAAAAGCTCAACTGGCTCAACAGACCCAGCCCCCTCAGGGTCTTTGACTTCTATCTAGAGAACCTAGTCATTCTGCTCCTAAAGGTCCAGAACCCTTGACCATTCCAGGAAGACTATGCTATTTTGCCAAAAGATGGGAACAAATAACATCAGAAAATTGGACTCTGTCCATTGTACAACTGGGGTACAAGCTTCATTTTCTCAACTTGCCCCCACCTACAATAGTAAAACAGTTCAGTTCTCAGGGGCCTGCCACTGACCTCTTGTGACAGGAGGTCACATCACTTCTAGCTCAAGGAGCAATCAAAGAAGTACCCATTCCCCAACAGGGGACATGGTTTTACTCTCCCTACTTTCTTATTCCAAAGAAAACAGGGGGACATAGACCTATATTAGACCTCAGAGAATTAAACAAATATTTGTTCCAAGAAAAGTTCAAAATTATCTCCCTCGGAACACTTTTACCATACCTCCACAGTCAGGACTGGCTATGTTCTCTAGATCTAAGAGATGCGTACACGCATATTCTCATCCACTCAGATCACAGGAAGTTCCTTCGATTCCTGGTCCAGGAAAGACACTTCCAGTACAGAGTTCTTCTCTTCGGACTAGCCTCTGCTCCAAGAGTTTTCACAAAATGCATGGCAGTGGTAGCAGCATTTATGAGGACTCTGAGAATATTCGTCTTCCCTTACTTAGGCGATTGGCTCATTATAGCTCCAGAGGCCAGCTTCCCCTCTCTCTCGAGCAATGGAAATTCTTCAATACTTGGGGCTGGTCATAAACCTCCCAAAATCTCATCTCACCCCCTCTCAAACTTTCAAATTCATAGGGGCTCGTCTAGACACATGGCAGTCAAGGGCTTTCCTGCCCCAGCCACGCTGTCTACGTATAATACAACTGGCATCTCAAGCATCTATGAAAGTATTCCTTACTGCTCGGGAGATGCTTCAACTGCTGGAACACATGGCATCCACTGTCCATGTGGTTCCCTATGCTGGCCTCCACATGCGAGCAGCCTAGTGGACCCTTTCCTTTCAGTGGTCACAAGCCTCGGGTCGACTGACAAAATCAGAACTACCACACGTCTGATTTCGTCCCTCCATGGTGGCAATCCCTGGAAAACCTCCTTGTAGGCTCTCCTTTCCAGCAGCCTCTATGCCAAACCACTCTGACGACAGATGCGTCCAAGATGGGTTGGGGGCCCACTTGCACGATCTCTCCACTCGGGGTCTTTGGACCTCACAGGAGGTTTCCCTTCACATAGACCTCCTAGAGCTGAGAGCCATTTTCAGTGCTATTCAAGTCTTTCAGGGCCATCTTGCTCGAGTGTTTCGAATCTGAGGAACACCAGATATAGACTTCTTTGCAAGTCCAAACTTCCCTGATTCTGTTCCAGAATTCCGGTTCAAAACTGTCAGGCAAGAGATGCTTTCCTATTCCACTGGGGACAGGACTTTCTCTATGCCTTACCACCCATTCCCCTCATTCCCAAGACTTTATTCAAACTTCAGTGAGATGGAGGTCATATGATACTCATAGCTCTATGTTGGCCATGGCAAACGTGGTATCCTCTTCTGCATCTCTCTCAAACCACTCCGCTGGAGTTGGGGAATGCTCCAGATCTCCTGTCGCAGGAGGACGGATCTTTATTGCATCCCAATCCCCAGTCCCTACATCTCAGGGCCTGGTTACTGAAAGCCTAGAATTCCAGGATGTTAACCTTTCTCAACAAGTAGAGGATATCCTCCTGGCTTCCAGAAAACCTTCCACAAGACATTCCTACGCTTTCAAGTGGGAAAGGTTCTCTATCTGGTATTCACAAAAGGGACTTAACCCCCTTTTAGTACCTGTAGAGTTGCTACTAGAGTATCTTCTACAATTATCAACTTCTGGTTTGAAGACCAATTCAGTTAGAGTCCATCTTAGTGCTATTGCTGCTTTTCATAAACCTTTTGATGGACAACCTATTTCCTCTCATCCACTTATATCAAGATTTATGAGGGCCTACTTTTAACAAAACCTCCCATTAAACCACCACCGGTGGCATGGGATCTAAATCTTATTCTTGGTCAGCTTATGAAACAGCCCTTTGAACCTTTAGCCACTTCAGACCTAAAGTTTCTTTCATGGAAAGTTATTTTCCTAATTGCCATCACTTCTGCAAGACGCATTAGTGAACTACAGGCGTTAGTAGCTGATCCTCCTTATACAAGGTTTCACCATGATAAAGTAGTCCTCAGGACTCGTCCTCAGGACTCATCCTCACTTTCTGCCAAAGGTGGTATTGCCTTTTCATTTAAACCAGTCTGTTTATCTTCCTATATTGTTCCCTAGGCCTCATGCCTCCAGTGCGGGAAGGAATCTTCACACATTGGATCGTAAAAGAGCCTTTGCTTTTTATCTCCAAAGAACTAAACCACATAGAAAATCTTCTCAGCTTTTTGTGGCTTTTGACTCAGTTTCTAAAAGACCTCTGTCAAATTGGATTGCAGATTGCATTTCCTTTACATATCAGAGTAAGGGACTTTCTCTTGAAGGCCATGTCACGGCTCACAATGTGAGGGCAATGGCAGCCTCAATGGCTAACTTTCGTTCTGTCTCTATTGATGGCATCTGCAAAGCAGCCACTTGGACTTCGGTACATACCTTCACAGCCCACTATTGCTTAAACAAGGACTCCCATCAGAATGCCTCGTTTGGCCAGGCTGTTCTACAACATCTCTTCCATACTTAATACAACTCCTATACACCATCCACAGTTTGGATGCCTAAGGTCCATGGGAGGAAGCATGACCCATCTCACCTGGGTTCGCAGCTAGCTGGGGTCACCCCTTGGCATCTTTCAGCTGGGGAGTCCCCATATGTGAATACTACATTCCTGCTTGTTCCTGGAGATAGCGTAGTTACTCACCTGAAACAGGTGATCTCCGGGAACAGCAGGAATTTAGTCTTCACAACCCACCCACCTCCCCTAGGAGTTGTCTCTATCTCTCTCTTTCTCTAATTCTCTTCTTTGGTCTCAGCTATAAATTCAACTGAAGGGAGAGAGGTATAGAGGTGGGAAGGTAGCACGCATGCGCTGTGGGATGCTCACAAAGGCTTTCCTATTGGCCACTGGGGAGCGTTCCCGCGCGGGCTCCGTCGATACCGACGATACCCATATGTGAAGACTAAATTCCTGCTGTTCCCGGAGATCACCTGTTACAGGTGAGTAACTACGCTTTCCAAGAGTGAAGCACTCCGGGGGGTGGATCTTTTTGCCGTGGCATACAATGCCTAGGTAGCAGGGTTCTGTTCTTGGAAACTGGCCAGCAACTGCCAGGCCTCAGGTGCCTTCCTCCTCCACTGGGGGTGGGCTTGCTGTATGCATACCCCCCAATACCACTTGTGGCAAAAACCCTCCTGAAGCTACAGACCAACAAGAGCTGCATGATCTTCATTGCTCCATATTGGCCTCAACAGCTGTGTTTGCAACTATTGTTGCAGCTCTCACTGAGGGAGCCTCTCTGCCTGGGCTCTGCCCCAGACCTCATCTCGCAGGAGGGCGGAACCTTGCTTCACCCCAATGTCCATTCGTGAGCCCTCAGTTTGAATGCTGAGCAGGTAGTCCTCTCAGAGCTCAGTCTTCCCGAAGGTGTTAGCAGCATCCTGCAAGGACTCAACACAAAAGGTCTACACGCTACAATGGTGGAGGTTTGCTGCCTGGTGCACAGGAATGGCACTGGACCCCTTCTCTTGCACCATGGACCAGCTGCTGGGTACCTCCTGGACCTCTCAGACTCAGGCCTAAAGTCAAATTTGGTGCAAGTCCACCTCAGTGCTATAAGGGTGTACTATCGCGTCTCTGGGGGAAAGCCCTTTTTGGCCCACCCTCTCATGGCTCTCGAAGCCTCCCTCAAGCTCCCTATGGTGGCTAGGGATCTCAATGCGGTACTCACCCACCACACCACTTATCTCTTGATTAAACAATCGATCTATGACAGACCTCCCAGTGGAGGTGGTAGATGCGTGGAATAGTCTCTCAGTGGAGATGTTAGAGGTGAGGACAATATCTAAATTCAAAAAAACATGGGACAAACACACAGGCTCTCTAAAGGACAAAAGGGGACTCTTGTAGTGGGTAATATGGAAGGGCAGACTAGATAGGCCATGTGGTCTTTTTCTGCTGTCATGTTTCCATGTTTTTTTATTATCGATTCATGTGGATTAGTGAACTTAAAGTTTGCAGGATCGTGATAGTCTTACAGTAAATAGAAGGAACGACTTAAAAATATGTAGTTACCAACTGATGCCAGTCTAACACAAAATAGTCTAAGGTACATGCCACAATGTATTTAAAGAGCATGGAGACAAGAAAAACCTGATAGTTTGTCATAGATCAATTGTTCAATCAATTGGGATAAGTGGTGTGACTTTTCATCTACATTTTTCGTTTTATTTTCCCCCCTCATGCGATTATACATTTAGATTTCGACCTACTTTTAGTATAATATACTTAGACGACCTGTTGGTGTGAAGGGGATTTCACCTTATGACCATCTGATCTTAAATAAGTTTGCAAAGATTCTTTCTAGGGTTTTTTTGCTTGCCTCCTTCCGCTGTTATGATTTTGTTTCCCTCCTCCTTCTGTGCTGGTCAAATCAATATTGGGTTTCATTTTCATTGGATCTTGATGCGTTTTATATTTATATATATATATATATTTTTTTTTTTTTTCGTTTTCTTTCCTTAGTTTTTAGTGATTTCCATTAGTTGCTGTGAGAGCATGTCAGTCTGTCTTCATTGTTTGGTGAGTCATCAATATGAGTTGTATATATTTTTTGTCTTGCCTTCAATTTCGTAATGCATGTACTCTAAACTTTTGCCCATGGCACTATAGCAGTTCTTTTTATTTGGTCTATTGTACAATTTATTTTATTTCTAACAGATTTTGATTAAGATTCTTAATGAGGTTTTTGATCTATTTATGATTTTAATTATTTATTGATATATGGAATTATTTATTGATATGTGGAATTAGTACCTTATGGTTTTGAATGAGTTGTTTTCCCATTTTTGGTCATCACTCTGACTGTATTGGCTTTGTGTATATAATTTGTGCTTAATACCATATGATGTTATAGTTTTTATTTATTTATTTTTTTAAATTCTTTATTTACGTTTTATAACAACAAAAGAAAGGAAGACATACAGCTAAAAGACAAATACACAACGTGTAGTACATACACCAAAGTAAACCCCTACCACCCCCCTCCCCCCTGCTTCTTCTCTAGAAAACTAAGCATTCCCGAAGCGGGCGTGTACTTACATTATTGTAATACAAACCTAACGGTGATCTAAAACATGATGAGCGTACATTATACAGGCATGTTAGAGCAATGAGCAGATTGTACATAATCATTAAGCATCTGCCATTTAGACAAGCATGAGTGAGTGTGTACATGGGGAATAGCTCTCCGAGGTATCTGCTCATATTTACTATATAAGCAGACAAGGTTCCACCATTCGTTGACAGTAAGTCGGGAGCTATCCTTCCAGTTCCTCGTGATTAAGCATATGGCTATACCTAGCATGAAATCAAGGAGAAAGCGACCCTTCTTAGGAAGAGAGGGGACCTCCGCCACAGAGCGGAGTCCCACGACCTTCCAAGAAAGAGGTGCATGAAAGTGTAATATAGATTGAATACGACCCCAGACCCGCCCCCAATAGACCTGCAGGTGAGGACATTCAAAAATAACATGAGCGAAGGATCCCCCAGCAGTATGGCAAGACCAGCACAGGTCCCTAGCATTTGGGTTCCATTTGGCTATTTTTTCTGGGGTATAAAAGCATCTGTGTGCAAAGAAGAAAAGAGTTTGGGTAACAGAGGCAGACCGGGAAACCCGCACTACTTTACTCCAGAAAACGCTCCATTGCACAGGGGTTATAGTAGTTTGCAGTTCGCGCTCCCAGGCTTGTTGGGCTCTAAAAGTGTCCGTATCTGTACCCTGACAAAGTATTTTATAAAAATTAGAGGCTACCCCTTGTGTACTACTAATGGAGTGAACTATCTCTAACAGCCCATCCTCAGTAGGGGCAGAGGGCGGCATGATTCGAGCACTTTTAAGGCAGTGTTGAAGCTGCATCAATTGAAAGTAGTGTTTCGCTGGTAACGCAAATTCCTTTTGTAAATCCGAAAGGGTTTTCCAATGAGCTGCAGAGAAAAGCTGTTGGGGTGTCCAGATCCCCCTGGAGTACCAGGGTCTCCAGGCTATGGTTCTATTTAGGACTTGGATTCTGGGGTTATTCCATAGCGGGAGTCCGTCCAGAGGACATACATTCGGGCCCAGCGCTAGAATGAAAGTGTTAAAGGCCGCAAGAGTATCGACAATCATTGGTGGATGGCGGGTGTCTACTTGATAAGACATACCGGGGAGATGGGTCAACGGAATTGGGCTACTGAGCTCCTCTTCTATGTCCAGCCAAACTGGTCGGCGGTCTGTTGAGGTATCTAGCCATCGGGCACCTTGCTTAAGTAAAAAGGCTTGATGATATCTAAGAAAATCAGGAAATCTAGTACCCCTCGTTCCTTTACAGACTGCAGTTTATGTTTAGCTATCCTTGGTGGCTTGCCCTGCCAGAGATAACGGACGAGAAGGCCCTCAATATCTTTATAAGTACGTAGCGGAAGTAAGCATGGCAGCATTTCTAAAATGTAGTTCACTTTGGGGACTATCATCATCTTCACAGTGTCTAAGCGGCCCCACCATGTGAGAGATAAGGGAGACCAACGATTTGTGAGTTCACGAACTTTGGAGACTACCTCTTTGGCATTAAAACTGATAGTGTCTTCTAAAGGAGAACAGTAATGGACCCCGAGATACTTCACCATGCGGGATTGCCAAAGGAAGGGAAAGGCCTGCATGTCAGCCTCATGTACCCAGCGGTTCAGTGGGAACGCTACAGATTTGGTCCAGTTGATTTTATAGCCCGATAATTGTGAATATCCGTCAATCAGATCCAGGACAGCTGGAACCGAATCGAGGGAAACAAAGAGCATAAGGTCATCTGCGTAGGCAGAAAGTTTAATCTCCCTATGACTAAAGGGGACACCTCGAATACGTGCAGACTGTCTGATTAGGAGGGCTAGGGGTTCAAGAGCGAGATCAAAAAGCATTGGTGATAGGGGGCAACCTTGACGCGTGCCTCTTTGGAGGGTAAATGGCTGAGATTTGATGGCGTTTACACAAATACTGGCGACGGGTTGAGTGTACATGACTTGGAGATATCGGAGGAAGCCCTCTCCAAAGCCATACCATCGGAGAACTGCAAATAAGAAGGGCCATTCTAGACGATCAAAGGCTTTTTCGGCATCTAGGGAAAGACCCACCCATGGATGGTCAAGATTGGCAGCACTAGTTAACACATGGCACAAGGTCCGAGCATTGTCAGCAGTTGATCTGCCGGGTATAAAACCACATTGGTCGGGGTGAATTAAGGTAGCCATCATGCCAGATAGCCGGCTGGCCAAGATCGTTGCGAAGATCTTATAGTCGGCATTAAGTAGGGAGATTGGACGGTAGTTGGCGGTCAGTAGTGGGTCTCTGCCTTCTTTCTCAAATACAACCACATTAGCTGCCGAAAAGGATCCCAAAGAGGATGTATCTAACGCAAGGGCAGTAAAATAGAGTTTTAAGTAGGGAACTAAATCTGCACTGAACGTTTTGTAGAATTCGGTCGGGAGACCATCGGGCCCAGCGGCACGGCCCGAGGCTGTTCGTTTTAGGGCAGATTGGATCTCTGAAGTAGAGAAGGGTGCATCCATCACATCTCTATCATCTTCAGAGAGGGTCGGCCGTTGAATGCCAGAGAGCAATCGCTCAAATGTCTCTGAAGAGAACTCACATTCAGATTGATATAGGCGGGTATAGAAATCCTGAAAGAGCTCTACAATCTCGGAGTCTGTGGTCACTATACCCCCTCCCTGTGGAACTCGAAGGGCCGCAACACGTTTGGCTTCTTTTTGACCTTTCAAGGCATTGGCTAAGAGTCGACCGGCTCGGTTATTTTCACGATAATATGTCCCTCGCTGAAGTTCAATACTCTTAGAGGCTGCAGTTGAGAGGATTGAATTATATTGAAAACGGAGACGTTGTAGTCGAATTAATACACATGGGTCAGTACGGGAAGTTAGGACTCGCTCGCCTGCTTTTATTTGCTGGTCTAGTATGAGCAGCTGCTGTTGACGTTGTTTCCGCAAGCGGATTTGATAGCTAGTGATCGTTGCCCGAATGGCCGCTTTGAAGCCCTCCCACCAAGCCCAATTCGCAGTATCTTGAGGTAGATTAAAATGGAAGTAATCCTGTATGGCTACTCGAATTTCTGCCTGGAATTCTGGCTGAGCTAACAGGGCTCTATCAAAGAACCAGGCTCCCGAGTTGCCCTGGGGTGCAGTAGTGTGTAACTGAAAGGAAACGGCCGCATGATCTGAAATATGTTGGGAGTGAATCTTTGCAGTGTCCACCTGAGGAACTAACAGTTTTGAGATTAGAAAGAAGTCTATACGAGACTGAGATTTATGAGGGGAGGAGAAGAAGGTGAAGTCAAGCTCATTGGGGTGTAGTAATCTCCATAGATCAACTAAAGCAAGATCCTTGATCAGAGAGGTAAGCGTGGCGTGACTCTTGGGGGGACCACTCGTCCTAGGCGGCTGTTTGTCGATCAGGGGATCAAGGACTAGATTGAAATCCCCCCCAATGATCAATGAAGTATTAGCAGAAGCCTGCGCAACCTGAGCAATGGTAGCAAAAAAGGCAGGGTCATCAACATTAGGAGCGTAAAGGCATATACATGTAACTTCTAGACTACCTATCTTAAGGTGAACTCTAGACCATCTACCTCCTGTATCTGCGCTGGTCGCTATAACAGTAGCATGCAGAGATTTCCTAACCAGTATGGCAACCCCACATTTCTTAGAAACGGCTGGGGAATAAGCGGCCACCATGTAAGGTTTAATATTGAGTTTAAGAGTTTCCTTTGAATTTAAATGCGTTTCTTGGAGAAAAATCAGATCTGCTGCTTCCTGATTGAGGTAGCTTAGGATTTTCTTCCGTTTTATCGGATTATTGATGCCTTTTACGTTCAATGAAAAAATCTTACATGGTGCCATCAATCAGTAGTAAACATATTAAGTAAGGGCACCTGATAACATAGAACATAAGCAGAATCTGTACAACAATGTCACAATCACCGAGTATTCTGGCTAATACACCCCATATTGAAAAGTATGTACCAACGTATCTTAGAGAAGAAGCAAAACCCCCAAAGAAAATGGCGACCATGTGTCTGCGGGAGGAGGCCCTGGAGAGGAAATAAAAGACAGGTAAAAGGAAAGAAACACCAGAGTCCATAATAACACTGTCTCTGATACTCATCGAGGCTACTGTGGGTAGATGGAGTCGGGTCACAGGTACCATCAAGAGTAAGGCAACGGAATGCCCACGCCAGACTCTTCGCTAGACTGCGGCAGATCCAATATAACAGGTACAGCGGATATAAGGAGACTTGCAAGAATATTCTGGAAGTCAGCGCATCAAGTCGGCTTCTTTGGAATCCAAAAACTCCGCTAGTAGATCAGGGTCCTCGAATGTTCGTGTCTGATTGTGAAGCGTGACGCGGAGCTTGGCCGGGTACATCAGGCCGTAGCGTGCTTGTAGTTGTTGAAGCCTCGGCCGGAATTCCAAAAGGCACTTTCGACGGTCGACTGTGGGTTTAGACAAGTCAGGATAGAAGGAGATCTTGTGGCTCTCAAACTCCATATGGCCCTTTGCCCGGGAGGCACTTAGAATTTGCTCCACGTGTTGATATCTCAATAGTCAAAAAATGATAGGCCGCAGGGTCTTCCTGTTGAGCGTTATGTTTGTGGGTACACGATGAGCGCGATCAATCTCCAGATCTTTGGTAAAGGTGATTTGGAGCAAGGAAGGGAGGATTTTGCTTAAAAACTTTTTCATGTCTCCCGATTCCGCTCCCTCCGGTATGCCCACGAGGCGTATGTTGTTGCGACGCGCTCTATTATTGCCATCTTCCACCTCTTTCTGCAATGCCCGCACCTGTCGTTCAACTTTGTCGAGTTTGGACAACCGGGCCGCATGGGAGTCCAATATGCCCTCCATTTTGTCCTGACGCGAAGAAAGCCCTTCTAGTTTGCTTTGCAGCACACCAAAGTCGTCCCGCAGCGCTCGAAGTGCTTCACCGTTTGCCTGCACAAGGTTTTTGACCCCTCTGATCTCTACGAGGATTTCCTGCTGCATTTCGGGGCCCTCGCACGAGGCCGGCCCCTTCTGCGGAGACGGAGGTTCAGTTTTGGAACGTTTGCCGTGAGAAGCCGCTGGAGACCCAAATTCCAGGCGCGTAGGTTTGGTCCCCGCCATCTCACCACTGTGCCCCGGCAAGGTCAGAGTAGAAGTTCCAAAATATGAGGTGTTAATTCAGGATTCTGAGTAGGTCTCTCGGGAGCCTCAGCGTTATGCGACCATCCCGCTGGACATCAGGCTCCGCCCCCCGTTATAGTTTTTATTTTAATTTACATAGTGTTTATTGTTATCTTATACATGTTGTTTTATATATTTTTAGTGGTCAAAGTCTCCTGAAGAAGACCAATTTGGCCAAAACATGTGTTGGGCAGACCCATACCAATAAAGCTCTCAATCCTTCCAGTGGCGTTTATCCTCATATTCTACCCAGGCCTTTCATGGAAATCTGCGGTTTGCGTCCACACTGGATTTAGTCTCCACGTTCTTTCTCCCTCTTGATGCTTAAATCTCAGTATTGCCTGCACCACTGCATGATCCAAGACCATCTGTGGGTGTATTTCAACCGCACTTAATTTGGGAAATAATCTCTCTGTGAGAAGCATGTAGTCTATGCAACAGTGCACCTTGTGCAGGCCTGAATAATGTGTGTATTCTTTATTTATTTATTTATTTGTTTGTTTGTGCTTATTTACCGCCTTTCGTGAATCAAAGCGGTTTACAGAGAACTCGAAGGATTGAACATTACATGAAACAAAAAATACATGTAACATTTTGAACAGGGCGTGATAGGGGATAAGGGAAGAATTAACTTAAATCAGCAACAGCTGATTTAAGTAATAACTATGTACAGAGAACTAAGCATATATATAATTTAGTTACAATGAATTTGAAGGCATCTTGAAAAGTGAGAGGACTATAGCTTTTCATGGGGTATTTATCTATCTATCGTGTGCAGGGTGCGCCAAATGTCTGTTAGGTCCAGGCCAATGTCCATACACAGTGGGTTAATGCCTTATGAAATTATGAAATAGTACTAATCGCACTAGCTCCAGGATAAAGTGTAATTTCACATTAGTGAGATCTCTTCTTTCAAGCAATGCTTCCTCCACAATTTCAAATGCTGCCTGCTGCGGAATGTTGGTATAAAGGGCAGCCACGTCTAAAGTGACGAGATATGTATTTTCTATTTTTGCCCATTGATTATTTTCAGCCAATATGTTCAGAAAATGCGTAGTGTCGTGAACATAGGATGGGATAATAGATATCAAAGGGCGTAGATATGAATCCACAAAAATTGAAAGAGGTTCAAGAATTGCTCCTCTGGTGGAGACAATAGAAATTGTGGAGGAAGCATTGCTTGAAAGAAGAGATCTCACTAATGTGAAATTACACTTTATCCTGGAGCTAGTGCGATTAGTACTATTTCATAATTATTTCATTTTTGAAAATGTTATTTATCAGCAGATTGCCGGAGTGGCCATGAGGGCGACGTGTGCCCCGTCAATAGCTAATCTATACATGGCCAAGTTTGAACAACGTTAGATATCCTCCGAGTCTCCGTATTATGCTAATATAAAAATATGGCTACGCTATATTGATGATGTTTTTATGATATGGGAGGGTGAAGAGTTAACTATCCAACAGTTTGTGAAATGGATAAATACTTGTGACGTTAATATTCATTCTCCAGGACCAAGCAGGAAGTCAGTCCTCACATATGGGTGACGTCGGCGCCGACGGAGCCCTCGCGGAGCAATTTTCCCCAGCTTTCAAAGAAAGCCTTTGGGAATTGCAGCGCGCATGCGCGGTCGCCTTCCCGCCCAAGGGTGCCATCTTAGCCAGTCTTCTTTTTTCCGCGGAGCCTTACAGACGTACCCGTCGTGTCCCCGCGAAAAAGTTGATTTTTACTCATAATTTTCTCTTTTTTCCTTCGGTTCGACGCCGGTCTTTTTCCCGCCCGGACTCGCGACGCTGGTCACGAGTCCTCTTCTTCTTTTTCGGTTTTTCTGACTTAGTCAGTTTCGTTTTCGGTTTTTCCCTGGCAGCCCGGTCCTTTGACCTCGCCGGGGCCCTTTTTCCCCCGATGGCTGCCAGTGGTTTCAAGCGGTGTGGTCAGTGTGACCGAAATATGTCACTAACTGACACACACGACAATTGCCTCCGCTGCCTGGGCCCGGATCATGAAGAAATGATCTGTGGGCCCTGCGGCAAAATGTCCTCCAAAGCGTTGAGAAGTCGGCGGCATCAGCGGGATAGGATCTTCGCTGACCCCAGCCGTACCCGGACCTCGTCGGAGGCCTCCGCGTCCAGACGTTCCAGCTCGGACCGTCGCCGGAGTTCCTCCGACAGGGGTTCTCCCTCCGGGGATCATCGACGGAAGGTGAAACCCGCGAGGGCGGCGTCGGTGGACGCTCCTGGCTCCGCGAGGGCCAGGTCGCATAGCCCCGATAGCCGTCCCGGGTCCTTGGAGAAGGAGCACCTCTCGAAGCGACCTCGCCTGGAGTTGGAGCTGCCTGCTCGGGTAAGTCCTGTGGTCCTCCTGGACTCGCCTCCGAGACCGCCGACGTCGGGCCCGACGCCGTCGGGGCCCGAGTCGGGGGCTGCTGGGTCACCTGAGCTCGGACTCAGGTTGACGGCCTTGGAGAGCAGACTGTCTGCCTTCATGGACCAGCAGCGGGCACTGCTCGCTGGCCTCGCTGGTGCCGCTGCCCCGACCGCCGGGACGTCGACGTCTAAGTCGACCCCGGAGACCGAGCCGATCCTCGAGTCCATGCGAACTCGAGTCGATCCTCGGTCGAGGTCACCCTCGGCCTCCCGTTCGGGACCGAGGTCACCGACGCCGACTCCCTCGGCGTCGGGGCGGCAGGCGCCGCGCCCTGCCCGGGCCGACCCCACCGATTCCTCGTCGGAGTCGGTCTGGGAGTCTGAAGAGGAAGAGTCGCCTGATTCTTTTCGGACTCGGTGTGTCCCCTCGGACTCACCTGAGTCCGAACCTCGGAAGCAGTCCCCCCCGGAGGATGCCCGGTTCTCGGACTTCGTCAGGGATATGGCCAAGGCTTTGGCCTTCCCTGTGGATCCCGAGGAGGAGCCGAAGAGCTCGACGCCCTCCAGTATGACTCTCCCGCCAGGGAACACTTTACTGTACCGGATCCTCCCATGCTGGAACGACTACTCTTCCGCATGTGGGAGAGTCCGGCCTCCTCGCCGGTCCTGAGCAAGCGAGTCGATTCTATCTATCGAGTCCGCAAGAGCCCTGGCTTCCAAAAAGCACAGCTACCACACCATTCCATGGTAGTGGAATCGGCCATGCATCGTCTTAAGAGCCAGAAGATGCACTCCTCGGTGCCTCCTGGCAGGGAGGCCCATAACCTGGATGGCCTTGGTAAGAAGTGTTTCCAGGGCTCTATGCTTGCGTGTCGTGTCCAGACCTACCAGCTATACATGGGCATGTATCTCCGAGACCTGGCTAAAGAGCTAGCCGGATTCTCCGCTGGTTTGTCCGAGGAACCCTTGCGGAGGTTCCTGGCCTTGTCCTCTGGCATTCGGGAATGCTCAAAATTCATATCCCGAGCAGCCTATGATGGCTTTGAAGCATCGGCTCGAGTGGCCGCAGCCGGCATCGGTGCCCGCCGACAGGCTTGGCTTCAGTCGTCTGACCTTGAGCCCTGGGTGCAGGACAAGTTGGTCGATGTCCCCTGCCGAGGCGAAAACCTCTTTGGCAAGCCCATGGCTGAAAAGGCTGCACAAATCGAGACGGAGACTCTCACCAGGACTAGGCTTTCTAGGAAGACCTCCGCCCCTTCCCAGAAAAAGAAGGGCTCGGGAAAGAAGTCCTTTTACCCGAGAAAGGCGGCTGCCTACAAACAATACCCCCAATATCAGGCCCCTGCAGCTCCCCAACAGGGCCAGCAGGCCAAGGGACGGGGGTAACGGGTCCCGTAGGCAGCAAGCCCCCAAGCCTGCACCACCAGCCCCTGCTCAGCAGGGTGGGGGTTTTTGACTCCTTAAGCATAGCCTCTCCCCCTCCGCTGGTTCCTCCCAGCACCGGAGGCCGTCTGGTTCACTTCGCCCACAGGTGGTCCAGCATCACCTCAGATGCCTGGGTGCTTCAAGTCGTGAGAGAAGGCTATCTTCTCCACTTCCACCAGGTCCCTCCCTCCTATTTTCCGGGAGAACCTCCACGACCCCCTCTGCACAGGGAATTACTCCTTCAGGAGTTAGCAGGTCTTCTACAGGAACAGGCAGTGGAACCGGTGCCCCACCACCTGAGAGGTCAAGGCTTTTATTCCAGGTATTTTCTAGTACCAAAAAGGACAGGAGGCCTCAGACCCATCCTGGACTTGCGCAACCTCAACAAATTCCTCGTGCGGGAAAAGTTCAAGATGCTTACCCTTGGAATCCTTCTGCCCTACCTCCAGCAGGGAGATTGGCTATGCTCCTTGGATCTAAAGGATGCCTACACGCACATCCTCATCCACCCAAGCCACCGCCAGTACCTAAGGTTTGTGGTGGCCGGGAATCATTACCAGTACAGAGTACTACCCTTTGGCCTGTCCTCCGCACCGCGAGTCTTCACAAAATGTCTCGCGGTGGTGGCAGCCCATCTCCGGCTTCACGGCCTCTATGTCTTTCCGTACCTCGACGACTGGCTCATCAGAGCAGCGTCCGCTCCGGAGGTCACCAACGCCACACGCCGCACGGTGACTCTTCTGCAGTACTTGGGCTTTGTTATAAACTTCGCAAAGTCCACTTTGCTCCCCTCACAGGATCTCGAGTTCATCGGCGCAAGACTGCACACTCCTCAGGCACGAGCGTTCCTACCGCTCGACAGGGCTCAACGGCTCATGGACCTAGCCGACCGTTTTCGCAGCCAGCCCCTGGTCTCCGCCAGGCGCTTCCTGAGACTACTCGGCCATATGGCTTCCACCGTCCATGTGACCCCCAATGCCCGCCTGAATATGCGGCTTGTTCAATGGTGTCTCCGCAAGCAGTGGCAACAAGCCACAGGCGGCCTAGCAGACCTAGTGCGCGTCTCCGAGCCGCTGATCTCGTCTCTCCAGTGGTGGCTTCATCGGCCGAACCTGGTACTCGGCATGCCTTTCCAGTCACCTCAGCCGGCCCGGGTGCTGACGACAGATGCATCCCTCCTGGGCTGGGGAGCACATTGCCAAGGGGCACGTACTCAGGGCCTCTGGACCACGTGGGAGTCTGTTCAGCAGATCAACTTCCTGGAGCTCAGAGCGATCCGCCTGGCTCTCAAGGCCTTCTCCCACATGACCTCTCACCAGTCTGTCCTTGTCCAGACGGACAATCAAGTTGCCATGTTCTACGTGAACAAGCAGGGGGGCACGGGCTCCTTCCTTCTCTGTCGGGAAGCACAGAAGCTCTGCTCTTGGGCCGTCAGTCACGGCGTTCTTCTCAAGGCAGTTTATCTCCCAGGCCAAGAAAATTGCCTGGCGGACAAACTCAGCAGGATCCTCCAGCCGCACGAGTGGCGCCTGGATCCCTTGGTAGTTCAGAAGCTCTTTCTAAAGTGGGGCCTCCCCACGATGGATCTCTTTGCCAGCCCTCTCAACCGGCAACTTCCTCCCTTCTGCTCTCGTCAGCCACATCCCCTTCGAGTTGCGGCAGACGCTTTTCTACTCTCATGGTCGGAGAGCCTTCTGTACGCTTTCCCTCCCATTCCGCTAGTCTCTCGGACTCTTTTCAAAGTTCTCCGAGACAAAGCCTTCATGATCCTGGTGGCCCCTCGCTGGCCCAGACAGCCGTGGTTTCCACTCCTGCTGCAATTAGCGGTAGAGGATCCATTCCCTCTGGGGTTACAACCGGATCTCCTCACTCAGGATCAGGGGTCTCTGCTACACCCCAACCTCAGATCTCTCAATCTAATGGCCTGGCTGCTGAGAGGGTAGTCCTTGCTCCCCTTCTTCTGCCGGCAGAGGTGGAGGAGGTCGTCCTAGCTTCTTGGCGACCTTCTACCCGCAAATGCTACGCCCTTAAATGGTGTCGCTTTTCCGTTTGGTGTACCCAACAGTCTCAGGATCCCTTCTCCTGCCCGGTGTCGGTGATCCTGCAGTACTTGCTATACCTCTCTAATCTGGGACTTAAGTCCAACTCCGTCAAAGTTCACCTCAGTGCTCTTTCAGCACATCATGTGCCGGTGGACGGCAGACCTCTTTCCAGCGACCCTCTTGTAGCGAGGTTTCTCCGAGGTCTCCTTCTACTTAAACCACCTCTGCGCCCGCCAGCACCTGACTGGGATCTGAATGTGGTGTTACAGCGGATCACCTGTCCGCCTTTTGAACCTATGGCTACCTGTTCTCTCCGTTTTCTTTCTTGGAAAACATTGTTCTTGATAGCCCTCACTTCCGCTAGACGCGTAAGTGAATTGCAGGCCCTCGTGTCTGATCCCCCTTACACTCGGTTCTACAAAAATAGGGTAGTCCTACGGACTCACCCAAAATTTCTCACAAAAGTGGTCTCCCCTTTTCACATCAATCAGGAGGTGGTACTTCCGACCTTCTTTCCCAGACCACACTCCAGCCGAGCTGAAACGGTCCTCCATACCCTGGACTGTAGAAGGGCTTTGAACTTCTACCTTGACCGTACGCGGGAAACACCGTAAAGCTGCTCAGCTTTTTGTGTCTTTTGACCCCAATAAATTGGGGCTCCCGGTCTCCAAGCGTACTCTGTCCATCTGGGTTGCGGACTGTATCACTTGGGCTTATGGGGCAGCCGGACTCTCCTTGGAAGGTCGAGTCACGGCTCATTGCGTTCTGGCAAAGGCTACGTCAGTGGCTTACCTCCGCTCTGTTCCGCTGGCAGACATCTGCCGGGCCGCTACTTGGTCTTCGAGCCAGACTTTTGCGGTCCATTACTGTCTCGAGAGGGAGTCCCGCAGGGACAGTGCTTTCGGACAGGCAGTCCTCCGTAATCTCTTTGAGGTTTGAGCAACTCCTACCCTCCATCCCGGATGTGGGCTACCGGTGGGTAATAATTCAGCGAAGATTCCTTCCTTCTGTGCTGCTGAGCTAGAGGGAGCTCATTTTTGTGCTTAGGGTCTCCGGTAGCCTTAAGCTTGGGAGTCCCATATGTGAGGACTGACTTCCTGCTTGGTCCTGGAGAAAGCGTAGTTACTCACCTGTAACAGGTGTTCTCCAGGAGCAGCAGGAATCAGTCCTCACAACCCTCCCTCCTCCCCTTGGAGTTGCAATCATCTGCTTTAGTTTTTTTGCAAATTTTTATGCTGTCTTTTTTAGCTATGTCATCTGACTGGCTAAGATGGCACCCTTGGGCGGGAAGGCGACCGCGCATGCGCGCTGCAATTCCCAAAGGCTTTCTTTGAAAGCTGGGGAAAATTGCTCCGCGAGGGCTCCGTCGGCGCCGACGTCACCCATATGTGAGGACTGATTCCTGCTGCTCCTGGAGAACACCTGTTACAGGTGAGTAACTACGCTATTTAGTCATCAATATAACAGTACCACCATTACATATTTAGATGTTAATATTAGTCGAAATTTGTGAACATGGGAAACCATGGTGTTTCAAAAATCTACTGACCGGAACAGTTTCCTACACTATAAAAGTGCTCATCCTCGAAAACTTCGAGATAGCCTTCCTCTATCCCAATTTTTTCGTTATCTTCGGAACTGTTCAGATGTGCATATATACAAACAACAAGCCCGATCATTAAAACAGAAATTTATAGTTCGGGGCTATCCACCTCAAATAATAGAGAAGGCATATAAACGAGCCCTTTATGTGAATAGAGAGCTATTGTTGCAACCTAGGAAAAAGGAACCTATTACAAGAGAATCGGCCCATTTAATAACAAAATATTCCCCCTTGAGTCACCAGATCCAACGGATCGTGAAGAAACATAACAATGTATTGCAAAGTACCCCTGGATTGGACACTATAAATATTAGATGTGTCTGGCAAAGACACAGGAATCTGAAAGAAATTTTATCCCCTGCAGTATTACGATCCTTTACACGACAAGTTCAATCTGAATCTATAGGTCACCATAAATGTGGTCAATGCTCCATCTGTGATATTACATTAGAAATACAACAGTTTACACATTGTGGCAAGATTTATCATTTAAAACATCACACAACCTGTAATTCGACCGGTGTAGTATATGGGGTTTACTGTCCCTGCCCCTTGCTTTACATTGGCAAAACTAACAGGGCTTTTCAAGTCCGTATGAGAGAACACCGTAGCCGAATTCATTGTAAAGTTTTACAGGCTCCTATGGTATCTCACTGCATAGAACAACAACATAGTTTTGCCACTCTTCGATGTTTCTGTATCGATCAAGTTACTCGAGGGGAACAGGGAAAATCCCAGGATCAGACCCTTATACGTAGAGAACAACAATGGATTTTTCGTCTGAATACTGTGTTTCCGACGGGCTTAAATTCATCCGTCGAATGGAATCTGTGTCAGTGATACTCAACGTTTAACATACGGAAGGGTACTTTTTACACAATCCCTTATAGGATAGTTAAATGGCTGACAGCTCTCTAATTCCGCATGCGCGGCGTTTTTTTCAATTATGAGCCTGGCAGCATTGAAACGTTGTGAGTATTTCACTGAAAATAGGACTAACTTCCTTTTCTCAAATGCAGTTTATTAAGATTCAATAATGATTGCTTTTATTACCTTCTGGTTTTAATTTAAGATATTCCCCTGAAGAAACGCGGGATGTGAAACGCTACGGCGCCTTGATATATGCGTTGGGAATAAGATAAGTAAATGAATAACGGTTACTGAAGAATACCGTGTTGGAGATAAACTGTAATCATACCGATTGAAGGCTTATGATACAACTACATATAGCACATTTTGGTTTTGATGATGAATGAATGAACAGTTGGGAAGAAATATGAACTGTAATAGTGCTCTATTATCCTGGTATTACGGAGTTATTCCTCAACTTTGAAACCTCTTTTCATTCAATGTGCTGTATAAAATATAGTAAGGCCCACGTTGGTATTTTTTAAAAAGAAAAAGAAGAAGAAAAATTAAAAAAAGACATATTCTAAAATTAAGCAATAAAAGGCAATTATATTATAGCGATATTTACAGGTCGTTGATGTGTTAATGGCATTTCACTGCACCAGATCAACGGGTCCAGTGTATAGCCGAGTGTAACTCTGAGACCTGATCGCTAAAGCATATTTCCTTTTTTAATTAGGTTAGTCTAGGGTTAGGTATTGGTGCTTATATTCTTCATTAGTAGCTGAACAGCATTAAGCCCAAGAAAAGTGACAATTTCTTATTTGTCTTTTCATACCACAGCATATAGCGGCCGATAACTGCCCTGGTCACCACTGGTCATCATTTCTCGGGCCAAAACTGTGTGCTCTCTCACACCGCCATGACTCTTCCATTACTTGCAGGCCTAGTTGAGCCGGTAGTCATTCCTGATAGAACTTATACAATTCATTTTCCGATACTCCCACTGGCAGCCCGATCACCCCGTAGGGTTTTGGTAGGATTTATTATCCTGCTCCTCTAATCTGTCCAGCAACTGTGTTTGCTCTTTTTTTAGGTATTCCATGCTGTCCTCTAGTCTGCCATTTTTTCTTCTTGCTGTGCAACTCTCTGTTCCACTTCTATTGCATTTGCTGTTTGAATTTCTCCCTTATATCATTTATAGTGGATTGAAGTTTGTTAAGCCGGTCTTCCAGTGCTGCTGCTACTACTTGAGAGATTTCTGCCGCTAAATCTCTGGCTCCTGCTGGCACTGACTTGCTGGTGTCGGAGGCTGTCTTTGGTTCTCTGCGACTTTTCAGCTCTCATCTTTAAGATTTTGTGGGGCATACCCCTCCATCTGCTTCTCCATTCGTTCCCCCTTTTTCACAACTTTTATATCTTATGAGTGTTTGATTTTGGGGTGGTTCGAGGCGGGTTTATAGCAGTTTTTTGGTGCTCAGGATGGGAGTCTCCCTTAATGCAGCAACTCTCCTGACACTCATCACCAGAAGCTTTCGGTCAGTGGATTTAAGCAAATGCCCCAGTACTTCTGTCCATCACGGACCCCACAGTTGCTGCATCAAGTGCCTCAGTGCAGATCACGATGACTCCACTTGCCCACTCTGCCTGCAGATGTTGAGCAAGAGCTGGAGGAATCATGAAAAGCAGCAGCAGGAGCTTTTTGGCTTGAAGGCTTCTGCCGCTTTTCTGGCATTGAGCCTGGAATTGTTGCCTTCTGAGACTGCATCCGATGACTCGGCATCATGCTCACATGCTCGATCCGAGCCCCAAGGTCGCGGAGCCTTGGACTGGAGATCGTCCTCTGATGACCTCCCCTGTGGGTTCAGGACGTCATCCAAGCCAAAGTCAAAGTCCAATCCTGGAGCTGGTGGTAAGACCTCTGGTCCCCAGCCTCTGAGCCCTTGACCTGATGCCGAGAGCAATGGCCAGGAGCAGCCCTCAAAGCTGCCCCAGCAGGAGGAGAATCTGACCGCATCGGAGGATTGGGATCGGTCCTCTGATGCGATCACCTTTGGTGATTCCCCTTTGAGGGAGCTGGTTTCGGGCTCGATGCCTTTGAGGCCTGAACCGGGCACTGCAGAGCCTACTGGCCTGGGGCCCGATGCCCAGAGCCTCTGGGTCATCATTGCTGACATCGGGACCCTCCACTGTGAGGACCTCTCCAGAGGATGTTGAGCCTGTGTTGGAGCGATTTGTAGCTCGCTCGGAGCCATGTTGGTCAGCTTCCCACTTGAGGCGGGCACCTTGCTCTCCTCTGTGCCAGCTGCTCATCGCTCCAATGATCGTCCAGGGCTTGAGGTCTCATCTGGCTCCGAGTTGGACTGGGATAATGACACCAACACCAGGATACACAGATGCCCCCTCTGACCCATCTCCCCCTCAGGAGCACTGGAGGTCCCCACCTGAGGACCTTGTGTTCCTCAAGTTTGTCCAGGGAATGTTAAAGGCCTTCGTGGCAGAGCCGGAGTATGAGCCTCATGTTGAGGACGGAGATCCTCCAGTATGAGCCCCCCTCCAAGGGAGACACTAACTGTGTTCAATACCTCCCATCCTGGAGTGCTTGCTGTTCAGAGGTGGGAGAGCCTGGTGACGGTGCCAATAGTGAGCTGGCGGCTCGATTCCCATTATCGAGTTGGCAAAATCCGGGCTTTACGAAGACACAGCTGCCTCACAACTCCATGGTGGTGGAGTCGGCCAAGTGTCGTATAAAGAGTCAGAAGATGCACTCCTCGGTGCCCCCTGATAGGAAGGTCCACACCATAGACTGATTCGGCAGAAAGTGCTACAAGGTCTTGATACTCACGGCCCGCATCCAGGCTTACCAGCCGTACATGGGCAAGTACCTGAGGAACCTGGTGAAACAGCTTGCTGTGTTCTTAGCTGGACTAGCAGGTGAATCTCTCGAGCGCTTCTGGGTCCTTGTATCCTCTGTCAAGGAATGCTCCAAATTCCAAACTCGGGTGACCTGTGATGGCTTCGAGTCTATGGCTCATGTGGCTGCATGCCCACCACTTGGCTTAGCTAGGCTACAGTCCTTGGACTTAGAACAATGGGTACAGGACAAAGCTGGTTAATGTCCCTTGCCGAGGAGAGAACCTCTTCGGCAAACCCATGACCAACAAGGCCACTGAGTTGGAGTCAGAGATTATGACCAGGACTAGGCTGTTCTGGAAGACTGCTGATCCAAGACCAGGGAAAAAGCCTTACTACCCGAAGGTAAAATAAAAGGCTTATGGAAAATACCCCCAAATTCTGGCCTATCAGGCTCCTGCCCAGGGTCAGCAGGCCAGGGGCACGGCCCCCATAAGCCAAAAGCCCCCAAGCCCCAAACAGCGCCACAGCCCGGGGGGGAACGTTTGACTCCTTGGACATAGCCCTTCTTCCCCTCGAGGACCAGGGCCCAAGGCACATGGGAGGATGTCTGGTTTACTTCACTCACCTCTGGCCGGGCATCACCACAGATGCCTGGGTGCTGCAGGTGGTTCGGGAAGGTTACCTTCTGCACTTTGACCAGATGCCTCGTCCCTTCTTTCCAGGGGAACTTCCCATGATTTCCTTGCACAGAGAGCTCCTGCAGAAGGAACTCTAGTCCCTACTCAAGGATTGGACAGTAGAGCCAGTCCCTTGGCCCCTCTGGGGCACAGGGTTCTACTCCCAGTACTTCCTCTTCCCAAAAAAGACAGGAGGCTTTTGGCTCATCCTTGATCTGGAGGACCTAAACCACTTTCTGGTCAAGGAGAAGTTCAAGATGCTATCCCTTGGAACATTGCTGCCCTACCTCCAACAGGGAGATTGGCTATGCTCCTTGGATCTGAAAGATGCTTATACCCACATCCTGATCCACCCCCAGCACAATCAGTACCTCCGCTTTGTCATCGGCAGGTGCCACTACCAGTACAGGGTGCTCCTCTTCGGCCTCTCCTCGACCCCCAGGGTTTTCACCAAGCGCCTAGCGGTAGTCACGGCTCACTTCCGCTTGCTGGGAGTCTTCCTCTTTCTTTATCTGAACGACTGGCTCCTAAAGGGCAGTTCGGCAGAGGAGGTCAGTCAGTGGCCCACCGCACCATCAGGGTGCTGCAGCATCTGGGGTTAGTTATCAACTTCCCCAAGTCTCATCTGCATCCGACCCAGCACCTAGAGTTTATAGGAGCCTTTCTGGTCTTAACCCAAGCCAGGACCTTCCTTCCTCTGGACCAAGCTCAGCATCTGGTGACCCTAGCAAAAGAAGTGCAGGATTGCTCAACAGCATCTGCCTGTCTCCTGCAGTACCTTTTGGGCTTATGGCCTCGATGGTTCACATAATTGGAGGTCCTTATACGCATGTGACAAGCCCAGTGGATCCTCAGCTCTCAGTGGATTCAGACACGGGCGAACTGGAGGACTGGGTCCCTGGGTCACCCTGCTTCTAGCAGTCTCCCTTGCCTGGTGGCAGAACCTGCAGAATCTCATGTCTGACCTACCCTTCCAAGCCCCGCCAGCCCAACGTGTTCTTACCATGGACGCCACCAAGCTCAGCTGGGGAACGCACTGTGATGGTCTTCTCTTGCAGGGCGCCTGTAATCGGGAGGAAAGTGCTCTCCAGATCAACCTTCTAGAACTCCAAGCTCTGATGAATGCCCTTCAGGTTTTTCAGGCCCACTTGGCAAACCAGGTAGTTGTTCAAATGGACAACCAAGTAGCGATGTTTTACATCAGTAAGAAGGGTGGAATGGGCTTGTACATTCTCTGTTGGGAGGCGGTCTGCCTCTGTACCTTCGCTGCAGAGAAGGGCATGCTCCTCCGGGCTGTCTACCTACTGAGCCAAGACAATCTGCTAGCAGACAGCAGAGTCCAGCCCCACGAGTGGCAGCTCAACCCGGCAGTAGCTATCTCTATCTTTCGATGTTGAGGGACCCAAACCATGGACCTCTTTGCCAGCCCCGAGAACATGCAGCTGCTGCACTTCTGCTTCAGGAGACCAACCCCGAACCGGGTGGCAGCCAACATCTTTCTCTTGTCTTGGTCTGGGAGCCTACTGTATGCATATATGCCTACTCCCCTGGTTCCCAAGACCTTACTCAAAGTGTAGTGAGACCGGGCCTCAGTGATTCTCATTGCTCCTCGGTGAGCCCGGCAACCGTGGTTCCCCTCGCTCCTGCAGCTATCACGGGCTGTCCCAATACCCCTGGGCCCTGATACCCTTCTCTATCCCAGCCTCTAGTCACTCGCCCTGATGGCGTGGCTGCTGAACGGCTAGTCCTGGCACACTTCCACCTCTCAGGATTCAACACAGTGTGCGTATGCCTTCAAATGGTGTAGATTTTCTGTCTGGTGCTCAGACAGGAATCTCAACCTTTTCTCTTGCTTGGTGCAAGACATCCTCCAGTATCTGCTACACCTCTGTCGGGCTGGTCTTAAATCCAGTTCCATCAGGGTGCACCTCAGCACCCTGGCTGCACATCACCACCTCATCGATGGCCAGCCTGTCTCTGTGCAATCCCCTCATGGGCCGTTTCCTCTTGTGGCTCCGGTCTGCCCACTGCCGGTGGTGTGGGACCCAAACGTTGTCCTTGGGAAGCTCATGGCTCCCCTATTTGAGCCTATGGCTTTGTGCTATCTTACGTTTTTCATGGAAAATAGTATTCTCCAGGACCAAGCAGGAAGTCAGTCCTCACTTATGGGTGACGTCGGCGCCGACGGAGCCCTCGCGGAGCAATTTTCCCCAGCTTTCAAAGAAAGCCTTTGGGAATTGCAGCGCGCAAGCGCGGTCCTCTTCCCGCCCAAGGGTGCCATCTTAGCCAGTCTTCTTTTTTCCGCGGAGCCCTACAGACGTCCCCGTCGTGTCCCCGCGAAAAAGTTGATATTTCTTCATAATTTTATTCTTTTTCCTTCGGTTCGACGCCGGTCTTTTTCCCGCCCGGACTCGCGACGCCGGTCACGAGTCCTCTTCTTCTTTTTCGGTTTTTCTGACTTAGTCAGCTTTCGTTTTCGATTTTTCCCTGGCAGCCCGGTCCTTTGACCTCGCCGGGGCCCTTTTTCCCCCGATGGCTGCCAGTGGGTTCAAGCGGTGTGGTCAGTGTGACCGAAATATGTCACTAACTGACACACACGACTTTTGCCTCCGCTGCCTGGGCCCGGATCATGAAGAAATGATCGGTGGGCCCTGCGGCAAAATGTCCTCCAAAGCGTTGAGAAGTCGGCGGCATCAGCGGGATAGGATCTTCGCTGACCCCAGCCGTACCCGGACCTCGTCGGAGGCCTCCGCGTCCAAAGGTTCCAGCTCGGACCGTCGCCGGAGTTCCTCCGACAGGGGTTCTCCCTCCGGGGACCATCGACGTAAGGTGAAACCCGCGAGGGCGGCGTCGGTGGACGCTCCTGGCTCCGCGAGGGCCAGGTCGCATAGCCCCAATAGCCGCCCCGGGTCCTTGGAGAAGGAGCACCTCACGAAGCGACCTCGCCTGGAGTCGGAGCTGCCTGCTCGGGTAAGTCCTGTGGTCCTCCTGGACTCGCCTCCGCGACAGCCGACGTCGGGCCCGATGCCGTCGGGGCCCGAGTCGGGGGCTGCTGGGTCACCTGAGCTCGGACTCAGGTTGACGGCCTTGGAGAGCAGACTGTCTGCCTTCATGGACCAGCAGCGGGCACTGCTCGCTGGCTTCGCTGGCGCCGCTGCCCCGACCGCCGGGACGTCGACGTCCAAGTCGACCCCGGAGACCGAGCCGATCCTCGAGTCGATGCGAACTCGAGTCGATCCTCGGTCGAGGTCACCCTCGGCCTCCCGTTCGGGACCGAGGTCGCCGACGCCGACTCCCTCGGCGTCGGGGCGGCAGGCGCTGCGCCCTGCCCGGGCCGACCCCACCGAGTCCTCGTCGGAGTCGGTCTGGGAGTCTGAAGAGGAAGAGTCGCCTGATTCTTTCCGGACTCGGTGTGTCCCCTCGGACTCACCGGAGTCCGAACCTCGGAAGCAGTCCCCCCCGGAGGATGCCCAGTTCTCGGACTTCGTCAGGGATATGGCCAAGGCTTTGGCCTTCCCTGCGGACCCCGAGGAGGAGCCTCGAGCCGAAGAGCTCGACGCCCTCCAGTATGACTCTCCCGCAAGGGAACACTTTACTGTACCGGTTCCTCCTATGCTGGAACGACTACTCTTCCGCATGTGGGAGAGTCCGGCCACCTCGCCGGTCCTGAGCAAGCGGGTCGATTCTATCTATCGAGTCCGCAAGAGCCCTGGCTTCCAAAAAGCACAGCTACCACACCATTCCATGGTAGTGGAATCGGCCATGCATCGTCTTAAGAGCCAGAAGATGCACTCCTCGGTGCCTCCTGGCAGGGAGGCCCGTAACCTGGATGGCCTTGGTAAGAAGTGTTTCCAGGGCTCTATGCTTGCGTGTCGTGTCCAGACCTACCAGCTATACATGGGCATGTATCTCCGAGACCTGGCTAAGGAGCTAGCCGGATTCTCCGCTGGTTTGTCCGAGGAACCCTTGCGGAGGTTCCTGGCCTTGTCCGCTGGCATTCGGGAATGCTCCAAGTTCATGTCCCGAGCAGCCTATGATGGCTTTGAAGCATCGGCTCGAGTGGCCGCAGTCGGCATCGGTGCCCGCCGACAGGCTTGGCTTCAGTCGTCTGACCTTGAGCCCTGGGTGCAGGACAAGTTGGTCGATGTCCCCTGCCGAGGCGAAAACCTCTTTGGCAAGCCCATGGCTGAAAAGGCTGCACAAATTGAGACGGAGACTCTCACCAGGACCAGGCTTTCTAGGAAGACCTCCGCCCCTTCCCAGAAAAAGAAGGGCTCGGGAAAAAGTCCTTTTACCCGAGGAAGGCGGCTGCCTACAAACAATACCCCCATTATCAGGCCCCTGCAGCTCCCCAACAGGGCCAGCAGGCCAAGGGACGGGGTAACGGGTCCCGTAGGCAGCAAGCCCCCAAGCCTGCACCACCAGCCCCTGCTCAGCAGGGTGGGGGTTTTTGACTCCTTAAGCATAGCCTCTCCCCCCCCGCTGGTTCCTCCCAGCACCGGAGGCCGGCTGGTTCACTTCGCCCACAGGTGGTCCAGCATCACCGCAGATGCCTGGGTGCTTCAAGTCGTGCGAGAAGGCTATCTTCTCCACTTCCACCAGGTCCCTCCCTCCTATTTTCCGGGAGAACCTCCACGACCCCCTCTGCACAGGGAATTACTCCTTCAGGAGTTAGCAGGTCTTCTACAGGAACAGGCGGTGGAACCGGTGCCCCACCACCTGAAAGGTCAAGGCTTTTATTCCAGGTATTTTCTAATACCAAAGAGAACAGGAGGCCTCAGACCCATCCTGGACTTGCGCAACCTCAACAAGTTCCTCGTGCGGGAGAAGTTCAAGATGCTTACCCTTGGAATCCTTCTGCCCTACCTCCAGCAGGGAGATTGGCTATGCTCCTTGGATCTAAAGGATGCCTACACGCACATCCTCATCCACCCAAGCCACCGCCAATACCTAAGATTTGTGGTGGCAGGGAATCATTACCAGTACAGGGTACTGCCCTTTGGCCTGTCCTCCGCACCGCGGGTCTTCACAAAATGTCTCGCGGTGGTGGCGGCCCATCTCAGGCTTCACGGCCTCTATGTCTTTCCGTACCTCGACGACTGGCTCATCAGAGCAGCGTCCGCGCTGGAGGTCACCAACGCCACGCGCCGCACGGTGACTCTCCTGCAGTACTTGGGCTTTGTTATAAACTTCGCAAAGTCCACTTTGCTCCCCTCACAGGATCTCGAGTTCATCGGCGCAAGGCTGCACACGCCTCAGGCGCGAGCGTACCTACCGCTCGACAGGGCTCAACGGCTCATGGACCTAGCTGACCGTTTTCGCAGCCAGCCCCTGGTCTCCGCCAGGCGCTTCCTGAGACTACTCGGCCATATGGCTTCCACCGTCCATGTGACCCCCAATGCCCGCCTGAATATGCGGCCTGCTCAATGGTGTCTCCGCCAGCAGTGGCGACAGGCCACAGGCGGCCTAGCAGACCTAGTGCGCGTCTCCGAGCCGCTGATCTCGTCTCTCCGGTGGTGGCTTCAGCAGCCGAACCTGATATTCGGAATGCCTTTCCAGTCACCTCAGCCGGCCCGGGTGCTGACAACAGATGCATCCCTCCTGGGCTGGGGAGCACATTGCCAAGGGGCTCGTACTCAGGGCCTCTGGACCACGTGGGAGTCTGCTCAGCAGATCAACTTCCTGGAGCTCAGGGCGATCCGCCTGGCTCTCAAGGCCTTCTCCCACCTGACTTCTCACCAGTCCGTCCTTGTCCAGACGGACAATCAAGTTGCCATGTTCTATGTGAACAAGCAGGGGGGCACGGGCTCCTTCCTCCTCTGCCGGGAGGCACAGAAGCTCTGCTCTTGGGCCGTCAGTCACGGCATTCTCCTCAAGGCAGTTTATCTACCAGGCCAAGAGAATTACCTGGCGGACAAACTCAGCAGGATCCTCCAGCCGCACGAGTGGCGCCTGGATCCCTTGGTAGTTCAGAAGCTCTTTCTAAAGTGGGGCCTCCCCACGATGGATCTCTTTGCCAGTCCTCACAACCGGCAACTTCCTCGCTTCTGCTCTCGTCAGCCACACCCCCTTCGGGTTGCGGCGGACGCTTTCCTGCTCTCATGGTCGGGGAGCCTTCTGTACGCTTTCCCTCCCATCCCGCTAGTCTCCCGGACTCTTTTCAAGGTTCTCCGAGACAAAGCCTTCATGATCCTGGTGGCCCCTCGCTGGCCCAGACAGCCGTGGTTTCCACTCCTGCTGCAATTAGCGGTGGAGGATCCATTCCCTCTGGGGTTTCAACCGGATCTCCTCACTCAGGATCAGGGGTCTCTGCTACACCCCAACCTCAGGTCTCTCAACCTTATGGCCTGGCTGCTGAGAGGGTAGTCCTTGCTCCCCTTCTCCTGCCGACAGAGGTGGAGGAGGTCGTCCTAGCTTCGCGACGACCTTCTACCCGAAAATGCTACGCCCTTAAATGGCGTCGTTTCTCCGTTTGGTGTGCCCAACAGTCTCAGGATCCCTTCTCCTGCCCGGTGTCGGTGATCCTGCAGTACTTGCTATACCTCTCTAATCTGGGACTTAAGTCCAACTCCGTCAAAGTTCACCTCAGTGCTCTTTCAGCACATCATGTGCCGGTGGACGGCAGACCTCTCTCCAACGACCCATCTCTTGGGCTTATGGGGCAGCCGGACTCTCCTTGGACGGTCGAGTCACGGCTCATTGCGTTCGGGCAAAGGCCACGTCAGTGGCTTATCTCCGCTCTGTTCCGCTGGCAGACATCTGCCGGGCCGCTACTTGGTCTTCGAGCCAGACTTTTGCGGTCCATTACTGTCTCGAGAGGGAGTCCCGCAGGGACAGTGCTTTCGGACAGGCAGTCCTCCGTAATCTCTTTGAGGTCTGAGCAACTCCTACCCTCCATCCCGGATGTGGGCTACCGGTGGGTAATAATTCAGCGAAGATCCTTCCTTCTGTGCTGCTGAGCTAGAGGGAGCTCATTTTTGTGCTTAGGGTCTCCGGTAGCCTTAAGCTTGGGAGTCCCATAAGTGAGGACTGACTTCCTGCTTGGTCCTGGAGAAAGCGTAGTTACTCACCTGTAACAGGTGTTCTCCAGGAGCAGCAGGAATCAGTCCTCACAACCCTCCCTCCTCCCCTTGGAGTTGCAATCATCTGCTTTAGTTTTTTTGCAAATTTTTATGCTGTCTTTTTTAGCTATGTCATCTGACTGGCTAAGATGGCACCCTTGGGCGGGAAGAGGACCGCGCATGCGCGCTGCAATTCCCAAAGGCTTTCTTTGAAAGCTGGGGAAAATTGCTCCGCGAGGGCTCCGTCGGCGCCGACGTCACCCATAAGTGAGGACTGATTCCTGCTGCTCCTGGAGAACACCTGTTACAGGTGAGTAACTACGCTTTCCCAGTAATATTTACTTCGGCCATACGGGTTAGCGAGCTGCAGGCGTTGTTGGCCCACGTCTCCTATACCAGGTTCCAAAAAAACAGGGTCGTTCTCCAGACTCACCCAAACCTCTTGCCTAAGGTAGTTTCCTGCCTTTCATATTAACCAAGAGATGGTCCTCTCCATCTTCTTTCCCAGGCCTCGCACATCCATGGCAGAGGCCTCGCTTCATACCTTGGATTGCAGAAAGGCACTGACCTTCTATCTTGAGAGGACAAAGGCCCATCACTGCTTGTCACAGGTGTTTGTCTCCTGTGACATCAACAGGATAAAGGTTGTGGTCTCTAAGCATACTCTGTCTACCTGGGTGTCTGACTGCATCTCCTATGCCTACGAGCAAGCTGGACTCTGTCTGGAGCGTCATTTCACCATGCATAGTGTACACATTATGGCGGCCTCACCTGTGTTCTGTCCTCCTGCAGGACATCTGCCAGGCTGCCACCTGGTCTTTGGTCCATATCTTCACAGTGCATTACAGCTTGGAGGAGAGCTCATGGCATGACAGCGCCTTCGACCAGGTAGTACTTTGTCACCTCTTTGAGGAATAGTGAAACTCCTTCCCTCTGGCCCTTTGTGTCCAGGTTACCTGGACACAGCAGAGCCCGCCTCTTTCGATTGGAGGCGGGCTCTGCTGTGAGGGGACATGGGATGAGGGTGGAGGGGTATAGATTTGGGAGTGATATGTGGAGATATTTCTTTACGGAAAGAGTGGTGGATCCGTGGAATAGTCTCCCAGTGGTGGAGATGAGGACAGTAACTGAATTCAAAAAAGCATGGGACAAACACAGAGGATCTCTAAAGGAAAAAAGGGGACTTTTGTAATTGTTGATATGGAAGGACAAACTAGATAGGCCATGTGGTCTTTTTCTGTCGTCATTTTTCTATGTTTTTTTTTTTTCTGTGTTTCATATATACCATCGTCAATGCTGGGGCTGCATCACTGGACTTCAAGATATTCAGCGTTCCTTGCTGCCCCTCATGGTTTGCCTTTTGTCACCTGTGGCTCCTACAGGTTTTTTCAGTAGCCTGTTGTTTGGGAGTCTCATATGTGAGGACTTACTTCCTGCTTGTTCCCAGAAAAAGTGTAGTTACTCACCTGTAACAGGTGTTCTCCGGGGACAGCAGGAATAAGTCCTCACAACCCTGCCACCTCCCCGTGGAGTTGTTTTCTTTTATGCTTGATTAAGCTATGCCGTCATACTGAGGTAAGATGGCACCTTTGGACGGGAAGGTGACTGCACATGTGCAGCCTAACTCCCAAAGGCTTTCTTTGAAAGCTGCAGAGTGTTTATCGTGCAGGCTCTGTTGATGCCGATGTCACTCAAATGTGAGGACTTAATTCCTGCTCTCCCTAGCGAACACCTGTTACAGGTGAGTACTACACTATAAATGCTGGACATCTGGAGGGGGAGGGGCAAGGTAGGAAAGAGGATATACTGGTCATCAGGGGGGCATGGAAGGGAAGAGGAGATATTGGGCACCTGTGGGGTGGATAGTGATGAGAAGGGGAGATATTGAAAACTTGGCGGGGGTAAAGAAAGGAAGCGAAGTGGGGATGCTGTACACCTGGGAGAGAGGGGGTAGGGAAGAGAAGGTGCTGGGCACTTGGGGGAGAGGGTAAGAAGAGATGCTGGACTACGGGAGGGTGGGGAAAAGAAGGGAAGAAAAGGGGAAATGCTTGATACAGAACAGGGAAAAGGGAAGAGTGGGAGAAACTGGACATGGGGCAAGGAGAAGTGAGATGGAGACAAGGGGGAGTTACTGAGAAGATGGATAATGGGAGGGCTGGGGTGAGGGAGATTGGAAGCTGCGGGTAGATGCATTAAAAAAAGGAGGGAGATTGAGGACTGAGTGATGAGGAGAGGAGAAATCATATTGGATATAGAAGCAGAAAAATAAATGGAAGAAAGCTGAAAGATCAATGGCAGAGATGGATGTAGGGGAAGGAAGTGAAGCGAGGAGAGAAATTACTAATGGACAGAAGACTCTGGAAGCAGCATTAAGAGAAAATGGAGATGAAAATAGAAACCGGAGACTGGAAGTGAGATGATTAAGAAAAAATGGCTAGATAGCAAAGGCAGAAAAAGTTAATTTTATTTTCAATTTAGTGATTGGAATATATCAGTTTTTTTGGAATTTAGATGCCATTTATAGCGTCTTCCAACATTTAAAGTTTAAAGAGATGCTAATCCTGGGGCTAATTTTTATAAGTGACTTGAGCATGTAGAACAGAATTTTTCGTGCTCAAGTCGGCATTTATAAAATAGCCCTGACATTTACATGCATACAAAGTGCTAAGAAAACACACAAGCATGCCTGGGACTGGGGAATGGGCGACACTTATGCACACACAAACACCAATTCTTATCTTTACAAGTATACAGAAAGTTACTTCTGTTTCAGAGCAGGTGTAACTTTATGCCGGAAGTTTTGAGAAGGCACCTTATAAAGGTATATAGGTGCCTTTTATAAACTACTACTACTACTATTTATCATTAGCACTTTAGAAGCTACAAGGCGTATGCAGCGCTGTACATGTACAAGTAAGAGAGTCCTTGCTCATTAGAGCTTACAATCTAATCAAGACGGACCACACAGTAACAACTGGGGACTCTGGTAATTCAGGGGGAACGGCAAGATATAGATAGGTGATAAGTAGAAGAATAAGGGGATCAGGATCCAAAAACAGCCTCGAAGAGGTGGATTTTTATCCTATTTATAAAATGGTAAAAACACAAGACACAGAGAAAACACTAAAAGTGCTAGAATATAAATTAAATTTTAAGTAATATATTAAGGGACCTTCAGAAATACAGTCACCCCTGTAGTGAAGTAACACTAAATTTGCAGATGAATATGTCGGTCATTGGTCCCAGTCCGTGTATGTGAAAGTCCCAAATATGTGCTTCACTTCGAACACCTAAAAGTATTAAGAATACACAGAGGGGGTCATTTTGGAAGCACTATTCATGTTTTGGACATGCGAAAACAGGCATAGAAGCATCCAAAGCACAGAGACGTTTCCAGAGCCATTTTAGGAGTCGATTCAGGGGATGTCCCCACTGTGAGGACAATGCAAGTCTAAATGGGGGTGTAGCTGGGGTGTTTCCAGGAACCTGGACATCCCCAAGTGATCTCAGAAATGTCATGGATGTCCAGAGTTGCGTTTAAGTTTAGACCTGCTCCAGGCACAAACAGGTATCTGAAAAGTGGTCGTTTTGACTAAAAAACATCCAGAGGGTTTAGAAGAAAAAGCACTCCATCATCCGCAGTACTCAGCACAATTTCATTGATAGCAGCAGTGGGATTTGAACCCTGGCTGTCCTGTTCCTAGCCACTACTCTAATCATTAAAGATCCCTATAGACACAGTGAGCTGCTTAGTAAAATGCAGGGAGATCAGACTAGCAGAGTTGTTGCCCCTGTCTGCTTACAGCTAGAAGGCTCTTTTTATCTGTTTTAAAATACTAACCAACTTAAACTTTCATTCTGCTACTTGGCTGAATTTCCTTTTCTTCCCACTAAATCTGACTCTTAATTACTAATTGCTTTCAGTCTTACTTGATTTTAAACAGCAATGTTAGAAAGTCTTTTTTGATGATACAGTTGTTGGTGATCTGTTTTTTATTCATTTTTACTTCATTTGTAGGGAGATGTTGGTATTTGAAAGCTCTTCTAATTTTAACCGTTCTCACCAAGTGAATGAGGGTGCTGCTGTGCCGATCCTTATTACCCTCTTTTTATTTGCCATAGATAAGTAGTAGTTCATCACAAAAAATGTAAGAGCAGCGAAGAAAGGGGGACAACACTTAAACGTATAGCACCAACAACAGAGGGGATAGAGTAATCCCAATCCCACTTTAGCACTATGTTTCGAGCGACTGCAGGGGAGTATTTAGCTGATGTCTGACTTATAGATCACCCGATCCGAAAACTTATAAGGTGAACAGTTTTCTCTGGAGAACTTCTTTGTTCTTCCGTAATGTTCATTCCGAATGTAAATATAGCTAGTTGTAGAAGAAACACCATTAACTCCAAAATGAACATTACAAAACAAGAAAGAAGTTCTCCCCCCTGAAGGAGGGCGGTTTTGAAATTGTATTTAGCAGCTCGAAACATAGCACTGTGTCGAGATTGGAGTTACTCTATCCCCTGTTTCACTGACAAATCGATAAAAGTTTGTTGTTCTATATGTATTAAAGAAAAATGGACTGATTTGAGCCGATAAGACAATATGCATTATGTGTGGTCTGTTGGTAACAGTCCAACAAAATTTATTTCAGATTTTAAATGAATTGGGAGATCTCTGACTGATTAAGATGGATTCTACTGTTTGATGTGGTCCATCTAGTCTGGCACCTATTAAAATTTACATTATAATGAGCAATGCATATTCAAATGGCATTGTAATGAGGTCATTAGCTCTTCCACCCGGAGGCAAAGAAATTTGCAGAAAACTGAAAAGCTGAGCGCAGAATTCAGTTCAAACACCTGATCAGAGGTGAAATAAAACTTTGGTGCATGTAGGAGGAGAAAACTTTGGCATGTGAAACTTCAGCATTTAGGAGAACAGAAATGTTTTCTGGTGTAATTTACCCGCTGGTGGCTTTGTAATGGGGTCATTGCTTACTGTGTCTACAAAACATATAGGCGCCCTCCACAAAGCACTGTTTTAGCTACTAAGGGGTATGTTTACTAAAGTGACTTAGGCTTTTGCAGCTATCGTGGCGCTTTTGTGCAAATAGTGCCGCATAAGCTGCAAATGTGATGCACTATCTAGAAGCATGCACAGCATTTCCCGAGCACATAACACACCAAGAATGCAGAGTGTGTGGCCCGGTAGTAGCATGGCTGCCCATAACACCACTGATTGAGGTAGTATTATCTGCACCTGCACTGTCTGCAACTTCGATGTGCATTGCAGACACACTCATTCTCCACCTGTTTCCCACCCACTCTAGCAGTTAATGCATTTTGTATGGATAGCGCATGCTCTCTGGCCATATTAATAGTGCTGAGCAAATGCAGATAGCACAGCACTTTTGTACACTATTTCCTGCATTATAACAGCACAGCTTAGTAAACATGCCCCTGTAGGTAAGTACGCAGCTTTCCCCGCTGCCATGCCAACTTTTACTACTGCCATGTGGGTAAATGATTGTTAACTTTCTCCACTGCTATGCAGGTAAATAATTATTGCTCTGTGCTGAAAATTGTTTGCTTTAAATATAATAATTATATGTTGCCACTAGTGCGAAAGCTTTTTGTACATATCTGGTATCCGCGGCACATTTAACGCAGATGTTTTGTGCATATCTCATTTGCATACATTTTGCTTATGGCATGCCAGAGTATGATTTTTGTAGTGCTTTTGCACTAGAAAACCATGCACATGGTTTTAGTGCACGGCTCTAACACCAGCTTTCTGCATCGGACCCAAGGCGATTAGAGTTGTACCTGCTGCTCATTGCAGATTACCCTCCCTCTATGCCTTTGTTTAGGGTTGTAGGGTTGCATCTGCCCTCCGTGAAGATTATCCCCGCTATTTTTGAAGCAGTAAGATTACTTTTGCTTTTATTCCATCCCCTTACTATATAGGGATCCTCTGTCTGTCCCATGTCTTTTAAAATTCTGCTTTTGGCCCATCACCTCCATCAGGAGGTCATTCCAGATATCCACCACCCTTTCAATAAAAAAGTACAGTCAAACCTCGGTTTTCATTTGCCCCGGTTTTCATACGCTTCGGTTTTCAACGTCTTTTCTGACTGAGATTTTGTCCCGGTTTTCATGCATTGCTTCGGTTTTCAACGTCTTTTGACTGAGATTTTGTCCCGGTAGCAGGGAAGAAAAGCTGTCAACGTAAGCAGGAGATGTTGCATGAATGTGGGAGGCAGTTCTTTCTCTTGCAGGGTACGTCTGAAGCTATATCATTAAGATTTTCTGCCATTCTGAAGCATTGAGCAGATAATGTAAAGGTATTTTAATGGACTGAATTCAATGTGATTCCGAAGAGAGCTGGGCACAGCAGCTTGTCAGGGGTGGCTAAGGCCAGATGTTAACATACTGTACTGTACAGTACTGTACTTAGCTTGCTTTCAGTGATGTTAAATGTTCATTTATCCATTTCATTAGTCATTTATATTTATTTCTCATTGTTTTCTGTATGTAAAAATATAGTTATTCTCTATAAAATGTATTTTTTGTGAATATTTTTGGGTGTCTGGAACGGATTAATTGGATTTACATTATTTCTTATGGGAAATATTGCTTCAGTTTTCATACGTTTCGGTTTTAGTCAGACTTTTTCGAACGGATTAATCATGAAAACCGAGGTTTGACTGTACTTCCTGCTGTTTTTAAATTTTATCTCCTTGCAGTTTCACTTCTACAGCTTCTCTGTCTGTGAAAAAGATTGGTTTGTTCAAAAGGTTTGACGTCGCTGTGGCATTGTTTGGCACAAGCCCGTGACTGAACTCTTAACTATTTTTTTTTTTACTGCTGAGTAGTAACTTCAGTTTTTTCTGATATCACATAAGCTGCAATTTGGTTTCATCCAGTTCACATTTTAATGATGTTTGTTGTATTTTAGCAGAGGTTGTTATTTTTAGACACCTCCTTTTGGAGACTGGCAATCTAATTTTATAGCTATGACTGAGCATGAACCCCAGAGACAGTCGGACCCTTCTCTTCACACGCTGCGTGCCAGGCAGAGAAGTGTGTCCCACTCTTTAGTATATATGAGAGAAGTACTCGGGGCATTAGCTTCACGCGCTCAATCGTCTTTTCCCTTCTTCACAAGGCAGCTCTTTAATATTTTGAATCCAGTTTAAATACAAAAGTAGTGGAAAATGTACGAACAGCCCCTTTTCCCCAGGTAGTGTTTTCTCAAGCAGCGAGCCATGTTTGAGAGGGATATTCCCTGACAATTCTGGTTGGAATTCCAGTGTGGAGGGAGAACATGCACAGCATGCAGTAAGCTGTGCTGTGTCCAGAACTTCAGAATGAGCAATGGATAGATATGGCCATCAATACAGATTTGAGAAGTAGCGTTCACTTGTGATCAGTGCCACAATGATAAGCGCGGTTTGATTTATTTTGGTGCACTTTGAAAGGACTTCCTAATATGGGGGTTATGGAACAATGATATTAGGTTGGAGAGTGTCACTGAGCTGAAGCATGTTTAGAACTTTGACGTTTTGCCCAATGATTTTTTGGAGAACCGATAGACCTGTTTCGAGAGAACAGAAGATAATATGCTTTAAGAAAAAGCCATACATCAGCTTCAGCCAACCTTGGTTAAACACTTGGCTGGTTAATGACTAATCCCCTGAAGAACCTCATACCCGTGAGAGAAACGCAGTTCAACACTGTATGTGAGGCGTTGGGAAAGAGAGAAAAATTACCTCCAACATTACAGTTCTTTCATTATTAGAAGTTAAGTGTATACCACAATATGCGAAATGAGTTTTGAGTGAAGCACAATAGGGAGAGGGAGGTGTGTTGCAAAAAAAGTGCCGGAAATCAGGTCATTGATGCAAACAGGCGCCGTTAGATACTGTGTTTATGAGTATCTTTCTTCAGGCAGCCTAATAGTCTGAGACCATTTCTGTGGTTTTGAAAAAAACCTTGAACTCTCTAATTTTTAGGTAGTTTGTTTACATTTATTTATTATTTATTTATTTACATTCTCTTATATACCGCGCTATTCTGCATCAGTGCGGTTTACATTGAACAAACTGAAATTACATTGAACAGGGCATTATAACTTGGAGATAACTATTTTTACAGGGAACATGGGCTATGGAGGGTTAAGTGGCTTAATAATTTTTTGTGAGTGATACGCTATAATTACTCTGTGAATAGGACCCCTTTTTTCTTCAATGATTTTTTTGAACAGCTCCATCCCCCTATTATTATATTGTACATCTTTTTGACCCTCCATGGGCAGGGAGTTCATATGTTTAGGTGTGGAATGTGTCAAATTAAATAGTTTCAAAATGTTATAAGTCCAGATAGAATAGTATAAGGCAGTGGTTCCCAAACTGTGGGTCCCAACCCAATATGGGGATGTAAAATACTCTTTTGGGGTCGCAGCTGCTTGCAGAAAAGAGTAAAAGAAAAATAAAGTACTGCTGCACCCTGTGACAACCAGGGCCGGCCCTAGGTATGTGTGGGCATGTTTCCCACACATGGCCCCTCACCATGAGGGGCCACGCGCGTGCCTGACCGACTTCAGAGGGAGCCAGTGAGGCTCGAAGCCTGGCTCCACTATGCACAGCCGCAAGATCATTTTCCTTTACTCCCACGACTGTGCTAAGTTGCAGCCACTGGTGCTGCTGAGTTCATAGAGGTTAAACAGGGGTACTTCCTGTCTTGCACAAGAGACAGACAGTGCCCCTGTTTAACCTCTATGAACTCAGCTGCACCCATGGCTGCAACTTAGCACAGCTGCAGGAATAAAGGAAAACGCTCTTGCGGCTGTGCAGAGGGGAGCCAGACTTCGAACCTCACCGGCTCCCTATGAAGCTTGTCAGGCATGCATGGGGCCCCTAGTGGTGCAGGGCCATGTGTGTGTGTGGGGACGGGGAGCCACTGGCATTAGAAGAGAACTGCTACTGGGGCTAGAATGGGAAATGGGCTAATTTTGGGGGATGGGGAAATTGTGATTGAAACGGACAGAATTCTGTGTGGGACTGGAACTGGAGGGGACGATACTTGGGGGCCAGGACTGAAAAAGGGCTGATGCTAGGGGATGGGGGGACTGAGATTAGAAGTGGGGGTTTAAAATAACTATGGAAATCTATGGGGATGAGACTGGAGGTGAGTCTGAGAGTTAGAGGGGACCATTGTGGAGGGAAAGGTGAGTCCAGAGGTCCTGCTCGAGTATGGATTTATTTATTTTATTATTTTATTTATTTATTACATTCTCTTATATACCGCACTATTTGGCATCAGTGCGGTTTACATTGAAAAAACTGAAATTACATTGAACAGGGCATTATAACTTGGAGATAACTATTTTACAGGGAACATGGATAGGGAGACGTAAGTCTTGCAGAGGGGTGTGATTGAGAGGGGCACCAGTGAGCTTGGGCAGAGGGGTTGAGTACAAGTGGGGGTAAGTCTGGGGGCTGGGTGTAATTGAGAGCGGCCTGGGGAGGTTAGTAAGTGTGGAGGGGGCAGTTGGTCTGTGAGATGAGTGTAACTGAGGAGGGCATAAGTAAGGTGTGAGATATGAGTCTGGGCAGGGTGGGGAGTGTGAATAGGGAGAGCAGAGTCTGGGGGATGGCTGTGATTGATGGGGACATAAGCATGGGCAGAGTGGTAAGTGTGGATAGGGAGAGATAAGTCTGGGAGGGTGGTGTGATGGAGAGGAGCATGAGTAAAGCAGGAGCCTGGCAAAGGTAGCAAGTGTAGAGGGAGCAGCAAGTCTGGAAGATGGGTGTGATTGAAGGGGATATGAGCCTGGGTACTGTGTATACATGTGGAGGAGGCATTGAGTTTGGGGCATAGGCACGATTGAAGGATGCACGAGACTGGTGAGTGTGGATAGGGAGAGGTGAGTCTGGGAGGGTGCTGTAATTGAGAGGGGCAGGGTGGTAATTATGAATAGAGAGAGATAAGTCTCGGAGGGTGTTGTGATGTGCAATATACATAGTTATATGTTTATATTTATTTTGTTTGAGTGATAATTTAATTTGGTTACCATCTGGGGTCGCATGAATTTTCATGCGCTAAAATGGGGTCACATTAGGGAAAGGTTTGGGAACCCCTGGTATGAGGTGTGTTAGAATTATAGTAAAAACAAAAAGAATGTTTTGGAAATTGGCAGCATAATTGTTTTTTATTGGCTGGAGATAGAGAACATATGTAGATCTATGTCGCTTGAACTCTATGCTAAAAACATTTCAGCTCTTAGTTTTAACATAGCTGATGATTTTCTATAGAAGTCTGTTATTCATTTGTTTTTGTTGGGTTTCTTTTTTCAGGTTATTATGATGCCCGGGCACGGGTACTGATCTCACATGTCACTTGCCTGCTGAGAGTTCCTGTGAAAGCGATGGAAATTTTTGAGGAGTCATTAATAGAGAGTCTGAAGGAGCGAAAACCTGAGCCATCAGAGTAAGAGCAACCCTAAAATAGAAAAAATTGGGTGCATTCTTCGTCTCTCTTCTCTGTGACTCCTTTTTCATTTCTATAGTACTACTAGTATGTATTTGTCATCCTAGACACTCTTCACCTTCATTACCTTTTGATTCATTTTTCCTAAGCACAAAAGACTGGCTCCTACTTGCAGAGACACATTATATGCTAAAAGACTATGCTCGCTATCTCCAGGAACAAGCAGGAATGTAGTCTTCACATATGGGTGACGTCTGTACTGATGGAGCCTGCGTGGGAACGCTCCCAGTGTCCAATAGGAAAGCTTTTGGGAGCATCCCACTGCACCTGCATTGCTACCTTCCCACCTTTTGAGACTCTCCCTCTTCAGTTTTTTGTTTTCCGCAGAGCCAGCAGGAAGCAAATCCTGTCACCGCAGAAAATATCTTCTTTCTTATTTTTTTGTGGTCGGGTCTGCCTTTCCGTCGGCGCCGTAACCGAATTATCATCTTTACTTCTTCTTTCTGCAATAAAAAAACAAACAAAAAAACCTTCATTCTTCAGGTGCTCGGTGCCATTTGTTGCACCCCCAGGGGCCCTACCGGTGGGGTCAGGTATTGCCTGATGGTTCCTCCTCTTGGCTCTGTCAGTACTGCAGGCAGCCTTGCCTGGCCCTCTGAGAGTGGTAGTTGTACCTTCTATTATATGAACCACATAACACACTTCAATTCCAACTCAGGGCTTTATTCCCCGTCCACGAGGTTTTTTTCTCTTTCTTGGCAAAACAAATAACAGACCACTTTGGGCATATAACATAAATTAAATGTGTAACAAAAATAGCTTACTTCAGCTTTTAAACACAAACAAAAGAAAAGAATTAAACAGCCTCACTGTTCCTAATACAGCCTTTTCTTTTGTTGCTACAGCACAGCTCACTTCTACTGCTTTAAACTCTGGTTATCTTCAACCATTTACCTTAGAGAGAACTCTGGGTCAATCACAGATAATGAACAGTCCATTGGTTCAGGAACTATTGGTATATCTGAATTCTCACATTCCATTAATTCATATTCATCTGAACCCTTAATTCTAGGATCAGCTGTTTCACAGGGATAAGGCTGGTTTGCTCCGTCAAACAGGAAGTTGCTCTGTCCCTCTGCACAAATGCCTTGCTGGGAAATACCATAAGGTTTGGAATGGGGCTCATAGGAGCTCTGCCCCTGTTGGTAACCAAAAGGATATTTCAAACCTTCACTAGCTCTGCTACTAGAGCATTTGTGGTATGCTCTGAGCTTGCTCGGGTCTAGCCCTTGCAACACAGCTGCCCTGGATTGCACTGCTCGAGACGGAACCTTATCACAGGTTAGGAGTTTAAACTTGCTAGCAAAATCACAAGCTTCTTCAGGTAAGAAAACTTCTCTTCTTTTAAAGCTTCTAGCACAAGGGAAGAAGTTATTCTCTGTTTCTCTTAAGCTTGTTTTATGTTGGCTTTTCCTGTTACTTCGGGGTTTTACCCACTCAGGTAGGAAACAGCCTCTATTAGCATTTTCTGCTTTGTTACCTTCTATGGAAGTTCTTCTACGTCTCTCGTGCCCTCCACGCATACACACAGTATCTGGCTGCTGATTTCCACACTTCTCACACAGGTCTAGGGACTCACTCAGACCTTCGTGTTGGTTCTTCTGCTAATCCAATAGTTCATTCTCTCTTTCTCTCTCTCTTTCATTCCAGTTCCATTCTTTCCACAGCTTCAGCTGCCCTTGCCGCTGTCTCTCTTGCTGTGACCCTTGTTGGCTCACCTCCTCTTCCTCTCTAACTATTTGTGAGCGTGTTTTATGTCTGTGTCTTTGGGCTCCACCTCCACCCAGCTGATTCCTATCAGGCAATGCAAACTCCCTTTGCTTGCTATCTGGGTGTGTCTTCCTAGCCCTTATCCACGTGTGCCCTGGTTGTCTAAATCAACCATCTGACAGTTTTCTGTTTACGCTGTCATCTCTTCCCTGATCATCCCTGCTGATCTGCATTTTCTCAGGTTCCGTTAGGTCCACCTTGTGACACATTCCCCCCCTTAAAATATTACGTGCTGCCGCAATTTCTGGCGGACAGCATGTAATCCGGGAGAGCGCATCCGCGTTCCCATGCATTCTCCCTGCTCGATGCTGGACCACAAAATTAAAAGCTTGGAGCGCTAGGTGCCACCTGGTTAATCGGGTGTTGTTATTTTTCATCAAGTGAAGCCACTTCAATGGAGCATGATCGGTTATTAATAAAAACTTTCTCCCTGTGAGATAAAAGCACAGAGCCTCTATAGCCCGTTTTATGGCTAAACACTCTCTCTCTATAGTGGCATAATTTCTTTCTGCCGGAGAGAGTTTCCTACTTAGGTAGGCTACCGGATGCTCCTTACCCTCGAATACTTGGGACATTACCGCCCCCAACCCCGTATCCAACGCATCGGTTTGTACGATAAATGGTGAATTAAAATCTATGCCTCGTAATACTGGGGCACTGCATAATTTCTCCTTAAGGGTCGTAAAGGCTGTCTCTGCTTCAGGAGTCCATCGGACATGGTTTGGTGCATTCTTTTTCAACATCTCCGTAAAGAGAATGCTTTCCTCCGCGAAGCGGGGTATGAAGCGTCGATAGTAGCCCAGTAGTCCTAAGAAGCTCCGCACTTGCTTCTTTGTTATGGGCCTGGGGAATTCTCTAACACTTTCCACTTTGCTAGCCAATGGTTTTACCAGGCCCCTTCCTACCATATGGCCTAGGTAGCAAACAAACACTTTTCAGGGTTAAGTGTGAGGCCTGCCCTCCGTAGTGCCCTAAGGACTGCTTCCACCCTTGTAAGGTGTTGTGACCAGGTTGTGCTGTATATTACTATGTCGTCCATGTACGCGAGGGCGTACTCATGGTGGGGCCTCAAAACCTGGTCTACAAGACGCTGGCACGTAGCCGCTGCCCCATGCAACCCAAACGGCATCCGCCTGAATTGGTATAGCCCAATTGGTGTGGAGAAGGCCGTTTTGGGCTTTGAATCCTTGGTTAAAGGAATCTGCCAGTATCCTTTACTTAGATCTAACATAGTTAGATATTTCGCTTGTCCCAAACGGTCCAGAAGGTCATCTATGCGAGGCATAGGATACGCGTCAAATTGCGAAATATCGTTGACCTGGCGAAAATCTATACAAAACCTTAAGGTTCCGTTGGGTTTCGGCACTAGCACTATGGGACTGAACCACGGGCTCCGAGATTCCTCTATGATGCCTGTGGCCAGCATTTCTTTTACCTGGGCAATAACTTCCTGTTTCCTAGACTCGGGCATCCTATATGGACGTTGTCGTATGACTCGTCCTGGTACAGTGACTATTTCGTGTGCCACGAGATGAGTTTCGCCTGGTAAAGTGGTTAACACGTCTGAAAATTTTATCAATAGGCGCATTAACTCCTTTTGTTGTTGAGGGGTTAGCTCAGAACCTATCCTAGGGGAAGTTTGCTTTGCCCAATCCTCTACCTGTGGCCCCAGATCCTCTTCGGTCCTTTCCTCACCAAGGGCCGTTAAACTTTTTACTTCTCTTGCCCCTGTAGATCCAAACCCGCTCTTTCCCCTCTCAGTGGGTGGTAATGAGGGTACTTCCTCAACAGTCGGGAACCCTACTCGTTCACAGATTAACTGTGCAATCCGATCACCCGTCCGTACTTTAAAGTCTTTGTCCCCGAAATTAAATAATAGGACTTTTACTGGTCCTCGATAATCGGGGTCGATAACCCCGGCACCAACATCTATTGAATATTTTACTGCCAAACCTGACCTCGGCGCTATACGCCCGTAGCATCCATCTGGGACTTTAATCCGGATGCCTGTATCTATTAGCGCTTTTCCCCCTTTTTCCACGACAGCATTCTCCCCACTAAAAAGGTCGTATCCCGCGGCCATTGCCGAGGCTCTTTTTGGACCTTTAGCCTGGTCAGTATCCTTACAAAACTGTAGGATAAATTTTTGTTTCCCAGCTGGTGGTGGCTCTTGAGCCTGGGGTCCCTTTTTAGGTGGTTTCCCAAATAATGGACTGGGGATAGCGGCTGCTATGGCTTCTACCTTTTCTTCCTCAGCTACTGCTGGGGATTGTGTGGGGGCAGGGACTAGTATCTCTTGGAGACCTTTCTCCATCTCTTGGCAGAAAGGAATCCAGTCTCGTCCAAGGACAACTGCATAAGGCAATTTAGGTACCACCGCAACTAGTATTCTACGGGTGGACCCTAAACCTTGTATGCCTACCTCGTATAGCGGGTAATGGGAAGCTTCCCCATGTACGCATCTTATGCGAACTTGGCCTTCTACTGGATTCGAGGGAGACGACCGATGTTTTTCTATGGTTTTCCAGAAGTCACGAGAAACCATGCTCTGATCGGCCCCCGAATCCAGTAGCGCTAGGGCCTGTATCCCATCTACCCGGATCATTTGTACGAATCCCTCTGGTATTATTTCTTCTGTCCCTGTTATGAGGGCTGTCCTAACTCTACATTCCTTCATGATGTGTCCAAGCTTACCACATTTATAACACTTCTTTGTGTTTCTAGCCATCACATCTTTACCAGAGTCATAATTATATGCTTTAACTCTTTCATACTTTTTACATTCATCCAACTCTTTCATACCTGCCACTTTTAAGAGGCTTATTTTGGAGGTATCTGCTTGTTTGGCTTCCCTAAACACTTCGGCCAGTTTAGCTGCCTCCTCAGTGTTAGAGCAGTTTTGTAGAGTTAAAAACGTTTTCATCTCTGGGGGTATCGCTAGCAGGAATTGCTCTAGAATAATCTCATCTAGAATGGACTCTAGTGTTCTACCATCTGGGTTTAACCACTTATACACCAGACTTTTAAGTCTTTGGCATAATGCTCTCGGGGTTTCATTATCATACATTTGTGCTCCCCTGAATAACCGCTTATAGTGTCTTGGTGTAAGACCAAGCCGATCCTTTACAGCTCTCTTAATTTCCTGATAATTATTAGCAAGGCTAGCGGGCATGGCCTTAAAAGCAGACAGAGCTTCACCACTCAAGGTCATGGCAAATCTCATTGCCCACTGCTCTGCAGGCCATTTAAGGTTTCCAGCTATGCGCTCAAATGCCTCAATGAAATCGTCAGGATTATCCTCCTGTTTTAAATGTCTTAATGACAAAGCAAGACCAGTGTTCAGTTCTACTTGCGGTATTGTGGTAGTAGATGCTGCTTCTTCTCCATGGGACTTGCTTAATAGTGCGCTCACTGCCTCCAGCAATGGTCGTTGCTGCTCCCTTATGGCGGTCATATACTGCTCCTGCAGATGTTGCAACATCTTCGCTTGTTTTTCCCATTGTTCATTCACCCACGCTAGCATGTCTTGTGGATCCATCGTCTTCTTCGGATTCTGCACCTGTAAGGAAAAGAAAAGAAAGACCCACCAAGTGCGGTACTTTCTACAGGAATTTTTATCCCAGTTATAGCGCCCTCTTTTTCTCACTGGTATCCCGTACCCGTCCACCCAGGCTACTAGTACCTTAGTCTCCTGGCAGACTTCAACATGTGAGAAAAAGGTCTTTTTATTCGTCCCCTGGCCGATCTGCCAGTCGAATCTTCCTCCGACAGTGCTCTGTATCCAGATATTCTCCTTGCTTCTCAGCAATGTCCTTTTTCCTTCCTCTTTAGGAAAAATCAGCTTATGCCACAGGAAAAAAAAAAATCCTCAATACTACGCCATTTGTCGCATCCCCCAGGGGCCCTACCGGTGGGGTCAGGTATTGCCTGATGGTTCCTCCTCTTGGCTCTGTCAGTACTGCAGGCAGCCTTGCCTGGCCCTCTGAGAGTGGTAGTTGTACCTTCTATTATATGAACCACATAACACACTTCAATTCCAACTCAGGGCTTTATTCCCCGTCCACGAGGTTTTTTTCTCTTTCTTGGCAAAACAAATAACAGACCACTTTGGGCATATAACATAAATTAAATGTGTAACAAAAGTAGCTTACTTCAGCTTTTAAACACAAACAAAAGAAAAGAATTAAACAGCCTCACTGTTCCTAATACAGCCTTTTCTTTTGTTGCTACAGCACAGCTCACTTCTACTGCTTTAAACTCTGGTTATCTTCAACCATTTACCTTAGAGAGAACTCTGGGTCAATCACAGATAATGAACAGTCCATTGGTTCAGGAACTATTGGTATATCTGAATTCTCACATTCCATTAATTCATATTCATCTGAACCCTTAATTCTAGGATCAGCTGTTTCACAGGGATAAGGCTGGTTTGCTCCGTCAAACAGGAAGTTGCTCTGTCCCTCTGCACAAATGCCTTGCTGGGAAATACCATAAGGTTTGGAATGGGGCTCATAGGAGCTCTGCCCCTGTTGGTAACCAAAAGGATATTTCAAACCTTCACTAGCTCTGCTACTAGAGCATTTGTGGTATGCTCTGAGCTTGCTCGGGTCTAGCCCTTGCAACACAGCTGCCCTGGATTGCACTGCTCGAGACGGAACCTTATCACAGGTTGGGAGTTTAAACTTGCTAGCAAAATCACAAGCTTCTTCAGGTAAGAAAACTTCTCTTCTTTTAAAGCTTCTAGCACAAGGGAAGAAGTTATTCTCTGTTTCTCTTAAGCTTGTTTTATGTTGGCTTTTCCTGTTACTTTGGGGTTTTACCCACTCAGGTAGGAAACAGCCTCTATTAGCATTTCCTGCTTTGTTACCTTCTATGGAAGTTCTTCTACGTCTCTCGTGCCCTCCACGCATACACACAGTATCTGGCTGCTGATTTCCACACTTCTCACACAGGTCTAGGGACTCACTCAGACCTTCGTGTTGGTTCTTCTGCTGATCCAATAGTTCATTCTCTCTTTCTCTCTCTCTCTCTTTCATTCCAGTTCCATTCTTTCCACAGCTTCAGCTGCCCTTGCCGCTGTCTCTCTTGCTGTGACCCTTGTTGGCTCACCTCCTCTTCCTCTCTAACTATTTGTGAGCGTGTTTTATGTCTGTGTCTTTGGGCTCCACCTCCACCCAGCTGATTCCTATCAGGCAATGCAAACTCCCTTTGCTTGCTATCTGGGTGTGTCTTCCTAGCCCTTATCCACGTGTGCCCTGGTTGTCTATAGCAACCATCTGACAGTTTTCTGTTTACGCTGTCATCTCTTCCCTGATCATCCCTGCTGATCTGCATTTTCTCAGGTTCCGTTAGGTCCACCTTGTGACACATTTCAGGCTTCGACCTTCCATCCAGTCTACTGACACAATGGAAAAACCAACTAGTGGTTTCAAAAAATGTTCCAAGTGCAGTAGTACTATTTCTGACGCTGATACCCACGACTGGTGCCTCAAATGCCTCCGCCCAGATCACCAGCCGTCTGAATGTCCCTTATGCAAAAAGATGACAAAGAGAGGGCCTACAGAATCGGGCCACGAAACTCGCTGCCCTGTTTTCCTCAGATGCAGTCTCGCTTGCTTTGACATCATTGAGGACATCATCTTCGTCACATGGATCTCAGGTATCGAAACACAAGTCTTCTTCCAAGACAGGCCATCCTTCTAAGAGTAGATCTCTATATTCAAACTGTTTATTCAAGGAATTAGACAAATAATCATGATACATGGTACAAAAAAAGAAAAAAAACATTAACGCACACACACAATTGAACTTTGTTACATTCCATGCCCTTCCACATGTTCAATTCCACTTTCTTATTTCTGCCGCCCCCCCCCATCCTCTTACCCTCCCTGACCTTCCCCTCTCTTCCCCCTTCCAGTACACTTAGTAAGTATTAAGTAGTCATTCAGGTAGGTAAAGTGCCAGCTAATAGTCCATTTCCAGCAATTCTATGTGCCTTACCTTGACCTACCTTGACTTAAGTTCAGTTCACGTTTATTTATACTAACCACCTCTCTCCAACGTCCTCTTCCCCTTTCCCCCCCCTGCATCCTGCCCCCTTCCCCTCCCCCCCATTAACAGCCCAATGGCATCCCATTTCTTATTATACCTTCCCCAACTACCACTGCTACCCCCATCCTGTCCCCTCTCTCTATCCCTCCCCTCCCCCCCCTCCTACTCATCTCCTAACATTGGGCCCCTCCCTTCAGGCAGAGCTTGACTCTGATACTCCGCCTGGAGTCATTTGTACTTACATGAGATCTCTTACCCTCCTACCCCCTCCCCCCGCCCCCACTATTAATAGGCCACTTTGCCTCCTTTCAGCACCCCCTCCGTTATAAGATCAACAGTTCATTCCTCACCAGTGGGTTAAGCTTGTCCAGATAACCCCCCCCCCCCATATCAATAAGCACTGAGCTCTCTTTTCTGGGTTTCCACTGGAAGCCATCAACTTCTGGGTCATAAGTTGATGGAATACGTGTCTCCATTCCCAATATGAAGGCCCTGAATCTTGTCTCCAATTTCGGACTATAGGCAGCTTCCCTGTAATGCATGCTTTGCGCATCAGTACACACTCCCATCGCCCCTTAGGGGACGCCACGGGAAGATGATCACTCACCACTAAAGCTGCCATCCACTGCACCACTTGCCCTATCAAGTCACACATGTAACATTGAATTCGATACCAATACTGTTGTATCCTTGTGCAGCTCCACCACATGTGCCCTAAGTTTGCTCCCGCCATCCCACATCACGGGCAATCCCCATCCGGTCATAACCCACTGTGGAATGTCCGCATTAGCAAGAACTGGGATTGATTAATCGCTTGCACCTGCATTTCTCTGAGTCAAAATGCTGTGACCACCCTCGGAACCCGCCCCAGTGCTTCCTTTATACTCCCCTCTGTCACCTCACTCCCCACCTAATCCCCCATCTTACACTTAGCCCTGCATAATCCTTCTGGGGCAGCCACTGCCCCAATTTCTTAGCCAGGCTAGATAGGGTTACGCTTTCTTGACCTCCTATGTCAAAGAAATCTAAGACCTTTGCGGTCTGCTCTACCTTCACACTATCCCCAGGGAGAGAACGGATATAATGACATACACCTACAATGTACACGCTCCTCAGCTTTTTTCTTTATTGGTCCAGCCTACTGGAATTCTCTACCCCTTTCTCTCAGGCTAGAACAGCACTACTCCACGTTTAAAAAGGACTTAAAAACGCACCTCTTCTCTGCCGCCTTTGACCTCCCCTCTCCTCTTGTGTGACAAATGCCCCCTCCCCCTGTTTTCCTTCTCCTCTCTCCCCCGTAGTCATGTTTATTTAAATGTCTTGGGTGCTTTCCTGTCTTATATTGTAATTTCTTTTCTCCTTCTCTTTTTTTTTTCGACCTATTGGTCTCTTTGTATAAGAATTTGTGTTTCTATTGTAAACCGCTATGTTCTAATTGTAATAGCGGTATATCAAGCTTAATAAACATAACATAACATAACATAGCTGATAATAAGCAAAATATTGGGGTTTCCCCAGTTCAAACTCTCTACAGAGCTCTGTGAGAGATTTCATTGAACCCTCAAGGGTCAGCACATGACCCGCACTTTGGATCCCCCTCCCTTTCCACTCCCGAAAGATCTGGCTATCCATCCCTGGCTGGAAATCTGGATTGCCACATATTAGTAAAAACCTTGAAGACTCCACCGATGTGTTCCACTTGGCACACAGGAACCTCCAAGCCTTCCATACTGGTTCTATTAACCGACGGAGCCTCTGTGGCACCTCTGTTCCTTTCATGTGCAAAATTGCCATCAGCGAATGAGGTTTCACAAATTTCTCTTCTAGCTCCCTTGGGGTGAATTGTTCCGTTTGCCCTATCCAATCCCTCAGGTGTCTAAGAGTACCTGCCCTTGCATAGAATAGCAGGGATCCCCCACCCCTCCCTGGGCCCATGAGCCTTGTGATAAGGAAGCTTATCATAGTTCAGGAAGGAGCTATAAAAGAGGTGAATTGGCTTTGAACAAGCAACCTGTCTTTGCTGGTAGAAATACTAAAACAGAATGTTTTCATAAAAGACTACCAGTCCCAGAATGCACCAGGTTTCAAACAGCCTCTAGAAGAGCTGAAGTGGGGAAACGTGTGTTCAATCAGGAGAGCTATGAGGTAATCCCCAATCACTCATCTCCAAGGGCAGGGCTTGATTCAGCACACCTGGGCTGTGCTAGGGTGGAGTGTCCCTCTAAGCACGTTAAAAGTAAAGGATATTCTACACAGAGAGAGAGCAGACAGAGCCAGGAGAACAAGGAGAGACAGAAGCAAAAGCCATTGGAGAAAGAAGAGAGAGGACTACAACAGCAGAAGCAACGTGGAAGGAAGAAGAGAAAGACAGCTTGGAGGTCTAAAGAAGGAGCCCACAGCAGTACGTGTGTTAGGAGTGATTCCAGAGGCAAGCATACTCCATTGGACTGGAGGAAGCCAGAGCAGTGGGGTTATAAAGCCAGGAATTCCCAGACGGCACCTTTGAAGGAGATGGCTGCATTTGGAAGGGGCCCTAAGACCGGTGCAAGAAGGTATGGGAAGAGAGACCCAGTGTCCAGGGATCTTGATTGGAAGGCTGGACATAAAAGCTGGATTACTTACTGGCCAGGATACCTGGAGAGGAAACCTAACAGCAAAGGAAGCTCAGGTATGAACTTTGATCTATGCCCTAGCTCTTCTCCAGGAAGACAGCAGTGAAACAAATATTATCCTGAGAGTGATCAATTAAGGAATTCCTCTGAGCCAGACCATGATATTGATTCCATGATATTTGAGGAAGAAGGAGATATATCAAATGATCAGAATGAATACATGGATTGCTCTCTGTCTAGGCTGCTATTTTAAAGTAGTTTCTCACTAATACAACAACCACCAAAAGGAACTGTAACTTGTTCTTTTATCTACCCAGAAACGTCTCTGCAAGAAAGCTTTAGGGTAGGATTGAGCCACGTAGAGAGAGTAAACCAGCAAAGGGGTTTTCAACTGGCTAATTATTGGTAATTGAGCAAGGCACAAGTGTACGTGAGCTCTGGAAGGAAACTTCTTTTTGTGTGTGTGAATAGAAGAAAGTTATCTTGATAAAGAACAGGGTTTTTTTGTTACTTTTGGGTTTTGTTTTTACCTTTTGGAGCACTCATTAGCAGGAGCCATCAAAAAGACCTTTTCTGTTTCCCATCAAGGTCTTTATTGATTTATTGCTTAAGAAGTTCAGTTACCTTATAATATAATTTGTTTTTCCTGAGTACAATACTTGAAGCAAGTGTCCTTTTGTGTTACCAAGTAAATCTGTGTGGGAGAATTAACCCCATGAATAAAATCTGTTTTTCTTTGCTTACACTCGAGCATCACAACTCATTATTTTGTGAACGGCTGATTCTGGTATGAATGAACTACATCCCCCACAATCCTTTGCAAGTCATAAGAATATTTTGCCTTTGCCAAGACTGTGGACATTCACGACCAGCGCCCCCGTTTACAGCCTCTGAGCTGGGCATATGGAACCCGGGCCCGACACCCCTTCCATAAGTGTCTCCGGATATCTCTCGTTCTAGGCATTCCACGTCTCGACGAAGGAGGTACATGGGCAGAGACTGCAAAACTTACAAGAATTTAGGGAACAGAACCATCTTAAATGCTGCCACTCACCCCATCATCGACAGGGGCAATGGGGTCCAATCCTTCATCTTAAAATAACATGCTCCATTACTTTATCCCAATTCCTCCTATAAAGCTGTAGTGGGTCCCTTGGCAAACACATCCCTAAGTATTTGAACTCACTATCCGCCCACTGCAGAGGAAACGGCCCTCCCCACCGTCCACGTACTGTGCCAAGGACATCCACCACGTCATATTTATCTTGGTTCAACTTAAGGCCCCAGAGAACACCAAGGAAATAAGAAGAGCAACAACTCTCCGCAGAAATCACAGGAAACACCAGAACAGTGCAGGGAGGACACGGCCACACCTCTTAAAACAAAGAAACCTTTTATTTCATAAAACCTTCAAAGGTACAGACCCGACTTGGCCAAGTTTCAGCTGTCAGCTAATTAAGATGCATATATATTCCAATGGCACTCAGGACATTGTAACAAGAGCCAGTAGCTGAAAGCTCAAAAAGCACTTACGTCTCTGAAGGCATACCTGAGAAGTGCTTTTTGGAATATATATGCAATTGCATCTTAATTGGCTGACAGCCGAAACTTGGCCAAGTCGGGTCTGTACCTTTCAAGGTTTTATGAAATAAAAGGTTTTTGTTTTTCAAAGGTATGGCCGTGTCCTCCCTACGCTGTTCTGGTGTCTCAGCTTAAGGCCCGCCAACCTCCCATAGGAGTCAATTGCCAACAATAATCTAGGCAAGGCCACCCTCGGTTTTGTAATATGGATCAGCAGGTTGTCCGCAAAAGCTGATATTGACCCATCATGACTCCTGGGATCGCCTCACACTCCTCTAGGAAACAAATGAGGGGGTCCAACAATAAGACAAAAAGTAGTGGTGATAATGGACACCCCTGTCTGGTTTCTCTCTCCAGGGGAAAAGAGGCCGATAAGATACCATTTACCAATACCGAGGCTGTTGGCCTCGCGTAGAGAGTCTGGACCTGTTGTAAAAAAAGTGTCTCCTAACCCATATCTGGGTAGTACTTGAAAAAGGTAATTCCACTGGACTCTGTCAAAGGCCTTTTCAGCGTCAAAACTAATCAAGAGCGAGGGGGTCTGCTTCTCATGCACCCACTCTATGGAGGCCATGATATGCTGCATATTTTTTTACTGTGCATCTCCCCCTCACAAAACCTATCTGGGACTCATGTATCAAGTGGGGCAGAAGGTCTGCCAGCCGGTCCACCAAGATCTTAGCCCACGGTTTGCTATCAAAATTAATCAGCGAAATGGGTCTGTAAGAGCTTGCCTCCATCTTATCTTTCCCCGGTTTTGGAATTAGCATGATATGGACTTGATTTCTCCCCCATGTGAACGTACCAGTTCCTATTCTGTTTTGGTACAATGCCACCAGTGAGGGCCCTACCTCCCCCTGCAGCATCTTATAAAATTCAGCTGTAAACCCTCCTGGACCTGGTGATTTGCCACCCTGTGCCTTGGCTATACCTCTCTGAACTTCCTCCAGTGTTAGCGGTTCTCCCAGCTCCTGGGCCTGCTGTCTAGATATCTGAAGGGGGAACACTGTTGAATATGGGCCTCCAGTCTATCGGGGGAGCACTTCGCCTCATACAATTTCTTGTAGAACTCTCGGAACAGATTGGCTATCCCCCTGTTATCTCTATGAATTCTTCCCCCATCCCCCTGCAGGGCCACCACCCTATTAGATCCTCTAGCCCCTCGGAGGCATCAGGCCAGTAGCTTCCCTGTTTTGTCCTCATACTCCTGTAGTTGAAATTTATAATACAGATGAGACTTTTTTGTTCTCTGATGTAAGACCTCATTTAAAGCAGCCTGGAGTTCCAATAACCACGCACGATAATGCCCGAGGGGGTGAGCAGCATGCAGCCTACGCACCTTCACTACCTGCTTTTCCAATCTAAGCAGCCATGCATTCAGGATGCGTCTCCTCCGAAATATATATCCCATGATATCCCCTCTTAATACTGCCTTGTCTGCTTCCCAGTACAGCTCAGGAGTGTCCTGATGCTGCTGATTGTGTGTTTGATACTCATGCCATCTGTCCTTCAGGAACACCTGGAATTGCCCATCCGTTACTAAGCTTCTCTGGAAAGCGCCAGAGCTTGGTATACTCACTCTCTGAGTGCCATGCCAGTTCCAGCCAAATCATTGCATGGTCCGAGACTTCCCCCAGCCCAATCTGGGCCCCATCAACCCTTGCAAAAAGACTATCCGAAACCAGGAGATAGTCTATGCGGGCGCTCGTTTCGTGCACCCGTGATAAATGGGTATAGTCCCTCTCCTGCGGGTGTAACAGTCGTGACGGGTCGCACAAATCGCTGCAATATGCGAGATAGCTGTGCCCTAGAACTCGAGTCTGTCCTGAACGTATCCTTCAGTGGATCAAGTATCCTGTTCAGATCCCCCCCCCCCATCACCATAGCTGTGACGGGTAATTGTTCCTGCAGGGAGACTATCTGTGTATAAAAGGACTATTCCGAACTGGCTGGCCCATATATATTACTCAAAATTATAGGTTGGCCTTCTAAGTCCCCATGTAGTATGATAAACCTACCACGGGGGTCTTTAATTTCCCATTTACATTCAAACCGCACTTTCTTGTGTATCAGTATCGCTACTGCACCCTTCCTACCCTGTGCAGGTGCTCCAAATGTCTTCCTCACCCAATCCCTTTTAAGTTTATTGTGTTCTGTAGTTGACTGATGTGTCTCTTGAAGGAGCGCTACATCACAATGACAACGTGCAAGTGCCCTCAAATTTTTATGCCTTTTGATTGGGGTGTCCATACCACATAGGTTCCACGAGTGGACCCTCAGCCTGTACCCGTTCTCACCCATGCTATACCGTGTTGCTCTTCTACTTTTGTGGTCCAGGTGCCCCCCCCCCCAGCTTAGGGCCCCCTCCCTTTGCTTCCCCATCCTGTTCTGTGAAACTGTGACTTTATCCCTCTGTACTGCATTAATGGCTAATAAAGGGGGGCTCCCAACCCCCCCACTCCCCCATACAGATCCCTGAGTTGTCCCCCTCCTCCTCTCCTCCCTCCTCCCCCCGCCCCTACCCACCCCATTTCTCAGTCCTCTCAATTCTCAACAGGATCATGCTGTAGTGTTCTCGGAGGGCCCCCTCCCCCCATTCCATAGATAAAATATTTGTCTCTCCTATAGGCAGGGAAAAAAAAAAGAAAGAGGATCGATGAAATTGAAAAAGTCTTGTCCCACCACCTCCCTCCATAAATGTCAACAGTTCTCCTGCCGCAGCTTATCTCTGCTGTCTCTGCAGCCTCATCCGTCGTTGTGCTGGGATAGGCCCATCTGTGATGATTCAGCGAAGATCAAAAGTTCACTTTTTAGCTCATCTTCCTTATCTCTCCTCTGCTTTGTACCCGCTACCTAGCCCGGATACTCTTCAGTGGGCCAGCTTGGCCCCTCACATTAGTTCAGGCAGAAGCTCATGCAAAAGCTCGTATTCAGATCAATGTCCTCCCTCCTGTTTCCACCATTCCATGAACACTCTAGGAGGACTTCCCCACCGATGCTGGCTGCAACTCTGACAAGTGTTTTGAGGCCTCCTTTGCCGATTTGAAAAGTCTCACTGCAACGTTGGTAAAGACTTTGAGACGAGCAGGGTAAAGAACCACAAATTTCACTTTCTACTTCACTAGTCTTTGGCACACTGCTGCATAGACTCTGCGTCGCCGACTTCATTCTGCCGAATAGTTCTGAAATATCCTTAAGTGAAAGTCCCCGTTTTTAAGTGGGCCCTTGCTCTTTGCTGCCCGCAGTATAGAGTCCTTCTGGGCATAGTTTAGAAACCGGGCTATAACCAGGCGCGGTCTGCGATCTTCCTGTCGCATTGGGCCCACTCGATGTGCTCGCTCAATTATGGGGGTCCCACAATTCCCTCCGTGTCAGGACCAAAGGCACAGCATTTCCAAATACCCCTTCAACTCGCCATCTGCTACTGATGTTGGTATGTTCGCAAACCTAAGGTTATTTCTGCGGCTCCTAAACAAGTTTCTATTCTGGGAGAAGTTCAAGATGGTCTCACTAGGAACCCTTCTGACTTATCTCCAGAGTCCAGGACTGGCTCTGTTCTCTAGATAAAGAAGCATATATCCATATCCTCATTCATCCAGAACACAGGAGATATCTACACTTCATCTTCCAAGGAAATCACTACCAATACAGAGTCCTTCCATTTGGGTTTGCCTCTGCCCCAAGAGTATTCACAAAATGCATGGCGGTTGTATTTATTTATTTATTTATATTCTCTTATATACCGCGCTATTCTGCATCAGTGCGGTTTACATTGAACTGGGCATTATAACTTGGAGATAACTATTTTACAGGGAACATGGGCTATGGAGGGTTAAGTGGCTTGCCCAAGACCACAAGGAGCACCTGTGGGACTAGAAACCCCAGTCCTTCCAGCCCAAGGTTGCTGTCCTCTAGTGGGATTTGAACCCCCGACCTTCCGGCCTGAAGTACCTTGCCCCAACCACTAGGCCACTCCTCCACTCCGCATATCTAAGGTCTCGCGGAATATTCTTCTTCTCTTACTTAGACGATTGGCTAATAAGGGCAGCCACTTCTCAGGAAGTTCACCTATCTCTCCTTCGTACAATTCAGGTACTACAGGATCTAGGATTTGTCATAAATCTTTCAAAATCCCATCTATTTCCTTCTCAAACTCTAGAATTCATAGGCACTGTTCTGGATACTCGATGGTCAAGGGCATTTCTACCCCAGGACCATTGTACCCACCTTGTACAGATAGCATCTCAGGTAAGGGTCAAAAACAATCTCTCGGCCAGAGAGATGCTGCAACGTTTAGGCCATATGGCCTCTACAGTTCATGTAGTGCCATATGCTCATCTGCACATGTGCACAGCTCAATGGACTCTTTCCTCCCAGTGGAAACAGGTCTCTGGGACCCTCTCAGACAAGATCAATGTCAGAGACATTCTCATAAACTCCCTGTTCTGGTGGTCTACTCTGGGAAATCTCGTAGGGTCACCTTTTCAGACGCCTCCACATCAGTGTATCCTGACAACAAATGCCTCCAAATTGGGTTGGGGAGCCCACTTGGACTCTCTCTACACTCAAGGCCTCTGGACAGAGCAGGAGTCACAGCTCCAGATAAATTTTCCGGAGCTTCGTGCTATCTTCAATGCCCTCAAAGTGTTCCAACAATAACTTCAGGGCACAGGATTCTGATCCAGACGCACAACCAGTTAGCTATGTTCTATGTGAGCAAGCAGGGAGGAATGGGCTCTTGAGCCCTTTGCAAGGAGGCTTTTTCCATATGTGGTCTTTTGCCATTGCTCATCAGATGCATTTCCAAGCAATATATCTGCCAGGACACCAAAATGTCATAGCAGACCAACTGAGTTGAATCCTCCTTCCACACAAGTGGTCTCTCCATCAGGAGACAATCTCCTACATCTTTCAGACCTGGGGAGCTCTGGAAATAGATCTTTTTGCCACTCTGCATAATGCCAAACTACCTTGGTTTTACACCCAAACCCCGATGTCCAGTCACCAGCAGATCGATGCTTTCTACCTTCGCTGGGATCAAGATTTCCTTTATACCTTTTCCACACATACCCATGATTCCCAAAATGCTTTTCAAGCGGACAGGAGCCACATGATCCTCATAGCCCTGTGCTGGCCATGTCAACTGTGGTTTCCTCTTCTGCTACGTCTCTCGCAGATTCACCCTCTCAGCTTCAGAGCAGCTCCTGACCTTCTCTCATAGGAGGAGGGGATGCTGCTCCATCCCAACCCGAGTCTCTCCATCTCATGACTTGGCTGCTGAAAGCGTAGTCTTGCAAGGTCTTAACCTTCCTCAGGAGGTAAAGGACATCCTTCTAGCCTCCAGGAAATCATCTACCAGATGTTCCTATGACTTTAAGTGGCGTACCCAAAGGGATTTTAACCTCTTCTCAGTTCCGGTGGAGGCTCTCCTTAAGTATCTCCTCCATCTTTCGTCCTCTTGTCTCACGACTAACTCTGTGAGGGTTCACCTCGGTGCAATTGCTGCCTCTCGCCATCCCTTGGATGGGCATCCCATTTCTTTACAACCGCTTCTAACACGTTTCATGAGAGGCTATTTTAACCAAGCCCCCCCATCAAGCCACCACTGGTGGCATGGGATCTTAATATCGTATTAAGTCAGCTCCTTAAGCTGCCCTTTGAACCTTTAGCCATCACCTCGCTAAAGTTTCTGTCTTGGAAGGTCATTTTCCTTGTTGCGCTCACTTCAGCTATACGTATTAGTGAGCTCCAAGCCTTGGTGGCTGACCCGCCTTATACACCCTTCCACTACGATTTATTTATTTATTTGAACATTTCTTATATACTGCCCCTTCCATCGATCAGGGGTGGTTTACTGTACATTGAACAACATTCCAAGGTCCTGGTTACAGAGAACGTTTCGAACTATAATACAAAAAACTATATACATATTACAAATCAATTTAAATAAACCGAGATGTAATGAAGGCTAGGTCTGAACTATTTACATATTGTATTTACTGTCAGGAAATACTTTTTCACTGAAAGGGTGGTGGATGCTTGGCATGCCCTCCCGATGGAAGTGGTGGGGCAAACACAGTGACAGATTTCAAAATGGCATGGGACAGACATAGTGGATCCCTTTATAGCAACAGGATAAAATCAAAATAAGCATAACTATCTCTTATAGATGAACAAATAGGGGTGACCTGCACATAGTGGTGGGTATACCCCTAAACAAAGGCATGGGGAGATGACCTGTACGGAGCGGCAAGTGCACCTACTCTTGCCACCTTGCTGGGCAGACTAGATGGACCATACTGATCTTTATCTGCCGTCATATACTATGTTACGATGTTATGTTCTGTTGCCATTGATGAAATCTGCAAAGCAGCCACCTGGTCTTCCGTGCATACCTTTGCTGCACATTATTGTCTGGACATGGACTCCCAGCGGGATGCCATGTTTGGTCAGACTGTACTCCAACACCTCTTCCAGACTTAGGTCAGCTCCTACCCTCCGTCCTGGAATTTCGATGCCAGATGTCCATTAAAGATCCATGCCCTCTAGAGGTCTGCTCTGAGGCAAATCTACCGATTTTGGAGACCTTCTTCTGGCATCTGAGAGGTAAGGAGTCCCATATGTGAAGACTGCATTCCTGCTTGTTCCTGGAGATAATGTAGTTACTCACCTGTAACAGATGATCTCCGGGAACAGCAGGAATTTAGTCTTCACAACCCACCCTCCTCCCCTAGAGTTGTAGGGTCTCTCTCTCTTTCTCTCTATTCTCTCCTTTTATCTCCGCTACATACTCAACTGAGGAAGGAGAGTCTCAAAGGCGGGAAGGCAGCAACGCAGGTGCAGTGGGATGCTCCCAAAAGCTTTCCTATTGGATGCTGGGGAGCATTTCCGCACGGGTTCTGTCGGTACCGACGATACCTATATATGAAGACTAAATTCTTGCTGTTCCCGGAGATCACCTGTTACAGGTGAGTAGCTATGCTTTATTGTCCTTTTCCCTGCATATGTTGCGTATCTTGTATTTTCTACAGAGTTGTAGTATTTACACTCTGAAATGGCATACGCAGGCTAGCCTAGAAGGGTATAGTATATCAGTGGAATTCTTAGGATCTGTACATGTCATCAGCAACTCTACAGTTTTCTCTAGAGATGCAAGTAGTAAATCAATATATGTGAAAATCTTGCAAAGGCCTTTGCCTAGGCACTTTTTACTCCAGTAGAAATAGATTTAAACTCCTTAAATCAGTGATAAGTGAATTTTTAGATGCCAGTAGATATGCGTGCACTTTCTCAGTGCTTGTACATTGGGGTTGGAAAGGGATATTCAGGGACTGTTCAAAATGTACCTGATAGTTCCTAATGCTACAATTCTGCCTTAATATCTGGGCAGCAGTACCTGCGTTCACTCACTCTGAAGCCCTCCCTAGAGCTCTGTGCAGCAGGGCTGTGGTATTAACATTTGCAGTACTTCTTGAAATTGGTTCCTTAGGTTCTTCAAAGTCTTATTAGAACCCTTTGATGACATCGTTACTTTTTGTACCTCATATTGTAGACCAGGGTTTCTCAAACCTGTGCTCAGGACACACCCAGCCACTCTGTTTTTCAGGATATCCACAATGAATATGCATGAGATAGAATTGCATACCATGGAGGAAACGCTTGCAAATCTATCTCATGCATATTCATTGTGAATATCCTGAAAATCCGATTGGCTGGGTGTGTGTGTGTCCCAAGGACTGGGTTGAGAACCCCTGCTGTAGACTGAAGTATAGCTAATAGGGCTTTTATAAAATTACCACAGGGGTTAAGTGCATAAAAATATGCATGGCAACTTTTACAAAACCCAGGTGTAGGCATATTCTGGGACGCAGTTTGTGTTTTATGTGTGTTTTATAAAATACACTTCTCCAAAAAGTAGACCCAGAAATATCCTTTAACAAAAATACTTTTACCAAAACTAATAATGAAAGACCCTGTATCGCCAGGTCAGGAATGTATAACAAACACCAAAGAACTCAACGGGCAATCTTACCAGTGATTTAATATCAGCCTGCCATACCCATTATATCACCATTGCTCACTATGGTATTTTAAACACTATGACAACTTTTGAAACCAATCTGTTATATATAAATTTGCCAGTTCCAAAGGTAAGAACTATTTAAACACGTGGAGGCCGATTCAGAGATCTGCATGTCCAGGCCATCTGGATATCCAGAAAATGGGGCACATTTGTACCCGATTCTGCATCCACGGGAGCTATACGTTCCTGCGGTTGCAAAATAAGGCACTTAGACGGCCCAGAGTGGATGGCATTCAGAGCGGTGAGATGTACAGTATGCTGCCGGTCTCCACCACTTAGTGCTCCTGCTGGTGTGCTGGTGCCATGGGGGTCCCGTTACCATAGCACCAGGACGCCCAGCATGAGCATCCAATGCCTGATAGCGGAATTGCTGTCCTTTTCCTGCCACCCGACCCTCGGCGGGGGCAGCCAGGGTCGGAATCAGGAGGCAGGGGTTCACCTGCAGCTGCTCCTTGTCCGTGGGGGGTCTGCATGCCCCGATTGCTGCCGCTCCTGGGACTTATTTCACCTCTGAGGTGGAATAATTCCGATGTCTAACCTGCCCCTGCCGGACATCCATTCCCGCTATTTTTGGGTCAGAATCAACCCCTTAGCTTAAAAATGGTATAGCTCCTCCTCCCCGGATGACCATAAGAGACAGGCCGCTTATGCTCTTGTGCTTGACCTCAGCTGATGATTTCACCGCATAGCACAGCTTCATCAGAAGAAATGGTCACTGTCACAGATTTTACAAGACCAATTTTCAAAAGACGATTTTATATATAACAATTTGGTTTGAAATTTGTCATAGTGTCTAAAACACCATAGTGAACAATGATGACGTAATGGATATGACAGGCTGACATTAAATCACTGGTAAGACCTCCCGTTGAGCTAGCTATCTATTTATTTATTTATTTGTCTGTCTTTTATACCGCTTTATCATATAATCAAAGCGGTTTACATAGAACCAATGAATACTGCTCTAGGCAGTTTACAATGAACACAAACAGAGTAATTAAAACAATAAACAAACTTAACTTAAACTAAACATGCTTGGTATTGAGGATGACATAGGTGACCAACTATTTACAGGTCTGGAGTATTATAGAGAATGTTGTATAGTGAGTTATTTTGCATCAGAGTGTCTATGCGAGGGAGGGATGTATTGGGGTTGTAAGCATGGTTGAGAGTCCATTAGGTCAAGTTTGGTTTGTTCATTAAGGGCTGGTAGGATTCAGCGAATAACAGGGTTTTGAGTTTCTTTCTGAATGTAGATAGGTCCTTTATTTCGCGTATATTGTTTGGAAGAGCATTCCATAGAATGGGGGAGTATAATGAGACAGTCTTCTTTATTGTCAATTGGTTTGCATTTCTTGATACTGCTGGTGTGGATAGAAGGTTCTTCTGTTTCTTGTTTCCTGTTGCATCTGAATTAGTGAGGTGAGGTGTGTTGGGGCAATGTTATTTATTGTTTTAAGCATTGTTAGTATTGCCTTGAATTTGATTCTCTGCGAAACAGGTAGCCAATGTAAGTGGTATAAGATTGGAGTTATATGCTCAGTTCTTGGGACTTTCATTATAATATGAGCTACAGTGTTCTCCGCCATCTGTAATGGTTTCAGGGTTTGTTTAGGTAGACCTTGAAGGATAATATTACTAAAGTCAAAATGTGGTTCAATAAATGCTTAGGTTATCGTGCGGAAATCATCTGGAGACAGTAGGAGTCTTAAGTTTCGTATCATATGTATTGTATGTTGTTTTCGTTATCATACTGATGTGTTTTGATATGTTGAGATTTTGGTCCAGTAGAATGCCGAATTTCATAGGAAAATGTGGTAGGGAGGTTCTGGAGGCTAAATTTAGGCTTTTAGGTAGGAAGTTGAAATCCAGAACTTCCAGGGTAACGTTCTCCGAAATGCTTCCCTTTCCACGTGCACGACCCAAAAGGCAGGCAGAGCTCCGGAGTCTGAATGTGTGGATGAGACAATGGTGCAGAGATGAGGGGTTTGGATTTGTTAAGAACTGGGGTACATTCTGGGGAAAGGAGGGGCTCTTCCAAAGGGATGGGCTTCACCTTAACCGGGATGGAACCAGGCTGCTGGCATTAACCCTAAAAAAGGAGATAGAGCAGCTTTTAAACTAGATAATAGGGGAAAGCCGACAGTCGCCCAAGAGCGGATGGTTCGGAAGAATGTATCCTTGAAGGATACTACCAAAAGCAGAGAGGTTCCAAAAAAGAGTAAAGTAGCCCAAATGCCCTCGAGTATGGAGCAGACAGAGCTTAAAGATCCCAAATTACCCATGTCTACCAATAGCCAAATTAATATGAATAAAAAACAGTCTCTAAAATGCTTGTAGAAAAACAAGGAGAAGAAGGTATCCGCAGAGGACAAGACAAACAGAAGCGGACACCGAGGACCAGGCCTACACGTAGGAGTAGTGTTATGCAGAAGCTCTTTATTGAAGGACCCAACTTTTTAAGTTTCGGCCTGAGGCCTTCATCAGGGGTCTAAAAACCAAACATATAAATAAACAAAACATAATAAATAACAAAAAACAATTACATAATAAATTAATATCAAAATAACAGCCTTGTGGAAAACATTACCAAATTACCGCACAGAAGGTGTGTGTAGCACGCCTATGCGGTAAAGAAGCCAATTTTCCATTCTAAAAGTGAAAAACGTAAAACCATAGTTAGAAATTGCATCAAATGAATTTAACAACAATAAAAATAAATACAAAAAGATTATAAAATCACATCAGTTAATTACAATAATGAATAATAATAAAAGAGACAAAATAATACGAAAGGGACAATAAATGTACAACAAATGATGTAACAAAAAAGCTAACAACGTTAAGTAAAAGACACTGCATGTATATGTGTATACATATAAATAGAAAAGGTCATACTAAGGACACAAAGAAACCAATTACATAATAAATTACATCCATAAAGAAACCAAATTATTGTATGAAAAATGTGTGATTGTCACGCCAATACAGTGAGAAAACCACTTTTCCCAATCTTAAATTGAGAACCATAAGAGTAGCATAAAAACAGATTAAAATAACATTAAATAAATATGACACCAAACATAAATAAGAGAATGTAAATCAAATAATCGCAATAATGAATAATGACATAAGGCCAAAATTGAAATAATTGATACAAACAGGACAATAGTAATGTACAGCTAAAATGTAGCAATAAGAGCAAACAACGTCAGATATAAAACCACTGCATATATATATATATATATATATATATATATATATATATATATATATATATACACACATATATATACACATAAAAATGTTGTGTAAGCATCTAAGCCACTAATATTACAAAATAATTAACAGGGGTGGTAGTTCAAAAAAGGGGGGAGTAAACGACTAAATTAAAACAAAAATGTGACAATGTGATGCACCTAGCTTGGAAAACACGATTGAGCATGTGTCTGTGCTAAAAAGCACCAAGGAACGGTGACTTACAACGACATGTCAATTAGTGCTACTATTCTAAAACGACACATCCCAAATTTAAGGGTTATTTGAAGAATGTGATGGTACTCAAGGACAAGGGAATCGAGGGAGGGACATCAGATTGCAATAAAATGTCTACTAGCGGGGAAATACCATAACCTAACATGATATGCACTCTCTAAATGGCCATAAAAAAAATGTGTGTTAAGTGACGTTTAAAAATGAACAAAATAGTATGATTACAAAAAAGAGAAGGACAAAAAAAAAAAAAATCCATTAAGGTGTAAAGCAGTGGTTCTCAACCTTTTTTGTACCGTGACCCCTTTTACCGTTGGTCAACTTGTGGTGACCCCCAATGATAAAATCAAATGCGTCTCTCTTCCTTTACCGTTAACGCATTGTCGCTGTAATCATTTGTTGAATTATTAATATATTATAGGCCTTTGCAATATGTTTTTATTTATAAAATACTTATTTAAATAATCAAAACAACAAGTAACAATATTTGATTTCAAAATTATGATTTTGTAGTCAAATCACTAATATGAAATAAAATTATTTTTTCTACCTTTGTTGTCTGACCAATTTATTCTCTGATCATGCTGGTCCCGATCTGAGGCTTCTGCTTTCCTGTCTTCTCTTAGCTCTCTTTCTGTGGTCTATGGTCCATCTGCCAGTTCTTATCTCTTTTGTTTTCTTCACTTCTTTCCATCAGCCTATTTCCAGTCCCAGTAACCCTCCCCAGTATCAGCCCCTTTCCAGTCCTCACTCCCAGTACCTTCCAATGTCAACTTGCATTCCCATGACTGCCACTGGTGTCCATTCCCTTCCAGTCCCCCTCCTTCCCCACTGATCAGTCCCTTCTAGTACAAATACCATGGCAGCCCCTCTCAGATCCACTCCCTTTCAGTTCCATGCTCCCATCCCCTTGTATCAGCCCACTTGTAGCCTTAGCCCCCAGTTTTCTTCCAGGGTCAGCAGCTCTATCCTCCCCTCCCCACAATCAGCCCATTCCCAGTCAAAGCCCCCTAATCAGCTCACTTCTAGTGCTAATCCCCCTCAACCCCATTACCAGTCCTACCCCCCCCCCTAATCAGCCCAATACCAGTCCTACCCCCCATCAGCTCATTTCCAGTGCTAGTCCCCCCCTCAACCCCATTACCAGTGCTAGGCTCCCCTAATCAGCCCATTTCCAGTCCTAACCTCACTGATCAGCTCATTTCCAATGCTAGACCCCCATCAGTCCAGTACCAGTCCTACCCCCCCGTGATAAGTCCAGTCCCAGTCCTAGCCTTCCCTAATCAACCCATTACCATTCGTAGCCCCCCCATCTGCCCATTACCAGTGCTAGCACCCCCATCAGCCCATTATAATCCTAACCCGCACTGTCTCTCGCCTCTGTCCAGCATTTATCCCGTCTGTCCAGTATGTCCCCATGTCTCTCCCCTTTGTCCATGCCAGCCTACTCCCTCCATGTCAGCCCCCCTCCCTCCATCCATCCATATCAGCCCCCTCCCTCCCTCCCTCCCTCCATGTCAGCCCCCATCCTTCCATCCGTCCATGTCAGCCCCCCTCCCTCCATCCATCCCTCAATGTCAGCCCCCCTCCCTCCCTCCCTCCCTCCATCCATCCATATCAGCCCCCATCCCTCCCTCCCTCCCTCCCTGTCAGCCCCCTCCCTCCCTCCCTGTCAGCCCCCATCCTTCCATCCGTCCATGTCAGCCCCCTCCCTCCATCCATCCATCCATCCATGTCAGCCCCCATCCTTCCATCCGTCCATGTCAGCCCCCCTCCCTCTCTCCCTCCATCCATCCATCCATATATATCAGCCCCCATCCCTCCCTCCCTCCCTGTCAGCCCCCTCCCTCCCTCCCTCCCTCCCTCCATGTCAGCCCCATCCTTCCATCTGTCCATGTCAGCCCCCTCCTCCATCCATCCATCCATCCATATCAGCCCCCTCCCTCCATGTCAGCCCCATCCTTCCATCTGTCCATGTCAGCCCCCTCCCTCCCTCCCTCCCTCCCTCCATGTCAGCCCCATCCTTCCATCTGTCCATGTCAGCCCCCCTCTGTCGATGTCAGCCGTGTTGCAGGTTGTCTGCCTCCCTTCTAATGCAGCCGCGGCTCTCTGCCTCTTAGGGAACCGCGGCTGTACCTGTAAAATCATTGCGGAGCCCTTCCTGTCTCGATGGGCTACATGCAGCATTGTCCCGCCTCCAAAGGAAGTTGTTTACCACTTCCTTTGGAGGCGGGACAATGCTGCACGGAGCCCGTCGAGACAGGAAGGGCTCCGCAACGATTTTACAAGTACAGCCGCGGTTCCCTAAGAGGCAGGGAGCCGCGGCTGCAGAAGAAGGCGGTGAGTTTGCCGAAGTTTGCTGCTGCCGAGAAGCGGACTCGGCAGCGGCAGCAACTTGTGCACATCTTAATTTTTTTTTTTAAACTTGGTGGAGGCTAAGCGACCCCCGCTAAATCCTGTGGCGACCCCCGTTGGGGTCGCGACCCACAGGTTGAGAACCGCTGGTGTAAAGTGATGTGCATTAAGTATTCTTTCTTACAAAAACTGGTACATCCACCTGAAAATACTATGCATAGGTGGTAATGCTACACATTAGTTATCCAATAATCATGCTAAAAAGCCGAAGGGCACAAGGATCGGAAGGGAACCGCCAGCGGAACCACATATAATTGTAGTGGGCCGACTGGCGGGAAACTCTCGATCCCCATGCCACATGCACTCTATTTCCTTTAAAAAGAAACCACAAGCTGAAGGCCAATGAATATGAAGCCGATCAATTGAATGGTTTGTAAAATTACATTACAGAAAAGAACTATAATAAGCAGCATGTGCAAAAATTGCCATGAAACAAATAAGAACATAATGTTATTTATGACATGTCTCTATACCCACTCAAGATCTCTAGTCTGATGTAATTGCTTTTATTTAATTATTTATATGCTATTCCCCAGTTAATCCTTGTTTTATTCCCCTGTTACCTGTAACTTGGACAAGTTCTCTAAATCTGAGTGTATTTTGTTTAATGTAAACTGCACTGATGTCAAATAGCACGGCATATAAGAGCTGTTAAATAAATAAATAAATAACTGCTGCGGAATAAAATAATTAACTAGGAACCATAAAAGCTTCAGCAAGCGAGAGTAAGAGATAACACACTGTACCTGCGAGGACTGGCAAGGCGGGAAAACGCCGCGCAGGAGCACGAACAGCACATTTAACGACAAATGGCTCCTCCCACTATACGTCAGACATAATCAGACATGCAAGAAACTGCCAAATGCCATAAAACAAATAAAAACAAAGCTGCTGTGTTCTTGAAATGAAAAAAATTGGAGCAACGAGAGGCAATGAAACCTGCAGAAAGTCAAATAAGAATATAATACCGTGTACCTGCGAGAACTAGCAAAAGCAGGGAAAAACGTGCAGGAACGCGGAAACACAGACTGCACAGTAGCGGCAGATGGCTCCTCACGCTATAAAAGAGGCTTAGAAAGACAGGCGATCCTGCCATAATGCAAAATAAGGAATTATTCAGCAAATACCATATATGAAGTATAGATAAGAGGAAAAGTCATAAGTGTGCCATCATAATTACAAAAACACTTAAAAACATATACATATTCAAAAAGGCAGCTGCATGTAAAATACGCTATAAGCAAAAAAAATGAACCTCTCAAAACAGTGGGAGTCTAAATAAAAATATAAATATAACATTCTTAAAAACCATATTGTAGTCTTGTATCAAGAAGCATCAAAAGAGTATTTAAGTGATATGGGTCAGAGAAGTGAAATAAGATAAACACAACCTAGAGGTCCTTTTCCCCCTTCCCCCCCTCTTCGGCTTTTTAGCGTGATTATTGGATAACTAATGTGTAGCATTACCACCTATGCATAGAATTTTCAGGTGGATGTACCAGTTTTTGTAAGAAAGAATACTTAATGCACATCACTTTACACCTTAATGGATTTTTTTTTTTTTGTCCTTCTCTTTTTTGTAATCATACTATTTTGTTCATTTTTAAACGTCACTTAACACACATTTTTTTTTATGGCCATTTAGAGAGTGCATATCATGTTAGGTTATGGTATTTCCCCGCTAGTAGACATTTTATTGCAATCTGATGTCCCTCCCTCGATTCCCTTGTCCTTGAGTACCATCACATTCTTCAAATAACCCTTAAATTTGGGATGTGTCATTTTAGAATAGTAGCACTAATTGACATGTCGTTGTAAGTCACCGTTCCTTGGTGCTTTTTAGCACAGGCACATGCTCAATCGTGTTTTCCAAGCTAGGTGCATCACATTGTCACATTTTTGTTTTAATTTAGTCGTTTACTCCCCCCTTTTTTGAACTACCACCCCTGTTAATTATTTTGTAATATTAGTGGCTTAGATGCTTACACAACATTTTTATGTATGTGTGTGTAGATATATATATATATATATATATATATATGCAGTGGTTTTATATCTGACGTTCCTGAGCGGTCCTCCAGTTTAGTCCTCCACATCCGGGTAGTGCACCTCCGCCTGGAGACTGGACCAATCAAAATCTTCCTCTGGTTGTAGGTATTCTGACGGAGCTCCCATCAGCCCCCAGTGTGTCCAGTCTCCTTGCAGCTGGAGGACGTGTGTGCCTGGTGTGGCGCATTTAGGGACGCTTGGAAGCAACACTAGGGAGTTTTTTGTTAGGATTTTTCTTTTCCCCTTATCTCCTATACTTTAATTATTTTTTTTTAGGTAGCTGTCTCTTTAATTCCTTCTGCACAGGCAAGCAGCAGGGCAGAGCAGGACCCGGGCTATACTGACCTTCTCCCTCTCAGGCAGGGGTTGGTTGCAGTCGGGGGTGTTGATCTCTCCTCCTGGACTGTACGGAGGGGAGATCTGCCTTTAGCCAGCACTCTTTTCCTCCCGGGCAGTCTGCATTCTTCTGCTGCTTCTCTCCTTCCGATCCAGCGCTTTGGCTGCTGATTGACAGCTCAGCTCGGCAGCGTGCTCCCGCTCTAGGTTCGGGCGGTGAGCCGTCTGCCGGCGATCTGTGGACACTGTGGTGAGTGTTTCCTTCGGGGGACCTTTCTTTTTCCTTCAGGGGCTTTGACTTATTTATTTATTGTTTTCCTCGGGCTCTTTTCGCCCGTTTTTGTCGCTGACGAAAATGTGCCGCCAGCCATTTTCTGAGTCTGTTTTCTTTTCCCGCGCATTTTAAACAGCACCGCACGGGTTTCCCTTGCGTTTTTCAACGTTTTTTGCATAGCGTTTTTGGTTGAGACTATCCCCCCATCCCTCCTATTTCTTTAAAAAAAAAATATATTTATTTATTTATTTAATTAATTCACTTGCTGATCCTCAAGTGTCACTGCTCTCTAAAGTGCCTATTTTGGCTGTATGGCTTCGCGACCCCAGTGTGTGATCTGTGGATCGCGTAGGGGGGCTGTAGCGGAGTCTGGTATTTGTAGGGGCTGCGCTTCAGTGTCCTCGGATTTAGAGATTCAAATGGAACATAAGGAACTTTCTGACTCGGACAGTCCGCATGTCCCTGCGGACCTTGCTCCTTCTCCGGGGTCTCTTCCCTCTCTTTCTGCGGTCCCTCCTAAGGGGCAAGTCGATCCACTCCCACTTGAGGCTGCCGAATCTACATTCACGGATTTTTCTCCGGATTTTGTGCTACTTATGCACCAAGCTTTCCGCTTGGGACGCTCAGGCAAGTTGCCTGAGGCCTGGCCGTCGCCCCTACCTTCTTTTAAAGGTAAGGAGCCCCGGCAACCACTTCCGCCTTCCGCCAAGCGGTTGCGGTCTTTGGATCTCGACCACGATGATTTGAGTTGGCAGGATCCCGATGCAGAGATGGATCAGGAAGCGGGAGTGGACGACCTAGAGGACGGTGAGATCCCCGAGCCGGAGGACCAAGCCCGCATAGTTCGGGTGTTTCGTAAGGAAGAGTTAGTGCCCTTAATTACGGAATCTCTTCATACGCTTAATCTGTCGGCCCCTCGTCCGGTGGACGAGGACGGCTTGGAGGATCCTCTCATTCAGGTGGTGTGTGACTCCCAAGTGGTGTTTCCGCTTCATCGAGTGGTGGAACAAATGATTCAGTCCGAATGGGATCAACCTGAGTCCGGGTTGAAGGGTATTCGAACTATGAACCGTCTGTACCCCCTAGCGGACAAGGACAAGGAGAAATTTCGATCTCCACGGGTTGATGCCGCTGTTTCGGCGGTCACCAAGAAAACTACTATCCCTGTTGAGGGCAGTGCTGCTCTGAAAGACGCGCAGGACAAGAAGGTGGATGGTTTGTTGAAGCAGGCGTTCGAGACCAATGCCTTATCCTTACAGGCCTCTATTTGTGGTGCTTGGGTGGCTAGGGCTTGCCTGCGTTGGGCGCAGCGCCTGCAGCAGCTTGCTGGCTTGGACCAGCAGGGGTTGCTGGAAGTTACTCGCTTGGAGTCGGGTTCAGCGTATTTGGCAGATGTACATTATGATCTCATCCGCACTCTCGCGAATAGTATGGCTTCCTTGGTGGCGGCGCGTAGATCTATTTGGCTGCGGAATTGGGCGGCCGACGGATCTTCTAAATCTCGTCTCAGTAAACTCCCCTTTAAGGGTAAACTCTTGTTCGGGGACGATTTGGATAAGTTGGTTAAAGATCTCGGCGAGTCTAAGGGTGGTAGGCTGCCGGAAGATCGGCCTAAGGTGTCTAAAGGTTTACTGGCCGTGCGCGGTCAGTTTCGGGATTTTTGGAGGTTTCGTTCCTCCCCTCTGTGGGGTTCTCAATGAGGTCGAGTTGGCTCCCGTTCCCAGGGTTTCAGAGATTTTCGGGGGGCGGGACGTGGATTTTCGGCAGCGTCCTCCTCCTCCGCCTCGTCTTTTACTCGAAAGCAGCAATGAAGTGAGGCGGGCTCCGGAGGGATGCCTAGTCATCGGGGGTCGTCTCCACGATTTTCTTCCTTCCTGGGCCCAAATAACCTCAGATCAGTGGGTGCTCGAAATCATCCGCGACGGTTATGCTCTGGAGTTCGCTTCTCCGATTCCAGATTCGTTTGTCCTGTCTCCCAGCAAAGGTGAGCAGAAATCGCGCGACCTTCAGTGGACGCTGCACCGTCTCCTGGCGCTGGGGGCGGTGGTTCCCGTACCGCCTTCAGAGCACGGCGTCGGTCGCTACTCCATTTATTTTGTGGTCCCCAAAAAGGACGGTTCTCTCCGTCCGATTCTGGATCTCAAGGGCGTCAATCGTTTTCTGCGGGTTCCGCACTTCCGGATGGAGACCTTACGCTCCGTCATAGTGGCGGTGCGTCGCGGGGAATTTCTCACGTCTCTCGATCTCTCCGAGGCCTATTTGCACATTCCCATCCGGGAAGCTCATCAAAAATTCTTGCGTTTCGCCTTCCCTTGGGGTCACTACCAGTTTCGGGCCCTGCCCTTCGGTCTGGCTACCGCTCCTCGCACCTTCACGAAAGTCATGGTGGTGGTCGCGGCGGCCTTGCGACGGGACGGGATCCTCGTCCACCCTTATCTCGACGACTGGTTGATTCGGGCGAAATCCCTCGAAGAGAGTGTGACGGTTACGGACAGGGTGGTAGCCTTGCTACGGACCCTCGGATGGGTGGTCAACGAGAAGAAGAGCCATCTAGTGCCCACTCAGTCCCTCGAATACCTCGGTGTTCATTTCTGCACGGCACAAGGCGTGGTCTGTTTACCGGAACGCCGTGTTCAAGCCTTGCGCAGCCTCGTGCGCTCCTTCCTAAAGATCCCTTCGCCATCCGCCTGGTGGTATCTCCGGCTGTTAGGCACTATGGCAGCGACGCTGGAGGTGGTTCCTTGGGCGCGTTTTCACATGCGCCCGCTTCAGAGCGCCCTGTTACGTCGTTGGTCGAATCAGTTACACTCGTTGAACAAGAGGTTACCTTGCCCGTTGTCCGTGCGACGGTCCCTTCGGTGGTGGCTGTGCTCGAAGAACCTGCGGTTGGGAATGCCGTTGGAACAGCCTCCCTGGGTTCCGCTCTTGACGGATGCCAGCCTATTGGGCTGGGGGGCGCATTGCGAGGGCCGCTTTGCGCAGGGGACGTGGTCTCCCCTCGAGGCGTCGTGGTCGATCAACCGCTTAGAGCTGCGCGCGGTGAGACTAGCGCTGTTAGCGTTCGAGACGCTGCTACAGGGGCGTGCTGTACGAGTTCTGTCGGACAACTCGGCGACGGTGGCTTACATCAACCGCCAGGGCGGCACCGGCAGTGTGGCCATGGAGACAGAGGCAGCGGCTCTGTTCGCCTGGGTTCAATCTCGGCTGCCGGCGCTGTCGGCGGCGCATATAGCAGGAAAGGACAATGTCATGGCGGATTATCTCAGCAGAGTGCGGGTGGATCCCGGGGAGTGGGAACTGCATCCGCAGATATATGCGCAAATAGTACGCAGATGGGGGCCTCCGGTCATGGATCTTATGGCGACCTTTCAAACGGCCAAGACGGCGCGTTTTTACAGACGACGGAGGGAGCACATGTCCGAAGGCATCGACGCGCTCATTCTACCGTGGCCGGAGTGTCAACTTCTTTATGTCTTTCCCCCGTGGGCGTTGATCGGTCGTGTCGTTCAGCGCATCGAGGCGCACCGAGGGCGCGTTCTGCTAGTGGCTCCGGATTGGCCCAGGAGGCCGTGGTACGCGGATCTGGTGAGGTTACGCGACGGGCTGCCTTGGAAACTGCCACCGTTACCGGATCTGCTGCTTCAGGGACCCCTCCGGATGCCTCAGGTGGATCGATTCTCGCTTACGGTTTGGCCATTGAAAGGGCTCGGCTGAGTAAGAAGGGTTACTCCGCATCGGTTGTTGCTACTCTCCTTCGGGCACGAAAGTCCTCCACCTCGCTCGCGTATGTCCGGGTGTGGAGAATTTTTGAGGACTGGTGCTCCAGGCGTGGCGTGCGAGCTGCAACCGCCTCGGTACTGGTAATTCTCAGCTTTCTGCAGGACGGTTTTGACAAAGGTTTGGCGGCCAGCTCTTTGAAGGTTCAGTTAGCGGCGCTGGCTTGCTACAGGGGTAAAGTTTTGGGACTTTCCCTGGGGTCCCATCTCGACGTGCGCCGTTTTCTTCAAGCGGTTTTCAGATTGCGGCCGTCGCGCAGAGTTTCCATGCCGTCCTGGGACTTGAACCTGGTGTTACAGGCCTTAGTGCGCGAACCTTTCGAGCCGCTTCGGCAGGCGTCTCTTAAAGATTTGACCTTGAAGACGGTTTTTCTGGTGGCCATCTGTTCGTCGAGGCGCATTTCGGAATTGCAGGCGCTCTCGTGTAGAGAACCGTTCTTATCTATTTCTCGAGATCGCGTGGTTCTTCGACCGGTTCCATCCTTTTTACCTAAGGTGGTTTTGCCTTTTCACCTGAATCAGGCCGTTTTTCTGCCGGTTCTTTCTTCAGGATCGGCAGGTACCTCGGACGCTGACCTACATTTCCTGGATGTCCGGCGAGTCCTTCGTCGCTACCTCAAGGTGTCGGAATCGTTTCGCAAGTCCGACCGGCTGTTCGTACTTTTTGGTGGAGCTCGGCGGGGTGAGGCGGCAGCGAAGGCTTCCATCGCTCGCTGGATTAAGGAAGCGATTGCTTCGGCTTATATTCTCCAGGGTCGACCGGTACCGGTGGGCCTACGGGCGCACTCTACAAGGGCTCAGGCAACCTCTTGGGCGGAGCATAGCCTTGTTCCGCCCGTCGAAATTTGTAGAGCGGCTACCTGGTCGTCTCTGCATACCTTCAGTAAGCATTATCGGTTGGATGTGCTAGCCGCTCAGGATTCTTGCTTTGGTTCGGCAGTACTGCGCGCCGGTTCGAAGATGCCCGCCCGGTGTTGACTGCTCTGTTACATCCCGGATGTGGAGGACTAAACTGGAGGACCGCTCAGGAAATAGAAATTACACTTACCTGGTAATTGTAGTTCCTGGAGGGTCCAGTTTAGTCCTCCTTCCCGCCCAGGTGTCAGGATTCCTTGTTGTTTGATACGGCGTGCGCTCTCCGAATGGTACGGAACTGCATCAGTGACTTTTTTATTCGCGTTCCGTCTTTCTACGCCGTTTTCTCCGTTCTTCTGTTTTCCGGCTCGGGAATTCTTGTCTTCTTCGGGATCGGATTCAGACATTTTTGCATTTTTGCTTCGCCTTTCGAGCGGGGCGTGGGCAGAGTTCTGGCTTCCTCGTTTGGGGAGGGGGTCGCTGATTTCAAAAAAGGGGTATTTTATCTTTCTCTTATGTATTTATGATATTCTCATGTGTTGCTTCTCTGAGTCTGCTTTGTTACTAGTTCACTGGGGGCTGATGGGAATCCGTCAGAATACCTACAACCAGAGGAAGATTTTGATTGGTCCAGTCTCCAGGCTGCAGGAGGAGGTGCACTACCCGGATGTGGAGGACTAAACTGGACCCTCCAGGAACTACAATTACCAGGTAAGTGTAATTTCTATTTGTTTGCTCTTATTGCTACATTTTAGCTGTACATTACTATTGTCCTGTTTGTATCAATTATTTCAATTTTGGCCTTATGTCATTATTCATTATTGCGATTATTTGATTTACATTCTCTTATTTATGTTTGGTGTCATATTTATTTAATGTTATTTTAATCTGTTTTTATGCTACTCTTATGGTTCTCAATTTAAGATTGGGAAAAGTGGTTTTCTCACTGTATTGGCGTGACAATCACACATTCTTCATACAATAATTTGGGTTCTTTATGGATGTAATTTATTATGTAATTGGTTTCTTTGTGTCCTTAGTATGACCTTTTCTATTTATATGTATACACATATACATGCAGTGTCCTTTACTTAGCGTTGTTAGCTTTTTTGTTACATCATTTGTTGTACATTTATTGTCCCTTTCGTATTATTTTGTCTCTTTTATTATTATTCATTATTGTAATTAACTGATGTGATTTTATAATCTTTTTGTATTTATTTTTATTGTTGTTAAGTTCATTTGATGCAATTTCTAACTATGGTTTTACGTTTTTCACTTTTAGATTGGAAAATTGGCTTCTTTACCGCATAGGCGTGCTACACACACCTTCTGTTTGGTAATTTGGTAATGTTTTCCCCAAGGCTTTTATTTTGATATTAATTTATTATGTAATTGTTTTTTGGCATTTATTATGTTTTGTTTATTTATATGTTTGGTTTTTAGACCCCTGATGAAGGCCTCAGGCTGAAATTTTAAAAGTTGGGTCCATCAATAAAGAGTTTCTGCATAACACTATTCCTACGTGTAGGCCTGGTCCTCGGTGTCCGCTTCCGTTTTGTCTAAAATGCTTGTATGCAAATGCTAGAAGTCTAAAAAATAAGATGGGAGAGTTAGAATATATAGCACTAAATGAGAGGTTAGATATGATTGGAATATCAGAGACATGGTGGAAGGAGGACAACCAGTGGGACACTGTGATACCTGGTTACAAACTATATCGTAATGATAGAGCTGATCAAATTGGTGGAGGGGTTGCGCTCTGTTAGAGAGGGCATTGAGTCAGAAAGGATTAAAGTTTGGCAGGAAACAAAATTTGCTGTAGAATCTCTATGGATTGATATTCCACATAAAAAGGGGAAGGCGATGGCAGTGGGGGGGCAGTGGTCGATCCACCTGGCCAGAATGAACAAATGGATGATGAAATGCTCAAAGAAATCAAGGAAGCTAACAAAAGTTACAGCTCGGTAATAATAATGGGTGATTTAAATTACCCCGGTATCGACTGGGTCAGTGTCACGGCAGGACATGCTAGGGAGATAAAGTTCCTAGATGACATAAATGACTGCTTCTTGGAGCAGCTGGTTCATGAATCGACCAGAGGGGAAGCCATATTAGACCTAGTCCTTAGTGGAACACCAGATCTAGTGCAAGAGATAAGGGTGTTGGGGCCACTTGGCAATAGCGATCATAGCATGATCGCTTTTGATTTAATTAGTGGAGGAGGGACAGTAAGGAAATCCACAGTAATACCTTTTAACTTTCGAAAGGGAGACTATGATAAAATGAGGAAAATAGTTAAGAAAAAACTAAAAGGAGCAGTTTCAAAGGTTAAAGACTTGCATCAAGCTTGGGTGTTGTTGAAAAATACTATCTTGGAAGCCCAGACCAGCTGTATTCCACGCTTTAAGAAAAGTGGAAGGAAGTCCAAAAAACTGCCAGCATGGTTTAAAGATGAGGTCAGAGAGGCTGTTGTTGCCAAAAAAGCATCTTTCAGGAAATGGAAAAAAGAGCCAAATGACGAAACCTGGAAACAGCACAAGCACTGGCAGGTCAAATGCAAGGCATTGATAAAGAAGGCAAAGGGAGAATTTGAGAAGAAGCTTGCTGCGGAAGCAAAAACGCGGGATAAAGATTTTTTCAAGTACATTCGTAGCAGAAAGCCTGTGAGAGAGTCGGTTGGACCATTAGATGATAGAGGAGTTAAAGGGGCACTAAGAGGCGACAAGAAGATAGCGGAGAGACTGAATGAATTCTTTGCTTCGATCTTTACTGAGGAAGATGTAGGGATGTTACCCATGACTGAAGTGGTATTTAAAGGTGCAGAAGAATTGAAGGAAATATCGATACATCGGGAAGATGTATTACAACTATTAGATAAACTGAAGAGTAGCAAATCACCTGGGCCGGATGGTATACATCCAAGGGTGTTGAAAGAACTGAAATATGAGATTGCAGACCTGCTATTAGTAATCTGTGAACTATCATTAAAATCATCTCTAATACCTGAAGATTGGAGGATCGCCAATGTAACACCAATTTTTAAAAAAGGTTCGAGGGGTGATCCGGGAAACTACAGACCGGTCAGCCTCACGTCAGTACTGGGAAAAATGGTAGAAACCATCATAAAGAATAAAATTACTCAGCATGTAGATAGTCATGGCCTAATGGGAGACAGCCAACATGGCTTTAGACAAGGAAGATGTTGTCTTACTAATCTGTTATGTTTTTTTGAAAGTGTGAATAAACAGGTGGACAAAGGTGAGTCGGTTGATATAGTATATCTGGACTTTCAGAAAGTCTTTGACAAGGTCCCTCATCAGAGACTTTTGGCAAAACTAAAGTGTCATGGGATAGGAGGCAGTGTACTACTGTGGATCAAGAACTGGTTAAAAGATAGAAAGCAGAGGGTTGGGCTAAATGGCCATTTTTCCCAATGGAGAAAGGTGAATAGTGGTGTACCCCAGGGTTCTGTGCTGGGTCCGCTGCTTTTTGACATATTCATAAATGACCTGGAAAGTGGAACAACAAGTGAGGTTATCAAATTTGCAGATGACACAAAACTATTTAAAGTTGTTAAAACCCAAGAGGATTGTGGAAAATTGCAAGAGGATCTTGATAAATTGCAAGACTGGGCATCAAAATGGCAGATGAAATTTAATGTGGACAAGTGCAAAGTTATGCACCTAGGGAAGAACAACCCAAACTATGGTTACACAATGCAAGGTTCCACATTAGGAACCACCACCCAGGAAAAAGATTTAGGCGTCATTGTGGATAACATGTTGAAACCCTCGGCCCAGTGTGCAGCGGCAGCCAAGAGAGCAAATAGAATGCTAGGTATCATAAGGAAAGGAATGGAAAATAAAACAAAAGATATTATAATGCCTCTATACCGTTCCATGGTGAGACCGCACCTTGAATATTGTGTGCAATTCTGGTCGCCGTATCTTAAAAAGGATATAGCGTTATTAGAAAAGGTTCAGAGAAGAGCCACCAAAATGGTAAAGGGGATGGAAGGATACTCCTATGAAGAAAGGCTAAAAAGGTTAGGGCTCTTTAACCTGGAAAAGAGACGGCTGAGGGGAGATATGATAGAAGTCTATAAATTAATGAATGGAGTGGAACGGGTAAACGTAGATCGATTGTTTACGATATCAGAATATAGAAAGACTAGGGGACATGCAATGAAGCTACAGGGTAAACTATTTAAGACTAATAAAAGAAAATATTTTTTCACTCAATGTGTAATCAAACTCTGGAATTTGTTACCTGAGGATGTAGTAAAGGCTGTTAGTGTAGCTGGGTTTAAAAAAGGTTTGGACAAGTTCCTGGAGGAAAGGTCCATAAACCATTATTAAGAAGGGACCCAGGATATCAATGCTTGACCCAGTACAAGTATTGCGGAACCTGTGTCTTTTGGGGAAACTGCTAGGTACGTACGACCTAGATTGGCCAGTGTTGGAAACAGGATACTGGGCTTGATGGACCTTGGTCTGACCCAGTATGGCATATCTTATGTTCTTATGTTCTTAATTGTTTATCAGAAGCCGTGGAGGTGGTAAAAATGATTTGTTTCTGGATATCATTAGAACTTCCGTTTTATTTAAGTTGATTGATAGATTCACAGAGTTGAGCCATAGTGCCAAATTGAAGCAATTTGTTATTTTCTCATAGTCTGGATTTAGTGCATCAATAGCTATGAAAAGCATGATGTCTGCATAAATTCTATCATCCGCGTCGTGTTTGTGGATTACATCACAGATTGGTTGAATATAGATGTTGAATAGTAATGCAGATAATGCTGAACCTTGTGGTACTCCCTGGGTTAGATGGATTATTTTGGAGAGGGTATTATTGAGTATGACCTGTTGTGTGCGGTCAGTTATGTAGGACTTAAACCAATGATTTATGGTGCCTCCTATCTTGAGATGTTTTAGACGGTTGATCAGAATTTTAAGGTTAATAGAATCAAAAGCAGCTGTTATGTCGAGGAATATGAGGATGTATGCTTGTTTGGTATTTTCCATTCCGAGGATGATATTGTCTAGGAGGGGCTCAACTCTGTGGTAAGCACGAAAGCCATACTGGTGAAGATCAAGTGGTGCGTTTGTGTCAATGAAATCCTGAAGTTGCCTTTGTACAGCTTTTTCAATTACTTTAGATAAGAATGGAAAACTTGATATTGATCTGTATGAGCTGGGGCAGTTCTTATCCAAAAAGTGATTTTTTTTTAAAATATAATGGGCGAATGGAAGCTTCTTATAGTTGTCTTGGCATTAGGCCTTGAGATAGAGATAAATTGATGATATTTTGAACGTGAGGTGTTAGTTCTTCTGTGGTTAGTTTAATTCAGGTGACTGGACATGGGTCCAGTTGTGATGTTGTTGTGTTGATTGACTTGATATATTGATCTATCTGCTCCTTGTTGGGGAGGGAGAAAATGTTCCATAATGCATTGCTAATTGATTCATTAATAGTTATCACGTAATTTTTTGTTATGGATTTGGATTTTTCAATGTCATAATCGGCAAGTTGTTGGGTATTTATTCTGCTGTCATGGGAGTAAACATTGTTTGTTTTTTTATTAGGTCTTGAACTAGGAGGAATAATTCTTTTGGTCGATTAAGCTATTTCATTAGGTTTTTTGAGTAGTGTTCTTTTTTTAGGTCAGTTATATGCTGTTGGTATTGGTTTATTGTTTCCATGTATAGTCTTAAGTCTGAGGCGGATCTTGTGATTCTCCATATCCTCTGTTTTCCGCAAAGTTCTTTTGAATGCTCTGAGGGACTGGGAGTACCATGATTGGGAGGTCTTGTGATTCTTGGGGGTACTTCTTTGCTGGATCGTTGAGGCAGACAGCAGTGTATTATTCCAGTTTGTAAGAAATGTGTCTAGATTGTCGCAGTCGTTGATTAGCGCTGACATGATGTCATTTAAGAATGTGTCTCTATCAAAGTTTTTGAAGCGATGATAAAATTGGTCTCTGATATGAGATTTGTGTGTATTAATGCTAATTCTAGTATTGAATTATATTAGACACTGGTTGAGTGATAATTGGGGATTTTTGGTTACTATTTGCCCATTCTTTTGGGGTGAAGATTAAGTCCAAAATGTTTCCTCTTATGTGGGTAGTGGTATCAGTTATTTGATGATATCCTAAGTCATCCATAGCTTGATGGAATGATGTTTTTTGATAAGTAAATATGGAAGATAAGTTGAAGCCACCTAGTATAATGTGGTCTTTACTAGGTGGGATGTCTGAGCAGGTGGAGGCTAGAATGTTGTCCAAAGATATAGTATCAGATGAAGAGGGCTGTATAGTAATGTGATTGTTAAATACTTGGTTTCTATCATTAGAAGATCAATGCTATCTATGCTTGTAGTTGATATATATTGTCCACCTAATGTGGTTTTGCATAGAATGATCATGCCACCTCCTTGTTTTTATTGTGTCTCAGGCAGTGGAAGATGTTGTAGCCTGGTGCTTTGATGTAGTTGAGGAGAACTGTGTCTGTATCGTAGAGCCAAGTTTCTGTGATATATAAGATGTCTGGTTTGGAACTCTGGATGATGTCAGCTATTATTGGGATCTTGTTCCTGAGGGGATCTTGCATTTAGAAGAAACCATTTTAGGGAGGTAGTGCTGTTATTCTGTATTGGTTGATTGTAAGGTCTGATGTGGATGATCCGTTGTTTCATATTGTATGGTGGGGTATGAAATCTTTGTGTGGCAGTGATTTCTCTGGAACGGTATTGGTAGGGAATTATTGGTATTGGGTGGGTGTGTTGTTTGAGAGAGTGGACTTGGTTAGTTAAGGTTAGAATCAGTAGCATTATAATAAAGATCATCTTCATTTTGTTTTCCATGATGGGTATTTGCTTCTTAACAGGTTCCACAATGCTTGTACTGGGTTCCTGACCAGGACCAGACTTTCAAAGAAGACCTCAGTGCACCGCATAAAAAGGTCCCGGGGAAGAAGCCTTTCTTGCCAAGGAAGAAGGGGGTGTTTGGTAATACTCCACAGTACTAGGCCTTCTCTGCCCCACAGCAGGGGCAACAATCCAAGGGGCAAAGGCATGGCCCACACAAGCCTAAGATCCCTAAGACCTAGGCACCGGCCCAGGCCCAGCCTGGAGGGAGCTTTTGACTCCTTGGTTATGGCTTCCTTTCCCCCAGGAGGCCCTCAGCAGCCCACAGGGGGGTATCTGGTCCTATTTGCCCACAGGTGGTCCTCCATCACTACCAACTAGTGGGTGCTGCAAGTAGTCAAGGAGGGATACCTCCTCCACCTACAACAGACGCCACCCTCGTTCTTCCCAGGAGAACCTGTAAGACCACTCCTTCACCAGACTTTGCTCCTCACCGAGCTCACAGCTCAGACAAGGCAGTAGAGCCAGTGCCCAAACATCTCTAGGGCAAAGCCTTCTACTCCAGATATTTCTTCGTTCCCAAGCCAAACAGGGGGCCGCAGGCCCAACCTGGGACCTACAGGACTTGAACAGATTTCTGGTGAGGGAGAGGTTCAAGACCCTCTCCCTTTGAACACTGCTGCCTTAACTCCAGCAGGGAGACTGGCTATGCTCCTTAGACCTGAAGGATGCTTATACACACATCCTGATCCATCCCCACCACCGACAATACCTCCAGTTTGTGGTGGGAGGAGGTCACTGCCAGTACAGTGCACTACCCTTCGGACTGGTGTCATCGCCAATGGTCTTAACCAAGTGCCTAGCAGTGGTAGCAGCCCACCTTAGTCTCCAAAGGGCCTTCATCTTTCCCTACCTGGATGACTGGCTCATAAGGGGAGGCACAGCTGCAGAGGTGCACCACGTCACCGAGCGCACCATCCATGTTCTGCAGCGTCTAGGATTAGTCATCAACTATCCCACCTCTCTCTGGCACAGTGCCTGGAGTTCATAAGGGCTCAGCTGGACACCCTCCAGATTAAGACCTTCCTCCCTCCAGAGAAGACAGAGCACTTCAGGACGCTAGCCATAGAAGTGCAGCCCCGTGGTCTGTGCCCGCGCACCACCTTCTCCGCCTGCTGGGCCACATGGCCTCCATGGTCCATGTAACCCCATACATCTGCCTGCATATGAGGGCGACTCAGTGGTGCCTCCACTCCCAGTGGATGCAAGCCACGGGCAGGCTTCAAGACAGGGTACAAACTGACCCGCCAGCTGGTATATTCCATCTGGTGGTAGATTCCCTGCCAACTTCAGGCCGGGATGCCCTTCCAGGCACCCATCTCCTACAGGTTGCTCACCACAGATGCCTTCCTGCGAGGATGGGGAGCTCATTGCGAGGATCTCCGCACCCAAGGTACATGGTCCTAGATGAAGTGCCAGTTGCAGTTCAACCTCCTGGAACTCTGGGCGTTATCTCTGGTCCTCCGAGCCTTTCACCACTGGTTTCAGCACCAGTCGGTGCTGGTCCAGATGGACAATCAAGTCACAGTGTTTTATGTCAACAAACAAGGAGGCTTGGGATTGTAATTCCTCTGCCAGGAGGTGGAAGCCCTCTTCTCATATGCAACACGCTACGGGATGTTCCTGCAGGCGGTCTACCTCCTGGGCCTGTACAACACCCTGGCGGACAAGCTGAGCAGAGTCTTCCAGCCGCACGACTGATGCCTAGACCCCAGAGTAGCCTCCCAGCTTTTCAGATTCTGGGGCGTCCCTCATTGGACCTATTCACCAGCTCAGACAACACGCAATTGCCCTGCATCTGCTCCCGCCAGCTGCACCCATCCCGGGTGGTGGCTGATGTGTTCCTCATCCCATGGATGGAAGGCCACCTCTACGCCTTCCTGCTGACATCGCTGGTTGCCAAGACCTTCAAGGTCCAGCGCGACAAGGCATCACTGATTCTGGTAGCCCCCCTGGTAGCCCAGGCAACCCTGGTTTATGCTGCTTCTCTCTCTCTGTCGGTGGCACCCCCGATTCCCCCAGGTTGCGCCCCAGGTCTATTCTCACAGGAGGAGGGCTCTCGCCTGCACCCCCAACTTTGGGTTCCTGTCGTTCACAGCATAGCTGCTGAAAGGGTAGTGCTAGCTCCCTTCAACCTCCCACATGATGTGGAGGAGGTCCTTCTGGCCTCCCGCAAGGCCTCCATGAGAAGGACGTACACCTTCAAATTGCATCGATTTTTGGTGTGGTGCACCAAGAGGCAGGTGAACTCTTTCTCCTGCTCTGTGCAACTGATGCTGCAGTACTGAAGTCCATCTCAGTCAGAGTGTACCTGAGTGCTATTGAGGTGCACCACTATGCTGTCAAGGGCAAGCCCCTCTTGGCTCAGTCCCTTATTTCTCGTTTCCGGCATGGCCTTATGCTGTCCAAGCTCCCCTTCCACACTCCAGTGGCAGAGTGGGATCTCAGTGTGGTGCTCTCACAGCTCACTAAGCTACCATTTGAGCCCCTGGCTACCTGCCACCTGCGGTACCTCTCCTGGAAGGTTGTCTTTCTCATGGCACTGACATCTGCTTGCAGGGTCAGTGAGATACAGGCTCTGATGGCAGAGCCGCCCTAAACAAGGTTCTACACGAACAGGTTGGTGCTCCGCGCACACCCCAAGTTTCTGCCAAAGGTGGTGTCCCCCTTCCACCTCAATCAGGAGATGGTGATCCCTATCTTCTTCTCGAGGGCTCACCTCGGCAAGGCAGAGACTGTTCTCCATATACTGGATTGTAAAAGGACCCTGTCCTTCTATCTCCAACGGACTCAGGGCCACCCCAAAGCGCCTCATGTCATTGTCTCCTATAACCCCAGTCGACTGGGGCTTCCAGTAACTAAGCAAACTCTGTCCACTTGAGTGGCGAACTGCATTGCCCTTGCCTATGAGCAGGCTGGGATCTCACTAGACCACTGGGTCGCGGCACACTGCATCAGAGCTGTGGCTGTCCTGTAGCAAATCTGCGTTCTGTACCTGTTACGGTCTTCAGTCCATACCTTCGCAGCTCACTACTGCCTGGAGAGGGAGTCCCAATGGGACGACGTCTTCGGCCAGGCTGTGCTCTGTAATCTCTTTGGTGTGTAGGCAACTCCTGCCCTCTGACCCTTCTATGTTCAGGCTACCACATTGCTGGTTCTCCGCCGGTCACCTGGGTCTTGCGAGAATCTTGCTGTTGGGATTCATCTGCTGCAACTCGTGTCTCACGTTCTCTGGTCGCCGTGGCATTTTGTACAGGTTCTTGGTAGCCTGTAGCTGAGGAGTCCCATATGTGAGGACTGACTTCCTGCTTATTCTCGGAGAAAGCGTAGTTACTCACCTGTAATAGGTGTTCTCCAGGGACAGCAGGAATCAGTCCTCACAACCCTCCCTCCTCCCCTTGGAGTTGCTTCTTTGCAATATTTTAATTTTTGCCATCTTAGGCTATGTCATTAGACTGAGGCAAGATGGCACCCTTGGGAGGGAAGGGGACCATGCATTCATGGTGCTTCTCCCAAAGGCTTCCTTTGAAAGCTGGGGAGATGCTTCCATGCAGACTCCGTCGATGCCAATGTCACCCATATGTGAGGACTGATTCATGCTATCCCCGAAGAACACCTGTTAAAGGTGAGTAACTAACCTTTTTGGTTCCCATTTTTTGGTGTACTTTCATTGTTTTGTTTTATAAAATGCCGATATATATACATACTTTAGTGCTTGTTTACTAAAGTGCACTACTGGGTAGTGTAGGGTTCAGCATATGCCAACTGCACTGCAGTAAAATTTACCGTGCACCAAAATGCGACCATGTGAGAAAGCTCCCTTCCCTACTTTTTCCTGTATCGTAGGACTATTTCTCCCTCCTCATGGGCATCTCTTCGTCTTTCCTAACATTGAAACTGGCGTTCCTTTCCTTTCCCTGACACATTAATATTTTGTATTATAAACTGCATAGCTTGCATGCAGATAGTGCAGTATAGCAAATAAAGGCAAACATAAACATAGTGCAAGTTCAGGTGGAGACTGGATGGGTCAGGGTGGAGCGGTGCACATCGTGGGTAGTGTGGGCATCTTTGGTACGCACTCACTGGTGATGCCGTTATTGTGGGTGTACTTACAACCACCTCATTGAGTGCATTAAAGGTGCATCCACACTGATTGCGTCAAGCAGAATGCACGTGCAGGTGGCGCAAAACCCCTCAGTGTGCTAACATTTACTCTTACTTCTGAGAATGTGTAAATGACTGCTTATAATCTAGCCACAATTTATTGGGTTTGTTCCTAATATTCTATGAAGACACAGACATGTAGGCAGCTATGTGTCCTCATAAAACAGAATCAATTCATATGATGACCTGTTGTAAAATACTATTATAAGCTGTAAAAGTGCATCTTATATGTGTATGTAGTGCTACTTATATGTATAAATCTCCTAGTGCTAGTGCTCTTTCTTTAATGTGTTCATTTTAGAAACTGCTTTCTCTCCTGGCACCAAATATGCATGTTTCTTTTGTGATTCTAGATATATTTTATAAAAAGACTCTGCATTTGCCAAGCCTTTAAAAAAAAATACTTGCGTAATTTTAAACACACAGATTTAAATGTCCAGTTGCCTACTAAAAGACCTGTGCGAAGCCATCTCTGTATTATAAGGGAATAATGAAACCTAAATGAAGGCTCATGGTACCATATCCCAGCTGAATTGCAATTGAGCTGGAGAGAAAAAACAGCAGAAAAGAACTGTTGGATCAAAAACGAGGAGTGGGAGAGTGGAGCAAGTTTGCTAAAATATCTGAAAACTGAAAGAATAGCCAGCGCTGGCCCTTCTGCTGGGCATTGACTTGGGTGAACCTTAAAGAGTATCCCACAACAATATCACACCCATCTAAAGAGATAATTCAATAAAAGAGAGAATTTTTTGTCGGAACTACTGCCGTGAAAACTTACGTCCTCTCGAGGCAGAACGTTCCTTTTAATTAGAGATTTTGAAAAGGGATAGAACGCAACGTTGGGTCAACACACTGTTTGGATTACAGATTTCTGATAGTTGCGGATGATCTCCCTTTCTTATGGCGACACTCCTGATGCTTTGGAAAAACCTTTTTTGATCCATGGGAGCCAGGACTTGAGATAAGTACCCGTGGTTATTATTAGCCATTATGCTTGGAGTGTGAGAAGTTTTTTTTAAAAAAAAGACTCACTTTCACATCTTGTTTGTACCCTATGGGTTCTTGATATCCTTTTGGGTATTTTAAGGGTTTCTATCCCTTTTCAAAATCTCTAATTAAAAGGAACGTTCTGCCTCGAGAGGACGTAAGTTTTCACGGCAGTAGTTCCGACAAAAAATTCTCTCTTTTATTGAGTTATCTCTTTAGATGGGTGGGGCATTGACTTGGGGCAGCAGTTTTAGGGGTGGCAGCGCAGCACTGAAAGAGGAGCGAAAGCAGGTGGCAGTAACTCAGACGCTGCAGGACAAGTGCTCCTCTCGGCCTCCATGGTCCGCTCCCTTAAACCTCTGTTCGCAGCTCCGTTCTTGGTATTTCTGAATGTCAGCACTGAAAAACAAATGAACCTACTGCAGAGCCTCACATTCAAATGCACTGGAAGCTTCTGTCTGTTCCACCCCCTCTGATGCCCACTTCCTGCTTTGTGGTCAGCACTGGCAAGGGCTTCCAGCATGCTTGAGCACAGGGCTCCATGGTAGGTTCATTTACTTTTTCAGCACTGACATTCAGATGTACCAGGGAAAAAGGAGCTGCATTTGGAAGGTTTGATGGGACAGACCATGAGGGGGAGTGGGGGGAGGGGGGGTAAAGCCTTGAGCTGCCCAGAGCAGGGGAGGAGGGCTCCTGGCTGAAGGTTTGCTTAGGATAGCAGATACCCTTCGGCCATCTTTTAGAATAGCTCTACCACACTCTAATCTTAGAATGCAGTTACCGAAATTGAGAAGCCTGTAAGCCACTTTGCCATTTGGTGTTGTGGGTTGTGTATTGCAACAGTGAATCATAGATGCTTTTCAATTTGCTCCCAATCTTGATATGGCAAGAAAACAAAAATTCTGAGAGGCTGATGCAGGCTGTGTTCACTGGTTATCTGAGTAGACTTGATCAGTGCTAGAATTATTTTCCCATTTCACGACTTTATTGCCTAGCAGGTAGAGGAAAGCTATTAACAATTGTGCAGTATGAAAGGGGCTTATGTGCCCCCTAAGGTCATGTTGCCATTATAGCAGGAAAAGTATCTACTAAGATATTCCATCATCTTTGCTGAAACAATTACACACTATTTGTTTCTTATTTCTGCCTCTGTGATTCATCTAACACTACTTGCTATAGCAAGATTTAAGATCTTTTGAAGGTGTGACAGACTCCTCAGCTATTTTTTTTGTTTCTGTTTGTATGTAACTCTTAATCTCCAGGAACAGGCAGAAATGCAGTCTTCACATATGGGTGAACGTCATTGACTGAGCCTGCAAGAGAATGTTCCCCAGTGTCCAATAGGAAAACCTTTGGGAGCACTCCACTGCATCTATGTGCCTGCCTTCTTAACTCCTCCCCTCTGTTCTTTGTTTTCCACGGAGCCAGTAGGACGCATCATCCTGTCACCGCTGAAAAACGTCTCTTTTTTTGTGCCCTTCGAGGTACATTGTGCTTCTGCCTTCCCATCGACGCTGGTTACGTCGAATCTGACACCGGTCCTGATATTCTTCCTTTTTTATTTTCAGTTTTTCTTTTCTATTGATTTTCACAGCAGTTCTTAACTGCAGTTCTGCTCCTCTTTCCTTTCTGCTCTTTCTTATTGACTATGGCATTCTTTTCCTTTTCTGGCAGTTATTTTAGTCTATTGTGAACCGCTTTGGTGTTTTTTCGTAAAGCGGTATACCAAGTATTAAATAAAGATGAAGATAAAAATAAACTAGGCCTCTATAGTCTTATCTTCAATCTTGAAGACAACTTTTCAGGCAGGGAAAAGACAGTCAGTGGTTTTAAAAAATGTACCAAGTGTGCCAGTATCATTTTGGCCACTGATAAGCATGACTGGTGTCCGAAATGTTTGGGTTCTGAACATGAACCCACTGTGCCAACAAATGACAAAGAGAGGCCTCAAGAACCAAGCAAGAGACTTTGGATCGTTTGTCTTGGATTTGATAAGTGGCTTCCACTTCATCGAGGGCATCAACTTCTCAGGCTTTTCCAAAGTCCAAACACAAAAGTAAGTTAAAGTCTTTGGCCATTTCCAAATCTTCAGCATCAAAGACTGATTCTCATTTTGATGCCAGGGAAAAGTCCCAGCTTGAGACTCCCCTAGAGGTGCTTCCGATGCAGGCCGGCCAGCCAAACAGCCCCAGTGGGAGGATCTGTCCTCCAAAGCACAGGTGGGGTTCCAGGACGCTCCCGAGGCATTGACTTCTGGAGAGCTATCGGTTCTGGGACGGTGGCTCAGAGCCCTGTACGTGATTCCACCCAGACATCGTCCATCTCCCTAGATCAGCAAGTGCTGGCTCTTGAGAGGAGTTTGGCAGCACTCCTGGCAGCCTCTGTACCGATAACATCGAGAGCTTCAGGAGTGCAGGCTTTGGCAACAAGCCTGCAGCCAGGCATATCGTGCCCGATGCCAGCTCTTGAACCGGCATCGTTGGAGCACCCAAGGCCGATTCCTCTGTTGGAACCGCTCAATACCCCTGGTATCCAGCAGACTCAAGCTCCCATGCCTTTTGGTTCCGATACCTCTGAATATCAGTATCTGCATCGACCATCAGCATCGAGATCGAACCCAAGACTGCTGATACTTTGATTTCTTGCTGGACTCTGATTCAAGTTGTTCAGAATCTGATGGAGGTCACTCGATTCCCGAGAATGTCCCGACATCCCTTCAGACCCTTTGCCACCTCAGGAGCGGTGTCTGTCCCCACCAGAGGATATGCCCTTTTCAGGACTTCATACGTGACATGGCAGCAGGGCTCCCATCACAGCAGCCTCAGTAAAGGAACTGAGAGCGGAGGAATTGAAGATATTCCAGTACCCTCCCATGCCCAAGGAGGCGGCTACCTTACTGGTGCATCGTATCCTGCAGGATCTTATGCTCCGCATGTGGGAGGCCCTTCTCACAGTTCTGCTTGTCAACAAGAGACTCTATACCATGTACTGAGTTATCATAGTGCCCAGGCTTCCAAAAACCTCAACTCCCCCATCACTCAATGGTGGTGGAATTGGTAATGCGCCGAATAAAGAGCTCAAAGAACCATTCATCAATGCCTCTTGGCAGAGACTTATGGACACTAGATGCCTTTGGGCATCGATATTTCCAAGCATGCATGTTGGCCTCCAGAATAAACTCTTACATGTTATACATGGGCATGTTTCTGAAGTATGTCACCAGAGACTTTCACCCCGTTGCTTCCAGAGGATAAGCGGACTGCATGCGAGACACTCATCAAGCAAGGCCAAACTGTTCCTTGTAAACTGACTTGTGCAATAGTTAAAATGTTATATGTAAACCACTTTGATTACCATGACAAAGCAGTATATAAAAACATTAAATAAATACATAAATAAAATAAGTACTTCTAAGTTTCTTACCTGGGCCTCTTTTGATGCTTTTGAATACACAAGCAGAGCTTCAGCAGTCTGCATCGGGGCTTGCAGAATGGCCTGATTAGAGGTATTAGACTTTGAGCAATGGGTCCAGGATAAACTGCCAATATCCCCTGTATTGGAGAAAACCTTTTTTGGCAAAGTTTGTTGTTAAAAAGCAGGGGAGATTGAAACAGCTGGTCTCATCCTAAAATGCCTTTCCAGGAAAACAGCTGACCTATCCAAAAGGAAGGCCCTTTCCAAGAAATCTTTTTATTATAAAAAGAAGAGATACTATCCTTCTTACCCGTCTTCTGCTGCCTATCAACCTCAACATCCTCAGCAGAGGCAGCAGGGTCCTTGCCAGCCCAAGAAACCCAAGCCTCAATCAGCTGCACAGGCACAACCTGCAGCTGTTTTTTGACTCCTTCCTAGAGAGTATTGCCAATCCGCTCCTGGAGGGCCCCCAGCCCCTCCATATAGCAGGCAGACTTTCTCACTATGCCCACAGGTGGCACCTCATAACATCAGAGTAACGGACACTCGAGATTGTCCAAAAGGGTCATCAGCTTCACTTTGAAACCTTACCACCCACCTGCTTCACAGGGGATTATCAAACACACCCCTTCAAAGCACTCTCTTAAAAGAAGAGGTGACCACACTGTTTTCCTAGGGTGCAATAGAAAGAGTTCCTCCTTCTCAAGAAAAGTTGGACTTCTACTCTCCATACTTTATCATTCTAAAAAAAGCAGGAGGCTTTAGGCTCATCTAGGATCTCAGGGACCTGACCAAGTTCATGGTCCAAGAAAAATTCAAGATGATTTCTCTAGGAACTCTTCTCTCATACCTCCAGAGACATGATTGGCTATGTTCTCTAGATCTAAAAGAGGCATACATGCATATACTGATACATCCCTTTCACAGACAGTATCTGCGCTTCATGTTTCAGGGAAACCATTATACCGGGTTCTCCCCTTCGGTTTAGCCTCTGCCCCAAGAGTCTTCACAAAATGCATGGCAGTCATCACTGCTTACCTATGCATCTTGGAGGTATTCATCTTTCCTTACTTAGATGATTGGCTGATCAGGGGAGACTCCCCCCAAGAGGTAAAACTCTCTCTTCATCTCACCACCACGGTGCTCCAACACCTGTCCCATCAAAACCTCAAGATCATCTCAAGAAAACAGGGGTGCTATTCATTTCAAAGAACCCAAACTTTGTCGTCGTCCCCCAGCAAAATCACCATAAGACACAGAAATCGAAGTTAAGCCAGAAGTGCATTATTTCTTCCTTGTCATGCAAAAGCTTAACTTCTCCTTACAGGACAAAACACCATATTGGGCCAATATTCAAACCAAATTATGCACACACACAAGCCGCATAAAGATATCCAGGTATTTTAATTGGACATGCTGGCTGTATATTGTTCCTTTATGTGTTTGACTGACACTATTTTGTATGGCAGGGCGGAGAAAGAAGTGCTCTCCCAGTATCCTTCATCTGTTGTTGAGCTGCCCTTGGGAAAGGCAAGGGTGGGAGGGAGCTGTCAGGAGGATGGGGAGAAGAACAAGGGGATGCGTTCTGGGGACTCAGAATAGTCTTCTACTTCAGTCCAGCGTGGTGGGGTTTCAGCCTTGTGGAAGGGGGTCCGCCCGCCTTGTTCAGCCTTAAGTTAGGGGTGGGAAAATCGTAGTCCGCACTGGGCCATTGTGTTCATAAGAACATATGAAATACCATACTGGGTCAGACCAATGTCAGTCAACCCCAGTATCCTGTTTCCAGCAGTGACCAATCCAGGTAACAAGTACCTGGCAGGTTCCCAAAAAGATGCATACGTTCCACAATGCTTGTCCAGGGGTAAGCAGTGAATTTCCCTGGTCCTCTTTAATAATAGTTTTTAGGCCTTTGCTCCAGGAGCTTGTCCAAACCTTTTTTTAAACCCAGCCACACTAACATCTTTTACTACATCCTCCGGTAATAAATTCCAATGTTTGATTATGCGTTGAATGAAAAAATATTTTCTCTTATTTCTCTTAAATGGGTTACATTGTAGCTTCATTGCGTGTCCCCTAGTCTTTCTACTTTTTGATGGCAGAAACAACTTATCTACATTTCTCCAGAAACAAGCAGGAAGGCAGTCCTCACATATGAGTGATGTCTGTGCTGACAGAGCATGCACGGAGCATTTCCCCAGCTTTCAAAGTGGGAATGCTACCATGTATGCATGGTCCCCTTCCCGCCCAAGGGTGCCATCTTGCTCAGTCTCCTTTATTCCGCAGAGTCCAACGGACATATATCCTGTTTCCCTGAAAAAATTCCTTAAAAGTTATCCTCTTAGTTGAGTTTTTCCCGGTTTGCGTACCGGTTTCTCTTCCCGCCTCGAGCCGGCGCCTTCCCGGGTGCTGTTCTCGGCTCCCTTCCTATTTTTTCATTGAGATTTGCCTCGACCGACATTCGCGTCCTTTTACGCCCGGGGGTCGTTGACCTCGTCCGGGTGTAATCCACCATGTCTCCCGGTGGCTTTAAAAAGTGTGATCGTAGCAGTCAAATTATGTCTGACACAGACACCCACGACTGCTGCTTGCACTGCCTTGGCCCAGACCATGACAGTACCTCTTGAGATTTGTGTCAGGCCATGACCCCTCGGACCAACAAGAAAAGGTCGGAGTTGCAGAAGATGATGTTCCCACGGTCCGGCTCTGCCGCAGTTTCCCCAACGCAGAGCCCAAAGTCAAGCACCTCCCATGAGGTCTGGATGTCTTCGGAGTCCTGCGGCAGCGTCTCCTCCAGAAAGATGTTGGACCCTGGCAAGAAAAATAAAAAATCCTCAAAGCCAGTTGAGGTTCCACCAGGAAAACTCAGTTAAATCCCACGGCGGGACTCGGGTGACTCTGAGTAGCCGCCCCCCTAAGGAAGGAGTCCTCGGCCGACAGTGACCATGCAAGGCTCCCCGAGGCCACTGCCCTCGTTAAGGATGCACATGCTAGAGCGCCGGCCCCGAAACCCTCAGTGCCCGCGCTGAAAGCTGCGGAGTCTTCTGGCATCGAGGCTAGAAAGGCAGTCCTGGAACAGAGTATCTCTGCCATCCTGACCATGCAGCAGGCGATGATGTCAGGTTCACCCTCATCATATGCCCCGACAACCGGGCCACCGACTGCGGTGCATCCCCAGGCATCGAGCCAGGCCCCAAGTGCTGTCTGCCTCAGGCTAACTCTCTGCACCAATCGAGGTCCCGATCCCGATCCTCGGGTGTCTGGTCCTCCCCGGCTAATTTCCAGGAGTCTGACCCAAGACGGTTTGGAAGATCTCTATTCCCCAATGCAGGCCTCGAGGCGCGGGAGCTCCGGGCCTCAGACTCTTCAATACCCTCAGAGTCAGATTGGGAGACCAACGTCGAGGCCTACCCCCGGAACCATCTTCCTCAGATCTCTGATGCCATTCTCCACCCAAGAACATGGCATTTCACGACTTCGTCCAGGACATGGCCCGAGCCCTCTCGGTCCCACCGAGTCCTCTCTGTCCCACCGAGTCCGGGGAGGACCTGCGCACTGAAGAGCTAGAGATCCTCCAGTATGAGTCTCTGCCAAAGGAGGCTCTATCGGTGCCAGTGCAACTCATTCTTGAACGGCTGCTCCTACGGATGTGGGAGACCCCGGCCTCGGGGCTGGTGGTCAGTTGATGCCTCGATGCCATCTACCACGTCAAGAGGAGTCCAGGCTTCCAAAAGGCCCAACTTCCCCACTATTTCATGGTAGTGGAGTCCTCGATGCAAAAGCTCAAGAGCCAGAAGACTTATTTGTCTGTACCTCTGGGTAGAGAGGCCAGAGCTCTCGACTCCCCAGGGCGTAAGTGTTTCAAGGGGTCCATGCTAGGCTGCGAAATACAAACCTATGAGCTCTTCATAGGGATGTATCTCAAGAGCCTCATTCAGGAGCTCGCTGGCTTCTCAGCAGGGCTCGCCGGGGAACCCCTGCAACGGTTCTAGACCTTGGTGGCCACCATCCGGGACTGCTCCAAGTTCCTCTTCTGGGCCACCTACAATGGGTTTGAGGCTGCAGACTTCGGACCTCGAGCAATGGGTCCAGGAAAAGCTGCTGAATATCCCTTGCACCGGGGAGAATCTATTTGGGAAACCTATAGCCAACAAGGTGGCCGAGGTGGTGACCAGGCAGAGGCTCTCAAAGAAGACCTCTACCGTTCCCTGTAAGAAAACCTCGGGGAAAAGGCCGTCTTTCTCAAGGAAGAAGGGTCCTTTCCATCAGTCACCACTACCAAGCCTTCTCAAGCCAGCAGCACCAGGGACCCCAGCCCAAAGACCAGGGACACGGACCCAGGAAGCCAAAGGCCCCCAAGCCGCAGACACCAGCTCCAGCTCAACCTTGCAGGAGCTTTTGACTCCCAGGGTGGGGCCTCCCTCCTCCTGAGAGACCCTCACCAGCCCACAGGGGGCCGCTTGGCACTCTTTGCCCAAGTGGCCCGAGGTCACCTCGGACCAGTGGGCGCTCCGGGTGGTGAAGGAGGGTTACCACCTCCGTTTCCAGCTGCCACCTCTGGGTCATTTTCCAGGAGAGCCAGTGTGACCTCTCTTTCACCAGGCCCTCTTGCTCTCAGATCTAGCAGGTCTACTAAGGGACAGGGCAGTAGAGCCTGTTCCCCAGCACCTCTGGGGCAAGGGCTTCTACTCGAGGTACTTTCTTGTCCCCAAAAGAACCGGAGGTCTCGGGCCCATCTTGTACCTCTGAGATCTGAACAAGCTCCTGGTGAAGAAGTTCAAAATGCTCTCCCTTGGGACACTGCTGCTCTACCTCCACCAGGGAAACTGGCTTTGCTCCTTGGACCTAAAGGATGTCTACACTCACATCCTGGTCTACCCATTTCACCAGCAATACTGAGATTCATAGTAGGGGGAGGCCACTACCAATACAGGGTACTTCCCTTTGGCCTGACCTCCTCACCAAGAGTATTCACAAAGTGCATAGCAGTGGTAGCCGCCCATCTACGCCTACAAGGGGTGTTCATCTTCCTCTACGTGGACAACTGGCTCATCAGAGGCAGCACAGCCATAGAGGCCAATCAGGGCACAGAATGTACCATCCTCCTCTTGCAGCACCTGGGGTTGTCATTAACTACTCCAAATCACATCTCTTTCCGGTGCAAGACCTAGAGTTCATCGGTGCTCAGCTGGACATGGTGTGGGCCAGAGCCCTTTTCCCTCAGGACAGGGCAGAATGCCTCAAACAGCTGGCAGGGAAGGTCCAATACCGCAAAACGGTGCCGGCTCGCCTTCTCCTATGCCTGCTGGGACACATGGCCTCCATGGTCCATGTCACACCCCTAGCCACCTGCACATGCAGACAGCACAGTGATGCCTGTGTTTTCAGTGGACTCAGGTATAGACTGACTCCGGGACAGGGTCAGGGTCTCCTGCCAGCTGGTGAGAACCCTCAACTGGTGGCAGAACCTGGGCCGCCTCTGGGCAGGAATGCCTTTCCAGGCGCCCCCGCCGCAAAGTACCCTGACCTCAGATGCCTCTCTCCAGGGCTGGAGAGCTCACTGCGGAGTTCACCGCACTCAGGGTTGCTGGTCCAGGGAGGAGTCTCTGTTACAGATCAACCTCCTGGAACTCTGGGAGGTAGCCCTTGCCCTATGTGCATTCCGCTCCCTCTTGTGGAACGTACCTGTGCTAGTCCATGCAGACAACCAGGTCTCAATGTTCTATATAAACAAGCAAGGGGGCACGGGCTTGTACTCCCTCTGCCAGGAGGCTGTAGCCCTCCTCTGCTTTGCAATGCGCAATGGCATGCTTCTGCGAGCAGTCTACCTCCTGGGCCAGGACAACTACCTGGCAGACAACTACCTGGCAGAAGAGTCCTGTGACCTCACAAGTGACATCTCGACCCTGCAGTGGCGAAGAAGCTCTTCCACCTTTGGGGCTGACCCAAGATGGACCTCTTCACCTCTCTGGACAACGCGCAACTGACTCTCTTCTGCTCCAGGTAGCCACATCCACAGTGGGTAGCAGCAGATGCTTTCCTAATCTCATGGTCCAAGGAGCTGCTGTATACATTCCCATCAACTCCCCTGGTTGCCAAGACTCTCTTTAAAATCCAGAACGAGAGGGCATTGGTGATCGCCCTCAGGTGGCCCAGGCAACCCTGGTTCCCACTACTGCTCTCGCTGGCGGCGACACTCCCAGTACCCCTGGGTTGAGCCCTGGACCTCCTGACTCAGGAGGAGGGCTCCCTTCTGCACCCCAATGTGGAGTCATTGACTCTAATGGCCTGGCTGCTGAGAGGGTAGACTTGTCCCCTGCTCAACCTGGCACAAGAGTTTGAGGAGACCCTTCTAGCCTCCAGGAAGCCCTCCACGAGGAGGGCTTATGCCTTTTAAAGGGGGCAGGTTCACCCTGTGCTACACAGATAGGAAGGAGAACCCGTTCTCCTGCCATGTCCAGCTGGTACTCTAATACCTAGTACAACTGTTGCATGCAGGGCTGAAATCTAACTCAGTCTGGATGCATATGAGCGCCATAGCCGCTCATCACCACCCAATAGGGGGAAAGCCCTTATCTAGCCAGCCCTGGCCTCCCAGTTCCTACGAGGCCTTCTACTTTCCAAGCCCCCTGTCCGCCCCCAGGCGGCAGAATGGGACCTCAACATGGTGCTCTCCAAGCTGACTAGGCCACTGTCCGAGCCACTGGCCACCTGCCACCTCAGGTACCTATCCTGGAAGTTGGCTTTCTTGCTGGCTTTGACTTCAGCTTGCAGTCAGCGAGCTTCAAGCACTGGTGGCGGATCCCCATTTACCAGGTTCTTCAAGAACAGGGTAGTGCTCGGCACTCACCCCAAGTTCCTCCAGAAGGTGGTATCCCCATTTCACCTCAACCAGGAGGTGGTACTCCCCACCTTCTATCCGTGGCCTCATGCCGGCAGGGAGGAGCTCATACCCCACACACTGGACTGTAAACGGGCCCTGTCCTTCTATCTGCAGCGGACCCAGGGCCACCGCAAAGCACCTCAGCTGTTCATGTCCTATGACCCCAGCAGACTGGGGCTCCCTGTAACCAAACGCAACTTTTCTCTTGAGTTGCAGACTGCATTGCCATCACCTATGAGTGGGTGGGCCTCTCCCTGGAGCACAGGATCACAGCGAATCACATGAGGGCGATGGCTACGTTGGTGGCCCTCCTCAGTTCTGTACTGGTAACAGAAATTTGCAGAGCTGCCACTTGATCATCCATTCACACATTCGCAGCACACTACAGCCTGGAAAACAAATCCCGCAGGGACAGTGCCTTTGGTCAGGCAGTGCTACATAATATTCTTGGAGTGTAGGAAACTCCTGCCCTCCGACCCTTCTGTGTTCAGGCTACCGGAGTGATACTGTTGCTGGACACTAGGGTCTTGCAGATTCTCTCAGTGGGAACTCACCTTCTGCAACTCATGGCCACCCATCCGGTTGTCATTGGTACTGTCGTGGTTCGGTCCTCGGCAGCCTGGAGCTAGGGAGTCCCATATGTGAGGACTGACTTCCTGCTTGTTCCTAGAGAAAGCTTGGTTACTAACCTGTAACAGGTGTTCTCGGGGAACAGCAGGAATCAGTCCTCACAACCCTCCCTCCTCCCCTTGGAGTTGCCGTCCTTCTGTTTTTTGTTTGACTGCTGTCTTAGCTATATCTGACTGAGCAAGATGGAACCCTTGGGCGGGAATGGGACCACGCATGCGTGGTAGCATTCCCAAAGGCTTTCTTTGAAAGCTAGGGAAATGCTCAGCACAGGCTCTGTCGGCGCCAACGTCACCCATATGTGAGGACTGATTCCTGCTGTTCCCAGAGAACACCTGTTACAGGTGAGTGACTACGCTTTACCCATTCTACTCCATTCATTAATTTATAGATCTTTATCATATCTCCCCTTGAATGTCTCTTTTCCAAGTTGAGGAGCCCTAACCTTTAAGACTTTCCCCATAAGAGTATCCTGCCATCCCCTTTACCACTTTGGTGGCTCTTCTCTAATTCTGCTATATCCTTTTTAAGATATGGCGACCAGAATTGCACACAATATTCAAGGTGTGGTCGCAACAAGGAGCAATACAGAGGCATTATAATAGCCTTGATTTTATTCTGCATTCATTTCCTTATGATTCCTAGTATTGTATTTCCTTTCTTGGCTGCCACTGTACACCGGGCAGAGGGTTTCATCGTATTATCCATGATGATGCCTAAATCTTTTTTCCTGGGTGGCGGTTCCTAATGTAGAACCTTGTATTGTGTAACTGTAGTTTGGGTTGATCTTTTCTAGATGCATAACTTTGCACTTGTCCACATTAAATTTCATCTGCAATTTGACGTCCAGTTTTCCAATTTATCAACATTCTCTTGCAATTTTTCACAATCCTCTTGTGTTTTAACAAATTTGAATGATTTTGTGTCACTTGCAAATTTGATCACCTCGCTCGTCGTTCTGATTTCCAATTCATTTATGAATATGTTAAAGAGCAGCAGGCCCAGCACAGATCCCTGGGATACTCCACTATTCACCTTTCTCCACTGAGAAAATTGCCATTTAACCCTACTCTCTGCTTTTTATCTTTTAACCAGTTCCTGATCCACAATAGTACACTGCTTTCTTATCCCATGATTTTTTTAAATTTCATCAAGAGTGTCTCATGAGAGACCTTGTCAAAGGTTTTCTGAAAATCCGAAATGCATCGGGATGGCTTCTTAACAATAGTTACTCTTTTTTGGACTCAGGCAATCAGTAGTACTCCCCCACTGCCATTGCCTTCTCCTTCTCCTTTTTACATGGAATTTCTATCCATAGAGAATCTACAGTGTATTTTGTTTCCTGTAAAACTTTAATCCTGTGTGACTCAATGTCCTCTCTAACATAGAATGCAAGCCTTCCACCAGTTTCATCTACCCTATCATTGCAATATGTTTGTACCCAGATATCACAGTGTCCCATTGGTTGTCCTCCTTCCACCAGGTCTCAGATGCCATTTATATCTAACTTTCATTTAGTGCTGCATATTCTAACTCTCCCATCTTATTTTTTAGTTTTCTAGCATTTGCATTCAGGCAATTTTAGAGGTTTTATTTTTTTCATATTAATCAGTTAATAGGGGTAATTTGGAATCTTTCAACTCTGTCTGCTCTGTACATAAAGATATCTGGGTTATTTTGATCTTTATTGGAACCTAAAAGCCTAAATTTGGCCTCCAGTACCTCCCTACCACACTTTCCTATGTCATTGGTGCCAACATGTACCAAGACATCAGGCACTATCTAAAGCCTTGTCTAGATGGCACATAAGGTTGTCTACCTTTGCACCAGGCAGGCATGTTACAGGTGATCCTCATTTCCGCCAGCCACCCAGCTATCTACATGCCTAATGATTGAATCGCCAACTATAATGGCTGTCTTAACCCTTCCCTCATGGGCTTATTTCCATGGAGAAACCTCCTCAGTGTGATAGGGTTTTACATGACCTGGTGAACATGTCCTAGCTACAGTATCACTTCTGCCATACCAAGGTGATGCTCTCCTTTCACGTGACCTCTCTCTTCCATGGCAACAGAGAGGCTGCCAGACAGGAGGTGGGACTTCAATACTACATTCCCGTAGGTCTCGTCTATATATCTCTCTTCCTTAGGTCCTTCAAGCCTGCTACTATAGCTTCCAGAGATTGGACTCGTTCCCTGAGAGTAAAGAGCACCTTGCACCATGTGACACTCATTGCAAAAGACTGGATAGCCCCCATCTCGCTGCTGGACTGCTGTATGCATCTTTGTTTAAGGTTTTGTTTAGCTATTGTTGTTTACTTACTTAAAGTAGCAGTAATGCATCAATATTTTTAGGCACATATCACTGGATTTAACACCCATTATTAATACACAAGGCATTTAAAATGATGTTTTGCAGCAAAGCACATTGGCTCCAAAGTCATTTTAATGGATTCAGTTTATCCTACAATTGACTTTTACCTGTTCTTTGTATTTGACCTACAGTTGTTCTAAAGTTTTTTGCATGCTTTAAAGTTAGCTGGGATTGTGCAGTCTTCAATGCATATGACGTTTTATTTGCTGACATTGACTTAGCACTATTTGGACTTGGTAGTCTGAATTGTATCAGTAACTAACAAGATGTAAATAGATTTTATTGGTCTTTTTGGCTCCTTTGCAATAGAAAGTTCCTGAGAAATTGGCTAGAACTGCAGAGTACTTGGAGTTATGTCAGTTATGTGCCAGTAAAAACTGACTGCTTCCTTGTCTAGAAGTTCAACTTCCTGAGTTATTTGTGGCCATTATAGGTGCAGAAGAAGTCAGAACACGTCCTTAACAATTGCTTTATAGATTACAAGCAAAGATGAACTGAAGAATTAATTTTATTGTAGACAAGACACTGATAACTAGCTCTTTAGAGAGAGCATCTTTATAAATGCTTTGAAAATCCAAGGATTGTTTCATGCCATAGATAATGGACTTCGTGGTTTTGTAGTTATATAGTAGGTTGAAGGAAGACCAGTGGTCTATCATGGTTAACCACCTTCAAATTACCCTGAGGGTTTTCTACATGGTAATTAATGGGAGAGTGAAAAAGCAGCATTGGTGAAGTCTCATTTTGCATAGGATGTCTAAGTCAGAAAAAGGACATCCATGTTGGAATGTTCAAGATTTCTGAGATATTTTACAAAAGGCTCTCTGAACATGGAACCTTACGTAAAATACATAGAAGGATAAGCAGAAGTCATGTGTATGTGCCAGCATGTACCATGGGAATAGTCATTTTACAATAAAAAGAGCGGCTTCACTTAGGGTTTACATGCGCATTTGCCACCATTTACACATTTAAGTGCTGATTTTGCAGCTTAAAGGGGTCATTTCAAAAGTCTTAGTCACGTGGGAATCAATCATGGAGACGTTTCCAGAGCCATTTTACAAATTAAGTTTACAGATGTCTCCAGTGCAGGGATGACCAAGTAGCCAGGGGTTGTGGTGGAGGTGCAATGAACTGTCCCCATTTGATTTCAGAAACGTCTGGGACGTCTGCAGGCACATCCATGTTTAGACCTGCTCCAGGCACAAACAGGCATCAGAAAAGTGCTTGGAGAATTATGTGGCTAACCTAAGATCACAAAGGCCCACACTGGGATTTGAACCCTAGCCATCCTGCTAATAACCCACATTAAACATCCCTGTTCTGAAATGTTATTCTGGGGATCTCTATGTAAACATCTACATAGATGAACATATCAGCACATCCACGTTTCTGAAATTCTACCTACCTTTTTTTTCAGATGTTCTGGCTTTGACATCCCAGACTGCATTTGGATGTCCTTTGTAAAATGTGTCTTCACACCTCTAACTTCCAGATTTTGTAAAACTACACATACAGGAAGGGCCAATTAAGGAGCCAAGTTCCACACTTCACATTTTTTTAACCAGAGGGATTAGCACGGTTGCCTCCTCACTCACTCACACTTTTATGTGTGATTTCTAGGAGGTGTAAATGCAGAGAGGGAAATTTTTTGAAATGCATGTGAATTCCCCTTCTAAAATGGGAAGAAAGTAGATATTTTAAAAATTCTACTCACATCATGTCCTTGAAATCTGTTACTACGGATATTCACGAGTAGGTAGCGATACTTCTAAAATTGCTGCTTATATGTGTTTAACTATTTACTTATGTAAACTAACTTTTAGCATGTGTAAATACCACCAAAGCCTTCTAAAATGACCTCTATGGTATAGCAGCACAATGAAACAAGATAAAAAAGATTTTCCCAAACAAGTTATGGAACTCAATTTCTGGATTAGCACCTTTCCCTAACGCCAGTGTTATTTTTTTCTTCACAGAAGTTTCCATTTTTCTTTTGAAATGATTTCTTATGATAGGTACATGTTTCTCCATTGATGATAGGTTCCATTGAGCCGATTATTCAAAGTCTTTAGCCAGCCAGCCTCCCGTTGGCCAAACGGTTAAGGGGACAGACTGCGATATTCAGCGGCATTATCTGGATAGTGCTGCTGAATTTCTACATCGACCACCCTGCGCTATCTGCTTAGTTCAGGGGTGGTACATGGATGGAGTGGGAGTAGAACCAGCACTAACCATGTAAGTGCTGGCACTTACCCAATTAGTGCAATTTTCAGCATTCCTTGTCTGGACAACTTAGGCTGTATGAAAAGCAGGCCTACATTGCAATTTGGGCAGGTGTCAGCTGAAATTCATGCTAACTGGGTAAGTGCCACTCAGCCTGGATATTCAGCAGCAGCTCCTATCCGGAGCTGTGGCATCTGAATATTGGCAGTTCTGAAAATTGGGCCCCCATATTTTTAGCACAGTATGAGTAAAGAAGAGCTTCCTCTGAAAGTGCAGCTCTCCAATGTTGGACTATGTGCAGGTCTGGTGTATTTTTGAGGCTTGCTCTGGAGAGCGTGAAGTTCAACCTCTCGGGACTTCGATTCCTGATATTCTGGTGTTTTTGCAAGCGGGACTGGAGAAAGGTCTGACCTTGGGTTTCCTGAGAGTTCATGTGGTGGCCTTGGTCTGTTTCAGGGGCCCTGTTAAGGGTTACAGCCTGGCTGGCCATGGGGACGTGATTTGTTTCCTTCGGGGCATTAAACATCTTCATCCTCCCTAGAGGCCTGTAGTTCCTTCTTGGGATCTCAAATTGGATCTCTTGGCTTTGGGGGTGCCTCCATTCAAGCTGCTTCAAGGGGCTTCTCAGAAGGATTTGACATTGCTTCTAGAAACACCACCTTCAATCTGTTCAGCCAGCTGCATTTCCAAGCTCCAGGCGTTGTCTTGCAGGAACCATACCTGGTGTTCTCCAATGAAAAGGTGGTTCTATGACCGGTCTCTCTCTTTCTACCAAAGGTGGTGACTGCTTTTCATCTCAGTAAGGTCGTGTCTTTGCCGACCTTTTTAGAGTCACAGGATGCAGCAGCAGCCAGTCTTTTTTGCATAAGCTGGATGTCCGTAGGTCTGTCGAGCAGTACTTGAAGGTGACTTGGTCTTTTCAGCGATCTGAGAGGCTCTTTTGTTTGGAGACCTTCGTAAGGGTGAGATGGCTTCATAGGCTTCTATTTCTCGATGAATCAGGGAGGCTATTGCATCTGCTTATCTGTTGAAAAGTCATCCAGAACCCTCTGGGTTGAGGGCTCACGTGATGCAGGCTCAGGCATCGTCCTGGGTGGAAGTTGGTTTGGTTCCTCCCCAGGACATTTGTAGGGTGGCACCTTGGTCATTTCTTCATTCCTTTGTGTAGCGGCGTTGGAACACCGTGTTTCATGGGGGGCCAAGCTCTGCCCCTTGGCAAGGTGAACGCCATGCGACTGCGATCGCAGACCTTCCTCTTCTTCTGCCTGCGAGAGATCGGCTCCCTGTGTGCTGATGTAGGGAAAAGCACCAATCGCAGCAGTGCATTTTTGGTGGGGTCAGGGCCCCTGTGGCCCCCTCCATTCTGATACCTATGGCCTTGTGTGGCATTATTGCCTGGACGTGCAGGCTCGGGAGAATGAAGCTTGTGTTGCACGGGTGTTGCAGTCCGGTATTTCAGTTCCCACCAATCGTTGATACTGCTTTGCTACAACTCACTTGTCTTGACTGGACTGGAGGGACAACTAGGAAGGTGAAATTAGACCTTACCTACTAATTTTATTTCCTGGAATTCCTCCAGTCCAGTCCAGGATCCGCCCAGGGATGTTTCCTGCTATGTTTTTACTGTCTCGCATTTGCTCTTGTAGAGTCAGATGTTTGAGCAGGCGATTTTGGGACAGTTGGCGCTGGAACTTAAGATTTTCTCTCTCGCTTGAGAGTTCTGTTATGATTTTGTTTATTCTCTTTGTCAGGGGTCATCAACTTTCTTGTTGAAGCTGGGAAAAAAAATTAAAAAGAAAGAGGAGAGAATCCATCTTTGGGCAATCAGGAGTGTTATGTTGCCTTTCCCATTTTCTTGACGGGGTATGGCTGGCGGAGACTAGAGGTTTGAGGTTCCATTCTCTGCTTTGAGAGGTTCATACTGGTTGTAAGCAAGGAGCACAGGCTACTTAAGGGATCTTTAGATTGGTGTTTCTCAGTCTCCCTTTGCTGGTGGATGAGCATAACCCACTCATCTGGACTGGATTGAAGGGTTTTCAGATAAGAAAATTAGCAGGTAAGGCCTAATTTCACCATGGCTAAAATGTGTCCATAGGAGTTCATATGTGGCCAAAATGTATGTATTTAAGTATAGGAGGCATGGGAAGCATTCTGAGAGCAGGGCCAAAGGTTATGCAGATAGCAGCAGCATTCAGGCACTATCTGGATAGTTTGATCCATTTAGGTGAACAGCATATTTATCCAGAAACAAACAGGAAATCAGTCCTCACATATCGGTGACTTCGGCACTGGCGGAGCCCGTGCGGAAGCATCTCCCCAGCTTTCAAAGAAAGCCTTTGGGAGGTGCACCACACATGCGTGGTCCCCTCCCTGCCCAAGGGTGCCATCTTGCCTCAGTCTCCTTTTTTCCGTGGAACCCTGCGGATGTTGTCCAGTTTCCCCCGATAAAAGTATGTCCGTTTTTACTATTTATCCTGTACGTGTACCGGTTCCTTTCCCGCCCCCGGGCCAGCTTGCCTCGGCATCGCTCCTCAGGTTCTTTTCTCTGTTTTCAATTTTTTGTTTGAGGTTTCCCTCGACTGGTATTCACACCCCTTTTTGACTGCAGGCCTTGGATCCCTGCTGGGAAGCAGGGCCCCCTTTTTTCCGGTGGCCTTCAGCAGCTTCAAGAAGTGTGATAGGTGCGTAAGATGATGTTCCTCACTGATCCACATGACTGCTGTCTCCAGTGCCTTGGCCCAGAACACATCAACTCGGACTGTGAACTCTGCAGTACCATGACCCCAAAGGCCATTGAGAGCCGTCCTCTGCAGCAGGAAAACATTTTCCACAAGTCCGACTCTGCACTCCAGAGCCCCTTCCAGTAACTCGGTGCCCTGTGAAGCTTGGGCTGCCTCAGAGTCCCGCAGCTGTGGCTCCCCTGAGAGGAAATCCCCAGAGGTGGAACACCAGAAGTTGAAGTCCTCGAAGACTGTCTCAGAGAGTAGGTCCGGAAAGAAGGGACAATCCCACTCCAGGCCCCGTAGTCCCTGGCATGAGTCAGAGGGTTTGGAGAGGGAGCAGCCTCACAAGCTTTCCTGTAAGGAGTTGTCAGCACCCGCTGACTGGCCTCAGACACCTGAAGCCATCCTTGTTGAGGACTCCCTCCCCCCTCATCTGAACTGACGCTGGGCCTGATATCCTCGGTGCACGCGTCAAAGGCTGTGGAGCCAACTGGTATAGAGACCAGGATGGAGGCCTTGGAGCACGGTATCTCTGCTCTCATGGCCCAGCAGTGAGACCCCGGTCCCATTCATTGAGTCATTGTCCTCGTCGGCGAGCACACACGGCTCGGACCACAAGTCCTCTGGAGGTTGCAGGCCCCTGGGCTCGGGCCTCAACCATGGCAACTGCAAGGCCTCGGACTCGACCTTGGTTTTTGAGTCTGATTGGGAGACTGAGGACGAGGAGTCCCCGGATACTTGGCACCACTGAGAAGTGCCTTCAGACCTGTCTCCCCCGGCATCCGACGCCATTCCCCGCCAGAGGATGCTGCTTTCCTCGACTTTGTGCAGGATATGGCTAGGGCGCTCAGCATTGAGACCGAGGTGGAGGAGGACTCTCGCACGGAAAAACTGGAGATCCTCCAGTATGAGGCCCCTCCGAAGGAGGCCCTCACAGTGCCTGTCCCACCGATCCTCAAATGCCGCCTTCTCCGCATGTGGGAGACACTGGTGTCAGTGCCCATGGTCAGCAGGCAACTCGACTCCATGTACAGAGTCTGCTGAGGTCCTAGGTTCCAGAAAATCCAACTCCCCACGACCTGATGGTCGTTAAGTCTGCCATGCGCAGACTCAATATCCAAAACACTCATTTCTTGGTGCCCCCCGGCAGGGAGGCCTGGACCCTCGATGTCCTCTGCCAGAAAGCATCTTGATGCTGACATGCTGGGTCCAGTCCTTCCAGCTCTACTTCGGTATTTATCTCAAAAAGCTGTCGAAGGAGCTCAGTGGGTTCTCGGCAGGCCTCGATGGGAAACCCCAACAGAGGTTCAAGTCTCTGACCTCGGCGGTCAAGGAGTGCTCGCAATTCCTTTCTCGAGTAGCTTATGACAGCTTTGAGTTGTCAGGCAAGGTGGCTGCCGCAAGCTTCAGGGCCCAATGCCAGGCATGGCTGCAGTCATCTGACCTCAAACAATGGATTCAGGACAAACCTATTGATGTCCCCATTATCAGAGAGAACCTCTTTGGGAAACCCATGGCAGACAAAGCAGCAGAAATAGAAACTAAGTTGCTAACAGGGACTAAACAATCAAAAAAGACCTTAGTGCAGCCCCATATGAAGGCCCCTGGAAAGAAGCCCTTCTTCCCAAGGGAAAAGGGTGGTTTTTGCAACTCCTCATAGTTTCAGGCCTTCTCGGCCCCACAGCAAGGCCAGCAGCACAAGGGGCAGGGGCATGGCCCCTGTAAGCAAAAGACCCCCAAGTTGAGAGAACTGAAATATGAGATTGCGGACCTACTATTAGTAATCTGTGAACTATCATTAAAATCATCTGTAATACCTGAAGATTGGAGGATGGCCAATGTGTGAGCCTGATGTCAGTACCAGGAAAAATGGTAGGAACCATTATAAAGAACAAAATACTAATCTGTTATGGTTTTTGAAGGTGTGAATAAACAGGTAGACAAAGGTGAGTTGGTTGACCTCCAGGAACAAGCAGGAATGAGTCTTCACATATGGGTATCGTCGGTACCGATGGAGCCTACGCGGGAACGCTCCCCATCGTCCAAAAAGAAAGCTTTTGGGAGCATCCCACAGCGCCTGCGCGCTGCCTTCCCGCCTTTCCTAACCGCCTCTCTCCAGTTCTTCTTTTCCGCGGAGCCAGCAGGTCGTGTTCCTGTCACCGCTGAAGAATTTCTTTATTTTATTTTATTTCTTTGGTCGCGCGTCTGCCTTCTCGACGCTGGACCGGTACCGCCGGTCTTTTCTTTCTTATTCTAAAAAAAAAAAAAAAAAAAAACTACTGTTTTTCTCACTTCAGTGCATTTTCTTCTTTGGCCTTAGGCCTAGGTAATTTTTCCTCATGGAAAAGCCCGCCTCTGGGTTTAAAAAATGCACGAAGTGCAGCGGCACTATTTCTGTCACCGACACCCATGAATGGTGTCTAAAATGTTTAGGTCCTGACCACTCCATTGCAGATTGTGAGTCCTGCTCCATGATGTCTAAAAGAGGTCTACAGAATCGAGCAGCTAAGCTCAGTACCCTGTTTCCCTCGGATGCAGCTTCGGTTGCATCGACGTCTTCCAGAGCTTCTTCTTCCTCACATGGATCTCAGGTAACCAAACTTAAATCCAGCTGGTCCTCGAAGGGTAGATCTCCCTCTAAGTATCGAGATGCCTCCGGGCTTGCCCTCGAGGAATCTGCACCGGCAAAATTACCCCGGCGGGAGGCTCCAGCTTCCAAAGCTTTATCTATGGGGTCACAGGTTGACATCGATGGCTCGGCCTCGACCGATCACCTGTTGCCATGTTCTGGGGTACCGGTGGTTCCCACTGGTACCGACATCCAGACATTGGTTGCGTCGCTGGATCAGAATATCCTGACCATGCAGCGTGCCATAACGGCATTCATACAAGCTGTGACGCCTTCGGTACCGCAACAAACTCCGTTGCCGGTACCGACTCCAGCACCGGTACCGACATTGGTTCCGGTTCCGGTGCCGGTACCGATTGCATCGACATCCGCTTCGGTGTCGACTGCAGCGGTACACTGTTCTGTGATGCCCATCGGTACCGAATCGGTACCGATCACGCCCGATGTCGATACCACCCGGTACGCGTATCGGGCTCTGCAGGAGAATCCAGACAGGCGATACTTCGATTCCTCTGAAGACTCTGATGAATCAGAGGTCTCTATCGAAGCATCGGTGATCCATCCTCAGGAGCCCTCTTCTCCAAAAAGGAGAATGTCTCCTCCAGAAGACTTGTCTTTTCAAGACTTCATTAGGGAAGTGGCCAAGGGCCTTTCCATCTCAGTGGCACCTGAGACAGAGCCTAGAGCCAAAAAATTAGATATTTTACAATATCCTAAGGCTCCTAAAGAGGCAGCCACTTTACCAATACATGAGATTCTTTATGATCACATGTTGAGCATATGGGAGACTCCTCTCACCACTTCCCCTCATTCTCGCAGGTTGGACACCATGTATCGTGTTCCTCCTTGTCCTGGCTTCCATAAGACTCAGCTTCCTCACCACTCCATTGTGGTGGAGTCTGCTATGAAGAAGATAAAGAGTACAAAGAGGCACTCTTCTGCTCCTCCAGGAAAAGAATTCAGAACCTTAGATGCCTTTGGCAGGAGAATTTTCCAGGCCAGTATGCTTGTAGCCAGAATCAACTCCTATAGTCTCTATATGGGGATGTTTCTAAAAGAAGTTACAGATCACCTGCAAACTTTATCTCCTTTTATTTCAGAAGATAAAAGGGAAGAGTTCCTCACCTGGCTCAAACATGCCCAGGATATTTCCAAGTTTTCCAACCGTGCAGCCTTTGACTCTTTTGAAGGTGCCATCAGAGCCTCGGCCATTGCCATAGGTGCACGCAGAGTTGCTTGGTTACAAGCTTCTGATTTGGAACCCTGGTTTCAAGATGGACTAGGAAACCTTCCTTGTACAGGTGAAAACCTTTTTGGCAAAGATTGGCAAGCAAAGGCCACCCAAATGGATGCTGAAAATTCTGCTTTAGATAGACTTTCAAAGTCTACTTCTGCTCCTTTTAAGAAAAGGTGGTTCAAAAAGGGTTTTTTTCCCCCAAAAAAGGGAAATATTAATCTCCAGGAACAAGCAGGAATGAGTCTTCACATATGGGTACGTCGGTACCGACAGAGCCTGCGCGGGAACGCTCCCCAGCGTCCAATCAGAAAGCTTTTGGGAGCATCCCTCAGCGCCTGCGTGCTGCCTTCCCGCCTTTCCAACTGTCTCTCCTCAGTTTTCGTCTTTCCGCGGAGCCGGCAGGACGTCCTCCTGTCACCGCAGAAAATTTTTTAATTCTTTAATTCTTATTCTTGTTTTCTTGTGGTTGCGGCTGTCTCCCCGACTTCACCGGTACCGCCGGTGTTTTTTCTTTTCTTTTTTCTTAAATTCAGGGAATTTTTTCCCTCAGTTTCTGTCTTAAACTTTTTGGGCCTTCTAGGCCTCTCCATCATGGAGCCGCCTCCTTCTTTTCCTAAGAAGTGTCTAAGCTGTGGCGGTACAGTTTTGTTTTTAGACTCCAAGAACTGGTGTCTAACCTGTTTGGGTCCTGACCATTTTCCTCCAGAGCCATTAGGCTACAATATTGTGAGAAGAGATTTTCCATTTCGAGTTTTCCTCGATACCGAGTTCCCTTCCAGTGTCAGGGCACCGACTATTTCTTCTTCTCCACAAGATCAGGTAACCCACAAACAGTCTGTTAAGACTAGCCAACCCTTGAGTGGTACGTCTCATGCACAGCATGATGACGGCTCCGGCCTTGCCCTCAAGGGTCCTTTGGCTTCAAAACCCCGGCGGGAGTCTTCGGCCTCCAAAGCCTTTCAGGGGTTTCAGGTAGTTCCTGGGGCTCACCCCTCACAGAACATACCTGAGCCATGCTCGGTGGTGGCATTCGCTTCTAGCGGTACCGATACCCCGGCATCGGGACTGGTGTTGAGCGATTCACTCCTCACCAGGGATCGTCATCTGGCTTTCTCGGTACCTTCGGGACCGATCAATACGCCCCAGATTGACTTTCCAGTATCTGCATTAACGCCGATACCACCACTGACGTCGGTACCCTCTAGACATGCATCGATAGACTCGCTTCCTTCGATGCCGAGTCTGGAATCGATCTCTAGTCTGGAAGACTGGGTACCGACACGTCTCGGTACCGACGCTTACCGGTTCCGGATGCTCGGTACCGAGGGTGATTACCAAAGGCTTTTGGTTACCTCGGTACCGCTTGAGCAGCCACCGATGACTGCTTCGATGTCGGTATCGCCTTCGATTCCGACACAGCTACCGGTATCGGTATCGGTGCCGGTACCCGCAGTAACAGCGGGGCCAGCTCCTTCCATGCTTCTTTCACCAGGATCGCTCCTTTCTATACCAAGTTTGGAGTCGATACCTGGCATGGACGATGCAGTACTGACTGTCTCAAGTCATGACCTCCAGTACCAGCATCCATCCCTTAAGGATCCTTTCTTGCACCGTGCAGGATCTTATATTCCTATATTCTCAAGTAGATCCCCCTGTGCCCAGGCTAGTTCTTCAAGTCTAGCCTGCCCAGGGACGGTTCCCCTTGGAGATCCTTTTTTTCAGAATTTTCTCCTGAATATGGCAACATCTCTTGCTATTCCTATCCCTGGCTATGATCCTACACAAGGCTCTCTTTCTACTGGAGAAAAGGAAAATATAATGCTTCCTTTACATCATTCCTTGCAGGATCTTCTTCTAAGAATGTGGGAAGCACCTTTAAGGGTTCCCTCACCTTCTAAAGCAACTGATCTTCTGTATCAGGTGCCCCCCTCTCCAGGGTTTCAAAAGACTCAACTTCCCCATCATTCCATTGTGGTGGAATCAGCACTGAGGAAGGTGAAAAGTAAGAAGAAGCACTCTTCTTACCCACCAGGTCGTGAGTCTAGGACACTAGATGCCTTTGGACGTCAAACCTTCAGACATCCATGCTGTCAACAAGGATTCTCTCATATATTTTTTATATGAGTCTATCCCTTCAGGAGGTCACAAAGAAATTATATCTTTTGACTCCTTTTCTTTCAGAGCCCAAGAATGCAGACTATTCCTTACTACTTAGTCATATTCAAAGTATCTCTTGGTTTCTTACTCGTGCTTCCCTAGACTCCTTTGAATCTGTTAGCAGAACTTCTGCTATAGCCATAGGGGCACGACGTAGAGCCTGGCTCCAAGCTTCAGACTTAAGCAGATGGGCACAACAAAGACTGGGTAATACTCCTTGCACTGGGGAAAATCTCTTCAATAAGGAGTCTTTACATCAGGTTGCTCAGTGGTCCACTGAATTCCCTGTTTCTGAAGGCTATTCTAAGCCGCCTCCTTCCCCAGTAGGTAGGAAATGCTCTACCAAACCTTCTTTCCCTAGGAGACGAAGGTTTCACTCTTCTCCTGCCCATCATACAGATGTTCCCAAGCAGGGGAAACCTCGCCCTGGTCTGAAGAATCCAAACTCTAGCCAGGCTGAACAAACCCAGCAACCATAGGGTCCTGAAGTTTACAACTTACAGTTGACTTCTTCTCAGTAGACGTTTTTTCACTGTTTTTTCATTCAAAACTCTACACATGGATTCCTTTTCTCAGGACATCCATTTGCTCCTAGGTATGCTGAGCTGTCAGGATATTCATGTGTATGGGTCACAGGTTTCTCCTCTTCTTCCTACCAAGAAGAGAGGTTTAACAACTATCCCATGATAGTTTTCTGTTCCAACATGAATTTTTTCCTTCCACAGACTTACCGTATGGTAAGTCACCCTTCAGCTCCTGTTTTCTCTACCCTCTTATCCAGGGTTTCCCCTGAAAGAGTGGTACCATACTACTGCAGGGCTTCTTTGGCCTTTCTAGTCATTTCTTTCATTCCAGTGTGGAGTTTTTTCTCTTGAATAAACTCCCTTCTTTTCTCTGGGCAGCTCATCAGACAGGGACAGAAATGTCTCCTCTTATTCTGTCTGTTCTCTCTGTTTTACACAGAAAGATTCTCTCTGCTGTCTTTTCAGCAGCTGCCCATGCAGGAGTTCCAGTGATTGGACTACTGGTACTTTTCCACAAGTTTCCAGTCTTGTCTTCCACTACTTCTGTCTGGCCTTAGTAGTGATTCCAAGATAGTGCTTTCATCTATCTTGGATAATCTTAATCATTTCAGGCTTATCACACTATCTTCTTTTCTTGCCATCTCCAATTTCTTTGGATTTGGCAGCATAGTTGACGTACAGCCAGTTTTATTTCCCAATTCTCCTGCATAATGCTCTCTGCAATCTTACAGAGAAGCTTTCTACTATGGGCCCTTGCTAGAGAGCATGGGGTTTTGTCTCTGATGACTATCCTATATGGTAGGAAAAGGCTTCCTCAGTCATTTTCCATGACTGTGAGGGTTCTCCACACCCTATTATCTCCTGTTATAATACAGGACATAAGCCTTTTCTATGTGAACGTCTAAAGAGTTCTCCAATTCCTACAAGGAATATGCTCTTTTTTCCTTGCAGCTTGTCCTCATGGTATCCTACTCCTTCATGGACAGCACATATTTAACTAATAACGCATGATACCCCTTGTGTCCCTCCAGTGGGTCAACCTGGTATCTCATCCTATGCGTTTTCTGTCCATTTACCATGCGAGAGTTCTACAGGACTCAGGACTTGCTGTTTACAGACTGATATTATCCTCTGTTTTTTCACGCAACCATCCTGGTTATTCCACTGGATAGCATTCCTGCACCATCTTAGCCAGGGGGCATAGATTCTCTATATATCTTCTCAAGTAGGTTCCACCTTCTTGTTATTAGATGAATCTTTCTCCTACACATCTCCCATGTGAATGTTCTTATGGGCATATCTCTATCTGCTTAGTTGCAGACATTTATCTTTAGACATATATATTCATGTATGTATATATCTCTATATACTTCTCTATAGATACATATGTCTGTAAGCTGCGTGTGCATATGTTATGCCCCTCCAGATCTCACTATAGACATATATATATATATACCCCTATATATATATATCTATACACATATATTGTCACGTGCACCACCTTGGCAGGGTAATAGACCAATGTAGGTTGGACACAAAAATATATAAGGTTGAGTTTGGCAAGTGTTTCACAGGGCCCAGGGACTTTTAGCCTGGTAGCCTCCTTGTTACCAAATCTCAAAGAACACAAAGGTCAGAGTGGAGGGAAAACAAAGGCATTTATTTCCCCTTCTTGCAAAGGTTCAAACGGTTGGGCAATAACATCAACACAAGTGTCCTTACTTCAGGTTAGAAGAAAAAGTAAAACATGAGTTTAAAGCAAAACTGTTATCTTCACAGAGTAGTGTACAAAAACAAACATTTTCTATTTCACAAGTTATAGCTTATACGCTAGGCAAGGACTCCAGGCTTCCTGTCATGCAGTAATTACAGTCCATTTCTGTATCTGAAAGCTTTTTAGCAAATTCCACTTGCATCGGTTCCACTTCGGAAGCCTCTGAAACTGAGTCAGTAGTTTCTGGCAAATTGTAGTCAGGCTTCTGATATAACTTTTGTATGACCTCCCAATGCTCCGGGTTGAGAGTAGGGCGTCGGTCCTGTGCTCTCCTATACTGAGAACACTCCTCCTTCTGCAAGGATTTTACATTAGCTTCATGCAAACCTTTCTCATTAAAAAGTCTCTTATTTGATAAACGTTTCTTGTACATTGTATCATAGGCAGTTTTATATGGACAGTATTCCTCTGCTCCCTGTCCTCCCCATATACCAGCAGTCTGAAATCTGCTTCGAGTAAAATAAGGGTTACCTTTTATCTTTGGCTTTTCTACTCCAGGTGAGGCTTGAGGCCTGCCTTGGCTGGGATTCTGACTTGCCTGAGCAATAGGCCTTAGGTTCTCCAGCCGTCCTTCAGTTGGCTTCCTACTGCAGTCACAGCAATGCCTTCGCCTCTCTGGACGAAGAGCACTCACTTTTAATGGAGCTGTCTCTCCTTCTCCTCGGTTGCTCCTCTCTTCATGCCACAGCGGCTGCTGCTGCCTTCTGCCAAACTCCTGTCCAAGGGCTACTGCTTCAGCCCTTCCTTTCCCAGAACTGGCTGCTTCTTCTGCTGGTCCTGCCTCTTCTAGACTCTCTTTAAGAGGTACTCCTCTCTTCCTTGATTGGAGGCTGGCTGGCTGGCATTACCCCACGACCTATGGGGCGTGGTTCCTCAGTCTCTCGGAGGTCCCTCTTGCTCCCTCTATCTGGTTCCTCGGAATATTGCAGCTTATGCCTGACTTTTTCTGTGTTTAAAACATTTTCTTCTGTTCCCAGAGGGTCTGCTGCGTGACAATATATATATCCCTATATATATGTGTATCTGTCGAGATGCTTCCTTATAGGTAGATATGTATTTACATACTTATCTCTCTAACTGTCTATGCTTATAAAGGTTTTACCTTCCCATAGGTTCCAGACAGTGGGCTTGCATATCTTCATACTGTCCCTCAGTATGTCTGGGCTATTATGCACACAACCACTACTGTGGTACTGACAGCTCCTACCTTAACCCTAGGTTTAGGTATCCCTGAAGCTCCATGCTTCAATATCTTTCCTATCTCTCACCAGTTAGGAAAGACAGAGTGGATCTTCAGTAGATCTGAGGTTTCAACCCTTCAGACATCTGTCCTCCTTGGGAATACGGGCTTTTTTCCCATACCCCTTCTTCCCTCCAAGACTGGGCTAGTTTGTCCAAATCGGTCAGTCTTCCTCTTTTGCTCCTAAATGTGAGTAACTCTGTAGCCAAAAGAGTTCCCAGCTTTTTCCATAAAGCTTTCCACTAAAGACCTGCCGCTTTTATACTACCCCAGTTGACACCTGGGTCACCTGTCAATTCCAGATTTGGACCTTCACCTTCACTTCAGTGAGGTCACCTTGAAGATTCCTCTACTGGATCCCCAGTAGACTCCATCAGCCTCTCTACTTCCTGCAATCCAGTAGGTGAGGTCCATATTGTGATTGTTCATTTCAATATTTTTCATGATAATTATCATACATACAAGGACTCCTTACCTGTAGTCCTATTTTAGGTTAGCTGGTTTTTTTCTACAGCTCATCTCTTTTCAACTCCTACCCTCCATCCTCAGGATGCCTGGCAAAATGAGGTGTAGCATGTTCCAATCCCCACCATGCTAGGGCTCCAGGCATCTTAGCTTGGGAGTCCCCATATGTGAAGACTCATTCCTGCTTGTTCCTGGAGATAGCACAGTTACTTACCTGTAACAGGTGATCTCTGGGAACAGCAGGAATAAGTCTTCACAACCCACCCACCTCCCCAAGGAGTTGTATCTCTCTATCTATCTTCCTTTCCTCTTTCTCTCTCTTTGTCTCAGCTATAAAACTCAACTGAGGAGAGACAGTTGGAAAGGCGGGAAGGCAGCACGCAGGCGCTGAGGGATGCTCCCAAAAGCTTTCTGATTGGACGCTGGGGAGAGTGCCCGCGCAGGCTCCGTCGGTACCGACGTACCCATATGTGAAGACTTATTCCTGCTGTTCCCAGAGATCACCTGTTACAGGTAAGTAACTGTGCTTTCTGCTTATGGTCAGCAGTCATCTTCTGCAGGTCGTTTTGCTACAAAGAGACAGCAACAACCGAAACAGGCCAAGCCTAAGGCTGCTAGGACTGCTACGGCAAAAAGCCTCAGCCTCCTCAGGGCCTTTGGCTTACAACTAGAGAGCTTAGCCTTTCTGGCTCTAGAACATCCAGAGCCTCTCACCATTCCAGGAAGGTTGGCTTACTTTGCTCCCAGGTGGGAACAAATCACAGCAGAGCAATGGACCCTCTCCATCATAAGGGAGGGGTACAAGCTTCATTTCTTAAACCTTCCTCCTCACACCATGGTGAGACAGTTCAATTCTCAGACTTCTCTCCTCGACCTTCTGGGTCAGGAGATTGCTACCCTTCTTGCCCAAGGGGCAATAGAAGAAGTACCCCTTCTTCAACAGGGCTCAGGGTTCTACTCCCCCTACTTTCTTATCCCAAAGAAAACAGGAGGTTACAGACCCATATTAGATCTCAGAGAATTGAACAAGTTTCTATGCAAGGAGAAATTCAAGATGATTTCTCTCGGTACTCTCCTTCCATACCTTCAGAGTCAGAATTGGTTTTGCTCTCTAGACCTCAAAGATGCGTACACCCATGTCCTCATCCATCCAACACACAGAAGGTTCCTTCGGTTCCTTTATCAAGGGAAGCACTACCAATACAGAGTGCTTCCTTTTGGTCTGGCCTCTGCACCAAGGGTGTTCACAAAATGCATGGCAGTAGTAGCTGCATTTCTACGCACTCTAGGGATATTCGTATTCCTATATCTGGACGACTGGCTCATCCGAGCTCCATCCCAGTCAGAGGCCCAGACTTCTCTAACCTGCACAAGGCGTATCCTTCAGTATCTGGGACTTGTAATAAACTTTCCAAAATCCCTTCTCACCCCTACTCAGTCTCTAGAGTTGATAGGGGCCTTGCTGGATACCAGAACTGCAAGGGCCTATCTTCCCCAGGCCCGTTGCCTACGCTTGGTGCAGTTAGCCTCACAAATTCAGTTAAAATCCCATTTAACTGCTCGAGAGATGTTATAACTGTTAGGCCACATGGCATCCACTGTGCATGTGGTTCCTTACGCTCGCCTTCACATGAGGGCAGCTCAGTGGACTCTGTCCACCCAATGGACCCAGGCATCAGGTTGCCTGTCAGACAAAATTGCAACCTCCAGTCGCCTCTTTTGGTCCCTCCAGTGGTGGAAGTCCACTCAAAATCTGTTGCTGGGGTCCCCCTTTCAACAGGTGTTACCCCAAGCAACCCTTACAACAGATGCCTCTCCAAAAGGTTGGGGAGCTCATCTTCAAGATCTCTCCACTCAAGGTATCTGGTCTTTACAGGAGACATCTCTACATATCAACCTCTTAGAGCTCAGAGCAATTTTTCTAGCTCTCAAAGTCTTCCATACCCTGCTCAGCTACAAGACAGTCCTCATCCACACGGACAACCAAGTAGCCATGTTCTACGTGAACAAGCAGGGCGGGACTGGCTCTCTGTCGCTTTGCAACGAAGCTCTGAGATTGTGGGCCTTCTCCAGAGAGCATCAAATTCATCTCATGGCAGTGTATCTTCCAGGGGTTCAAAACTCTTGGGCAGACAGACTCAGTCGATTTCTGCTTCCACACGAATGGTCCCTCCATGGGGACCAGATAGCCAGGATCTTCCGAATTTGGGGAACACCGGACATAGACCTCTTTGCAAGTCCGTGGAATGCCAAACTTCCCCGGTTCTGTTCCAGGGTTCCGTGTCAGGGAGTTCAGGCCAGGGATGCCTTCCTCCTTCATTGGGGGCAAGACTTCCTCTATGCCTTTCCACCCATTCCCCTAATTCCCAAGACACTCTTCAAACTTCAGAGAGACAAGGGGTCTATGATCCTCATAGCACCACATTGGCCACGCCAAGTGTGGTACCCTCTACATCTGCATCTCTCTCAAGCTCCCTCCCTGGACTTGGGATCTGCTCCAGACCTCCTGTCCCAGGAGGAGGTAACGTTGTGGCACCCAAATCCCCAGTCTCTTCACCTCAGAGCCTGGTTGCTGAAGTCCTAGATCTTCAAGATTTGCATCTTTCTCAGCAAGTGAAGGATATCCTTCATGCTTTCAGAAAGCCTTCCACCAGACGTTCCTATGCTTTTAAATGGAAAAGGTTTACCATTTGGTGTGCAGAGAAGGGTCTTAACCCTCTTGCAATACCTCTGAATTCTTTACTACAGTATTTGCTGCATTTATCCCATGCAGGCCTTAAAACAAATTCAGTTAGAGTCCATTTGAGTGCTATGCAGCATCCCTTAAGCCCCTCAATGGACAGCCTATTTCCTCTCATCCCCTTATAGCAAGATTCATGAGAGGCCTTCTTTTGACTAAACCTCACATTAGACCACCTCCAGTGGCATGGGACTTAAATCTGGTTCTTGGCCAGCTTATGAAGCCACTCTTTGAACCCTTAGCCACTACCTCCTTGAAATTTCTTTCCTGGAAGGTTATTTTTCTCATTGCAGTCACTTCAGCTCGCCGCATCAGTGAGCTGCAAGCCTTGGTGGCTAATCCTCCTTATACAAGGTTCCATCATGACAAGGTAGTCCTCATGACTAATCCATACTTTATGCCTAAAGTGGTCTCACCTTTTCATCTGAACCAGGAGGTGTATTTACCTGTCTCTTTTCCAGGACCTTATGCATCAGGTGCAGAGAGGAATCTTCATACCCTGGATTGTAAGAGAGCACTGGCTTTTTACTTACAAAGGACACAGCAACATAGAAAGTCCTCTCAACTATTTGTTGCTTTTGATCCCTCTCATTTAGGACTTCCAGTCTCTAAGAGAACTCTGTCCAATTGGATTGCTCAGTGTTTTTCCTTCGCCTACCAGAGTAAGAACCTTTCTCTGGAGGGCCATGTCACAGCTCACAATGTGAGGGCCATGGCAGCCTCTATGGCTCATCTAAACTCTGTGTCCATCGACCAAATCTGTCGAGCAGCCACCTGGGCCTCGGTTCATACCTTTACAGCCCATTACTGCTTGGACAAGGACTCCCGCCGGGATGCCTTGTTTGGTCAGGCTGTTCTCAAACACCTGTTCCAAACCTAATCAACTCCTACTCCCCATCCCTGGTTGGATGCCCGAGATCCAGGGGGGAAGGTAGAGCCCTTCTCAGGGACTCACAACCTTGGAGATCTCCCTGGCATCTCTAGCTGGGGAGTCCCCATATGTGAAGACTCATTCCTGCTTGTTCCTGGAGATAGCACAGTTACTTACCTGTAACAGGTGATCTCTGGGAACAGCAGGAATAAGTCTTCACAATCCACCCACCTCCCCTAGGAGTTGTAACTCTCTATCTATCTTTCCTTTCCTCTCTCTCTCTTTGTCTCAGCTTAAAACTCGAACTGGAGAGAGGCGGTTAGGAAAGGCGGGAAGGCAGCGCGCAGGCGCTGTGGGATGCTCCCAAAAGTTTTCTTTCTGGACGCTGGGGAGCGTTCCCGCGCAGGCTCCATCGGTACCGACGATACCCATATGTGAAGACTTATTCCTGCTGTTCCCAGAGATCACCTGTTACAGGTAAGTAACTGTGCTATATAGTGTATCTGGATTTTCAGAAAGTCCTTAATAAGGTCCCTCATGAGAGACTCTTGGCAAAATTAAAAAGTTATGGGATAGGAGGCAGTGTACTATTGTGGATGAGGAACTGATTAAAAGATAGAGAGCAGAGGGTAGGGCTAAATGGCCAATTTTCCCAGTGGAGAAACGTGAATAATGGAGTACGCCTGGGATTTGTGCTGGGTCTGCTGTTTTTTAACATATTCGTAAATGACCTGTTAATGGGAATAATGAGTGAGGTAATCACATTTGCAGATGTCACAAAATTATTTAAAGTTGTTAAAACCCAAGAGGATTGTGAAAAATTGCAAGAGGACTTTGATAAACTGGAAGACTGGGCATCCAAATGGCAAATGAAATTTAATGTAGATAAGTGCAAAGTTATACACCTAGGAAAGAACAACCCAAACTATGGTTACACGATGCAAGGTTCCACATTTGTAACCAATACCCAGGAAAAAGATAATTCCCATTGAATATTGGTTGATATGGTTCTGTCTAATCTAGTGAAAAAGCATATCCATTGAGGAGAGGACAGGGCCGTCCCGTCCATTAGATGACCAAGGCGGCTGCCTAGGGCAGCCAACCCGAGTGGTCGGCAGTGGCTGTGCCACCCTCCCCCCCCCTAGCTGCTGCCAATTCCGTTTGGGGTGGGGGGGAGTCGGGCAGCGGCAGTATTTCCAAAAGTGGCTGCTTTTTGCCGCCGCTTTTTGAAATATTGCCGCTGGCTGCCTGCCTCCCCCTCCCGAGACAGAATCGGCAGCAGCTGGGGGGAGGGGCAGCGAAGCCGGGTTTTCTGCCTAGGGCAGCAGAAACCCTTGGGTCGGCTCTGAGAGAGGATAATTAATAACAAGAAACAAAATGTAGTCTTTGGCTCAGAACAGGGGTCTATTCTAAAAGGCTAAAATGCTGATTTATTTCATCTATTTTTTTTTTAAGGCTGGATGTAATTTTTCTTAAGTGCTTCAGATGGCAGATAGTTTGAGCTTAAAGATTTTTAAATGAGAGAATTTGGATGAATCACGTCCTCTGTTGTAGAAACGTCAGCTGTAATATTTCTGCACAGTTTCCTTGTGTATGAGAAGGTTGGAAGCAATTAAATACGATTGCCAATAAAACAATAAAAGCAATATTCTTTCTAATAAAAAACACATCTTTATCTTGTGTACACTACCTAATACTGTTGGAAAAAAGATTTATCGCTCTTTTTTGTTTCCTCCTGATGCTGTCATAAACCAGGTTGAAAGTCATAGTGTGCCATATCCTTATATTGCTGTGTAGTTTGTGTTTTTTAAAGATTTCATATACCACCTTTTGCCAGGGTGCCAAAGCAGTTTGCAGTGTTAAAAAGTACAAAAGTGCTTTGATGACAGTGGCAGGAACAAAGAGGTGAGTTTGCCCATGCCTTCACATTTCCATTTTAAATGAATATGGCCCAGAAGTACGCGAGTGCACTAGTTACTGAAGCTTCTGTATTTCCTCAAAAATTTCCCAAGAGGCACACGATAAATAAATACTTTAATGTTTAGGACTCCTATATTCCATTAATCCTTGTTCTGAAGGCTTGTCTTTGTAATGGAAGTCAAGAATATCCATCAGTTCTTACATAGGCAAAAGCCCATGTTGCATAGAACATTGAGGTAGGAATTGGAATGTAAAGGTTGGGACATTGTGTTCCCCTGGTATTTTATAAAAGGCTCTCCCCAATGTGGAGCCTTTTGTAACATATGAATAAGGATGCCAGCAAATATCATGTATTTGCTGGCACGTGCAGCAGGAGCACCATTTCACCAAACTGCTCGTGCTCAAATAGAATGGCATTGTTCAGACACCTTCCACATATAGATGCAGGTAATTATACAAGCAAGTGCTAGTTTTTGACACCTCCACGTATAAATGCCGTCTCTAAATGTATAGAGGGCCCAGTGTCAGAAATATATGTATAGAGGCGGTGCCATGTAAGAGCAAAGCCCCCAAAAGGTGAAACTTAACATTTTGAACTCTAGAATAACCCCAGGAGATTAAACACAATTGCCTCCTCTATTGATCAGTTCAAGACCTTACTGAAACAAACACTCTAATGAAACCTAGATTTGCCTTGGAGCTGGTGCAAAAGCCGAAAGGGAACTTGAAAATATATGTAGTTCTATTGTAAAATGAGAAACAGACAGACACTGTTTTGGCACGCCCAAACTAGGCCCCCTTTGAAATTTGTGTCTTGGCCTATCTATGTGTGTAAACAGCAGCTTTCTGAAATCACCATTTACATGTATAAATGCCCCTATTTCCTTGTGTAGATGCTTCTAAAGCTAGGATGGGTACTGGTTAGGTTCTTCAGACCATCATCTCTTCTGTTTCTTGCATTTCTTGTTACTGCTTTGGTCCTTAACTGTTAAGTCTTTCTTATCACTACATTTTATTAGAGATTTTGTAAATATTTTGAGGCGTGAATGGTGCATTCCTTTTATCCTGTCAAAAAAACAGATCTGGGAGCTGTCCCGGTGGCTCAGTGGTAGTGGTACCATACACATAAGCTGCAGAATGTGGTGGACTGCAGGGCCTTGACTCCACCAATAATTTTGCCCAACACAGCTTCAGTAATTAAAGAGTTGGGGACAGAGCTGGAGATTGGTTGGTTTGGTCCCTCCAACCAAAAAGATGTTCCTCTGTCCCTGACTGTACAGATGATGTGAGTATAATTTCAGAACATGGCTTCTATTCATCTAGGGATAGGGATGGGGATGGTACGGTAGCTGCCATTGCACAAATATGACACCTATAGGCCAGGCTGAGGATGCATGCGACCCTGGTTCTAGAAGGAGCCATAGTTTACGGCCCCTGACCAAAGATTGGCACTGTAATACAGGAGCTGTGGATATTTCACAAAGCTAAGACTCTAATTTTCTCTCTTATTTCTGATGCTTTCTAATTATCAATATAGAGTCTGTCTGTTTTGTGGGAATTGTTAATATAAAGTTTAACTGTGGTTATGAATTAAGCTTGGGGATATTCAGCCTACTGGAACCTGAGTATCCAGATAGCAAAGGTTTAATCTGTTGGAGAAGGCTTGCTCTTTCTGGGCGGGGGAGGTGAAAGTTTCTGCTCTCAGGCAGGCAGGCAGGGCTAATTTGAGCCCATCTCACACCTGACCAGTGACCACACCTACAGGTCTCTGAGGCTGGCTGCAGGAGCTGTGGATATTTCACAAAGCTAAGACTCTAATTTTCTCTCTTATTTCTGATGCTTTCTAGTTTTCAATATAGAGTTTAACTGTCTGTTTTGTGGGAATTGTTAATATAAAGTTTAACTGTGGTTATAAATTAAGCTTGGGGATAATCTGACTCTCCTTTTCTGGGTAGCCTTGGAGCAGATATCTGTGGGTGGCCCCATTTCAGGAACAGCCTACTGGCCAGAGACACTTAGGTTCCCGTCCACCCTACCCCTCGCCCCAAACACACCAGGGGCTGCATTGCCTATATAGTACTCGCATACATTGCCATCTATCCTCTAACTTAGGTTACAGCCCACATCTTCTTCCTTCCTTCTTCTTCTTCCTCTTCTCCTTCTAGGACTGCTTATTCAGCATGTCGTGTATTCAGTGCAATAACTGCAGTACTTTCATTCCAAGACGAATCATATGGAACCTCAGAGCTTGTCCTATGTGCCTCAGATCAGCTACCATGCATAAAGAACTGACTCTACTAAGGGAAGACCTAGCTGCCATGCATAAAGAGGTGACCCTACTCAGGGAGGAACTGGCTGCAATGAAGCACACCTCTTATAGGATACAAACTGAACAATGCCCACCTCCGCTCCCACAAAGCATCAAATATCCCAGGGACAAGGGGATCACAGTGGGTTCTGGTAGATTGCGACCTGTAATGCACAGACATCCTATGCTTCAAAAGATAACCCTGCATAATGCCTTCTCTGCCTTGGCTAATGAGGATGAAGAACTGAGGGAGGAACTGGCTGCAATGAAGCGCACCTCTTCTAAGATACAAACTGAACAAAGTCCACCACCACTTCCACAAAGAATGAAACACCCCAGGAACAAATGGATCACAGTGGGTTCTGGTAGATTGCGACCTGTGACACAGAGGCATCCTATGCATCAGGAGATATCCCTGCGTAATGCCTTCTCTGCCTTGGCAAATGAGGACGCCCAATCCAAAGAAACTGAAGGGCCCTTAAATGAGACAGACAATGCCCAATCTCCTGCTAAAGGACCAAATATGAAGAAAACCTCACCAAACAGCAAACTACTACTACTTGGTGATTCCATCTTCAGTGACATCAACTTGGGAACACAGTTCAAAGGAGAGAAGATAGTCAAGTGCCTCCCAGGTTCTTCAGCCAGCAGGAATACAAACCACGTTGTTGAAGTACTTAGCGCAGAAAGTGAACACTCCAAACTTGATGTGGTTATCCACTTGGGCACAAATGACCAGGCTAGAAACAGTACCTCTACAGTCCAAAAGAACTTCCAATCTCTGGGAGAGAAACTCAAGCCCATTGTTAACACTACTGCATTCTCAGAGGTTCTACCTGTGCTTGGTAAAGGGGCAAAAAGGCTACATCGCATTAACAGCTTAATACATGGCTCCAGACCTGGTGCAAACAAGGATTCAGATTTATTGGCGACTGGGCTAACAGATGGAACAACAAGAGACTATACTGTGCTGATGAACTACATCCTCTCTGTCGCAGGGAAAAGAATCCTAAGAGAAAAATACAAGCAATATGTGGATATGCATTTAAACTAGAAAAAGGGGGTGACAGATGTGGAAGGTCAAGCTCTGGACGTCACCCCCTGCAAAAGCAGATTAATATCAGAAACAGCCACACATTTAAACCACGCATCATAAACAAGTGGGAAGATGTAGGCAGAACAAAATCAACGCTAAATACACGCAAGCCAGTTAAATGCTGGAAAGCAATGAGCACAAATGCTCGAAGCTTAGCCAACAAAGTTCCAGACCTAGAAGCCCTAATGGTAGAAATGGATTTGGACATTGTGGCCATTACAGAAACATGGCTAAACGAATCGCATGATTGGGATATAGCCATACCTGGCTATAATCTATTCAGAAGAGACAGAGAAAATGGAAGAGGAGGAGGAGTAGCCTTGTATGTCAAAAGCAATATTAAAGCTACTGAAATGCAGGGGGCATGGGGAAAAGAAGAAGCGCTCTGGATTGTGTTGGAAAGAGGAGATGGCACTGTCATCCATACTGCTGTAGTCTACAGACCTCCAATACAAATTGAAGAGATAGATAACGAATTGATTATAGATATTGCCAAGATAGCCACAAAGGGGGAAGCGATCATATTGGGTGACTTTTGTGGGGATAATTTGGTTTAGGTCTAGATTTCCTAAACCAAATTATCCCCACACTTTAATCTACCTGATGTGGATTGGATTACTCCTTCTGCAAATCTAGAAAGAAGCAAAAAAATTGTGGATGCTCTCCAAGATGCGTTACTTAGACAAATGGTGATGGAACCAACTAGGGAAAGCTCGATGCTGGATTTAGTGCTCACCAATGGCGATACCGTGTCGAATGTATGCGTGAGTGCCCCTGTGAGCAGCAGCGATCATCACACGGTGTGGTTTGAGATAAAAGCCATGGTACAGGCCAATCATAGCCGGCTCAAAGTCCTAAACTTTAAAAACACCAACTTAAATAAAATGGCCGAGTACCTAAAGGAGGAGCTGACAGGGTGGAAGGAGATAAGGGAAGTGGAATTGCAATGGGCTAAACTAAAGGTGGCAATAAAAGGGGCAACAGATAAATATGTAACAAAAGTAAACAAAAACAAGAGGAGAAGAAAGCCTATTTGGTTTTCCAAAGAAGTGGCTGCTCAAATAAAGGCAAAAAACACAGCTTTCGCAAAATTCAAAAGCTCACAAACAGAGGAACATAGAAATGAATACAGGATCAAACTCAAAGAGACAAAGAATGAAATAAGGATAGCAAAATCAAAGGCAGAGGAAAAGATGGCTAAAGATGTGAAGTGTGGTGACAAAACCTTCTTCAGGTATATTCGGGAAAGGAAGAAGATTAGAGGTGGAATTGCAGGACTCAGAAGTGCTGTGAACAGACTCGTGGAAAGTGACATTGAAAAAGCGAAATTGCTAAACGAATACTTCTGCTCTGTTTTTACTATAGAAAGTCCTGGAGAAGGACCCCCTGTGACTCCCAAATATAAAAATAGGAATGAAGTAGTTACCACACCATTCACAGAAGATGAGGTGTTAGAACAACTTGCAAAACTGAAAGTGGACAAGGCCATGGGACCGGATGGGATACATCCCAGGATACTGAAAGAGCTCAGGGAGTTTCTTGCAGGGCCGTTAAAGGATGTTTTCAACAGATCCTTGGAAACAGGAGAGGTTCCTCAGGACTGGAGAATGGCTGATGTCGTACCTCTACACAAAAGTGGTGTCAGGGAAGAAGTGTCAAACTACAGGGCTGTGAGCCTTACCTCGGTGGCGGGAAAAGTCATGGAGGCGCTCCTGAAAGAGCGAATAGTGAACTTTCTCAAAACCAACAGGTTGCAAGACCCGAGGCAACGTGGTTTTACCGAAGGACCATCTTGCCAAACAAATCTGATTGAGTTCTTTGACTGGGTGACCAGGGAGCTAGATCAGGGGCATGCGATGGATGTCATCTACCTGGATTTCAGCAAAGCCTTTGATCCTGTTCCTCATAGGAGGCTTATCAATAAACTCAGTAGCTTGGGGATGGATCCTAAGATGGTAAATTGGATCAGAAATTGGTTGACTGACAGACGACAGAGGGTGATGGTAAATGGAGCTCACTCGGATGAAGGGAAGGTGATTAGCGGGGTGCCCCAGGGGTCGGTCCTGGGCCCGGCACTGTTCAATGTATTTGTGAGTGATATTGCTGAAGGACTGAATGGAAAAGTCTGTCTTTTTGCAGATGACACGAAAATTTGCAAGAGAGTAGACTCCCCCGTGGAAGTGGTTAACATGAGGAAAGATCTAAAAAACCGGAAGAATGGTCAAATGCTTGGCAATTAAGATTTAATGCGAAGAAGAGCAGAGTCATGCACTTGGGTAGCAGAAATCCAAGGAAAATGTACGCAATAGGGAGCGAGAGGTTGGTGTGCACAGATCAGGAGAAAGACCTTGGTGTGATTATTTCTGAAGATCTCAAGGTGGCAAAAGCCAGGAGGATGTTGGGCTGCATACAAAGAGGAATCACCAGCAGAAAGGAAGAGGTACTTATGCCACTGTACAAGTCACTGGTGAGGCCTCACTTGGAATACTGTGTTCAGTTTTGGAAACCGTATCTTGCAAAGGATGTAAAAAGACTGGAAGCTGTTCAGAGGAAGGCGACCAAAATGATTTGGAGCCTGCGTCAGAAGCCTTATGAGAAGAGACTTGAAGACCTAAACATGTACACTTTGGAGGAGAGGAGAGACAAGGGAGATATGATTCAGACCTTTAAATACTTAAAGGGATATAATGTACAAACAAACCTCTTCCAAAGATGGGGAAGCTGTAAAACTAGAGGGCACAACAGGAATCTGCAAGGTGATAAATTGAAAGGCAATGTCAGGAAATACTTTTTCACGGAAAGGGTGGTGGATGCTTGGAATGCCCTCCCGATGGAAGTGGTGGGGGCAAACACGGTGACGGAATTCAAAATGGCATGGGACAGACACAGTGGATCCCTTTTACAGCAACAGGATAAAATCAAAATAAACTGAAACATCTAATTTCTCAACAAATAGGGGTGACCTACACATAGTGGTGGGTTCACCCCTAAACAGGGACATGGGGAGGGGTGGCCTGCACGGAGCAGCAGGTGCACCTACTCTTGCCATCGTGCTGGGCAGACTAGATGGACTATGCTGGTCTTTATCTGCCGTCATTTACTATGTTACTATGTAATGGCTAATTTAGACATCAGGGAGAAGGAGGGCATGAAGGCTCATAGTACTATAACCCATTAAAGACCATTTCTCATTGAGCTGGAAACACAAAGTAGCATGAGCTAATATTGCTAGGCCAAAAAGGAAATGCCATCAAACTACTCCAATAATTTTTTTTCTCATTTGCAGTAGTTAGTTTTACGTCCTAGAATATTTTGTTCAGATTCATAAAACTGAGTTTATTACTGGTGCTACTTATTGTAAGAATGCCTTTTTTAATGTTTTTTGCCAGTGTTTCCTTTTTTATATACTTTGTAATGTTTGCTATTAATGTGGACCACCAGAATATCTTCAGCAAATATTGTGTTTTTATTATAGCCATAAGCCCTATTATTTCTCTGTCTCTGGTTCTGCACTTTATCTACATGTAGTGGTGTGGTTTATACATGGTGCTCTGATCAGCAACCAGCAACCGCAGTGCTCTCAGTCTGGTAAGGCTGATAATAGGAAGAATGAGTAAAATTAAACGTCGGGACTGAAAAAGGAAATCATAATGAATTCACTTTTGATTGCTTACCAAATTATCAGAAATACTTTATCTCCAGGAACAAGCAGGAATGAGTCTTCACATATGGGTACGTCGGTACCGACGGAGTCTGCGCGGGAACGCTTTCCAGCGTCCAATCAAGAGCTTTTGGAAGCATCCCAGCACGTCTGCGTGCTGCCTTCCCGCCTTTCCCAACTGCCTCTCCTCAGTTTTCGTTTTTCCGCGGAGCTGGCAGGACGTCCTTCTGTCACCGCAGAAAATTCTTGTTTTTATTTTTTAGTTTTCTTGTGGTCCCGGCTGTCTTCCCAACGCCACCAGTACCACCGGTGTTTCTTTTCTTTTCTTGAAAAAGTTTTCCTTTTCCACGGGATATTTTTTCTTCATAGTGTCCCATGGTCTCTTAGGCCTTTTAGGCCTTCTCTTTTTCCTTCATGGAACCGCCAGGCACTTCCTCCAAGAAATGTTCACAGTGTGGCGGTACAACTTTATTTTTAGACCCTCAAAGTCGGTGTCTAACCTGCTTGGGTCCTGACAACAGTTTGGTGAGAAGGCGTTTGGAAATGGCTAGCTTTTTACCAAGCAAGCCCCTAGGATCGTGTGCAGAAAGATGATAACTTACATGAAGGTCTATTGCTTTTGTACAGGTATTTGTCACATTACTTGAGGAAACAGTTTAATAAAGTAATTATCACAGATGTCCTTGATGTTATATTTTTAATACACCACCTTAAGGTGTTTTTCAGTGCTAAAAGTCATTTGTACAAATTAGAGGTGCAAATTCTATAAGCATGCTGTGGGGCTGAGTGAGTTGGAGGTATCGGGGTATTGGAATGGTAGAACATGAATGAATTTAGTATAGAGAGAGTTAAAATGGACTGATTAAAGGGAGGATAAAGTTTGTAAATAGCAAAAGGAAAGTTACACCAGTGCTCGATAAGGGACAGATAAAAGCTGGTTTATCGACTCAATGGCACTTAACATGTGCAGCTTTGAGAGCTAAAGGTGTGGGAGGGTGTGGTATGAGCAGAATACCTAGGATGGAAGGATACTGTATACTGGCAGATTAAATTAGAGGGGAAATTCAAAATATCAGAATGTATGCATGAACATTAAAAATAACCCAGTACTTTTAATCTAGAAAAGATAAGAGAGGAGGACAAAGGAAAATTAATGGAAAAATTCTGGTGAAATAGATTATAACATCTTTAAAAAGCTCTGTGACACCTACATGGGTAAACAGGAATTTACCTGTAGAAAAAATGTTCTGGCCCACCTGCTGTGCAAAAAGGGGTGAGGTTAGGGCCAGGGCTGCCTTTTTTGCTGCCCCCACTCTCCAAGTGAATTCTAATGGAGTCCTTCAATGGCAAGATAAACCGTTCGTTAGGCCCTAGGCAAACAAGCATAAAAGCATGTTGGGCCCTACCATAATATATTTATTCCTTTTTTAAACACCCCCCATACACATGGAAACCAGTATGTTAGCTTCTACAGCTAATTATATCATACTCAATTTAGCTACTACTATGACTATTTATCATTACTATAGTGCTACAAGGTATATACAACACTGTACATATACATGTAAGGCCAGTACCTGCTCAAAAGAGCTCACAAACTATCCAAAACAGACATTTAGAACAGTATCATTGAGGAAACGTCAAACTACACAAAACTGCAAAACTGTTTATTTAGAAACATTATTTGTATCCTGAACCTAAGCCATACCAAAAAAACTCTAACTCGTGACTCAAACTGCAGCAATTCTGCCTATAATAATGCAGCATTTTAAATATTACTACAGGCTCTAGAACCTGGCTTTAGAGTGAGGTTTGTTCGGGTCACAGTATATGCAAAACAAGCAGTTTGGAGACCCTATTTTGGCAGAGGCCTTAGAGCACCATTGTACCTCCCAGTGGGAACTAAAAGAAACTAGACTGTGATAGATCCCCTACACAAAAACTACACACTTCTGTCATAGAACCAACCCTCACCTAATGTAAAATAAGGAATCACAACTTACAACATGCAAAAAAAACTAGTCCCCAGACTGAATATGCAGTACAGCACCAACGCATGGGAAACAGAAATGTTTTGTCTCCTGTATTGTACAAAGTCCAAAGAGAGAACAGATGCACATTTCTCAAAGCTAATGTCCAGCAACTATAAACTGAAAAATAAAATGCCTTTTCTCTACCTCTGTGGTATGGACATTTTAATTGAATTGCATTCTTTTGATTGCATTAGTCTGTCTCTCTCTCTCCTGTTTCTCTTGTTGGTCGTCCCCTAAATCCTTTTCTGGGGACTCTAACATTTTCCATCTCTTTACTCTCCTAATGTTTTCTTCCCTTCCATCTCTGTATGTAACATTATGCTTTCCTTTACATCTTTTCTCTATTCTTTTCTGCCTCACTATGCACTCAGTTAGATTTCACCATGCCTTTTCCCCTTTTTTCACTTTTGTTTTTCACTCTTAGTTTTGTCCCCTTCCAGCTCTTGCATTCTTCCTTCGGTCTCAACCTCCTTCCTCAGCTTCCTATTACCCTGTTGAGGGCGGGGATAATCAGCAGTGGCAGCTGGCACTGCTAATGTGGCTAGCTGTCTCTGCTGAAATCTAACCTTGGATATTCAGTGCCTGGGCCATATACTGCCACCGACATTTAATATCTGGATCGCTGCGGAAGCTGGAAGCTAACAAGGCAGCAGTGATATTGAGCCGGTGCCCGGTTAGCTTCCATAGGTAACGTTAGGCCAGCCTTACGTTACCCGCGGATCGCTAACCGAGCTGTGGCTTAATATCGCTGCTCCCTGGTTAGCAACTGGTGTTGCTCCGTTCCACCCCAGAATGCTCCAGTGCTAACCACGTAGCATTGGGGCGTGTAGCGGCAGCACATGCGGATATCCAGCAGCACTAACCATGTTAATGCCGTGGAATATCCCGCTAACTGGCATTTGTACTTTTTGTAGCTGCAAACCGTGTAAATGCCTTTGAATATCCCCTCCCCCCGGTCTTTAATGGACTTCTTGGTTCCCCATTTTTAGTTTAGTTTATTTAAAACTTGATATCCTGCCAATTTGTAACCAGCAAGGTGGTTTACATTAAAAACAATAGCAGAAACAGGAAAAGAAACTCCAAAATAAAATAGAAAAGAACCATGTATTCCAGAGAGAAGAGAAGAATCAGGCTAGCCTGCCATCTGGTGACGGCAAGGCTTGTATTAAAAAGTTGGGTTTTAAGAGACGCTTTAAATCTGGGTTAGGAGGGTTCCAGGTGGAGGTCATTCCTGGGGGAAGGTGCAAACGGTTAGCATGTAATGAACGGAGAACCCAGTAAGAAGTATGCAAAGTGACAAGAGAGGAGAGATAAGAGGGGAAACCAGTGTGCACAGCTTTATGTGTTAGAATCAAGACTTTGTAATGAATTCTAAAAGAAACAGGGAGCCAATGCTGGCTAAACAGAAGAGGAAGTGTAAGTAAGGATACAAACAGCAGAATTCTGAATATATTGAAGTCTTTTGATTTCATAATTGGGCAGACCAGAGAAAACTGTATTGCTCTGTGTAACAAATTTTTACTTTTTTCTTGTTCCTGGGTAATAAGTGTTATTTTCCAATATCTTATGTCTCAAACCCATAGGAAATGGCAATTATGGCCCACAAACAGTGCTTTTGGGACCAGGAGAGTGATATATTTGAAAATTACTTATTTTGCAGGACATTCTAGATAGATTTAGTGCAAAGTAAACTTGGAGTACCTTTTGGAAAATTCTAGAACTTTCCAGAACTTTGCAAAACTTTTGGAACTTTGTATAACTTTTGAGAACTTTTAATAAAAGCCTTTTGGTGACTGTTCTAATGTCACTTCTGCCTCACGTCTATAAAACAATGGATTTGTGCGGAGTGAGCACAGTCATTCAGCAGCCTCCTTACTGACTAGAAACCTAGGAGCGAGCAACAACACACGTCTTAAGCTCACTGGTTTATTTTCATTCTACCTTCTTAAGTGGAGTGACATGGTATCAAGAGGCTGCAAGCATCCGGCAGATGCATTTTGCTATGTCTGTGGCAATTTTATCAAGGCGATCAAAAAAGTACTCCATGGAAGCATCTGCCAGATGTGTGAAGCTTATCCCAGGGATCTGTGCTGGGTCTGCTGCTTTTTAACATATTTGTAAATGACCTGGAAATGGGAATAACAATTGAGGTAATCAAATTTTCAGATGACACAAAACTATTCAAAATATTTCCCACTTAAACTCATGTATACTCATATTCATTAATTCACAACTTACTTTTTCCTTTTTCTTACTCTATCTTACAATACCCAATTCTACACATTATCACATTTACTCTTTACACTAATAATTCTAGTGAACTACAATACATTTTTCCTTGCTCAGATAAGATGATAAGATTTTTGAAATTTGTAAATATTTAAATCTGTATATATGTTTAAACTATCTATATACCTAATCAGCATTTACTCAGCATTGTAACCCTCAAATTACCATTTTTTATTATATACAATTTAATGTTCACTGTAATTTCAATTGTTTGAATAAGTTTCAATGTAATGTTCAAGTTTTGTTCTATGTAAACCGCTTTGATTTTTCTGAAAGGCGGTATATAAAACCGTTCAATAAATAAATAAATAAATAAAATTGTTAAAACCCATGAGGATTGTGGAAAATTGCAAGAGGACCTTGAGAAAATGGAAGACTGGGCATCCAAATGGCAGATGAAATTTAATGTGGACAAGTGCAAAGTTATGCACCTAGGAAATAACAACTCAAACTGTGGTTACACAATGCAGGATTCCACATTAGGAATCACCACTCAGAAAAAGATTTAGGCATCATCGTGGATAACATGTTGAAACCCTCTGCCCAGTGTACAGCGGCGGCCAAGAGAGCAAATAGAATGCTAGAAATCATAAGGAAAGTTATGGAGAATAAAACAAAGGATATTATAATGCCTCTGTATCGTTCCATGGTGCGACCGCACCTTGAATATTGTGTGCAGTTCTGGTCGCCGTATCTTAAAAAGGATATAGCATTATTAGAAAAGGTACAAAGAGCCACCAAAATGGTAAAGGGGATGGAAGGATACTCCTGTGAAGAGAGGCTAAAAAGGTTAGGGCTCTTCAACCTGGAAAAGAGATGGCTGAGGGGAGATATGATAGAGTTCTATAAATTAATCAGTGGAGTGGAACGGGTAGTGAAGTTTTTACTCAGCGCGCAACTGCTCTGGGGGCTGTTCGCTCGGTCCGCTGTATGCAGGAGAGCAAAGGGGATTCACAGCATCAGTTTTTAACGCTGCAACCGTCAGGAGAAAGCGCGGGAACGGCGGCCATCTTAGGAGGGCCTTCCGTTTCAGCAACTCCTCTTCCTAAGGCAGGCAAACGCAAGGCGAAGTCTCGTCATGGCGCAGAAGGTACTGCACAGCCTGTGCTGCCAGCGGTTTCAGAAGCGCTCGATCCTCTGCTTTCAGCAGAGTTTATTCTAGCGTTTCATAGAGCTTATTTAATGAAGAAAGCTCAGGCTTCTCTGCCACTTTTGTCAGACTTTCCACAGCTGGCTCAGACAGGGGTCTCTAGCCGGTCTGATCCCGGAGAAGGGGTTGCCTCTTTGTCAGCATTTAAAGAGTCTAAATTAGATACCGTTTCTCTGGGAGCTGAGGCTTTAGGGCCTGAAGAAGGGGATCTTCTCTCAGAGCAGGGTTTGGACTCCTGGCCCGCAGACTTAGAGGAAGGAGAGTTAGGTCCTGGGGATGATCCCAATATTTTTAGAGTTTTTAGGAAAGAGGAGTTGCCAGCCCTGATTGCGCAGTCCCTTACAGCTCTCAGTATCGTTCCTCCGGTAGTTCAACAGGAACCTTTGGAGGATCCCTTGTTGCAGGGTTTCAAAACCGAACAGAGATGTTTTCCTCTACATAGGGTGATCAAACAGATGATAGAATCTGAATGGGAATGTCCTGAGGCTTCCTTGAGAGGGGCTAGGGCTATGGCACGGTTGTATCCTATGCCCCAGGAGGAGAGAGAACTCCTTCGTATACCTAAGGTAGATGCTCTGGTTTCGGCGGTCACCAAGAAAACTACCATACCCGTAGAGGGGGCTACGGCCCTTAAAGATATGCAAGATCGTCGGTTAGAGGGGCTGTTGAAACAGGCCTTTGATGCCAGTGCTCTGGCGCTACAAGCGTCCGTCTGTGGGGCATATGTGTCCAGAGCTGCGATTCGGTGGGGTCAGCTGGCCTCTAGTCCGAAGGATGAAGTGTCTCCTTCTCGGGAGGGGGCGAAGCTGGAATCGGCGGCGGCGTATTTGGCGGATGCCTTTTACGATTTGATTCGCATTTCCGCGAAGGCTATGGCTTCCATGGTTGCCGCTCGTCGCTTTCTTTGGTTACGGAATTGGGCGGCGGATTCCTCCTCCAAGGCCCGTCTCAGTAAACTCCCATATAAAGGTAAGCTTCTTTTTGGGGAGGCGCTAGAGAAAATTGTTAACGATTTAGGGGACTCCAAAGGAGGGCGTTTGCCCGAGGACCGTCCTAAATCAGCTAAGCAAGGCTCCTTTATTAGGGGTCAAGGGCGTGAGTTTCGCCGTTTTCGGGGAGCCCGCTTTGCTCCCTATCAGCGAGGTCGCTTTCTGTCCCGGGGGCAGTCCTTTCGGGATGCTAGAGGTGCCAGTAGAGGCTACTTTGGAGCTCCTCCAGCTTCCCTTAAAAAGCCACAATGAAGCAAGGCCGGCCCAAGCGGAGCTTCCAGTAGGAGGTCGGTTACAGGAGTTTCTTTCCGCTTGGGTCGCCATTACTACCGACAAGTGGGTACTGCAGATTATTCGCGAGGGATATGCTCTCGAGTTCAATTGTCATCTAGCCGACGCATTCGTTTTCTCTCCATGCGGTCCGCTCGCCAAGTGGAGGGCGATCCACGACACGTTGCAGCGGTTGTTGCAACTCCGTGCCGTGGTTCCAGTTCCGTTAGGCCAGTGCGGCTTCGGTCGATACTCGATTTATTTTGTGGTACCCAAAAAGGAAGGCTCTTTTCAGCCCGTTTTGAATTTAAAGCACGTGAACCGCTGTTTGTGTGTCTCTCACTTTCGAATGGAAACATTGAGATCGGTGATCCGTTCAGTAAGGCCGGGGGAGTTCCTGTCCTCCATAGACTTGACGGAGGCCTATCTGCATATTCCTATCAAACCAGATCATCAGCGATTTCTTCGATTCGCGGTTCCCATGGGTCATTTTCAGTTTCGGGCCTTGCCGTTCGTTCTCGCGACAGCGCCGTGCACTTTCACCAAGGTGATGGTGGTGGTGGCGGCGGCTCTGCGCAGGGACGGCATTCAGGTTCACCCTTATCTGGACGACTGGTTGATTCGAGCGGCTTCACGATTGTTTACGCCATCAAAATATAGAAAGACTAGGGGACATGCAATGCAGTTACAGTGTAACCTATTTAAGACTAATAAGAGAAAATATTTTTTCACTCAACTTGTAATCAAACTCTGGAATTTGTTAGCTGGGTTTAAAAAAGGTTTGGACAAGTTCCTGGAGGAAAGGTCCATAAACCAATATTAAAGGGGATCCGAGATATCCACTGCTTGGACCAGTACAAGCATTTTGGAACCTGTGCCTTTTGGGGAAACTGCTAAGTACTTGTGACCTAGATTGGCCACTGTTGGAAACAGTATACTGGGCTTCATGGACCTTAGTCTGACCCAGTATGGCATATCTTTTGTTTTTATTTTGGCATGCCTGTTGAGGATCAGAACAAACCCTGGGTGCATCTTTTCACTTGCGAGCACTGCAAGAAAACTCTGGAAGGTAAGATGGACAATTGATGTTGACTTACACTGTGGCATTTTATGTTATGTTATAAAATCTTTATTTAATTTTTGCATAATGTATGAAATATTTAGCAAGAACATCATTAATTTGCATTCATTTTATCATCATACTTATAAATATATATAATTATTTTTTATTTTCACATTTTTATTTTTTCTTTGGCAGGAGGGTACAGAGGGGAAAAGAGAATCATGAAGTTCGCTATCCCAAGAATTTGGCAGGAACTCACTGATCACTTGAGCAATTGCTACTTCTGCATGGTGGATCCTTCCAAACGTCGGACTGGCACCTTCTGTCATGTATTCAAGCATTCCTTCATCCTTTGCTCCGGTGCCACACTGCCCAGAGCTCTCCCTGTACCCACTCCTCCACAGAGAAAGCAGCGGCCTTCAGAAGAAAGCAGCAATTCACAAAACAAAAAAAGACGTTGCAGATCTAGATTACAGTATCAGAGGTGGAGCTGAGGAAAGAAACCCTTACTACCCGAACCAAAGTCCAATGCCGAGCTTTTGACGTCCGGGTTCAAGCAGTGGAACTTGTTGGATGAAAGTGTGCAAGTCACAGGTCAGAGGAAGCATCACCACACTTATTCTAGCTTCTTCACTAGTCAAGTTGGGCTCTGCTTTTGCCACATTGTGACTGGTCTGTTTGACAACTATCGGAATTGCATGTAACTTGAAGGAGTGGCACCTGTTCATTGACGCCTCTTCCAGGATCCTCAAAGCCGTGCTGCTACATAATGGGAACAAGTACCTGTCTCTTCTCCTAGCTCACTCAGCCTCAAAGAAGATCACAGCAGCGTCAAGACCTTTCTAGAAGCCTTGAAGTATGCTGAGTACAGCTGTGAGTTTATCGGAGACTTTAAAATGGTGGCATTTCTGATGGGTTTCCAAAGTGGTTTTGCTAAGTTTCCCTGCTATCTTTGTCTTTGGGTCAGCAGGGACATCGCAGTGCACTATCCACAGGCGGGACTTGCCACAGTGAACTGAATTTTCTGTTGGGACAAAGAAAGTGAAGTGGGAGCCATTGGTGGAACCACAGAAGATGCTGATGCCACCACTGCACATCTAATTGAGCCTTATGAAATAATTTGTCTCAGCTCTACCGAAAGAGTCGACAGCCTTCAAGTACCTTCAAGACTTCTTCCCTAAACTGTCTGAGGCAAAGGTCAAAGCTGGTGTCTTTGTTGGACCACAAATAAAAAAGATTCTTGAGTGCATGGAATTTCCCAAGCTGCTTACTAGAAAGAATAAAGTGTCTTGGAACAGCTTTGTTACAGTGGTTCGTGGCTTTTTGGGACATCCCAAGGCCAAATACTATGTAGAACTGGCTGAGACTCTGGTTAAGAATTACGGCAAAATGGGCTGCAGGATGTCTCTCAAAGTCCATATCCTTGATGCTAATCTTGATAAATTCAAGGAGAACATGGGATCGTACTCAGAGGAGCAAGACAAATGTTTCCACCAGGACATACTGGAATTTGAACGCTGCTACCAAGGACTATATAACGAGACCATGAAGGGAGACTACATCTAGGGTCTTATTCATGAAAGTGATTTATAATATAATTGCAAATGTAAAAAATCTACACACTTCTAAATGTTTTATGGTCTTTCTTGAATAACTTAAATATAAGTAAATATTATATGTTGTGTTTTTTTTATTTTATGTGAACAAAAAGGCACAAGCCTGTTTTAACAATGGGAATACGTAAATTTCACAAATATCAATCTCCTGTCTACAAAAGCAAAGTTTTATGAGACTAATAACCATTTTCCATACTTTGAAGTTATAAGCAATTCGGAAATAACAGTCACTACCCAGGAACAAAAATTGTGTTACACTAATCCAACCTAGAGATGACCAAACTAAGGAGCAGAAGGGGCAGGAAACTGGCAAGAGCAGAAGGGGCAGGAAAGCATGAATGAACAAATCTGCAGCAGAGTGAAGTAGGAGCGCTTAATGATATTGCTAATATAGTTGTGAAATGATGGCGCAGAATCAAGAGTCACGCCCAGGTATTTACAAGAGGCAGTCAGAGTAATGGGAAGACCATCTAGCATAGGAGCAAGAGCTAAAGATTGAGCAGAAGGGGATAGCCTGATGGCCATAGCTTTTTGAAAATTCAACAGAAGATAGTTTTCATGTAATCACAAGGCAGCCGCAGAGAAAGAGGCATTTAGAGAGGAAAGGTCAGGGGCAAGTGGGTTTGTACGAAGAACATTGGTGTAGTAGTATATGGAAATACCAAACTGTTTAACCAAAAGAACCAGTGGGGTCAAAAAGATATTAAAAAGAAGGGATGCAAGCACCGATCCCTGAGGAACCCCGCAGTCAAGAGACAGGATGAAGAGGTAAGAGAGTTAAAGGAACTGTAATAGAATGATTAGTCAAAAAGGAACAAAACCACCAAAGAACTACCCTGAAGATCAATGAGAGAAGAATAGTGTGGTTAACCAGGTCAAAGGTGGAAGAAAAATCCAAAGACAGCAGGAGAGAGATGTTGCCACAATCAAAAGTTTGGTGAACTTCACTCAGGAGAGAGGTGAGAATAGTTTGTGCTGTGGTATGGGCAAAAACCAGATTGATGGGGGTGAAGAGTGCCTGTTCTTTCCAGGCAGTCAGTGAGCTGAGTGAAGACAAGCCATTCAGGAACTTTGGAAAGAAAGGGGAGTTGGGAAACAGGCCTATAGTTGGACAGAACTGAAGGGTCAAGAGATGAATTTTTAAGAAGGGGGCAGACAATAGCGGATTTTCAAGAGATGGGCATGATGCCTGATGATAGGCAATTTTGAAGGATTGAATGAGCTCAGCAGAAGGGCTAGGGAATAAAGTGGAATCCAGATGGAGGGGATCAGGTCAGAAGTGCAAGTAGTCTTGTGCAGGGAACTGACAAGAGAGGGAGGGAAGGGCGAAAGAGGACCATTTATGTGGAAAAATAGGAGGGGCCACTAGAGAATACATTGCGGGGGGGGGGGGGGAGAAGCAGAGGACACTACAGAGGAATGTGAAGAAAAGAGAGGGGAAATCCTGGAGAAGGGGGTGCAGAGAAAAAATGAGAGTGAAGAGCTGAGATTTTATCCAAGAAGAAGTGGCCAAACTGTTCTTCAGGTACAGCAGAAGGGAGCAACTGGAGACTAGAAGGGCGAGATAGTCGGTAGACCATGGAGAAGAGCTCTTTCGAGGAATTGGAAGAGGAAACAATAGCATTCATGAAATAAGCTTTCTTAGCAAAAGCAAGGGCTTAGCGATTAGTGCGCATAGTGGGAGCGGAAAATAGCCAGCAGTACTCAGATTGTCTCACCTCAAGGTGAAGGAGGCATAAACCAGGGTGGTACCAAGACTGATGACGTTTCAAAGGGTTAGACATAGAATGAAAAGGAGCTAGCAACTCAGGAAAGGGGAGAATTCCAGGTGGAGATGTGTTTGTCAACTGAGAGAGAATCAAAGGTTGAGGGACTAGAACATCAGATGGCGGGAAAGTAGCTAGCGTTTCTGAAGTAATCCTTCTGTAAGGGTGACGGAGGCGGATGGGGGAAAATCTGGCACAGCTGCCAGAGGCATGGAACAGGAAGTGGAAAAGAATTCAGTGATGATCAGTCCAAGGGAGAGGAAAAATAGATGGTCCAAGGGAAAAGGAAAGGCATGGGTAGTAAAGATCAGATCCATCATGTGTTCAGCAGTGAGGGTGGCAAAAGGAACATGCTGAATCAAAGAAAAATCTGAATTCAGGTGAAAGAGGAGCTGGTCTCTCAGTGAAGTAGGAGAGTCAGAATAGATATTGAAATCATCTTAAATAACTAGATTTGGATAACGGAGCATTATCTCAGAGATGGTCAGGAGAAACTGGTCCCAGAGAATGGAGGATAGGCTTGATAAACCGCCCTTCATAACACCAGGGCAGTGTACAATATACAAAATTAATCAGAAAGTGGCTAATGCCAAAGAAAAGAAAGGAACTACAATGTTAGATAGGGAAGAGACTCAGAGATAAGGGACGTGAGTTAAGAGAGAGGTGTATATAAGAATAAAATATTTAGGTGTGATACTTGACAATAATCTAAATATGGATTCACATATAAAATATTTAACTAAAAATATACATTACAAACTCAAAACACTAAAACAACTAAGACCTTTGATTCTTCTACAAGATTTTATTAACATAATTCATGCTATTATTACCCCACATTTCGATTTTGCAAATACAATACTTAATGGTATTTCGAAACAAAATATTAAAAAGATACAAATAACTCAGAACTTAGCTGCTAGAACGATTATGAATATAAGCCCACTTGAACATATTACACCAATTTTAGCTGAACTTCATTGGCTACCAATTTACTCCCGAATCAAATATAAAATTCTTGTCACTACATTTAAACTTATAAATAAACTTGCACCATCTGCACTAAATACACTGATTAACATTGACATTGATAAACGATCTCAAAGGAGCAGAAACATAAATACTTTAACAATACCAAAAGATTTTACAAAAGCCAGAAAACAAACCAATAAGAGAGCTTTCTCACACTCTGCTCCAATACTCTGGAACAATTTACCTGACAACATTCGCCTACTGTCTGACATAAAAGAATTTAAAAAAAAATTAAAAACTCACTTATTTACATTACACTATAATACACTCCCAAAACAGAATTCTCAAAGGGATACAGGCTAACATTTATTTTTAATATTATATACCCTATTTTCAAAAATAAACGACACTAATACACTAATTTAACCATACTACACACTCATTTACATGATGATTAATAATTTAACTAGCAATGTATATATGTTCTAATATGTTATACTTGTAATGTTACAATTTTCCTTGTAATTTATAATTATCTGTTCTATGTAAAATGTCCTGGTATATCTCATACCAATTAACCTACTGTTACATGTAAACCGCACTTGAAACATGGGAAAGAGCGGTATATAAATAACTGTTAAATAAATAAATAAATAAATAAATAAATAAATAAGAGAAGGAAATCCTCAGGGGGAGGAAGGGGGGAGGTCAGAGGCGGAGCAGAAGAGAGAGGTTTTCAGGCATGCTTTGAATTTGGGGGAAAACTGTTTCAAGTCGGAGGTGGTAAGACGGGAGTTTCACAGGGAAAGGCCCAAAAAGAAAAATGCAGAGTGTCGGGTGGACTGTAAGTGAGCACGTGAGGGGGAAGGAAGATGTAAGTGGTTTTTATGAGCTGAGTGAAGGCTGCGGATGGGAGTTGTCACAGGTGTTGAGTCGCCCCAAGGATTTCATCCAAAGAGCACAACCTGCTCCTTTGGCGCGTGCCCATGGCACAAAATTCTCCTATGATGCTGAATATGACATGGGCGACTGAGTACATCAGGGGACATTGGGGATAGCAAGAATGAATGGCAGAACACCCTTGTTTAAATGCAGAGCAAAGCACATAGTCACAATCACAGCAGCAGTTGCGTACAGCGGAAAGGCAGAGCAGTAAAACAGGGAAAATGTCACTATCATGCCGAATATAAGAGAGACACTTTCAGGATGAGGGTAGCAAGACTAAATGTAGAACACACCATGGTCACATGGGCAGCTGGGTACATCAGGAGTATCAAGAATGAATGACAGAATGCACCTTGGTCACTTGGGCGACTGGGTACATCAGAGATAGCAAGAACGAATGGCAGAACACACTTTGGTCATGAAGGGTGACTGGGTATGTCGGGGGTAACAAATGGCAGAACACACCTTGGTCACATGGACAGTTGGGTATGTTGGCACTAGCAAGAACGAATAGCAGAACACCTAATATGTTTACCTACCTTCTCTAGCCCCTGCCTTCCTTTCTTAGCACCTGGCCCCTACTTCCCCCTTCCCCAGCGCCTTGTTCCTTTCTCCATCCCTTTCCCAACACCTGATTCCTTCATCCCCCTTTCCCCTACCTCGTGGCTTCTACCCTCACCTATTTCCCAGACAGTGGTTTCTGGATTCTACCTCCATCTCCTTCCCTTCCCTGTGATCCCCAACAGCCACAGAAGCTTCTTTCATTACTGCCACTGCTACTGCAGTGACACCACTGGTGGCACATTCATTGGAAATTTATTGCAGGGACCTCCTCTCCTTGCTGTTAACCTCATGAGAATAAGGAATCTTGCAATATAAGCAGCAAGGAAAGGAAGTGTCTGCCGTGAGTTTTGAATGTATATGCAGAGTAGCCGCAGTAGTGAAGAAGCTGTCAGGTGTTGAGGAAAGGGGGTAAGAGTTTTCTGCTTGTTTTGGGAGAAGGTATATTCTGTGCTGCCTTGGGATTTTCCTCGACTCACTTCCAGCAAATCAGTCCAGTGTTACTGCCACTTCGTGCAAGTGCACAGCTTGCACAATGGGTCGTGCCAGCCCTGGTTAGAGGGGATCAGGCGAATTACATGCAGGCCCACAGATTTGTTGAAAATTGGTTTGCCCATGTCCAAGGCCTCTGTGAGCTATATAAAAATGTAGTCAAATTTGAATGACTCAATATAAGAAGGCCATTCTGGCAAGTCCCTGTGGAGTATCCTGCATAATCTCAGCATTCCATAATATCTTTGTGTTTCCAAATCTCCACTCGCTTCAGGCTGAATATAAACTTTAGTGAACTAAGAATTTAGTTACTATGCAGTGAAATTACAGTGGTTCACCTGAAACTTCATTTTTTTCCTATCACGATATTTGTAGCATAGTTGTTTAATGGCATGAGCCTGAGCTGAACCATGAAAGTAGAAAAATAAAGTGAATATAAGCTGAAGTCATACAATATGTACTGATGTGTATTCCAAATGTCTCCTTTTCACATAGGGCCTGATATTCGAAAGGCATTTACACGGTTTGCAGCCCAGTAAACCATGTAAATGCCTTAAATGAAGATATACAGCAGCACCTACATGGTTAGTGCCATTGAATATCCCTGTCTGTGTCCCCTACATGCCCCGAAGCTATCCAGTTAACATTGGGGCGTTCTGGGGCAGAGTGGAGCGGAGATTGTCGCTAATCAGGTAGCAACGTATATACTTGCTAAACGTTCAAAAGAACCAAAAACTGTAGTAAACTTCTTTTTATAATATTTTTTCTTTGCTTTTAAGATATAAGATACAAAATCAGGATTCCTTCTTCTCACATACAATGTATCCAAAAAATTCTTTAAAAATATTTGGAAGAAAAGAATCCTCTAATGAACTCATTCAATACTGCTTTTAAAACAGGTCTCGACGCTCTACTCCGGCGCCTATTGGCGTTTCAAACTTTTTCTTCAGGAGACCATATCAGACATATTATGCTGCCCACGTCCTCTCTCCTTGTTTCTAATACGAAAAAACGCCGCGCTAATCAGGTAGCAACAATATTGCACCACAACCTGGTTAGTGATCCATGGCTGAAACTAGGCCAGCTTTTGGCACACCTAGTTTTGGCCGCAGATGCTAACCGGGTAGCAATGCAATAGCACCCCTACCCAATTAGGCTCTGCGGTGGTTTCCTCTGGATGCCAAAACCAGATATTCAATGCCGTCATTGAATATCCAGAGTTAGGGGTGAGCAGGTAGGGCTATGCCGTAGTGGCACATAGCCTGCGTAGTAGAATATTGGGCCCATAGTTTGCAGCATTTGTTTTATGAGATCACTATGTTCTGTGCTTGCCAGTAGCACTTGTGTTTGGTATTTAGCCACACCCAATTTTCAATACATGTTAGGGGATCTAAAGGGCTTTTTTTTTTGGTACCGCCCACAAACGCATACACATACACATTCTAAAAAGAAGGACTTGTTAGTTCTTTGAAATTTTATTGTTATGATTTGTTATAGAATAGAAAGAACATAAGATATGCCATACTGGGTTAGACCAAGGTTCCATCAAGCCCAGTATCCTGTTTCTAACAACGGCCAGTCCAGGGCACAAGTACCTGCCAGGTTTCCAAAAGGCAGGCAGCTTCCATGCTGTTTATCCCAAGGATAAGCTATCGATTTCCCTGGTCCTCTTCAATAATGGTTTATGGACTTTTCCTCCAGGAACTTGTCCAAACCTTTTTTAAACCCAGCTATACTTGCAGCTTTTACTACATCCTCCGGTAATGAATTCCAGAGTTTGATTACGTGTTAAGTGAAAAAATATTTTCTCTTATTAGTCTTAAATGGGCTACATTGTAGCTTCAATGCATGTCCCCTAGTCTTTCTACTTTTTGAAGGAATAAACAACCGATCTGTGTTTACCCATTCCACTCCATTCATTGCTTTATAGATCTCTATCATATCTCCCCTCAGCTTGAAACTTGAAACTGTTATTATTTTTTATCCATTGCTCTGCATTTCAGTGCTTGATTACTAAATATTTTAGCATCCTTGCCATCACAAGAACTTTTAGTTGGGATCTTAAAACTGTAGTGCTCATCAATGCTGTAGTAAAAAGAGAAGATGACCTGGGTGTTTCCAGCGCTGTCTCCAGAATTTGGGGGAGGGACTGTTTTTTGAAGATCAGAGTTCAGCTGTAGCCTTCATTGACTAAAGTGCCTGCTCTGTGCTCAGATTCCAGTAGCCAAGGACAAAATAAAGTCTGAATTATCTTTTCTTAGTACATTCAAAGTGTTTCAATAACATGAGCAGTTTGGCCTAGACTCTTAGTAGATACTTAGAAAAGAAAATTCAACATGTTCTAAGGTTCTGTGTTAGCGTATTGTAATTTAAGTTAAGCTGTTGAATACTCTTACATGTAAACAATTTCTTTGATTTAAAGATAAGGCGATAGAGAAAAAGAGTTCAGTAAATAAAGTAACATGAACAAAGTGTGCATGACAGGCTGCTGGTAGAACGAGCAAGAGATCTGTGATTTTAGGAGTTGCAGTGTTTAGTATACCTTTCTCCTCTTCCCTTCTACATTTCTTTTCTGTGTGTTATGGTAAGGTTTATCCTAGAAGTATTATGACATAAAATTACTAAGGTGTATAGGTATAATTCTGGACTGTGCCGTCCACGACACAAGGCCTGCTCGGAATTTAGGAGGACTGTACCTTTGCACCGAGAGCTTGAAGGAGTAGTTCTCGACTTTTCTTCCAAAAACTGCAGCAGTAAATATTTTTGTAGATTTGATAACTTTGATATATTTTTTTGAATGTGGCGGCTACAATAACTTGCAGGATAGAAAAACATGAATGCGATTGATCTAAATAACTGTTAAATAAATAAATAAATAAATGTTTTAAGCTACCTGGAAGTCTGATGTTTATTGACCAAGTTTCGGAGGCTGATCCCGATAGGCTCTCATCTTTATATACTGTACCATGTGTATATGTAGTACTTTAAATAAATACAATCTTCTGTTATTCTTTTTTTATCTGCTGTCCTGTTAGGATGGGCATTTCAGGTAAGTAATTTTTTTCATGTCCTCTTTAATGTTGAATTTCCTATAGTAAAGGGTTCATCAGTTAGATCATAGCAATCTTAATACTGCGGACAGGTGTTTTTGTCTTATTTTGTTTTGCAAACCAAACAATGGGCAAAATTTATTCTAGGGCATAAAATTTAGTAGGCGTTTTCATCAGTCAGTGTTGAGTTATTTTCTCCTCCTGAGATAATATACAATTTAAGATGTGCATTCTTGGCTTTTCAGCATGCTTTTCATTATAAGAGATCTCATATATTTTTATGTACTGTGGTAGCTGCTGGGTCACCAGGAGTCAGCATTGACTCGAAGGCCCATATTGCATAGCATATGCTACTGTAAACTGCCCTGAATCCTTTTTGGACGAGGAGGACACACAAACCAAAAAATTGAAAATGAAATGCAGTCAGGATTCTGAAACATCTAAGGCCTTTCTTTCTTCAGGCCAACTGGAAACCGATAGAGGAAGTCCTTACCGCTCCTAACTAGTCATAAGTGGGCATTATAGTTGGCGGTATTGGATTATAGCAGCAAGGCTAATAGAGGAGAAATTAAAAAGGTTAGGAAAAAAAGTTGTCACACAAAAAGCTTCTTCTATAGTTCTTCTATTTAATCATTCACTAGAAGAACTCTTGACTAATGTGTTCTGGAGTCCTCTGATGATGATAAAAATTTCATTTGATTTCAGTCCTTGAAACACTGACAAATGTTTTTCCAGGTAGATTTATTTTCTTAACTCTAAGAGCCCATTTTTTTTCCTCACAGAAGTGCCGAAGCATCTCGAAAGAAAAAAGAAACTCGAAAGAAGCTAAAGAGATATTTGTTAATTGGTCTGGCGACCGTAGGGGGTGGCACCGTAATAGGTGAGCAGCAGTTCATCTTGGGTTGAAAAGTAATATCCAGGGTGATCGTTGGGGAAGAGAGATGCTGAAACTCTGTTACAGAAAAGTATTCCAGCTCAACAGAAAAGCACAGCACAGTCTGAGCATTAGAGGGAATCTGTTCAGAGGGCAGGGGTGGCCCAAGGGGGTTGCGGGGGCATGTGCGGAGACTCATTGCAGGACTTCATTTGTATAAGGGGCCTCATTTGCTTATAAATATAGATTTCTACATTACTATACTCCAGTGCCAACCATCAGGCACATTAGGAAGTACTATAAACACTGCCCATTTACCATAAAACCCATAGCAAACCTGCCGTATCAAAAGGCAATACTGCAAATATTAAACCAATACATCTCAGAGAATACCAATACATCTCCTACTGGGGAAAGAGAACAAGTGGGACTGTCACATAGAAACGACATGAACAGAATACTCAGCTCGGTTACACATGCAGCAAACAAAGAACAAGGGATCACAATTTAGAAATAGGAAGACAATAATTACATTGCGAACCCCAAAAGCCAAACCTGGAATGTGCAACAACATTGGAGAAATAAAACTATAAATTAATGTCCTCTTGTACTAAACAAAACACAAAGACGTTAGCAATGCACATTTCCCAGAGCTGACCTATTCCAGTTAATAAATTCAAAATAAAAAGTATTTTTCTGCCTTTTGTTGTTTGGGCATTTTATTTTTCAGTTACAATTGCTCGTGTCACTTTCTTCTCGTTTCTTTGTGTCTTCTGTTGTCTGCTGTCCATTTGTCCTTTCTTCTCTCTTCTAGTTTTTTTCATTCTCTCTCTACATCTGCTTTAACATACTGATCTTTCCCCTTTTGCTGTTTCCTCCATTTCTTTCTTTATTCCTTTTTCATCCACTCACATTTCACCTTTCCATCCTCAATCCCCACTTACTCTCCTGGCCAATCGCAGATTTTTCTTCCCTCCCACATAAAATATCTTTTCCCCTCTCCATCCTCACTTCCCCAGCCCCCTCCCATTCTAGTCCTCCCCCAACATCAGCTCCCTTCTATTTCCAGCCCCACCCAGCATTCGCTCCTTTCTAGCCCCAGTTTCCCATCCCCTGCATCAGCCCATTTCCAGTCCTAGCCCACCATCAGCCATTTCTAGTCCTATCATAGCCCCCCATCAGCCCATTTCTAATCCTAGCCCTCCCATCAGCCATTTCCAGTCCTATTCTAGCCCCTCATCAGCCCATTTCCAGTCCTACCCCCCATCAGTTCTTTCCAGTCCTAACCTCTCCATCAGCCCATTTCCAATCCTAGCCTCCAATCAGCCTTTTCCAGTCCTATCCTAGCCCCCCCATCAGCCCATTTCCAAACCTAGCTTTTCCATCAGCCTTTCCAGTCCTATCCTAGCCCCCCATCAGCTCATTTCAAATCCTAGCCCTCCCTCGGTCCATTTCCTGTCCTACCCCCCCACTCAAAATACTTCTAGTTCAAGCCCTCCCCCATCAGCTATTTCCAGTCCGAGCCCTGCGGCTGTCATACTGGCTTTTAGAGTGAGCTGGAGAGGCCCCTGCTCACCTCTGACAGCCCCCGAAGTGAAGAGTGCCTTTTTTCTTCACTTTGGCAGCTCTGTTGTAGTAAAGGCCGCTGGCATGCTGGGTGCAGCGAAACAGGAAGTTCCCTTTGACCTCTGGCGTGCCAGTGCCCTATACTACAATACAGCTGCTGAAGTGAAAAAAAAAAAGTGCTCTTCACTTTGGCGGCTGTCAGAGGTGAGCCGGGGCCTCTTCAGCTCCCTCTCAAGCTGACCCTGCCAGTGCCGAATGTGAGATGTTGTTGGCACAGGACCCAGTGCGAATGACATTCTCGCACAATGGATGGGCCGGCCCTGTCACAGGCATCCTAACTTTATCTCTTTCTAAAGGTAGAAACAATTCTGGCAGAAAGCCCCATTGTTTGCAGTCTTGAACATTATACCACCATCATTACTGAATGTATCTGAAAATAAATAAGTTAAATATATTGGTCCAGTCCCGTAACTCTGCAGCAATGCTGAACGCTGTATTTGAGAGGGCCCCGAGGTTCAACTCCAGCATCAGATCCATCCACATTCTGGGTTAGTTGGGAATACAGTGGAGAGATGGGAATTCAATCCATTGAAAGGAGTAATGAAAGATGATACCTGCTGGCTGGTTTTAAAACACAGAATACAGGGCTCCAGAAAAAGTCCAGATGCATTACTCCCTGCCTCAGAATTATTGGTGTAATGACTATATTAGGAACAATAGGAGAGTGAGACTATTAAAATAGGGGAAGAAAAAGAAATCTCTGAGTAGTTACAGTATAATGGAACCTCATGGCGCCAGAATCTTGGCACTGGTTACTAAGCTGAAAAAAAGAGAAAGGAGGAACTAGCAGGTCAAAAGTAACTTTTGGATCAATCACATGACTTAACCTCATTTTTAGATGTGATTCGCCAAAGCAAGAACACATGTTATCACAGATCAGTCTGTTTGTTTGCCCATCAGCATAAGTTTGTGCATGTGCAGACAGATGTGCGCAATGAATAGGAAGAGAAGTATAGCAGCAGTCAGCAGCTCCTGCCACACACAGTGTAATTGATGAACAAGGTGTATTTCTAAACAAACATTCCCTAGCAACCGTGCTGAATAGAATAGACTTTGGACTGATTATAATAATGTCCTTGCACATTTAACATTTGGTTTATTAACTGTCCAATTTGGAGAAGACTGGAATTTGACAAGCATCCTGGGCCTGGGTCCAAGCATGAGACATCCATCCTTTTGCTTGTGTGCTCTGAGATATCTGCACAAGATGACTGCAGTCTTGAGAGTGTAAAAAGTCTCATGAGATTAAACAGTCTTAAGACTCTTTTGCGCACACAGCCCAACTGCCTGCATTGCTCATTTGCATTTACTATATCCAAAAATGACAAAAAGGTCATGTTGCATGCTTTATTTTGAGGGATATATTTTTGTTTTGTTTTTTTACCATATTGATGGAGTCTGACCTTGATTCGTGTTCTACATTCAGGCCTGACCGGGGGACTTGCAGCCCCTCTGGTTGCTGCTGGAGCGGCCACAATCATCGGGAGCGCAGGAGCAGCAGCACTTGGCTCCACAGCTGGCGTTGCTATCATGGCATCGCTGTTTGGAGCAGCAGGAGCTGGCTTGACCGGTAAGAAGACACATGAATATAGCAAATATCAGCCATATCAGGAGGGGTAGGCATTTTTATAATGGAAAGCATAAAAACATAGGGGCATATATTCAAAGGTTCCGATACATCAATGCCACGGATAGTCGGTGGCAGTATCTGAATAGTGGCTGCTGCTGAATATCCAGATTGTGCGGCCGCTATTTGGATAATCACCACACTTATCTGGATAATGGCAGTTTTCAGCCACAATCCAAATAATTTACCTATATGGCAACTTAGGCTAACGTTTAAGGTGATCCAAGCTATCCAGATGGCAGCTGACATTGCTACTATCTGGCCAGGGGTTGGCACCACCTTCACTCTGCACACTGACAGCCCTAACGCTCTCCAGATAGTGCCGGGGTGGTTTATAGAGATGTTCAGCACCCTTTTCTGGATAATCTTGGTAGTTACCTAGATTATAGCTTTTGAAAGTTGACCCCATAAGAAATAGCAGAAAGGAGACATAAGGCTATGATGAACAGAATAACGAATAGCACCAACAAGAAGGCAGTCTAGCTAAGATCGCTTTTTATTTAAAGGGCATTGAATAAACCTACGATTCTGAGGATACAGCTAATTCAGTCTAATAGGTATGGTGTAAAAATGAAGGCAGGTGAGGGGGGAAGGAGCAAGAGAATATATATACCATGCTCCATTATCTTAACATCCCAAACTTTTCAGTCTTTTTCTAAGTTTTGCATCAGGGTAAATTTTGTTCTTATCCAACAATCAGGGTTGTCCTCCAGAAGCCCGTGCACACTTCTACCATCGTTGTGTTTGTAAAATAGGGTTTTACATGTGGGAAAAGTTTAGAGAATAACCCACAGAGTGTATTTTGTTTTCCTTAATAACTTTATTGAACTGAAAGGACTTTTCCCTATTTAGACAGAGATTAATGTAAGTATAAGTTAATACACACATATACACATCAGTGAGTTACAACAAATTACTTCTGAGGCTAATAAATAATTAAGAGGGCAATTATGAAAAGGGATGTTCTGCTGATAAACATCTTTGCCCACATGAAAATGTGTTTTGCTAATGGTATCCCTTAATCTCCAGGAACAAGCAGGAATGTAGTCTTCACATTTGGGGTATCATCGGTACCGATGGAGCCTGCGCGGGAATGCTCCCCAGCATCCAATAGGAACGCTTTTGGGAGCATCTCTCAGCACATGCGCGCTGCCTTCCCGCCTTTCCAACTGTCCCTCTTCAGTTCTTCATTTTCTGCGAAGCAGGCAGGATCCATACCCTGTCACCGCAGAAAATTCAGTCTTTAAAATTGTTTTCTTGTGGTCGCGTTTGCCTCCGCCCGACGCTTACCAGTACCGCCGGTTCTTTTCTTTCTTTTCCAAAAAAAAAAAAAACTTACACTTTGAACTGTTTCTCTTCAGAAACTTTTCTTTTTGGTGCTAGGCGCCATTTTGGGCACAAGGCCCCATATTCCTAAAACATGGAAAAACCAACTAGTGTTTTTAAAAAATGTACTAAGTATAGCGGTACCATTTCCGTCACTGACACCCATGATTGGTGTCTTAAATGTTTAGGGCCTGAGCATTCTCCATCTGAATGTGTCTCCTGTATGGGGATGACTAAAAGAGGAAGACAGAACTGGGCTGCAAAGCTCGGTACCCTCTTTTCTTCGGATGCCAGATCCATTGCATCGACATCTTCAAGGGCCTCCTCTTCCTCCCATGGATCTCAGGTAGCTAAACATAAAAGCCGGTCCTCAAAGGGTAGCTCTCCTGCTAAGCATCGAGAGGCCGTTGGCATTGCCCTTGAGGGAACCACACCAGCAAAGCAGCCCCGGCAGGAGGCTTCGGCTTCCAAAGCATCGATGGGGCTCCAGGATGTTCTTGAGGCCTCGACCTCACAAGAACTACCTGTGCCATGCTCAGGGGTCCCGGCCATTTTCTCTGGTACCAACACCCAGGCATCGGCAGCGTCAATAGAACAGAGGTTCCTCGCTATCAAACGCAGCATTGCAGCTCTTCTCTCAGCTGTGGTACCGTTGACACCTCTGGTTCAACGGGCACCGGTACTGACATCGATACCGGTGCCGGTACCTACACCGGTACCGGCCCCTGTGGGAATTCTTCCCACGCCATCTTTGGCTGGAATCGACAGGTCGGGACCGGATCAACTTGGTACCGACTTCGATCGACACCGGGACTGGGCTTTGCATGAGCATCGTGGTCAGGAATACGTTGAATCCTCTGATTCCGAAGACTCTGACAATTCTGCTGGTACTAGAGGGTTTCTCCCAGAAGAACCCTCTTCTCCCCAATGCAGAATGTCACCTCCAGAGGACATGTCTTTTCAGGATTTTATTTCTGACATGGGCAAAGGCCTTTCAATCACGGTGGCTCCTGAAGAGGAACCCAGAGCAAAGGAATTGGAAATTCTCCAATATCCTAAAGCTCCAAAGGAGGCAGGCACTCTGCTCATCCATGAAATTCTGCATAACTTGATGCTTAGAATGTGGGAGACACCTCTGACTACATCTCCCCATTCTAGGAGACTTGATACTGTTGACTCTATAAACCCCCCTTGGGGTCTTGATCCCACACACACAAAATACCTGGGTTCTTATCTTCCAGTACTCCTCAACAGGAAATAAAGACACGACACAATTAATTAATCAATCAATTGCTATTGAGCTCTATAGGGAAGAGACACACCGAGTCTAATTTGACTATTCCAACATGCCTCTTCAAAGATGGTTCCGAAGAGCTTAGCTTTTTATTAGGTGATATCAGCTGATTCAGTTAATCTTTAATTAACATCTGGTACTTTCCAAATTCCACGTGTACATCAATTTTGCCAACACAGACAATATTATTTATATAAAAAGCAGAAGTTATATCTTATAAGTACGTTCATTAAATCCAGTAGGTGTCACTGTGCTGTTAGAAGCTGATTAGTTACTCATTATATTTTGCTGATTTCTATTAAACTAAATCCGTTATATTTACTAAGTGGCTTAGAGTCAATTTCACAAGAGCAGGGCAACCTGCCCCAGAAACCGCTTAGCCTATCCTCTTGCGGGATGCACAGCCTCTCCCTTTGTTCTATTTAATTGAGGAACTTCAATCTGACCTAATATCTGCTTGGTACACAGACTGTTTGCAAAAGCGCAAATGCTTCTAATTTCTCAACTTAATGTCTAGCTGAAAGCAGAAGTGTTCTTAAAGGGATAGATTTAAATGCAATCTTGACCTGTACTTCTGTTAGGCCTATACTGAGCTAAATTATTATACTTTTGTGTCATGTATGGTTTTATGTGTAGCTGACTTTGGTTTTATTCCAATCGAGATTATTGAGCCTGATCTGCTGTCTGTTCCTAAATCTGAATCTGAGTCTGACATGTCCAAATCTGCATATCCAGGATAAATCATAGGTGTATAGACTTGCTTATCAGCAGTGCTCTCATCTACTTCACTGATTACATCCAACTTACATTTGGGGCCTAGCTGGGGTAGGCCACGCCCACAGTCCTCCCTTTGGTTCTGCCCAGAACCACAATCTTCATAGAAAGGCATTTCACGAAGCAAATCTCCTGTACTAGGAACACTTCGCAATTTCAAAACTGCAATAGTGTGCGTGGATTTAGGCAGGTATGTAGTACAACACTTCATAAAACAAACAAGACCAATTCCTAAAAGTAGGAGAGCCACTAGGAAACCAAACAAACCTGTCAGTATCGCTTTTACTGGACCTGACAAGCCACTCCATATATTATCAAACCACGGCCATACAGAATCAGAAGTTCCCTCTATATTATCTTTGGAGAAGTGAGTTTCTTTTCTCACCTGTTCTAGAATACCTGAGACTACCTTACTTTGTGAATCTACGATCGTACAGCAGTGATCTCTTACGACCCCACAAACTCCGCCGTCTTTGGCTAGCAAATAATCTAAGGCCATCCTATTCTGTGCAGAGTAAGCAGTCAACTTGTCTACAGTACCTTGCATGATTGTAAGAGCATCAGTCAAATCTTGGGCTGTTACTTCAATTAGAGCATAAATTCGCAATAATTGCTCACCATAACGTTGTGTAGGACGTATGGCACCAAAAGTACTCAGCCACACTGTTCCTGTGAAAGTGCTCACTTCTTGTTGAGTTAACATAGTGGTATCTTCTAACAATTTCCTTGCTGCACGTATATCAACACTAGAATCATCTGTTGCTCTGCGCTGACGACTTGAGGACGTCCCTAATAAAGTCTCATAAGGGACCAGTTTCCATGGTAAGTCAAGAGTAGCTATGTAACAATTGCCAGACCAATCAGCAGGCAATCGAACATAAGCAAGAGTTCCACACACAAAATAGTGACCTACCAAGGCAAGGAGTCCATCAGGCCAAATTTTAAAATCTTTAGGTTTTGTGATTAGAACTTCAGTTCCAGGCCCCATATTTCTTAACCATGGGTGATAATATCCTAAATAGGGATACACATAGTTGTCAACATACCCAGATGACAAACCATCTTTGCTATTCTGCAATCTATACTTCCCATATGCTGGGAACCCATCCTGATCATAATACTGTAATTCATACTGATCAAGACGAGACTTGGGATCAGGGATGACATTGACTACCTTCAAATTTGAAAGGGCTTGCACAGAACTTGGTGTAGAGGACTCTAACACTAAATGGACATGGTTGTTAGTCATAACAGTCTGACACTTAGACAAAGGAGTTTCACCCACAGGATATGTTCCTTTTCTTTGGAAACAGATAGGAGGATCAGCCATTGGCTGAGGGCTAATTATTCTTGGAGCAGGAGTGACTCCTTCTGGCCATGTTATAGTAAGATTAAACAGGGTTTCATTCATAGATGATTCCTTCAGCTCTTGCAAGGAAAGAGGTCGAGGTCTAGGCAGGAATCCAAACTGTGTAGCCACTGGGTGAGGCAAGCAGACTGCACAGCTGGAAATATTAAATCGCTGAATTAAGGAGTAAATGTGTGAATGAAACACATTATAGAAAGTACCATGTTTTGCCCAAGGAGCATGTGGGTCATATTCAGGAACTGTATGGTCAGGGACTGTAGGAACTGGGTCTAGAGGAGTAGTAACACCCTCAAGGTCCCTGAGCATCTTATCCACCATTTCCTGATGTATAGGGGCTATGGTTGCTCTTCTTGACAACCACGTTATCAACTCATCTATGCTGTTGATACTACTACGAGAGCTGACAGACACCAAACCCAGAAGAACAAAAACAATGCCAATGCTACTGCAAATATGCATATTAACCACTTATCAATAACCAATTCTGGATTACGTTGTGATTGTTCAACAATTTCACAGTCACTTTCTTGATCAAGTGGAGATGACCCTGGAGGAAATGAGTCCAGTTCTATTTCAACTAATTCTTCAGGAGGTGGTCTAGGTGGCAGTTGTCTTATCCAGGGGACGGCGCCTTCTTGCACTGGTCCAGATGTATCCACGCTTTGCGCCCCTTCACCTTCAATGCCGAATATCCCACCAGCAACACTTGGAACGGTCCCAGAAACTTCGCTGCTAGAGCTGACTTGGGTGCTGGATCCTTGATAAGTACCCAATCTCCTGGTTCCACGTCTGGGGTTGATTGTGACTGAGCTCCCTGCTTTGTAAGCTGCAAAAAGGAAGGAGACACCAGCGTTTGGTACAAATATTTACAGTAAGATAATAAATCGCTGCGCAATAGTTGGGGATCCGGTAATTGGTCTGGTGGAATTATCACATGTGCTGGAGTGGTCGCTGGACGTCCTGTCACAATTTCATAAGGGGTAAGACCTTGTCGAGTTCTCTGAGGAGAGTTACAGACTGAGAATAAGGCAAACGGCAAAGCTTCCACCCAATCCTGACTCCAATCATGAGTCAGAGACCGGAGAAGCGCCTTCAGCGTCCGATTCATCCGTTCCACTTGGCCAGAGCTTTGCGGATGGTACGGAGGATGAAGTTGCTGGTGAAGGCCAAAAAATGCAGTTATGCCCTTCCAGACCTCCGCCGTAAAGGCTGGACCTTGATCAGAAGACAAAAGTAAAGGCACACCACAAAGGAATAAACTGAGTAAGCAAGCATTTCAAAACAGTAGCAGCAGACAAAGAATTTGTCGGATAGGCCTCAGGCCATCCAGAATATAAGCAAGTAAAAACCAAAAGATGTTTCCTTCCCCCCTTGGCACAAGGCAGATCAGTAAAGTCCATTTGCAAGAAGAGGAAGGGTCCTCGAGGTCGAGGCAAGAATGGAGAAGGCGATGCACGCAAAGTGCTCCCGGATTTTCCTGCTTGCAAACACGGGAGACAAGAAATACACACAGCATGAGCAGCAGAAGCAAATGTAGGATTATGCCACAATTGAGCAAAAGCTTTTGTCATAGCCAGTACACTTAAATGCAACTTGTGATGCAAAAATAAGGCAACAGGATATAGCAAAGATTTAGGACAAATAATCAAATTGTCCTTTAACCAAAGTCCAGTACCATCAGGAGATGCTCCCCAAGTGAGCCAGTTCTGTTTTTCAGTGAAGTCAGCTGAGTCCTGATGAGAACGCATCAAGTCCAAAGATATTGAGCCAGAAGTAGAAGCTGCAGGTGAACGAAGAGTTAATAAAAGGTGTGATGGAACTGCAGGTCCTGCTGCTGCGTTTTTAGCAGCTTGGTCTACAAACTGATTGCCTTGTGACACCAGAGTACCTTTAAGCTCATGTCCTTTACATTTCAATACAGCCACCTGAGCTGGCTTAAGCACTGCAGCAAGTAGACGCTCAATATAGCGGGCATGTTTGATGGGTTTATGGGCAGCCGTCAGGAACCCCCGCTGAGCCCAAATATTTCCAAAATCCCACAGAATCCCGATTGCGTAACTACTGTCACTATGGATATTGACAACCAAATGCGTAGACATTTCCAAGGCCCGAATAAGAGCAAACACTTCCGCCAACTGGGCACTTGCAAATGGCAACGCTCCTGCTTCTAGTACAGAATCAATAGTAGTTACAGCATACCCCACAAGTAAATGTCCATGTTCATCACAGAAGGCAGAACCATCAGTAAATAGAACCCAATCAGGGTTTGACAAAGGTACAGCAGATAAATCAGGCCTAGCCTTTGAATAGGCTGTCACAGAAGAAAAACAATCATGAGTTCCATCAGGGTCAGACAAATGTAACAAGGGCTCCAAAGAAGCCAAAATTTGAGCTGGTTGTAACAAGGAAACTTCATGCAAGGTTACATGTGCTTGAGAAATAGCCAAATCAAATAACAGTAAACGGGAACTAGATAAAGGTTGAGTCTTAGCTAAATGCAATAGCCTAGCTACTGAGTGAGATGTGTATACATGCAGTTCATGCTGGAGAACAAGGAAGTCAGTAGTCTGTATTGCGAATACCACAGCAGCTAAAGATTGAAAACAAGGTGGCATGCCAGCAACAACAGAATCAAAGGCTTGAGAGAAATAGCCCAGAGGCTTGAGTCCAGAAGGAAAATGTTGTGCTAGAACACATACCGCAGCCTTAGTAGATGTCGCTACATAAAGGCGGAAAGGCAAGTTATAGTCTGGAAATGAGAGACAAGGAGATCTTAATAGCGCTTGTCGTAAAGAATGAAAAGCATTATGCTGCGCTTCAGTAGGAACTATAATACCCTCTGGAGCTTCACGGCCTAGCAGGGCATAGAGCGGAGCAGCAAGTTCAGCAAAATCTGGTATCCACTGGCGACAGAACACCAGAAGGCCTAGAAAGCGGCGTATTAAAGGTACAGTAGCAGGAAAAGGCATTGACATAATAGGGCCAATTCTCTGAGCAGTAATAGAGCGTCCAGCAGAAGAAAGGCATACACCTAGAAAGATCACTTGTGGTACAGCAAATTGCAATTTTGATTGGTTCACCTTCAACCCTAGACGAGAAATATGTACAAGAGCTAACATAGTATCAGCAATGCAAGCATCATAACATGGAGAACAGATAAGTAAATCATCTACATACTGGATCAGCACAGATTTGTCCAACGCCAAGTCTTGTAAAGCAGCTTTTAGGGCCTGTGAAAAATAAGCAGGACTTTCCGTGTAGCCTTGAGACAGCGTAGTCCAGGTATACTGGTGCCCTTCAAACGTAAATGCCAGTAAATACCTTGACTCCTCCCCTACCACTATGGAGTAGTAGGCGGAGCTTAAATCTATAACTGAGAAGTGGGTGGAGTCACATGGTATGCGAGTCCAAATATCATGAGGGTTGGGCACAAGAGGGAAGATGGGCATGACAATACGATTAATTGCTCTCAAATCTTGCACGAATCTGTAGGACTTACCATCAGCCTTTAACACAGGCAAGATAGGAGTATTGCAAGGAGAAGAAGTAGGCACCAACACACCCTGGGCTAGCAGATTTTCAATTACTGGCCGTATTCCAGCCACCGACGTTGCAGGCAATGGATATTGACGCACATATGGTAGTGGAGCTCCTGGTTGTACTTCAATCTTGACTGGAGGAATGTTGAGATGCCCAATATCATCACCTGGTACTGCCCACAAGGTGGAAGGAAGGGTATCCAATGGTGGAGTAGTCGCAACAGCCGGTGTCACAGCTATAGGCTGTTGTACTTGCAGGGGACACAAGGTACATGTCAAAGTGCCAGTTTCCCAGCTTATAACAGTCTTGTTCCTAGATAAAAAATCTCGACCAAGCAAGTTGACAGGCAAAGTAGGGCCTACCAGAAAATCTGTATGATATAATTTTCCCTCCACTATAATTGGCACATCTGATAACTTTTGATGCATTATAGTCTTTCCTTCAATTCCTTCACAAGGTACTTTAGGAGCTGCAGGTAGTGCCTCAAACAGAGGTGGAGGTAACTGGGATAGCGCTATGGCAGATGTAGAGGCACCTGTATCTAACAGGAAAAGCAGTTCACACCCCATAACAGTAGCACGTATCTCCCCCTGTGTGTTTGGACACACAACCAGGCCTAGTCAATCCTCACTATAATCCACATCAGTCTCTGCATAGTATTGAGTCATCACTGAAGGCTGGTTAGGGGTAGATACAGGGAATGAAGCAGATGGATATCTAGCAACATCCTGTTGTATCCCAGGCTGGGGAAAATTGCTTCTTGGCTTAGTACAATCTCGAATCAAATGGCCCACTTGCCCACAACCATAACAGGCACGATCCCCTGCTGTCCCCCCATATAGCCACGTCCTCTTCCTCTAAAGGGGGCTGCACCTCTTCCACCCTTTGGTCTACCACGTCCTCTAAAGTTGGACTCATAACTTGCTACTTGTAAATTTAAAAGTTTTTGACGTTGCCGGTCAAGTTTACCTTTGTCAGCTTCTTTCTGCCGTTGAATTCGCTTTTCGGCATGCAAAGCCGCTTCCAGGATCTCCTGTGCAGACTTAGTAGACCAGCCAAGCAAAGCATTTTCAAGAATATCTTTTATTTCTGGTTGCAGTCCATTCACAAAAATAGAAGCAAAACCCTCCATCTCAGCGTTCTGAGGAGAAAAATCTCTGAACGCTAGGCAACATCTAGTGTGATACTGGTTTACCGTCTCACCCCCACACTGCTTTACCTCCAAGAGTTTGGACAGATCACGGACTGGGGTACACTTCTTCTCTATGGCTTTTAACAAATTATCCCTATGTTCTCTAAATGCAGTCATTTGAGCAGCATCAGTAGCATTAACCACAGGATCTATACCAGGCCACACCCAATTAATATTATCACGCAGTTGAGGGTGGGTGACTGCCCTTAACTCTATAGGATTCAGAAAAACTGCTTTCAATAAATTTTGTAAATCTACCCACGTAGGATCATACGTAGTTATTAGCTGTCGCCAATAATCTACAAACTGACCAGGTTTCTCCCTTAAATCCGGGCAGGATCGAGCTAAGCTAAAAATTTCGGCGGGGGACCAGTTTGTTGCTAAGGTAACTAATCCCCCATCTCCTCTTGGAAATGCCCGGAATGGAGCCAACAGGTTGTGTTCTGTGCTCATCTCTCTAAGCTGTTTATCTTGATTTAATGATTCACCTAATTGCAAAGTTAAACTCTGCCAATTAGAAAGCAATGGAGCCTTAGTCCAATGCCCAATTCCCTTGGCAGTAGCAGTCATCGCTTCGGCCAAAATCCCCTTAATCTGACTAAACGGCAACAAGGTCACAGTATGCTGTTGAATCTGTAACTCTAATGCTTCAAATACAGTTGTAATTAATTCAGTTAATGTATGAGCTTTAGTCAAAAGAAAATCATTATATTTTTTTAATTGGTCCACAGTAGTTAAACCTCCTAACTGACTTGCTTCAATGCCAATTAACTTTTCAAGCTCTAAAATATCCTTAGTTAACACCGTAGTTCTAGTAGCACGGTGAACAGCTGCAGGTGTAGAGACAAAGGAGCCATCACCCCCAACTGCTCCCGGTGGCGAATCAACAGATACTATACTTGACACATCAAGCTTTACAGGGGTAGAGATATCAGACACGGCACCCAGTCGGATCGAGGGCGCCTCTCGATCCTGACCAGGGACTATGGCTGGCACGTTATTTCTAGACAGAGAAATAGCTAATGCATTAACCTCATCCTCATAAGCGGGCGGCGCGGACACCACGGCACAAGGCTCACAACTATTTACAATTTTACTCTCATCATTACCTCTGTTAGTTAAAACACATATTTGCTCTTCCATGCGATACACCTGATCTCTGACCTTCTTAAATGTAGAATCAATAGTGTGTTTATTCTTCTCGGCCGCTTTAGAACACCAGAAATTATAAGTAATCCATTCATGACAGGAATTCTCATCTAATGCTAGCACTGATTGTAAATATTTCAATTTAGATTCATGAAAGGTCCCTCCAAGGGGAAACTGTAATTTGGGATTTGCCGCAGTCACAGAATGCCATTTGGCCACATAATTTAAAGAACTGTCCCCATATTCTCTTTTCATCACATAATTGGGACTCCCTTTCTTATTTATTGCTATAGCACGAACTCTCTCTTCCCAGTCTTCTAACTGAGACTCCTGCTTCACTTTAGCAGATTTATTACCCATTGTAATACCTCACAGACACAGATATCTGTCAATATACTCACAACTTGTGTCCTCAGTAGGTTGTTTGTTTCCTGTTGAACAGCAAAAGGAATCCGAGTCACGGCACAAAACTGTTGACTCTATAACCCCCCTTGGGGTCTTGATCCCACACACACAAAATACCTGGGTTCTTATCTTCCAGTACTCCTCAACAGGAAATAAAGACACGACACAATTAATTAATCAATCAATTGCTATTGAGCTCTATAGGGAAGAGACACACCGAGTCTAATTTGACTATTCCAACATGCCTCTTCAAAGATGGTTCCGAAGAGCTTAGCTTTTTATTAGGTGATATCAGCTGATTCAGTTAATCTTTAATTAACATCTGGTACTTTCCAAATTCCACGTGTACATCAATTTTGCCAACACAGACAATATTATTTATATAAAAAGCAGAAGTTATATCTTATAAGTACGTTCATTAAATCCAGTAGGTGTCACTGTGCTGTTAGAAGCTGATTAGTTACTCATTATATTTTGCTGATTTCTATTAAACTAAATCCATTATATTTACTAAGTAGCTTAGAGTCAATTTCACAAGAGCAGGGCAACCTGCCCCAGAAACCGCTTAGCCTATCCTCTTGCGGGATGCACAGCCTCTCCCTTTGTTCTATTTAATTGAGGAACTTCAATCTGACCTAATATCTGCTTGGTACACAGACTGTTTGCAAAAGCGCAAATGCTTCTAATTTCTCAACTTAATGTCTAGCTGAAAGCAGAAGTGTTCTTAAAGGGATAGATTTAAATGCAATCTTGACCTGTACTTCTGTTAGGCCTATACTGAGCTAAATTATTATACTTTTGTGTCATGTATGGTTTCATGTGTAGCTGACTTTGGTTTTATTCCAATCGAGATTATTGAGCCTGATCTGCTGTCTGTTCCTAAATCTGAATCTGAGTCTGACATGTCCAAATCTGCATATCCAGGATAAATCATAGGTGTATAGACTTGCTTATCAGCAGTGCTCTCATCTACTTCACTGATTACATCCAACTTACATTTGGGGCCTAGCTGGGGTAGGCCACGCCCACAGATACTATGTACCGATTTCCACCATGTCCTGGATTTCAAAAGACTCAGCTGCCACACCATTCAATGGTGGTGGAGTCAGCCATACGTAGGATGAAAAGTGCAAAGAGGCATGCATCCAATCCCCCAGGTCGTGAATGCAGGACTCTGGACGCTTTTGGGCGCCGAACCTTTCAGGCTTCCATGCTTTCAGCTAGGATCAGTTCATATATACTATATATGGGAATGTTCCTCATGGAAGTTACAGGAGACTTGGAGCTTATGAGCCCATTTCTCCCAGATGACAAGAAACAAGACTTTCTTGCTCTAGTTAAGCATGCTGAAGATGTTTCCAAGTTTGTCAGTCGTGCAGCCTTTGACTACTTTGAATGCATCAGCAGAACCTCTGCTATTGCCATTGGCGCACAACGGATTGCCTGGCTTCAGGCATCAGACTTGGAGACTTGGGTACAGGACAAGTTAGGCAACATTCCTTGCATGGGAGAGAATCTCTTTGGCAAGAACTGGCAGGAAAAGGCTAACGAGTTGGATGCTGACAATACTACTCTAGATAGATCTACAGCCACTCCAGCCAAAAGGAAGCCTTATAAAAAACCCTCTTTCAGCAAAAAGAGGAAATTTTATCCTTCCTATACCCAGCAGAGTCAGACTCCGGGTCAGGTTGCCCAAAAGGGACAGACCAGACAGCAAAGGAAGCCAAAAGGCCCGAGAGCCCAACCAGCTCCGCAGGTTCAGCCCCCTCAAGGGCTTTGACTCCATACTAGAGAGCTTAGCCTTCCTGCCTCTGAGGGGTCCCCAACCCCCCAATATCCCAGGCAGGTTATGCCACTTTGCCAACAGATGGCATCAGATAACAACAGAAGATTGGACTATCTCCAGGAACAAGCAGGAATAAGTCCTCACATATGGGTACGTCGGTACCGACGGAGCCCGTGCGGGAAAGCTCCCCAGCTTCTTAGAATAGAAGCTTTTGGGACCTCCCACTGCACATGCGCACTGCCTTCCCGCCTTCCTGAACAGCTCTCCTCAGTTTCTCTTTTTCCGCGGAGCCAGCAGGTCGTGTTCCTGTCACCGCTGAAGAAATTGTTATTTTATTTGTTTCTTTAGACCGCGTACCTGCCTTCCCCATACCGATACCGGTATCGCCGGTCTTTTCTTTCTTTCTTTAAAAAATTATAATTCTTTTTTCTTATTTTTTAGCTTTTTGGTCACTTCAGAGAGGCCTCTCGGCCTACTCAATTTTCTCCTCATGGAGAAGCCAGCCCCTGGATTTAAGAAGTGTACCAAATGTAATGCTGTTATTTCAGTCACAGACACCCATGACTGGTGTCTGAAATGTTTGGGGCCTGACCATTCCATACCGGACTGCCCATCTTGCTCCCACATGTCTAAACGTGGGCTGCAGAACCGGGCCAACAAATTCCATGTGCTGTTTGCTTCAGAGAATACAGCATCACAGTCATCCAGGTCTTCTTCTCCGGATGGATCTCAGGTAACCAAACCTTCTGTGGGCAAGTCCTCAAAGAGCAAATCTCCTTCAAAGCATCGAGAGGCTCTTAGCTTAGAACTTGAGGACCCTGCCCCAGCCAAACAACCCCGGCGGGAAGTCCAACTTCCAAAAACGCCAATTCAGGGGTCTCAGGTTGATATCGATGCTACGGCCTCGACAGATCACCTGTTAGCCTGCTCTGGGGTACCGGGTCACTCCGGTACCGACATCCAGGCAGCTATGGCGTCCATGGGCGATACTGTACAGTCCATGCAGCAGGCCGTCATGGCTTTCATTAAAGCTGCAACGCCATCGGTTCCGCTTTCAGCGGTTCCGGGCCCGATACCGGTATCGTCCGCCATGCCGGTATCGAGGCCGTCCACCTCTAAACGCAAGTCGGTACCGTATGGGCTTTCGCTCCATACCGGTTCCATACCCGATACGCCCGATATCGATACCGATCGGTACGCGTATCGTGCGTTAGAGGAAAGCACCGATTCCTCTGAGGATTTTCACTCCTCTGATGATTCTGCTGAGTTTTCACTCAACTTACCTGAGGAGCCCTCTTCTCCTAAAAGGAGAATGTCCCCTCCAGAGGATTTGTCCTTCCAGGACTTTGTTTTAGATATGGCTACAGCCCTTTCTATTACCACATCCTCTGAAAAGGAACCCAGATCCAAAAAACTGGATATTTTGGGATACTCAAAGGCCCCTAAGGAGGCAGTTACCCTGCCTATCCATGAAATCCTTCAAGAACAACTGATGGATTTCTGGGAAAATCCTTTGACTTTGTCTCCTTATTCCCGTAGGTTGGACACCATGTATAGGGTCCCTCCTTCTCCTGGTTTCCAAAAGACTCAATTGCCCCACCACTCTATTGTGGTGAAGTCTGCAATGAAGAAGATTAGGAGTACCAAAAGGCACTCTTCCACCCCTCCAGGACGGGAATGTAAGACTTTGGACTCTTTGGTAGGAAAATTTTCCAGGCTAGTATGCTTATAGCCAGGATTAATTCCTACAGTCTCTATATGGGCATGTTCCTGGAGGAACTTGCCAAAAAGGTGCGGCATTTTGCCCCCTTTATCCCTGAGGATAAAAAGCAGGGTTTCCTTTCCCTAGTGAAACAACTCTTAGAGGTTTCTAAGTTCTCTAATAGGGCAGCATATGATTCCTTTGAGGGAGCCAGTAGGGCTTCGGGCATTGCTATTGCAGCCCGACGTCTTGCTTGGCTCCAGGCCTCTGATCTGGAACCTTGGGTTCTAGATGGCTTACGTAATCTGCCCTGTACAGGTGAGAACTTATTTGGGGAAGAGTGGCAAATCAAAGCCACCCAGATGGATGCTGAAAATGCCACCTTGGAAAGACTTTCAAAGTCCACTTCAATTCCTACTAAGAAAAAGTCTTTTAAAAGGCCTTACTATAAGAAGGCCAGAGTTGCTTCAAATACTGGCCAGCAGTCTTCTCAACCTCGCTATACTGCTAAGCGTCAGCAATCCAAACAAGCACGAGCTAAGCCTGCAGCAGCTACTGTAGCTCAGCAGGCTCCAACCCCTCAGGGGTTTTGACTTGCTCCTAGGGAACTTGCCACTTCTGGTTCTAACACAACCAGAACCTCTCACCATACCCGGAAGGTTGGTTCACTTTGCTCCCAGATGGGAACAAATCACAACAGAACAATGGACCCTCTCTATCATTCGAGAGGGTTACAAACTTCATTTCTCCAGCCTTCCTCCCCATCATATGGTGAGACCATTCAATTCTCCCCCATCTCTCCTAACCCTGTTGGGTCAAGAGGTTTCCTCTCTTCTTGCCCAAGGGGCCATAGAAGAGGTTCCTCTTCCTCAACAAGGGTCCGGTTTCTACTCCCCTTATTTTCTCATTCCAAAGAAGACAGGGGGATTCAGACCAATCCTAGATCTGAGAGAATTGAACAAATTTCTCTTCAAGGAGAAATTCAAAATGCTGTCTCTCGGCATTCTCCTTCCTTACCTCCAGGGTCAGGACTGGCTTTGTTCTCTAGACCTACAGGATGCGTATACACATATACTCATCCATCCATCCCACAGAAAGTATCTTCGCTTTCTGTTTCAGGGAAAACATTTCCAATACAGAGTACTCCCCTTCGGTCTAGCCTCTGCTCCAAGAGTATTCACAAAATGCATGGCAGTCGTAGCCGCATTTCTAAGAGGCATGGGAATCTTTGTCTTCCCATATCTGGACGACTGGCTCATCCGAGCTCCAACTCAGTCACAGGCCCAGATTTCCCTGGACCACACAAGGAGCCTTTTGCAGTATCTGGGACTGGTAGTAAACCTTCCCAAGTCCCAACTCATCCCTACTCAATCTCTAGAATTCATAGGGGCCCAGTTGGACACCATCACTGCAAGGGCCTACCTTCCACAGGTTCGAGGCCAGCGCCTCCTGAGTTTGGCCTCCCAAGCTCAGTCCAGCACTCACTTGACAGCCAGGGAAATGCTACGCCTACTGGGTCATATGGCCTCCACAGTGCATGTGGTGCCCTATGCTCGTCTTCATATGAGAGCAGCTCAATGGACCCTGGCCACTCAGTGGACTCAGGCGTCAGGAGCGCTCTCAGACCAAATACAAACCTCCGATCGTCTGTTTTGGTCCCTCCACTGGTGGACTTCCACCAAGAATCTGTTGTTGGGGGCTCCATTTCAACCATTGCTACCCCAAGCAACCCTCACAACAGATGCCTCCCAAACAGGGTGGGGAGCCCATCTGCAAACTCTCTCCACTCAGGGCACTTGGTCTCTACAGGAGACCACCCTTCATATCAATCTTCTGGAACTGCGAGCAATTTACCTTGCCCTCAAGGTCTTCCACTCCCTCCTAGCCAACCTCACTGTCCTAGTTCAGACGGACAATCAGGTGGCCATGTTTTACATAAACAAACAAGGAGGGACGGGCTCTCTGTCGCTTTGCAACGAAGCTCTAAGACTATGGGCCTTCGCCAGAGAGCATCAGATTCACCTGCTAGCAGTGTATCTCCCAGGAGTTCAAAACTCTCGGGCAGACAGGCTCAGTCGAGTTCTGCTGCCACACGAATGGTCCCTACATTTGGACCAAATAAACCGAATCTTTCAGGAATGGGGGACCCCGGACATAGACCTCTTTGCAAGTCCGTGGAATGCCAAACTTCCCCGGTTCTGTTCCAGAACTCCGTGTCAGGGAGCTCAGGCTACGGACGCCTTTCTCCTGAATTGGAATCAGGCATTCCTATATGCCTTTCCACCCATTCCTTTGATTCCCAAGACTCTGTTCAAACTCCAGAGGGATCATGGAACTATGATCCTCATAGCTCCACGCTGGCCACGCCAAGTGTGGTTCCCTCTACTTCTACAGCTCTCCCAGGGATCCTACTTGGATCTGGGAGCTGCGCCAGACCTCCTGTCTCAGGAGGAGGGGACTTTGTGGCACCCAAACCCCAAATCCCTTCACCTCAGTGCTTGGTTACTGAAGGCTTAAGCCTTCAAGACTTTCATCTTTCCCAACCAGTGAAAGATATCCTTTCTGCCTCTAGGAAACCCTCTACCAGGCGTTCCTATGCTTTCAAATGGAAACGTTTTTCCATTTGGTGTGCTCAGCAGGGTCTTGACCCTCTGGCACTTCCTTTGAATTCTCTTCTTGATTATCTCCTGCATCTATCCAATGCAGGCCTCAAGACGAATTCGGTAAGAGTCCATTTAAGCGCTATTGCAGCATCCTTGAAACATATAAATGGACAACCTATCTCCTCTCATCCTCTTGTTGCAAGATTCATGAGAGGCCTGACTCTCACTAAACCTCCCATCAGACCACCCCCGGTCGCATGGGATTTGAATCTAGTGCTCGGTCAACTTATGAAGCCACCTTTTGAGCCAATGTTTTCCACCTCCTTGAAATTTCTTTCCTGGAAGGTCATCTTCCTCATTGCAGTCACTTCGGCTCGCCGCATCAGTGAGCTGCAGGCTTTAGTGGCTAATCCACCTTACACAAGATTTCATCATGATAAGGTGGTCCTTAGGACGAATCCCCACTTTATGCCTAAAGTGGTCTCGCCTTTTCATCTTAATCAAGAGGTATATCTACCTGTCTTTTTTCCAGCTCCTCATGCATCCAATGCAGAGAGGAACCTTCATACTCTGGATTGTAAAAGAGCTCTCGCTTTTTACCTTAATAGGACTCAGCCACATCGAAAGTCTTCTCAACTTTTTGTGGCCTTTGATCCTTCCCATTTGGGACTTCCAGTCTCCAAGCGTACACTTTCCAATTGGATTGCTCAGTGTATTTCTTTTGCTTACCAGAGCAAAAACATTTCTCTGGAAGGCCATGTCACTGCTCACAATGTGAGGGCCATGGCAACTTCTATGGCTCATCTGCACTCTGTTTCCATAGATCAGATCTGTCGAGCCGCTACCTGGGCCTCGGTTCATACCTTCACAGCCCATTACTGTTTGGACAAGGACTCCCGCCGGGATGCCTTGTTTGGCCAGGCTGTCCTCAAGCACCTGTTCCATTCCTAAACAACTCCTGCCCACCTTCCCAGAATGGATGCCTGAGATCCATACGAAGATGGCGAACCTTTACAGGGGATCCCATGCATCTAAGCTAGGGAGTCCCCATATGTGAGGACTTATTCCTGCTTGTTCCTGGAGATAGCACAGTTACTTACCTGTAACAGGTGATCTCTGGGAACAGCAGGAATTAGTCCTCACAGCCCACCCACCTCCCCTAGGAGTTGTATCTTTTATCTATCTATCTTCCTGTCCTCTCTCTGTTGACTCAGCTATAAACTCGAAACTGAGGAGAGCTGTTCAGGAAGGCGGGAAGGCAGTGCGCATGTGCAGTGGGAGGTCCCAAAAGCTTCTATTCTAAGAAGCTGGGGAGCTTTCCCGCACGGGCTCCGTCGGTACCGACGTACCCATATGTGAGGACTAATTCCTGCTGTTCCCAGAGATCACCTGTTACAGGTAAGTAACTGTGCTTTGTCCATTGTAGGAGAGGGGTACAAGCTTCATTTTCACAGCATGCCCCCTCCTACAATTCTAAAGCAATTCAATTCTCAAACCTCCGCAGACGATCTGCTAGATCACGAGGTCTCAACACTTCTTGCCCAAGGGGCAATAGAGGAGGTACCCATTCTTCAGCGGGGTGCAGGGTTCTACTCCCCCTATTTTCTTATTCCAAAGAAAACAGGAGGACACAGACCCATTTTAGACCTCAGAGAATTGAACAAATACCCGTTTCGAGAGAAGTTCAAAATGATTTCTCTAGGAACTCTTCTGCCATATCTTCAAAGCCAGGATTGGCTGTGCTCTCTAGACTTAAAGGATGCATACACTCACATTCTGATCCATCCAGATCAAAGGAAATTCTTACGATTCCTTTTCAGGGGAAAACATTTCCAGTACAGGGTTCTTCCCTTTGGTCTGGCTTCAGCACCAAGGGTATTCACAAAATGCATGGCAGTAGTTGCTGTATTTCTGCGAACCCTGGGGATATTCATCTTCCCTTTCTTAGACGACTGGCTCATTCGAGCCCCTACAGTTGCAGAGGCCGGCACTGCACTGTCTCGCACAATGCAAATCCTCCAGTACTTGGGGTTGGTAATAAACTTCCCAAAATCCCAACTTGTTCCTTCCCAATGCCTGGAATTCATAGGGGCCTGTCTAGATACCAGACAGGCAAAGGCTTTCCTTCCACAGGCCCGGTGTCTTTGCATAATGCAACTAGCTTCTCAAGCAGCAGGGAAATCCTCCCTAACTGCTCGAGAGCTACTACAGTTGCTGGTACATATGGCATCCACAGTTCATGTAGTCCCATATGCTTGCCTCCACATGGGAGCAGCTCAGTGGACCCTCTCCACACAGTGAACACAGGCTACAGGTCATTTATCAGACAAAATATTAAACTCTCAATGACTAATTTTGTCTCTCCAATGGTGGCAATTGTTAGAAAATCTGACGGCGGGGTCTCCTTTTCATCAACCCCCTCTTTCAGGCCACCCTAACAACAGATGCATCACAGGTGGGTTGGGGAGCACACCTGAATCATCTCTCTACCTAGGGCACCTGAACTCCACAGGAGGCTGGTCTACACATAAACCTCCTGGAATTCAGAGCAATCTATTTAGCTCTTTGAATATTCCACGCCCAGCTCAGCTACAAGACAGTCCTAGTCCAGACGGACAATCAGGTAGCCATGTTCTATGTGAACAAGCAGGGCGGGACAGGCTCTCTGTCGTTATGCAATGAAGCTTTATGACTGTGGGCCCTCGCCAGAGAGTATTAAATTCACCTTCTAGTGGTATATCTTCCAGGCATTCAAAACCTTTGGGCAGACAAACTCAGTCGAGTACTGCTGCCTCACGAGTGGTCTCTCCACCTAGACCAAGTGGCAAAGATATTTCATCTCTGGGGCACTCCAGACATAGACCTCTTTGCAAGTCCACTGAATGCCAAACTTCCCCGGTTCTGTTCCAGGATTCCGGGTCACAATTGTCAGGCAAGGGTTGCCTTCCTCCTTCACTGGGGTCAGGACTTCCTTTATGCCTTCCCACCCATTCCCCTCATCCCCAAAACACACTTCAAGCTTCAGAGAGACAGGGGTCGCATGATTCTTATAGCGCCACGATGGCCATGCCAAGCGTGGTATCCTCTGCTTCTACATCTCTCTCAAGCGGCACCTCTGGAGTTAGGGAATGCTCCAGATCTCCTTTCCCAAGAGGACGGGACGCTGTGGCACCCAAATCCCAGTCCCTGCATCTCATGGCCTGGTTGCTGAAGGCTTAGACCGCCAGGATTTTAACCTGTCCCAACAGGTAAAGGATATCCTTCAGGCTTCTAGGAAACTTTCCACAAGAAGATCTTATGCCTTCAAGTGGAAACATTTTACTATATGGTGCTCCAAGAAGGGATTAAACCCCCTTGGCATACCTTTAGAATTGATACTAGAGTATCTCCTTCACTTATCGAATTCTGGTCTAAAGACCAATTCGGTAAGAGTCCATCTTAGTGCAATTGTAGCTTCTTATAAGCCTTTGAATGGACAACCAATTTCCTGTCATCCACTCATATCTAGATTTATGAGAGGTCTCCAATTAACCAAACCTCCCATTAAGCCACTACCGGTGGCATGGGATCTAAATCTAGTTCTCGGGCAGCTCATGAAGCCACCTTTTGAGCCTTTAGCCACTACAACCCTTACGTTTTTGACCTGGAAGATCATCTTCCTAATTGCAATCACCTCTGCACGTCGCATTAGTGAACTGCAAGCTTTAGTGGCTGATCCTCCTTATACTAGATTTCATCATGATAAGGTTGTTCTTTCTTTATTTATTTATTTACATTCTCTTATATACCGCGCTATTCTGCATCAGTGCGGTTTACATTGAACAAATTGAAATTACATTGAACAGGGCATTATAACTAGGAGATAACTATTTTACAGGGAACATGGGCTATGGAGGGTTAAGTGGCTTGCCCAAGACCACAAGGAGCACCTGTGGGACTAGAAACCCCAGTCCTTCCGGCCCAAGGTTGCTGTCCTCTAGTGGGATTTGAACCCCCGACCTTCCGGCCTGAAGTACCTTGCCCCAACCACTAGGCCACTCCTCCACTCCACTCTTAGAGCTCATCCACACTTTATGCCAAAGGCGGTTTCGCCTTTTCATTTAAATCAATCAATTTATCTTCCTGTATTTTTTCCAAGGCCTCACGCCTCTAATGCAGAAAGAAACCTTCATACTTTGGATTGTAAAAGAGCCTTAGCCTTTTACATTCAAAGAACACAGCAACATAGAAAGTCCTCGCAACTTTTTATAACTTTTGACCCTAGTCATTTGGGACTTCGTCTCCAAAAGAACTTTATCTAAATAGATTGCCCAATTTATTTTTATTTATTTATTTACATTTCTTTTATACTGCGCTATTCAACATCAGTGCAGTTTACATGAAACTGAAATATACACAGAACATCAAGCTGTTCTGTGTTTACAGAGAACAGGAATAGAAATTTGGATAACATGGGGCTAACTATTTACATACAGGCGTCGAGACAGTACATGTTAAACATTACTCGATGGTCATGGATAGCTTGCTGGGATTGTTGGTATAGCTATATTCTCTAGGGAAAGCGGCTTGCCGCGTTGTTTTCTGGGTAGTATTTGAGGAAGAGGTGATGCTTTAGTGCCCTGCTAAACTGATTTAAGTCGGTGATTGCCCGGATACCGGGTGGAAGTGTGTTCCAGTATCTTGGAGCGCAGTATCTAAAGGCTCTGTTTGCTGTTTGGATGCATTGGGTTAATGCCTTCGGGCTTTCTAGTGTATTAATTGCCGCGGATCTTCTGGATCTATTTGGGGAAATGGTGTGGTTGAGGTCTGTTAGCGAGGAGGAGGAGAGCTCATTGATGGCCTTGAAATGCATATCCTTTGCTTATGAGAGTAAGGGTCTTCCTCTTCAAGGCCATGTCACAGCTCATAACGTGAGAGCCATGGCAACTTCCATGGCTAATCTCCACTCGGTGTCTATCGATGACATTTGTCGAGCAGCCACCAGGGCTTCGGTACACACCTTTACAGCCCACTACTGCCTGGATAAAGCCTCCCGTCAGGATGCCTTCTTTGGCCAAGCTGTTCTTCAAAATTTCTTTCAGACCTAATTCAACTCCTACCTACCAACCCTGGTGGAATGCCGGAGATCCATGGGAGGAAGGATTCCCACCTTTCTAGGGTGGCACCTTCCTGGGGCTATCTCCCTGGCATCTTCAGCTAGGGAGTCCCCATATGTGAAGACTACATTCCTGCTTGTTCCTGGAGATAGCGTAGTTACTCACCTGTAACGGGTGATCTCCGGGAACAGCAGGAATTTAGTCTTCATAACCCACCCACCTCCCCTAGGAGTTGTCTCTCTATCTCTTTGTCTCTTTCCTCTCTCCCTCTTATCATTTCACTCAGCTACAAACTTAACTGAAGAGGGACAGTTGGAAAGGCGGGAAGGCAGCGCGCATGTGCTGAGGGATGTTCCCGCGCAGGCTCCGTTGGTACCGACGATACCCCATATGTGAAGACTAAATTCCTGCTGTTCCCGGAGATCACCTGTTACAGGTGAGTAACTACGCTGTGCCAGGGCTAGGCAGACCTCTGTGGGTGACATGGTGCCAGCGGCAGGCCTTGTGCTTCTGCACACATGACCTGCCACTTCTGAGCCCCCTCCAACAGGTCAGAGAGAGGTCACAAGTGGCAGGCCATGCCAAAGCACATGGCCTGTTATATGCTGCCAAGTCGCCTCCCCCACCTTTGCCAGAATCAGTGGCACGGCTTGGCGTGGGGGGAGGGGAGGCAGTAGAAACCCTTGGTCCTGCTCTGCCTAGTGCAGGTAAAAGCTGGTGGGATTAGGTGGGGAAAAGGAGCTACATCCCGGCATGTCATTTTGAAATCCCAACATACACTTTACACATATCCCAGCACACCTTGCACATAATTCACAGAAGATGCAAAGTATAAGTGTATGGAAGTGCTCTCATTCCCTGCTGGTCCACATTTTCAAAGGAAAAGGCCACACAAAGTTTTCCTATGTCAATGAGCTTACAAATTTTGTTCCTGTAGCCCGGCAAGCTGCCTCCAGGAAGTTTATTTGTTCGGTTATTTTTTTGAAAAGACAAAGGTGCCTTGCACTGTGTTTATTGTAACTTTGATATTTGATGAGTATATTACAATTATGACAGCATGGATCGTTCCTACTAATGGATCCTGATGACGTGTTTTTTCTGCCCTGAGGTTACAAGATGAAGAAGCGAGTAGGAGCCATAGAAGAGTTTGAATTCTTGCCACTGACAGGGGGCCGACAGCTTCACATCAGCATAGCTATCACTGGATGGCTCTGCACTGGCAAATATGGTAAGGCTGGGGCACAAATTAAGAAGTGGGTAATTTTATAACATGGCACCCAGAGCACAGCAGGAAAATACCTGTCTTATAAAGACAAGTAGATGCCTATTTTGTCTTTATAAAATATTAGCAGAATTCCTGCAACAGTAGCACTTACACTGAAGTGCAAACATTACACCTGCTCAAGAGCAGCATTCCTGGTACACACCTTCATTCCATGCCTTAACTGAATTTATAACAGCAATTATTGATACATACATGTAAAAATGACTTTTATAAAATTACCATAAAAACCACCCAGTTAATCAAATTATTTCATGAAAATAATAACAAACATTCAGCCCTTGGAAGACAGCTCTTTACAAGCTCTTAAAAAGCTTTTTTCTATATTTATATAAAGAGGAGAAAAAACCTCAGTGAAGCTACTTCTCCCTCTATACGGAAAAATATTATAAGCCTGAAGGGGTTATGCTGTCATACACCATCATAGGTCTAAAAAACTCCTCATTTTATTTTTAACTCTAAGCAATCCACAATTCAATGATAAGGCAATATAAAGCAATTAACTAAAAATGTCCAACAATACTACTCATAGTGATGAAGTTTCCCATCTATTATGTTGCAAGCGCAATGTCCTGTGCGGACATCTGCAACAGAACAAAATGGAACTTTAATTAATGTAGCTTTCCACAAAACAGCCTCAACTGCTACTTTTGACTTAGCTTCAAAGGCTGTGGAGCTTCTCCCAAAGAAATTCACAGTAGCCATCACCCTACGAAGATAAGAAGCAGTTGAGTCTTCAGATGTCCGCACAGGCCATTGTGCTTGCAACACAGTGGATGGGAAACTTTGTCACTATGAGTGGTGGTGTTGGAAATTTTTAGTTAATTGCTTTGTTTTGCTTTATTGAATTGTGGATTGCTTAGAGTTAAAAATAAAATGAAGAGTTTTTTAGACCTATGATGGTGTATGACAGCGTAACCCCTTCAGGCTTATAAGATTTTGCCGCATAGAGGGAGAAGTAGCTTCGCTGAGGTCTTTTCTCCTCTTTATATAAGTATAGGAATAAGCTTTTTAAGAGCTTGTAAAGAGCTGTATTCCAAGGGTTGCATGTTTATTTTTTTTCATGAAATAATTTAACTGGGGGTTTTTTTGTGGTTGTCGAATACTCCAGTGGGTGGTTTTTATAAAATTACCCCCAAAATGATTGGTACCAGGTGATTAATAGTAGTAGTGTAGTGAGAAAATTAACATGGAGGTGAGCTGTATGGTGTGTTGCTGCAGAATGACTACCTGCGACTCTTGCAATGCAGTTTGTGCTGCTAGTTTCATGCAATAGTGTAAGTAAAGCATGTTTCTTCACTATAGCTGCAGGGTAGTTGTTTCTGAGCATACGGACTTCTAGCTGTGGGAAAAAGGGGACGAGTTACATACTAAATAACTGCAAATAAAGGCCTAAATGACCCATCAGTTTGCTCAGTTGAGATTTATCCTCTTTTTGGTAGAGGTGTATATAAAATTTCCAAATGCTACCTAACACCATCTTCCCCCCTCATCCCGTTTCACATCTTCTTTCTGTCCTTTCATGTCTATCCCAGTCATGCCCAAAATCCATCTGTGCTGGTCTCTCCATGTTCTCTTGGAGTCCTAATGCAATTGTATTTTTGCTCTTTAAGATTCCTACCGCTATTCTGTGCAGGTTATTCCCAGTGTTCTTCATTTCCATCTTCTTGTCACTTGTGTTTATGCTATGTTTTTTCAAATTCCAGTACTTCTTTTGCAAGGATATTCCAAGTGTTCACCACCCTATGAAAAAAATACATCATGACATTCTGAGTCCTTTTTAGGGTGGTTTTTTTTTTTATTTTTAAAAGGCAGTCTGGAACAGAAAATAACTGGGTCTAGGGGGAACTGGAGTTGGATTCTATTCCCCTAACAGATTCTGGAGAATGGATTGACCGAACCTGCTGTCATGCCAGGAGTCCCTTTCCAAACAGTCCATGTTGCAGCTCTGCAGATCTTTTCCATGGAGGCTGATCTCAAGTTCATCACTAATTTTGGATTTAATTACTCGACTTCTCTAAATTCAAATTCAAGGCAGTCTAATTAGGTACAGTAGGTATTTCCCTGGCCCAAATGGCTTACAGTCTAATAGTCTCATTTACCAACTTGCGTTAACGCACATTAATATATACTAGTCCAAGAGATATAGTACAAATCCCATTTTTCTAATGGGGGGCCTGTTTATTAAGGAGGTCATTTTAGAAGCTCTATTTATGATTTTCACAAATGAAAACGCCCATTCAGATGTACCAATTGCATCCATGACCTGAGAGCCATTTTATAAAGGACCAAATTTATATGTGTCTGGCGCAGACGTATCTGTAGCATAGGGGAGTGATGGAGGCTTGTCCAGGGTGACAATAAAAAGATCCACATGCATCTCCAATTCCAGAACAGCACCTCCATGTTTTTAAAACTGCCGGTGGACATATCCATATCTATACTTGCTCCTTTTCATGAACAGGAACTGGAAAAGTGCTGGTTTCAGCCAGCTTTCAACACTAAGGATAATGGGGGCATTCCCTCTTATCGCCATTATGAAGGATAACAGGTGAAACTCATGGCCTCTTTGCACACTGCCTTGGTTCTGCATGCCTCCGTTTCTAGAATGGCAGGCTGGGACGTGTAGGTGGTGACACATACCACATGCACGTTCGGAAATGCCTTTGCAGATGCATCTCTGTTGCCTTTCCTGGCGTTGTCCATTTCGCAAGTGCACGTTTCTGAAATCAGCCATCTCTCTGCACTTGTCTGAATCCTTATTCTACATGTCCCCATTTTCTTTATAGGTTTGCAGAAACGTTTAATCTTTTGTGGCAGAGAGAGCTTGATATTGAAGCGCATTTACGCACATCTCCCTTCTCTGCTGCCCCTTCCATGGAATTTCAGATGTTTTGACATGGACGTCTCAGGGGGCACCTAAATGTCCTTTCTAAAATGTGCTTTTAAATACATAACTTGCACTAAAGTATGTTAAAATGCTAACACAGATTAGTAAATGAAAGCAGTGCAGTGTGGCAACTTGCCCAAGATCACAAGCAGCTTCAGTGGAAGAAACGGCATTGAAACCCTTGCTTCATTGTTTTTCAGCCCACTGTCCTAACCATTAAACTACTCCTACACTCTTCCTTTTGCTAGTAGCATCATTATCATTTGCACAATAAGACTGATATGATCTCACAAGCCAGTGGCACAGCCAAGTGTGAGCCTTGCTGGGCCATGGCCCCTTCGCTTTGGCATCAGGCTTCCTGGTCAGTGGCAATAAAACAGTAGAATGAGATGAGAACTGGAGGGGTGCCCACCCATATTAATCCCAGGCCCCACCAAAAATCATTCCTAGCTATGCTACTGTCACAGACAAAGGATGGTGGCTTCAGCTCACCTGTGATGTGTCAGCAGTATGAACAAATTATGCTGTGCTGACAGAAGGATTGTTGCGTAGGTGAATTATCAACCCACAAGAAACCTGCAAATTGAATACTTTTAAGCACATGATGCACTATTACAGTGGATCCTTTGGAATGTTATTGTGACATATGCAGGCCATCTGCCACTGCAGTCAGAAGCAAACTGTAGTTGTGCCTGTGTACTGAAGGCAGCAAAACAGTTCACAGTGAAAGTTCTTATGTGGTGATGTTCCTGAAATTATAGCTCCCACCTTTGCAAAATATGGTATGTAGTACGCTGCGAGCGGGCAAGACCCAAACCCCCAAGGAGCCAGGGTTAAAGGACAATGCTTTATTTAGAGGAAGTTCATAGCAGTAGCAAACAGTTCTCCCCTCCCCCAAAGTTCCTTCATTCTGGGTTTCACAGCATTAGCAGAGGATCAGTTTGTGATAAGGAAGCTTATCATAGTTCAGGAGAGAGCTATAAAAGAGGTGAATTGGCTCTGAACAAGCAACCTGTCTTTGCTGGTAGAAATACTAAAACAGAATGTTTTCATAAAAGACTACCAAACCCAGAATGCACCAGGTTACAAACAGCCTCTAGGAGAGCTGAAGTGGGGAAACGTGTGTTCAATCAGGAGAGCTATGAGGTAATCCCCAATCACTCATCTCCAAGGGCAGGGCTTGATTCAGCACACCTGGGCTGTGCTAGGGTGGAGTGTCCCTCTAAGCACGTTAAAAGTAAAAGGATATTCTACACAGAACAGAGAGAATCAGGACAACAAGGAGAGACAGAAGCAGAAGCCATTGGAGAAAGAAGAGAGAGGACTACAACAGCAGAAGCAACGTGGAAGGAAGAAGAGAAAGACATCTTGGAGGTCTAAAGAAGGAGCCCACAGCAGTACGTGTGTTAGGAGTGATTCCAGAGGCAAGCATACTCCATTGGACTGGCGGAAGCCAGAGGAGTGGGGTTATAAAGCCAGGAATTCCCAGATGGCACCTTTGAAGGAGACTGCATTTGGAAGGGGCCCTAAGACCGGTGCAAGAAGGTATGTGAAGAGAGACCCAGTGTCCAGGGATCTTGATTGGAAGGCTGGACATAAAAGCTGGATTACTTACTGGCCAGGATACCTGGAGAGGAAACCTAACAGCAAAGGAAGCTCAGGTATGAACTTTGATCTATGCCCTAGCTCTTCTCCAGGAAGACAGCAGGGAAACAAATATTATCCTGAGAGTGATCAATTAAGGAATTCCTCTGAGCCAGACCATGATATTGATTCCATGTTATTTGAGGAAGAAGGAGATATATCAAATGACCAGAATGAATACATGGATTGCTCTCTGTCTAGGCTGCTGTTTTAAAGTAGTTTCTCTCTAGTACAACAACCACCAAAAGGAACTGTAACTTGTTCTTTTATCTACCCAGAAAAGTCTCTGCAAGAAAGTTTTAGGGTAGGATTGAGCCACGTAGAGAGAGTGAACCAGCAAAGGGGTTTGCAGCTGGCTAATTATTGGTAATTGGGCCAGGCACAAGTGCACGTGAGCTCTGGAAGGAGACTTCTTTTTGTGTGTGTAAATAGAAGAAAGTTATCCTTGATAAAGAACAGTTTTTTTGTTACTTTTGGGTTTTGTTTTTGCCTTTTGGAGCACTGCTAAGAAGGTCATTAGCAGGAGCCATCAAAAAGACCTTTTCTGTTTCCCATCTAGGTCTTTATTGATTTATTGCTTAAGAAGTTCAGTTACCTTATATCATGTTTTGTTTTTCCTGAGTACAATACTTGAAGCAAGTGTCCTTTTGTGTTACCAAGTAAATCTGTGTGGGAGAATTAACCCCATGAATAAAATCTGTTTTTCTTTGCTTACACTCGAGCATCACAACTCATTATTTTGTGAACGGCTGATTCTGGTATGAATGACCTACATCCCCCACAATCCTTTGCAAGTCATAATAATATTTTGCCTTTGCTAAGACTGTGGCCATTCACGACCAGCGCCCCCGTTTACAAGTTCTCCCCTCTTCCAAAGTTCTTCACTCTGGGTTCACATCATTACTACCACCAGCCTGCTGACCAATGCGGAAACACCCCAGCTCCTACCTTCCCATAGTGTCTCCTTAGAGGTAGGTGGTCACTCCGTACTCTGGAACACCTCGTGCTCTTCTCTCCCTTTCACTCTCCAGGTTCCTTTCTTCCTGGGATAAAGCCGAGAGCCTGATCACACCGCTTTGACCCGGTGAAAAGCGGGATATAAATACAGTTAAATAAATAAATCACACCCTTCCCAGGCATTCTCCAGCTTTTCTTCTTAAAGGGACAGGGGTTTACAGTGCAATACCTCACTTGGCTGGGGAGTTTCCCTGTGGGGAATGGGGTGTTTCCCAAACACTCCATTACATGGTGGAAAACTATTTTCTGTTTCTCTTAAACAGTTTGTTTGAGCTGTTAAAGAACCGTGGCATACTCGAGCATATTTCTCAAATAGAATGTGTTTCCTGTTTTGCTCTTACAGTTCTTTCATACTACTAACAGTTTAGTAAATAAATGTTATCAACCACCATTGAATAATTTGTCTACCATCACATAGGAAATTGTCAGTATCTAATTTTCTTTTCCCAGCATCTTCTGCCACAATTTGATTTTGCAGCTCAGTTAAAATCTGGATCAAAAGAGACTAGTGTGTTGTAGCTCTTCATTTCCAGATATCTGGGAAATTCCTGTTTTAATTCCCAGACCCCGTTACCACTCCTTTCACTGGAGCAATAGTTTTCTAAGAGGCTTTGTACGACAGTTCCTTTAGGAACATACCACAAATTCATTCTTGAGCCTAGCAGTACTGCAGTGTGATGACTGAGACTCCCCTCCCTCCCTGAGGTCTGTGATTGATACTTCTACAGTAGCCCCAGCCCCAGAAACTGAACCGGCATCTCCCATATAGCAGCCCAAGGGCCAGTTTTTTGCTACACAGACCTCATGTTAAATAGCAGATTACAACTGTTCTGTGCATAGTTTGCTTTATTTAATCAAAGGGAACAGGAGTATGTCTATCAATAAACATGCAAGAAACAGCACAAGTGGAATGGTTGTAGAAGTGCTACATATTTCTTTGCAACTACTGCAGTAAATCTGCTAAAAATTGCATTTTGGTTATGTTGAAAGGAGGCAGCTGATCCATCAAGTTCCCCCTTTGTCTACATAATTCAAGAGAATTAACCGGAGAGAATAGCACAGTTATTGGTTCTTCAGGAACATGGGCCAGTAGTCAAACCTAGCCACGAAGTACATTTAAGCAGACCCCTGGACAAGGAGACAACCCTGGCCACTATTCTTTGAAGGTTCTGTCGGACTAGTACTCAGTTCTAGGTGGCTAACTATTGTGTAGCTTGTTGTTGTTGTTGTTAAGTGCCATCGAGTCAGTGTTGATTCATGGCCATCCTCTGGATAGTTGTTCTAAACTGTGTTCGGTCTTCAGTCAGGTGGCTCATTGTTGACAGAGTGGCACCCATAGCTGCTGTTATTGTATCGATTCATCTTATTGCCGGCCTTCCTCTTTTGCGTTGACCTACTACCTTGCAAAGCATGATGTCTTTCTCTAATGATCTCTTTCTTCGCATGATGTGTCCAAAGTATGAAAATCGAAGTCTTGTCATCTGAGCTTCTAAAGAAAGCTTAGGTTTGATCTCCTCTAGTACTGACTGGTTTGTTCTTCGGGCAATCCATGGTATACACCGTATTTGTCGCCAGCACCATAATTCAAAGGCATTGATTTTCTTCCTGTCTATCTTTTTCACTGTCCAACTTTTGCATCCATGTGGCATTACTGAAAATACCATGACTTGAACAAGTCAAATCTTTGTATGGAGTCCTTGCTCTTGAGAATCTTGTCTAGGTCCTTCATAATCATTCTGCCAAAAGCAATGCATCGTCAGATTTCTTGACTGCTTGTTGTTTCTTTATTGATAGTTGATCTAAGTAGGTTAAAGTTGTCCACTATTTCAATTTCTTCTCCACCAGTGATGAACGTATTGGTTTTGCCAGTTGTCAGGATCTTTGTCTTCTTTACATTAAAGTGCAGGCTCATTTTAAAACTATGTTCCTTGATCTTGAGAAGCAAATGTTTCAGATCATCTTCACTTTCAGCCAGTAATGTGGTAGTATCAGCATAGCGAAGGTTGTTCTTCCACCAGTCTTCACACCTTGGTTGTCTTCATACAGTCCTGCTTCTCTGATGATTTGTTCTGCATGCAAATTAAACAGGTAGGGGGAAAGCCTTGTCATACACTTTTGCTGATTTTAAACCATTCTGTTTCTCCTTGTTCCATTCAAACTGTTGCTTCTTGATCAATGTGAAGGCTGTGTAAGAGAACAATCAGGTGTTCTGGTATAACCATGCATCTCCAGGAACAAGCAGGAATGTAGTCTTCACATATGGGTATCGTCGGTACCGACGGAGCCTGCGCGGGAACGCTCCCCAGCGTCCAATTAGAAAGCTTTTGGGAGCATCCCACAGCACCTGCGTGCTGCCTTCCCGCCTTTCCCAACTGCCTCTCTCCATTTCTTCGTTTTCCGCGGAGCCAGCAGGTCGTCGTTCCTGTCATTGCAGAAAATTTTTCCTCCTTCTTTTTTATGGTCGCGTCTGCCTTCCTTGACGCTATACCGGTACCGCCGGTTCTTCCTTCTTTCTTTAAAAAAATAAAAATAAAAAAAATAGTATTTTTTCCAAACTTTTCCTTTCCAAGTGCACACGCCATTTTTGGGTCTTAGGCCCAAAATTTCCTCCACTATGGAAAAACCCGCTTCGGGTTTCAAAAAGTGCACCAAGTATGGCGGTACCATCTCCGTCACCCATGAGTGGTGTCTTAAATGTTTAGGTCCTGACCACTCCATTTCGGAGTGTATGGCTTGTGCCACGATGTCCAAGAGGGGTCGACAGAACCGAGCTGCTAAGCTCAGCACCCTTTTTTCCCTCCGATGCAGCCTCTGTGGCATCGACGTCTTCCAGGGCTTCGTCTTCCTCCCATGGATCTCAGGTAACTAAACATAAGTCTAGCCGGTCCTCAAAGGGTAGATCTCCTTCCAAGCATCAAGATGCCTCTGGCGTTGCACTTGAGGGTTCTGTACTGGCAAAATTGCCCCAGCGGGAGGCTTTGGCTTCCAAAGCATTATCGGGGCTCCAGGATGTTCTCGAGGCCTCGACCTCGGCAGAACTACTGGTGCCATGCTCTGGGGTACCGGCTGCTTTCTCCGGTACCGGTACCCAGGCATCAGCAGCATCGATAGACCAGACGTTCCTGGCTATTGAACGCAGTCTAGCGGCTCTCCTTGCGGCATCGACACCCTTGGAACCGTGTCAGACGGCTCAACCGGTACCGGCACCGGTATCAGTACCGGTACCGACAGCATCGACATCGGTGTCCGCATTGCCGGCACCCAGTCATGCTATGCCTTCCGGTACCGATACACCGGTACTGATCCCCCCTGGTACCAACTTCAGTTGGTATGGGTATCGGGCTCTACAAGAGCATCCGGACAGAAGGTACTTTGAATCCTCGGAAGAATCTGAGGATTCTGACAGCTCTGTCGGTACAGGAGTACTTCTACCAGAGGAGCCTTCCTCTCCTAAACGCAGGATGTCTCCTACAGAAGATATCTCCTTTCAGGATTTTATCAGGGAGATGGCTCGAGGTCTGTCCATTACTGTGACTCCTGAAACAGAGCCCAGGGCAAAGGAGTTGGAGATTTTACAATATCCCAAAGCTCCTAAGGAGGCAGCTACCTTGCCTATCCATGAGATCTTACATGATCTCATGTTGAGAATGTGGGAGACACCTCTTACCACCTCTCCTCACTCTCACAGACTGGATACCATGTATCGAGTCTCTCCTTGTCCTGGTTTCCTCAAAACTCAGCTTCCTCACCACTCTATTGTAGTGGAATCAGCTATGAGAAGGATCAGGAGTGCAAAGAGGCATGCCTCTAATCCTCCAGGACGTGAGTGTAGAACTTTGGATGCCTTTGGACATCGTACTTTCCAGGCTTCCATGCTTTCTGCCAGGATCAGTTCCTATATTTTATATATGGGAATGTTCCTTAAGGAAGTCACAGGTGATTTAGAGGTTTTGAGCCCTCTCCTTCCTGATGACAAGAGGCAGGAATTTCTCACACTGGTTAAACATGCCCAGGTTGTTTCTAAGTTTGTCAATCGTGCAGCTTTTGACTGTTTTGAGTGCATAAGCAGAACCTCGGTCATTGCCATAGATGCACGTAGAATTGCCTAGCTTCAGGCATCTGATTTGGAGCTCTGGGTGCAGAACAAACTAGGCAATATCCCTTGTATAGGTGAGAATCTATTTGGCAAAAATTGGCAAGAGAAAGCCAATGAGTTGGATGCTGACAACTCCACTTTGGATAGGTTATCCAAAGCCACAGCTGATCCTGCAAGGAAGAAATCTTTCAAGAAAGCATTCTTCTCAAAAAAGAAGAGGTTTTATCCCTCTTATTCCCAGCAGGGATGTTCTGCAGGTCAGCCTGCCCAAAAGAGTCAGCAACCACCTAAACAAAGGAAAGCAAAGACTACTAAGCCTCAACCGTCTCAGCAGTCTCGGCCTCCACAAGGCCTTTGACTTTCATCTAGAGAACTTAGCCTTCCTGGCCCTCAATGGACCAGAGCCTTCCACCATTCCAGGAAGGTTATGTCACTTTGCCCCCAGATGGGGGCAGATAACAGCAGAACATTGGACACTCTCCATTATAAAAGAGGGGTACAAGATTCACTTTCTGTGCTTGCCCCCTCCCACAATGGTAAGACAGTTCAATTCTCAGACCTCTCTCATCAGCCTATTAGATCAAGAGGTCACCATGCTTCTTGCCCAAGGGGCAATAGAAAAAGTACCCATTCATCAACAGGGTGCAGGGTTTTACTCCCCCTATTTCCTTATCCCAAAGAAAACAGAGGGACACAGACCTATTTTGGACCTCAGAGAATCGAACAAATTCCTGTTCAAAGAGAAATTCAAAATGATTTCTCTGGGATCTCTGCTGCCATACCTTCAGAGTCAGGATTGGCTTTGTTCTCTAGATCTCAAGGATGCGTACACTCATTTTCTTATCCATCCAACTCACAGAAAGTTCCTTCGTTTCCTTTTTCAAGGAAAGCACTACCAGTACAGGGTGCTTCCTTTTGGCCTGGCCTCAGCACCAAGGGTGTTTACGAAATGCATGGCTGTGGTAGCAGCATTTCTTCACACTCTAGGAATATTTGTCTTCCCCTACTTAGACGACTGGCTCATTTGAGCCCCATCAGAGTCAGAGGCCAGGATTTCTCTATCTTGCACAATGCGTATCCTTCAGTATTTGGGTCTGGTCATAAATATCCCAAAATCCAGTCTAACTCCCACTCAGTCTCTAGAGTTCAAAGGAGCTTTGCTGGATACCAGAAAAGCAAGGGCCTATCTTCCTCAGACCCGTTGCCTTCGCATGGTGCAGTTAGCTTCTCAAGCAGTGCTAAAGCCTCATCTCACTGCCCGAGAAATGTTACAACTACTAGGACACATGGCATCTATAGTGCATGTGGTTCCTTATGCTCGCCTCCATATGAGAGCAGCCCAGTGGACTTTATCCATTCAATGGACCCAGGCATCAGGGTGCCTGTCAGACAAAATAGCAAACACAAATCGCCTTATTTTGTCTCTCCAATGGTGGCAGTCCACTCAGAACCTGTTGCTGGGGTCCCCATTTCAACAACCTTTACCCCAGGCAACTCTCACAACAGATGCTTCACCAATGGGTTGGGGAGCTCATCTGCAAGACCTATCCACCCAAGGCACTTGGACTCCACAGGAGACTCATCTACATATCAATCTCTTAGAGCTCAGAGCAATCTTCCTTGCTCTTCGAGTGTTCCACACCCTGCTCAGCTACAAGGCAGTCCTCATTCATACAGACAATCAAGTAGCCATGTTCTACATGAACAAGCAGGGGGGAACAGACTCTGTCGCTTTGCAATGAAGCTTTGCGACTATGGGCCCTCGCCAGAGAGCATCAGATTCATCTACTGGCAGTGTATCTTCCAGGCATACAAAACTCTTGGGCAGACAGACTCAGTCGAGTTCTGCTTCCACACGAATGGTCTTTACATGCAGACCAGGTGGCCAAGATTTTTCAAATTTGGGGAACCCCGGACATAGACCTCTTTGCAAGTCCGTTGAATGCCAGACCTCCCCGGTTCTGTTCCAGAATTCCGGCTCAGGGCTCTCAGGCTAGGGATGCTTTCCTCCTTCACTGGGGTCAAGACTTCCTTTATGCCTTTCCACCCATTCCCCTAATTCCCAAAACCCTGTTCAAGCTTCAGAGAGACAGAGGCCGTATGATTCTCATAGCTCCACATTGGCCACGGCAAGTGTGGTACCATCTGCTTCTACATCTCTCTCAAGCTCCCTCTCTGGAGTTAGGATCTGCTCCAGATCTCCTGTCTCAGGAGGATGGAATGTTATGGCATCCCAATCCCCAGTCTCTGCATCTCAGGGCTTGGTTGCTGAAGGCCTAGATCTCCATGATCTTAACCTCCCTCAGCAAGTAAAGGATATCCTTTATGCTTCCAGGAAGCCTTCCACAAGATGCTCTTATTCTTTCAAGAGGAAAAGGTTTACCATATGGTGTTCGCAGAAGGGTCTTAACCCCCTTGCGATACCTCTGGGTTCATTACTGGAGTATCTCCTTCATTTATCCAATGCAGGACTTAAGACTAATTCAGTAAGAGTCCATTTGAGTGCTCTTGCGGCTTCTTTCAATCCTCTAAATGGACAACCTATTTCCTCCCATCCTGTTATAGCAAGATTTATGAGAAGCCTTCTTCTAACTAAGCCTCCCATTAGGCCACCACCGATGGCATGGGACTTAAACCTGGTTCTTGGTCAGCTCATGAAGCCGCCTTTCGAACCCTTAGCTGCTACCTCTTTGAAATTCCTTTCTTGGAAGGTTATCTTTCTCATTACAATCACATCAGCACATCGCATCAATGAGTTGCAGGCACTAGTGGCTGATCCACCTTATACAAGGTTCCATCATGACAAGGTAATCCTTTGGACTCATCCACACTTTATGCCAAAGGTGGTCTCGCCTTTTCATCTAAACCAAGCGGTCTACCTGCCTGTGTTTTTTCCAAGGCCTCTTGCATCAAATACAGAAAGGAATCTTCATACTTTGGACTGTAAAAGAGCTTTAGTCTTTTACTTACAAAGAACACAGCAACATAGAAAGTCCTCTCAACTCTTTGTTGCTTTTGATCCTTCTCATTTGGGACTTCCAGTCTCCAAGAGAACATCGTCTAACTGGATTGCTCAGTATATTGCCTTTGCCTATCAGAGTAAGACTCTTCCTCTGGAGGGCCGTGTCACAGCTCACAATGTGAGAGCCATGGCAGCTTCAATGGCTCATCTGCACTCCGTGTCTGTCGACAACATCTGTCGAGCAGCCACTTGGGCCTCGGTTCATACCTTTACAGCCCATTAGTGCTTGGACAAGGACTCCTGCCGGGATGCCTTGTTTGGTCAGGCTGTTCTCCAACACCTGTTCCATACCTAATCAACTCCTTCCCACCATCCCTGGTAGGATGCCAGAGATCCATGGGGGGAAGTGGAGCCCTTTCACAGGGACACACAACTTCTGGGGTCTCTCCCTGGCATCTAAAGCTAGGGAGTCCCCATATGTGAAGACTACATTCCTGCGTGTTCCTGGAGATACCATAGTTACTCACCTGTAACAGGTGATCTCCGGGAACAGCAGGAATTTAGTCTTCACAACCCACCCACCTCCCCTAGGAGTTGTATCTCTTTATCTATCTCTTTCTCTTTCCCTCTCTCTCTCTCTCTTTGTCTTAGCTTTAAACTCAACTGGAGAGAGGCAGTTGGGAAAGGCGGGAAGGCAGCACGCAGGCGCTGTGGGATGCTCCCAAATGCTTTCTAATTGGACGCTGGGGAGCGTTCCCGTGCAGGCTCCGTCGGTACCAACGATACCCATATGTGAAGACTAAATTCCTGCTGTTCCCGGAGATCACCTGTTACAGGTGAGTAACTATGCCTTCTTAATGTGGCCCAGAATTTCTCATGGTTTACACAGTCAAAATCCTTGCTGTAGTCGATAAAACACATAAAGATATCCTTTTGGTGTTCTTTTCTCTTTTCAAGGATCCATCTCACATCCATGTTTGTCTCTTGTTCCTCACCTTTTCCTGAACCCTGCTTGCACTTCAGGCAATTCTCATTCCAGGTGTGGTTGTAGTCTCTGCCGAGTGATCTTGAGTAGAATCTTGCTGGCATGTGGGATCAGAGCAATTGTGTGATAATTTCCACAGTCAGATCACCTTTCTTCAGTATTGTTATAAACACAGATCTTTTCCAGTCAGTTGGCCATGATGTTGTCTTCCAAATTTCCTGGCAGAGCCTTGTAAGTATGGTAACAGCTACATCAGATTGCTGTAAACTTCAATGGGAATGCAATCACAGCCTGGTGCTTTTTGTTTAATAAGGTTTTCAATGCTACTTTCACCACCAGTGATTCCTGATGATAAGATACAGGATGAAACAGCTGTTGGTCCACTTGATCTTTATGGTATAATGACTCTGTATATTCTTTCTACCTTTTCTTGTTCTTCTCAGCATCATTGAACATGGATCCTTGAGCATCTTGTAACATTCTAATTTGAGGCTGAAATTTTTTCTTTAACTCTCATAACTTTTGATAAGCCAATCTTGTTCTTCCTCTAATAGTTTCTGCTTCTCTTTCCTTGCATGTGTCATTGTAGTACCACCTTGTCTTTTCTTGCTGCCTGTTGGAAACCTCTGTTGAGTGCTGCGATTGCCTCTCTTTCTCCTCTGGCTATAGCTTTCTGCATTTCTGAGCAATTTTCAGAATTTCTTCGGTCGTCCATTTTGGCTGTTTTTGCTTTTTCACCTGTTATAGAGATTTCTCACTTTCTTCCAACACAACCTTCTTGATGTCATCCCATAACTCTTCTGGAACTGTGTCATTTTTATATAAAACAGCAAATCAATTTTGCAGTCTTTAAATTCTGGTGGTATATTCTCAAGTTCATATTTTGCTACATACATGAGTGGCTTGCTCTTTTTCAACTTTAGCTTGAGTTTGCATACTAGTAGTTGGTGATCTGTACCACAGTCAGCTCCAGGTTTTGTCTTTGTTGATGTTATAGAGCTTTTCCATTGTTGACTATCACAGATATAGTCAATTTGATTTTTGTACAATCCATTGGGCAAAGTATATGTGTACAATCGCCGCTTGTGTTGCTGGAAGAAGGTGTTTGAGATGATTAGATTGTTGGTCTTGCAAAATTCTATCGGTCTTTCTCCAGCTTCATTTCTGTTGCCAAGTCCATATTTTCCAGCCACTTTGCCTTCTCTGTTGCCAACTTTTGCATTCCAGTCATCCATGACTATCAGGATATATTGTTTGCATGTTCTGTCAATTTCAGCTTTTACTTGTTCATAGAACCTCTGCAGTGTTGTTGGGGCATATACTAATTGTGTTGATGGGCATTCCTGTAGATGAATAGAAATTAAGCGTTCACTGATTGCATTGTATTTCATTACAGTTCTTGCAAGTTTCTTCTTAATTATAAAAGCAACACCATTTCTTCTTTGTCTTTCATTTCCAGCATAGTAGACCATGTGATCCTCAAATGCAGAATGTCCAGTGCCAGTCCATTTCAGTTCACTGACACCCAACAGACCAAGTTGTACACATTCCATTTCATTCTTGACCACCTCCAACTTCCCTTGTTTCATGTTTCGTATGTTATATGTCCCAATATGTAAGATATCTTTGCAGCTTCTGACTCTCATTTCATGCATAGCTACATCAGCTGTCAGACGTCCCGAGTGCTTTGATCCAATCACATCATAAATGCTGGCTTTACTCTGACAAGTCTTCAGCTCCTCCCCAGTAGCCAGTTCAGTGCCTTCTGACTTGGAGGTATCATCTTCCAGCACTATAGTGCAATTTGTTTTATTGTGACTATCCAATGGGTTTTCATGGGAAGATACGGAGTAGTTTGCCAGACCTTTCTTCTGTGAAGATAATTCTGTTGGCAGAAATGTGATCCTCTGCCGCCAACACTGTTCCATTCTGCTGCTGCCCAGATGGGTGGTTTGTCTTGGTCTGGCACCTCAGCTGAGACCTGTCCATCTTGGGAGACCCTGCCAGTAGTTAAGCTTCCGATAGCTTAGCCCTCAGCATCACTGATGCACAAAAGCCCTCACAGCACGACAAGCTGCAAACCAAATGATGGGTGTAGCTTGTATCAAATGTCAATAGACTGTTTTAGTGCAGAAAAAAAATAAAGCAAACTTGTGTCCTTATTAACATCTGAGGCAAAAGAAGGGGAAAACCTCACCTGCAACGACTACAAGGCACATAGGAAGCAGGACACACTACGCCGTAGGATACAGAGAAGAGCTTTAATGAGTATCTACGAGGTCACCCAACACGTGTTTCGGCCTAAGCTTTCTTCAGGGGAGAATGACCTCTTTAAAACAAATACATACATAAATATAAAGTGTATTAATAATATATTAGTATATATGTTAATTAATACGAGTATAAATAAAATCAAACTAAAATATTACAAAACCAAATCAGGCCAAGAACACAAAAGATGAAAATAATACTACTACGTAATAACAGTCATTAAAAGTCCAGTAAATACGATCAATATTAGATTAACAAAAGTAAAAATGCCCAGACTAAAATTGACTAACTAAAAGAGTTCATAAAATGATAAATCAATAAATAACATTTCAGAACCACTAAATTATCAGGAGAAGTTAAAGACCACTAGTTAGTGATAACTCACCCACAATGGGGATACTCTCCTCGCGATGAACTGTGTATAAGAACCTGTGAACAGCAAACATAAAGACACTGAGATTGGCTAAAAAATGAATACGTACAATCCTCCCATGAGACATTGTGATGGTGTCTGCCCCCTGTTTTATTGATTGTTAGCAAGATTAGGGTACACAATATTATATATAGAATTTCTGATGACTCCACCTTTTGCATTTTAGTTCTTTTGAAATAGGGAATTTTTGTATGCTGTTTTTGTCTCATGGGAGGATTGTACTACTGTTATTAATTTAGTGGTTCTGAATTGTTTCCGATTTATCATTTTATGAACTTTTTTTAGCTCTGTCAATTTTAGTCCGAGCATTTTTACTTTTGTTCTCATATTGATCATATTTACTGGACTTTTAATTAATGACTGTTATTATGTAGTACAGGTTAAGTATCCCTTATTCAAAATGCTTGGGACCAGAAGTATTTTGGATTTCGGATTTTTTCAGATTTTGGAATATTTGCATATCTATAATGAGATATCTTAGGGAATGGACCCAAGTCTAAACACAGAATTCATTTATATTTCATATACACCTTATACACATATCCTGAAGATAATTTTATACAATATTTTTAATAATTTTGTGCATGAAACAAAGTTTGTGTACACTGAATCATCAGAAAGCAAAGGTGTCAATATCTCATGTTGGCACTCAAAAGGTTTTGGATTTTGGAGCATTTTGGATGTTTGGATAAGGGATACTCAACCTGTATTATTATCTCCAGGAACAAGCAGGAATGAGTTTTCACATATGGGTATCGTCGGTACCGACGGAGCCTGCGTGGGAGCGCTCCCCAGCGTCCAAAAGGAAAGCTTTTGGGAGCATCCCACAGCGCCTGCGCGCTGCCTTTCCCGCCTTTCCTAACCGCCTCTCTCCAGTTCTTCTTTTTCTGCGGAGCCAGCAGGTCGTGTTTCCTGTCACCGCTGAAGAATTTCTTATTTTTTCTTTTATTTCTTTAGTTGCGTGTCTGCCTTCTCGACTCCGGACCGGTACCGCCGGTTTTTTCTTTCTTTCTTAAAAAGAAAACAAAAAAACCTACTCTTTTCTACTTCAGTGCATTTTTCTTTCTGTGGCCTTAGGCCTGCAGAAAATTTTTCCTCATGGAAAAGCCCGCCTCCGGGTTCAAAAAGTGCACGAAGTGCAGTAGCACTATTTCTGTCACCGACACCCACGACTGGTGTCTTAAATGTTTAGGTCCTGACCATTCCATCGCGGACTGTGAGTCCTGTTCCATGATGTCTAAAAGAGGTTTACAGAATCGAGCAGCCAAGCTCAGTACCCTCTGATGCAGCTTCTGTGGCATCGACGTCTTCCAGGGCTGCTTCTTCCTCCCATGGATCTCAGGTAACCAAACTTAAATCTGGCCGGTCCTCGAAGAGTACATCTCCCTCTAAGTATCGAGATGCCCCCGGGCTTGCTCTCGAGGAATCCACACCGGCAAAATTACCCCGGCAGGAGGCTCCGGCTTCCAAAGCTTTATCTATGGGATCACAGGTTGACATCAATGGCTCGGCCTCGACCGATCACCTGTTACAATGTTCTGGGGTACCGGCGGTTCACACCGGTACCGACATCCAGACATTGGTGGCGTCGATGGATCAGAATATTCTGACCATGCAGCGTGCCATCACGGCATTCATACAAGCTGCGATGCCTTCGGTACCGCAACAAACTCCGTTGTCGGTACCGATTCCGGTACCGGACCCGATACCGGTTCCACTGCCGGTACCGATTGCATCGACGTCGACGGCAGCGGTACACTATCCTGTGATGCCCATCGGTACCGATCTGGTACCGAGCACTCCCGATGTCGATACCCCCCGGTATGCGTATCGGGCTCTGCGAGAGCATCCAGACAGGCGATACTTCGATACTGTCCAATTGGATTGCTCAGTGTATTTCTTTCGCCTGCCAGAGTAAGAACCTTTCTCTGGAGGGCCATGTCACAGCTCACAATGTGAGAGCCATGGCAGCCTCTATGGCTCATCTAAACTCTGTGTCCATCGACCAAATCTGTCGAGCAGCCACCTGGGCCTCGGTTCATACCTTTACAGCCCATTACTGCTTGGACAAGGACTCCCACTGGGATGCCTTGTTTGGTCAGGCTGTTCTCAAACACCTGTTCCATACCTAATCAACTCCTACCCTCCATCCCTGACTGGATGCCTGAGATTCATAGGTGGAGGTAGAGCCCTTCCCAGGGACTCACAACCTGGGTGATCTCCCAGGCATCTCTAGCTGGGGAGTCCCCATATGTGAAGACTCATTCCTGCTTGTTCCTGGAGATAGCACAGTTACTTACCTGTAACAGGTGATCTCTGGGAACAGCAGGAATAAGTCTTCACAACCCACCCACCTCCCCTAGGAGTTGTATCTCTCTATCTATCTTTCCTTTCCTCTCTCTCTCTCTTTGTCTCAGCTTTAAAACTCAAACTGGAGAGAGGCAGTTGGGAAAGGCGGGAAGGCAGCGCGCAGGCGCTGTGGGATGCTCCCAAAAGCTTTCATTCTGGACGCTGGGGAGCGTTCCCGCGCAGGCTCCGTCGGTACCGACGATCCCCTTATGTGAAGACTTATTCCTGCTGTTCCCAGAGATCACCTGTTACAGGTAAGTAACTGTGCTTTACTACAGCAGATATTATTAGTGACTATGTTTATTATGTATCTCATACAGAACTACATTATTCAGCCTTTAGAGCTTCGGATAAGGCATTAAAATATAGGTATCAAGTGGTCTAATTTTAGAACGCTAGTCGTCACTACCAAAGAAAAAACGTTCAATATACCCAGGTATAATAGTTTCAAACACGCTTTTAGAAACAATGCTTATTCTATCTCAAGGAATAAAATTATTTAAACTAAATGAAGAGGTCTCAGACTTACAATAGCAACCGTCCCTTTGGCGAGAATGCCAATTATAGGGAACAGTTTTGCTAGTTAGCATCAATGACCTCAATAGCACCGTGCGGTCAAAAATATAAGAAGCAATAGCTGAAGTGAAATCCAATGTCCACAGGTCATTAAACTGTTAGAGCCTCGATATTTGCTGTATTTGCAATATTTGCATTCTATCGTCTTTGTTCATGTAAAGAGACTCTGCTTATAGTGATCTTAAACAGCAATTCTTGAACAGATCGAACCCTAAAGTTTTCACAGCTTTGACTTCGTTGAAATACATATACCACACTGGAACTTAAATTCTTTCAAATTTTCAAGTGCAAATGTTCAAGTTGCCCCCGTTCCCGACGCCTCCCCTCAGCGCTTCAGAGCGTTTCTCCTGATGCGGTTCTTCAGGGGATGGGGTATGAATCAAATAGCTGCCCACGTTTTGTTTTTAAGATACTCGTTCTTCAATATTCAGTTTTCCGAGATTTTTGCTTTCATCTCGGAAAACTGAATATTGAAGAACGAGTATCTTAAAAACAAAACGTGGGCAGCTATTTGATTCATACCCCATCCCCTGAAGAACCGCATCAGGAGAAACGCTCTGAAGCGCTGAGGGGAGGCGTCGGGAACGGGGGCAACTTGAACATTTGCACTTGAAAATTTGAAAGAATTTAAGTTCCAGTGTGGTATATGTATTTCAACGAAGTCAAAGCTGTGAAAACTTTAGGGTTCGATCTGTTCAAGAATTGCTGTTTAAGATCACTATAAGCAGAGTCTCTTTACATGAACAAAGACGATAGAATGCAAATATTGCAAATACAGCAAATATCGAGGCTCTAACAGTTTAATGACCTGTGGACATTGGATTTCACTTCAGCTATTGCTTCTTATATTTTTGACCGCACGGTGCTATTGAGGTCATTGATGCTAACTAGCAAAACTGTTCCCTATAATTGGCATTCTCGCCAAAGGGACGGTTGCTATTGTAAGTCTGAGACCTCTTCATTTAGTTTAAATAATTTTATTCCTTGAGATAGAATAAGCATTGTTTCTAAAAGCGTGTTTGAAACTATTATACCTGGGTATATTGAACGTTTTTTCTTTGGTAATTAAAATATAGGTAACTTTTAATATATATGATCTCCAGGAACAAGCAGGAATGAGTCTTCACATATGGGTATCGTCTGTACCGACGGAGCCTGCGTGGGAACGCTCCCCAGCGTCCAAAAGGAAAGCTTTTGGGAGCATCCCACAGCGCCTGCGCGCTGCCTTCCCGCCTTTCCCAACCGACTCTCTCCAGTTCTTCTTTTCCGCGGAGCCAGCAGGTCGTGTTCCTGTCACCGCTGAAGAATTTCTTTATTTTATTTTATTTCTTTGGTCACGCGTCTGCCTTCTCGACGCTAGACCGGTACCGCTGGTCTTTTCTTTCTTTATTCTAAAAAAGAAAAAACAAAACCTACTGTTTTTCTCACTTCAGTGCATTTTCTTCTTTGGCCTTAGGCCTAGGAAATTTTTCCTCATGGAAAAGCCCGCCTCTGGGTTTAAAAAATGCGCGAAGTGCAGCGACACTATTTCTGTCACCAACACCCATGAATGGTGTCTAAAATGTTTAGGTCCTGACCACTCCATTACGGATTGTGAGTCCTGCTCCATGATGTCTAAACGAGGTCTACAGAATCGAGCAGCCAAGCTCAGTACCCTGTTTCCCTCTGATGCAGCTTCGGTTGCATCGACGTCTTCCTGGGCTTCTTCTTCCTCACATGGATCTCAGGTAACCAAACTTAAGTCCAGCCGGTCCTCGAAGGGAAAATCTCCCTTTAAGTATTGAGATGCCTCCGGGCTTGCCCTCGAGGAATCCGCACCAGCAAAATTACCCCGGCGGGAGGCTCCGGCTTCCAAAGCTTTATCTATGGGGTCACAGGTTGACATCGATGGGTCGGCCTCGACCGATCACCTGTTGCCATGTTCTGGGGTACCGGTGGTTCCCACTGGTACCGACATCCAGACATTGGTTGCGTCGATGGATCAGAATATCCTGACCATGCAGCGTGCCATCACGGCATTCATACAAGCTGCGACGCCTTCGGTACCGCAACAGACTCCGTTGCCGGTCCTGACTCCGGCACCGGTACCGACATCGGTTCCGGTGCCGGTACCGATTGCATCGACATCCGCTTCGGTGTCAACTGCAGCGTTACACTGTTCGGTGATGCCCATCGGTACCGAATTGGTACCGATCACTCCCGATGTCGATACCCCACGGTACGCGTATTGGGCTCTGCAGGAGCATCCGGACAGGCGATACTTCAATTCCTCTGAAGACTCTGATGAATCAGAGGTCTCTGTCGAAGCATTGGTGATCAATCCTCAGGAGCCCTCTTCTCCAAAAAGGAGAATGTCTCCTCCAGAAGACTTGTCTTTTCAAGACTTCATTAGGGAAGTGGCCAGGGGCCTTTCCATCTCGGTGGCCGCTGAGACAGAGCCTAGAGCCAAAAAATTAGATATTTTACAATATCCTAAGGCTCCTAAAGAGGCAGCCACATTACCAATACATGAGATTCTTTATGATCACATGTTGGGCATATGGGAGACTCCTCTCACCACTTCCCCTCATTCTCGCAGGTTTTACACCATGTATCGTGTTCCTCCTTGTCCTGGCTTCCATAAGACTCAGCTTCCTCACTACTCCATTGTGGTGGAGTCTGCTGTGAAGAAGATGAAGAGTACAAAAAGGCACTCTTCTGCTCCTCCAGGAAGAGAATGCAGAACCTTAGATGCCTTTGGCAGGAGAATTTTCCAGGCCAGTATGCTTGTAGCCAGAATCAACTCCTATAGTCTCTATATGGGGATGTTTCTAAAAGAAGTTACAGATCACCTGCAAACTTTATCTCCTTTTATTTCAGAAGATAAAAGGGAAGAGTTCCTCACCTGGCTTAAACATGCCCAGGATATTTCCAAGTTTTCCAACCGTGCAGCCTTTGACTCTTTTGAAGGTGCCAGCAAAGCCTCTGCCATTGCCATAGGTGCACGCAGAGTTGCTTGGTTACAAGCTTCTGATTTGGAACCCTGGGTTCAAGATGGATTAGGAAACCTTCCTTGTACAGGTGAAAACCTTTTTGGCAAAGATTGGCAAGCAAAGGCCACCCAGATGGATGCTGAAAATTCTGCTTTAGATAGACTTTCAAAGTCTACTTCTGCTCCTTTTAAGAAAAGGTTGTTCAAAAAGAGTTATTTTTCCAAAAAAGGGAAATATTATTCTGCTTATGGTCAGCAGTTATCTTCTGCAGGTCGTTTTGCTACAAAGAGACAGCAACAACCGAAACAGGCCAAGCCTAAAGCTGTTAGGACTGCTACGGCCCAACAGCCTCAGCCTCCTCAGGGCCTTTGACTTACAACTAGAGAGCTTAACCTTTCTTGCTCTAGAGCATCCAGAGCCTCTCACCATTCCAGGAAGGTTGGCTCACTTTGCTCCCAGGTGGGAACAAATCACAGCAGAGCAATGGACCCTCTCCATCATAAGGGAGGGGTACAAGCTTCATTTCTTAAACCTTCCTCCTCACACCATGGTGAGATAGTTCAATTCTCAGACATCTCTCCTCGACCTTCTGGGTCAGGAGATTGCTACCCTTCTTGCCCAAGGGGCAATAGAAGGAGTACCCCTTCTTCAACAGGGCTCAGGGTTCTACTCCCCCTATTTTCTTATCCCAAAGAAAACAGGGGGCTACAGACCCATTTTAGATCTCAGAGAATTGAACAAGTTTCTATGCAAGGAGAAATTCAAGATGATTTCTCTCGGTACTCTCCTTCCATACCTTCAGAGTCAGGATTGGCTTTGCTCTCTAGACCTCAAGGATGCGTACACCCATGTCCTCATCCATCCAACACACAGAAGGTTCCTTCGGTTCCTTTATCAAGGGAAGCACTACCAATACAGAGTGCTTCCTTTCGGTCTGGCCTCTGCACCAAGGGTGTTCACAAAATGCATGGCAGTAGTAGCTGCATTTCTACGCACTCTAGGGATATTCGTATTCCCATATCGGAACGACTGGCTCATCCGAGCTCCATCCCAGTCAGAGGCCCAGACTTCTCTAACCTGTACAGGATGTATCCTTCAGTATCTGGGACTTGTAATAAACATTCCAAAATCCCATCTCACCCCTACTCAGTCTCTAGAGTTCATAGGGGCCTTGCTGGATACCACAACTGCAAGGGCCTATCTTCCTCAGGCCCGTTGCCTACACTTGGTGCAGTTAGCCTCACAAATTCAGTTAAAATCCCATTTAAATGCTCGAGAGATGTTACAACTGTTAGGCCACATGGCATCCACTGTGCATGTGGTCCCTTACGCTCGCCTTCACATGAGGGCAGCTCAGTGGACCCTGTCCACCCAATGGACCCAGGCATCAGGTTGCCTGTCAGACAAAATAGCAACCTCCAGTCGCCTCTTTTGGTCCCTCCAGTGGTGGAAATCCACTCAAAATCTGTTGCTGGGGTCCCCCTTTCAACAGGTGTTACCCCAAGCAACCCTTACAACAGATGCCTCTCCAAAGGTTTGGGGAGCGCATCTTCAAGATTTCTCCACTCAAGGCATCTGGTCTTTACAGGAGACATCTCTACATATCAACCTCTTAGAGCTCAGAGCAATCTTTGTAGCTCTCAGAGTCTTCCACACCCTGCTCAGCTACAAGACAGTCCTCATCCACACGGACAACCAAGTAGCCATGTTCTACGTGAACAAGCAGGGCGGGACTGGCTCTCTGTCGCTTTGCAACGAAGCTCTGAGATTGTGGGCCTTCGCCAGAGAGCATCAAATTCATCTCATGGCAGTGTATCTTCCAGGGGTTCAAAACTCTTGGGCAGACAGACTCAGTCGAGTTCTGCTTCCACACGAATGGTCCCTCCATGGAGACCAGGTAGCCAGGATCTTCCGAATTTGGGGAACCCCGGACATAGACCTCTTTGCAAGTCCGTGGAATGCCAAACTTCCCCGGTTCTGTTCCAGGATTCCGTGTCAGGGAGTTCAGGCCAGGGATGCCTTCCTCCTTCATTGGGGGCAAGACTTCCTCTATGCCTTTCCACCCATTCCCCTAATTCCCAAGACACTCTTCAAACTTCAGAGAGACAAGGGGTCTATGATCCTCATAGCACCACATTGGCCACGCCAAGTGTGGTACCCTCTACATCTGCATCTCTCTCAAGCTCCTTGGACTTGGGATCTGCTCCAGACCTCCTGTCCCAGGAGGAGGTAACGTTGTGGCACCCAAATCCCCAGTCTCTTCACCTCAGAGCCTGGTTGCTGAAGGCCTAGACCTTCAAGATTTGCATCTTTCTCAGCAAGTGAAGGATATCCTTCATGCTTCCAGAAAGCCTTCCACTAGACGTTCCTATGCTTTTAAATGGAAAAGATTTACCATTTGGTGTGCAGAGAAGGGTCTTAACCCTCTTGCAATACCTCTGAATTCTTTACTAGAGTATTTGCTGCATTTATCCCATGCTGGCCTTAAAACGAATTCAGTAAGAGTCCATTTGAGTGCTATTGCTGCATCCCTTAAGCCTCTCAATGGACAGCCTATTTCCTCTCATCCTCTTATTGCAGTCACCTCAGCTCGCCGTATCAGTGAGCTGCAAGCCTTGGTGACTAATCCTCCTTATACAAGATTCCATCATGACAAGGTAGTCCTCAGGACTAATCCACACTTTATGCCTAAAGTGGTTTCACCTTTTCATCTGAACCAGGAGGTGTATTTACCTGTCTTTTTTCCAGGACCTCATGCATCAACTGCAGAGAGGAATCTTCATACCCTGGATTGTAAGAGAGCACTTGCTTTTTACTTACAAAGGACGCAGCAACATAGAAAGTCCTCTCAATTATTTGTTGCTTTTGATCCCTCTCATTTAGGGCTTCCAGTCTCTAAGAGAACTCTGTCCAATTGGATTGCTCAGTGTATTTCCTTTGCCTACCAGAGTAAGAACCTTTCTCTGGAAGGCCATGTCACAGCTCACAATGTGAGGGCCATGGCAGCCTCTATGGCTCATCTAAACTCTGTGTCCATAGACCAAATCTGTCGAGCGGCTACCTGGGCCTCGGTTCATACCTTTACAGCCCATTACTGCTTGGACAAGGACTTATCAGGGACTCACAACCTTTGGGATCTCCCTGGCATCTCTAGCTGGGGAGTCCCCATATGTGAAGACTCATTCCTGCTTGTTCCTGGAGATAGCACAGTTACTTACCTGTAACAGGTGATGTCTGGGAACAGCAGGAATAAGTCTTTACAACCCACCCACCTCCCCTAGGAGTTGTATCTCTCTATCTTTCCTTTCCTTTCTCTCTCTCTCTTTGTCTCAGCTTAAAACTCGAACTGGAGAGAGTCGGTTGGGAAAGGCGGGAAGGCAGCGCGCAGGCGCTGTGGGATGCTCCCAAAAGCTTTCCTTTTGGATGCTGGGGAGCGTTCCCGCGCAGGCTCCATCGGTACCGACGATACCCATATGTGAAGACTTATTCCTGCTGTTCCCAGAGATCACCTGTTACAGGTAAGTAACTGTGCTTTTTTTCTGCTAATAGTACCTCTGAAAAGATAAGTTCTCAGTTTGCCAATGTTGACACTTGTTCAGCTGTTTAGCTCCTCCTCATCCCTCAAGAATATAGACTACACGTTTATCTGTCTTCTGGGTATTGTTCCTTGTTACACAATATCTGTTTTAAGTTTTGTCGTCACAGAGTGGACTGCTAGTGCATCTTTTACTACATTTGGTCAACTGTGTCACTTTAGTTGATGTCATACTGCCTTGCTGGATTATACTGGTTTTTATGGTTTATTGTCTTTTAAATATATATTATATTTTTAATGGTCCCTCATGCATCAGCTTATTATATGGTTGTTTTTAATCTTTCAGCTTCATAATTTAATTGGTATCTTATACATTTGAATGTGCATATGATACAGTGATTTTAAACTTTTGTTTTATCCTTTTTTAATGATTTATTGTCTTATGTATGTTTGTCTGTTGAGGTTGCACCCCCTGAAGAAGGCCGATACGGCTGAAACGCCTCCGGGTTCCAATAAAGACTGTTGACTACTCTTCTTCGCACCGGCTCTTTTGTTCCCCATGGACTTTGAAAAGACTCAATTGCCACACAACTCCATCATGGTCGAGTTGACCTTGAAGCAGTTGAAAAGCACCAAGACTCATTCTTCGGTGCCCTGGGCAGTGAGACTTTGCACCCTTGGACTCCTTCAGGGGGAAACTCTCTTAGGGCTCTATGCTGGTTGCCAGGATCCTGGCCTGCCAGACCTATATGAGCATGTTCCTCAAAGACATTATGCTGGACCTGTTGGAATTTGCCGCCCTCATCCCTGAGGACCATTGTGAGGCCTTTCAAGCCTTGGTAGGCCCCACGGCAAGGACTGCTCCAAATTCATGGTGTGTGGTACCTGTGATGCTTTCGAGTCTGCCGGAAGAGTGGTGGCAGTAGGCATTGCTGTCTGCCGGCTAGCATGGCTGCAGTCCTCTAACCAGGTCCAGGACAAGATAGCCAATGTTCCCTGCCAGGGAAAGAACTTCTTCGGTAAACTGGTAGAGGAAAAGGCTGAGGAACTTGAGAAGCAGCACGTGACCCTCTCTAGGCTCTTCAAGAAGACCTCGGATATTGTGCAGAAGAAGCATCAGGGTAAGAAGGCCTTCTACCCGTGCCCACTCTGGTACTACCCAGCCCAGTTGCAGACCCAGCCGAAAGCGCAGGCCCCCCACCAGCAGCGGAGGGAGAAAGCCCCGAAGGCTCAGCCCGCCATGCAGCCTAAGTCAGGGTTGGAGTTTTGACAGGAGAATAGCCAGCCGACCACTGTCCACTGGGTTTCCCCCTCAGGTAAGGGGTGGCTTGTCCACTTCACCCACAGGTGGCTTCTCATCACCTCGGACACCTGGGTGTTGCAGATCATCCAAGCAGGATATTAGCTGCACCTCGCCCAGCTGCCACCTCCATATGCCCCGGGGGGTTACTCCATGGACCCCGCACATCGGAAGTCTCCTTGCCGGTTCCTCCAGCTCAGGTCGGATGGGGCTTCTATTCCAGATACTTCCTGATTCCCAAGAAGACCAGGGAGTTCCAGCCCATCATGGACCTGTGAAACAACCGGTTCCTGGTGTGTTGGAAGTTCAAAATGGTCTTTCTGGAGATGCAGATCCTATTTCTTCTGCACGGCGATTGGCTATGCTACTTGGATCTAAAGGATGCATACACACACATCCCAATCCAAGTCATAGACAGTACCTAAGGTTTGTGTTGGGAAGCCAGCATTATCAATACTGAGTGCTTCCCTTCAAGCTGGCCTTGGTCACACAGGTCTTCACAAAATGCCTGGCAGTCATGGCCGCCTACTTCCAGACCATGAGTCTTCATCTTCCCATACCTGGACAACTGGCTCATCAAAGGTCCCACATCGGACAGAGTCCATCAGTTTGCCAAACTCACCATTCAGGTGCTTGAGCGGCTGGGCTTTGTGATCATTTACTTAAAGTCCCATCTCCAATCCACACAGCAGCTGGAGTTCATTGGGGCCCTCCTAGATACCACTCAGGTGCAGGCCTTTCTACTGGAAGACTGCATACAGCGACTGGTAGTAATGGTGGATGATGTGCAGCGCCAGCGCCACACAACGGTCCGAGGGATGTTCAGGGTCCTCGGTCACATGGCTGCCATGGAGCATGTCACCCCTCGGGCCCGTCTCTTCATGCGGCAGGCCCTATGGACCTTAAGCATGAAATGGAAGCAGGCGACAGGCCATCTTCGGGACAGGGTCATGGTCACCATGCCCCTCATGCAGTCCCTTGACTGGTGGCTTGAGCCATTGAATCTGCTGTGAGGCCTTCCGTTCCAGGCGACCCTCCCCAACAAGACGCTTATGATGGACAAATCCAAAATTGGCTGGGGAGCTCATCTGGATGACCTGTGCATGCAGAGCCTTTGGTTAGAGCCAGGGGAGCCTGCTTCAGATTAATTTTCTCAAGCTTTGTGTGATAGCCACTGCCCTCCACACCTTTCAAGTGCACCCTAATCAGGTAGTCCTGATCCATCCAACAACCAGGTGGCGATGTTCTGTATGAACAAGCAGGTGGGTTCCTCTGCTGGGAAGCTGTCCGGTTGTGAAGTTTACCCTGCTCCAAGGCATGGACCTCAGAGCGATTTATCTGCCTGGCAAGTTTAACAGTTTAGCAGACCTGCTTAATGGAGTCCTTCAGCCACATGATTGGACCCTCGAGCGGTGGTGAACCGGATGTTCCAAGAGTGAGGCACTCCTGTAGTGGATCTTTTCGCCATGGCACACAATGCCCAGGTAACCTGATTCTGCTCTCAGAGGCCGGTCAGCAATTGCTTGGCCTTGGATGCCTTCCTCTTCCACAGGGGGAAAGGCGTGCTGTATGCATATCCTCTATGTGGTAAAAACCCTCCGAAAGCTTCAGGCCAACAAAGACTGCATGATCTTCATCGCTCCTTATTGGCCTCGACAGTCATGGTTCCCACTACTGCTGCAGCTCTCGCAGAGGAAGTCTTTCCACCTGGGCTCCACCCTGGACCTCATCTCGCAAGAGGGCGGAACCTTGCTGCACCCCAGCGTCTACACGTTGTCCCTCACGGCGTGGATGCTGAGCAAGCAGTTCTCTCAGAGTTCTATCTTTCTAAAGGTGTTACCAGCATCCTTCTGGCATATCGCAAGGACTCAACATGCAAGGCCTATGCTCTAAAGTGGCGGAGGTTCGCTGCCTGGTGCACGGACAGGGCACTGGACCCCTTCTGTTGTGCTGTGGACCAGCTGCTGGAGTACCTCCTGGATCTCTCGGACTCAGGTCTGAAGACAAATTTGGTGCGAGTTCACCTCAGCATGATATGGGCATACCATCAAGGCTCTGGGGGAAAACCAATTTAGGCCAGCCTCTCATGGCTTGCTTAATTCAGGGCCTGCTCCTCGTGAAGTCCTCGCTGAAACCCCTACGGTGGCTTGGGATCGCAACGTGTTACCGCCCAGCTGATGTGGCCCCCATTCCAGCTGCTGGACTTCTGCCCCTTCAGATTCCTGACCTAGAATATCCTCTTCCTGGTGGTGGTTATGTCGGCCTGAAGCATTAGTGAGCTCCAAGCCTTGGTGGCTCACCTGCCTTACATCAGGTTCTACCAGAATAGGGTTGTGCTTCACATGAACCCCTGCTTTCTGCCCAAGGTGGTCTCTGCATTCTACCTCATCTAGTCTATAGTCTGCCGACTTTCTTCCCCTGGCCTCATGCTAACCAGGGAGAGGTGCATTGCATACCTTGGACTGCAAGCCAGCCCTAGCCTTTCTATCTGGAGTGCACAAAAGCACACCACCAGTCCATCCCGCCGTTTGTTTCCTTCAACTCCAATAAGCTGGATGCCACCATCTGAAAGCACATGCTATCCCTCTGGGTAGCGGACTGCATTACTCACGCTTATTCCCAGAGTGGGTTGAGCCTTGAGGGTCATGTCATGGCCCACAATGTCCATGCTATGGCTGCATCGGTGGCCATCCTCCACTCTGTTTTCACAAAGGAAATCCGCAAGGCTGCTACATGGTCAGCTTTCCATATCTTTGCGGTCCATACCTTTGCAGCCCATTACTAGCTGGATGGGGATTCCCAATGAGACAGCAGTTTTGGCCAGGCATCTCTGTGCTCTGGCATCTCTTTAGGTCTTAGAGTGAACTCCTGCCCACCGGCCCTTCTGTTCATCCAGGCTACCTTCTAAAACCCCTCAGATTGATGTCTGCTGAGGATGCTGTATCTGGAGTCCCTCAAGGGACTACCTTGCTGTTCTTCCTGGCTTCTCCAGTTTGGTTGCCTGCTGTTTTTCTCAGGTTCTGGTAGCCTGTAGCTTGGGAGTCCCATGCTTGAGGACTTATTTCCTGCTTGTTCACGGAGAAAGCGTAGTTACTCACCTGTAGCAGGTGTTCTCAGTGAACTGCAGGAATAAGTCCTCACAATCCTGCCACCTCCCCGGGGAATTGTCTTGGCTCCTGCTATGATATTAGACTGGGGAAGATGGTGCCACAATAGGCAGGAAGTCAGGCACGCATGCGTAGTGTGCCTTGCAAAAGCTTCCTTTGGAAGCTGGGGAGCATTCCCAATTGGGGCTCCATTGGTGACATCACCCATATATGAGGACTTATTTCTGCTGTTCCCAAAGAACATCTGCTACAGGTGAGTAACTATGCTTTCAAGGCTTCTCTTGCCCATAAAGCTCTGTATTGTGCCGGCCCTCCAATGATTTATTTATTTATTTAACATCTCTTATATACCGCACTATTGTCATCAGCGCGGTTCACATGGAACAAAAACATATACATACAAGGTAACTGTAGTACATTTTACATTTAACAGGGTTTTGAAAACGTGGAAGAAACAGGGGATACCCATAAAACAATGATACCCATAAAAGCTTTGAGAGAACCCTTCTATCCAAGCCTCAGGAAGGATGATGTTGTTTTTAGGGCCGTTGTTTTCCTTTCTTTATCCTGCTGTTTTTGCCATAGCAGTACTGGTGAATAACAACTTTACAGCATCATCTCCCCTTCCTGTTTCTCTCTGTTGCATGCATACATTCACAAGTTTACCTAATACTCCATATCCTCACAGGAGCACATGCATGTCTCTAATCCACATCCCCCTTCCCTCCCCCCCCCCAAATCAAGATATCTCTTCTTAAGAATACTTCTGATTGCATAATCATTAAACTGCTAACCCCTCCCTTATTCCATATGCCCCTTGATTGCCACTTTCATAACTCCATCAGCACATACTCAACTCCTGAAACACACATACTGGTCTTTATGTTTCAAACCTACCACAGCAATTAATCCCAGGTTGCAGGGACTAATCATCCACATCCTGAATCATTGCTGCCCTTGCACCCTCAGCTAGGGAGTCGCCATTATGTGTGGCTGATTATATCCTGCTTCTCCAAAAAGAGAAAGTAAAGTTACTTATCTATAATGGGGATTCTCTGTGTGCAACAGGATAAATAAGCCATACAATCCTTCCACTTCCCATTACCATTGAACTCACCTATGCTTTGAAACAGACTGGGGGGGAGAAGCAATGGACATGGAGGAGGGAGCACTTGCACATGCCCAGAGAGTTTCTTTAGACTCTTTTGGGCTCTGGAAGAGCGGGTCCAGCAAGGCGCCATCAGCAATGATGTCGCCATTATGTGTGGCTGATTTATCCTGCTGTCAATGGAAACCCTCCATTATAAGTAAGTAACTTCACTTTCCGGTCAAAACAACACAGAGTTTTGAAAATACAAAACTATGTGCATTTTTGCCTCCCCCAACCATACCCCATTCCAGGAATTGCCTCCATGACTTTATGGTAAGAACATGGATACTTTTACTTGCATTTACTCAGGTAACATTTTTTGAAAATTGCTCACCCCCCACAATCCTTTACGTGCAACCATGTAGACACTTCTGGCTTCTGTGTCTGATTTCTTTTGGCTTCTGTTTTTCCCTTAGCAAGTTTTGCAGCCCCTTGGCACAGTCTTATGCAGTCGACAGAGCAATACTGCCTGGCCTGGGAATCCAAGTACCTGATGGAGCTGGGCAACACTCTGGATTTATTGCTGAATGGGCTTGTAAACATGGTGGCTCAGGAAGCACTGAAGTACACAGTCTTGTCAGGTACGAAGAAGGGATTCTGAAACCATCAGACCAGCCATCATGGATTTAATTAACTGAACCTATGAGTTGTATACTGTGACTGATTGAAGAATATAAGTGATCATATAACACTTACAAGGTTATCAGTACTGGCAGAGCAGCTGTAACAGTGCTACATAGTAATCAGATCACAATGATACGTCCATAGCAAGCTCAATCTGAAACATGAAAGAGTGTATTCCAAATATTTTTTAGATCAATTTATCTTTAACTGTAAATATTTTGTAAATGTAATAATATACTGGGATGTAGTGATAATATCTTTAGGTTTCAGTGTATTATACATAGCTATTTTCAATACCATATGCATTTACCATTCTTCAAGAACAAGCAGGAATGTAGTCTTCACATATGGGTGATGTCAGTATGGGAATGCTCTCCAGCATCCAATTGGAAAGCTTTTGGGAGCACTCCACTGTGCCTGCGCGGCTGCCTTCCCACTCTCCCATCTCCTCCTCAGTTCTTCATTTTCTGCGGAGCCAACAGGAAGCAAATCCTGTCTCCTCAGAAAACCTTTTATTTTTATGGATAGCTCCTCTACCTTCTCGTCGACACCAGCATCGTCAAAGACATCGGTCCCGCTTAGCTAATTTTTTTACTTTTAAATTTTCTTTTACTTTAAATTTCTTACTTTTTCCCCGGGTGCCTCATAAGAACATAAGAACATAAGATATGACATACTGGGTCAGACCAAGGTCCATCAAGCCCAGTCTTCTGTTTCCAACAGTGGCCAATCTAGGTCACATGTACCTAGCAGTTTCCCCAAGAGACCCAAGTTCCACAATGCTTGTACTGGGTCAAGCATTGATATCTTCGGTCACTTCTTAATAATGGTTTATGGACCTTTCCTCCAGGAACTTGTCCAAACCTTTTTTAAACCCAGCTACACTAACAGCCTTTACTACATCCTCCGGTAACAAATTCCAGAGTTTGATTACACGTTGAGTGAAAAAATATTTTCTTTTATTAGTCTTAAATAGTTTACCCTGTAGCTTCATTGCATGTCCCCTAGTCTTTCTATATTCTGATAAGGTAAACAATCGATCTACGTTTACCCGTTCCACTCCGTTCATTAATTTATAGACTTCTATCATATCTCCCCTCAGCCGTCTCTTTTCCAGGTTAAAGAGCCCTAACCTTTTTAGCCTTTCTTCATAGGAGTATCCTTCCATCCCCTTTACCATTTTGGTGGCTCTTCTCTGTACCTTTTCTAAAATCGCTATATCCTTTTTAAGATACGGCGACCAGAATTGCACACAATATTCAAGGTGCGGTCTCACCATGGAACGATATAGAGGCATTATAATATCTTTTGTTTTATTTTCCATTCCTTTCCTTATCATACCTAGCATTCTATTTGCTCTCTTGGCCGCCGCTGCACACTGGGCCGAGGGTTTTAACATGGTATCCACAATGACGCCTAAATCTTTTTCCTGGGTGGTGGTTCCTAATGTGGAACCTTGCATCGTGTAACCATAGTTTGGGTTGTTCTTCCCTAGGTGCATAACCTTGCACTTGTCCACATTAAATTTCGTCTGCCATTTTGATGCCCAGTCTTCCAATTTATCAAGATCCTCTTGCAATTTTTCACAATCCTCTTGGGTTTTAACAACTTTAAATAGTTTTGTGTCATCTGCAAATTTGATAACCTCACTCGTTATTCCACTTTCCAGGTCATTTATGAATATGTCAAAAAGCAGCGGACCCAGCACAGATCCCTGGGGTACACCACTATTCACCTTTCTCCATTCTGAAAATTGGCCATTTAGCCCTACCCTCTGCTTTCTATCTTTTAACCAGTTCCTGATCCACAATAGTACACTGCCTCCTATCCCATGACTCTTTAGTTTTGCCAAAAGTCTCTGATGAGGGACCTTGTCAAAGGCTTTCTGAAAGTCCAGATACACAATATCAACCGACTCACCTTTGTCCACCTGTTTATTCACTCCTTCAAAAAAACATAACAGATTAGTAAGACAAGATCTTCCTTGTCTAAAGCCATGTTGGCTGTCTCCCATTAGGTTGTGACTATCTACATGCTGAGTAATTTTATTCTTTATGATGGTTTCTACCATTTTTCCCGGTACTGACGTCAGGCTCACCGGTCTGTAGTTTCCCGGATCACCCCTGGAACCCTTTTTAAAAATTGGTGTTACATTGGCGATCCTCCAATCTTCAGGTATTAGAGATGATTTTAATGATAGTTCACAGATTACTGATAGCAGTTCTGCAATTTCATATTTCAGTTCTTTCAACACCCTTGGATGTATACCATCCGGCCCAGGTGATTTGCTACTCTTCAGTTTATCTAATAGTTGTAAGACATCTTCCCGATGTATCGATATTTCCTTCAATTCTTCCGCACCTTTAAATACCACTTCAGTCATGGGTAACATCCCTACATCTTCCTCAATAAAGACCGAAGCAAAGAATTCATTCAGTCTCTCCGCTATCGCCTTGTCGCTTCTTAGTGCTCCTTTAACCCCTTTATCATCTAATGGACCAACTGACTCTCTCACAGGTTTTTTTGCTACGAATGTACTTGAAAAGGTCTTTATTTCGCGTTTTTGCTTCCGCAGCAAGCTTCTTCTCAAATTCTCTCTTTGCCTGCCTTATCAGTGCCTTGCATTTGACTTGCCAGTGCTTGTGCTGTTTCCAGGTTTTGTCGTTTGGCTCTTTTTTTCCATTTCCTGAAAGATGCTTTTTTGGCAACAACAGCCTCTCTGACCTCACCTTTAAACCATGCTGGCAGTTTTTTGGACTTCCTTCCACTTTTCTTAAAGCGTGGAATACAGCTGGTCTGGGCTTCCAAGATAGTATTTTTCAACAACACCCAAGGTTGATGTACATCTTTAACCTTCGCAACTGCTCCTTTTAGTTTTTTCTTAACTGTTTTCCTCATTTTATCATAGTCTCCCTTTCGAAAGTTAAAAGGTAGTACTGTGGATTTCCTTACTATCCCTCCTCCACTAATTAAATCAAAGGCGATCATGCTATGATCACTATTGCCAAGTGGCCCCAACACCCTTATCTCTTGCCTCGATGCCCTCTTGGGCCTTAGGCCTATCATCGGCTTCTCACCTAATCCCGAAGGCATGGAGAAACTAGCTAGTGGTTTCAAAAAATGTACAAAATATGCCAGCACTATTTCAGTGACTGACGGGCATGACAGGTGGTTAAAATGCCTAGGCCCAGAGCATCAGCCCATAGATTGCTCTTTCTGCCAAAAAATGACAAATAGGGGCCTTCAGAACCGGGCCTCTAAATTTGGGACCCTCTTCACCTCAGACTCAGTTTCCCTGGCTTCCCATTCATTGAGAGCTTCATCTTCCTCACATGGATCCCAGGTATCTTCAAAGTCGAAGAAAAAATCTGCATCAAAATCGACCAAGCATTGTGACTTTTCAGACCCAAAGAGGTGCTCCGGGATGCTCCCGATGCATCTGTCTCTGAATAGCTCCCGGTACCATGCTCTGGGATGGTGGCGCAAACCCCCTTACTCGATACCCAGGCATTGGCAACCTTGATGGACCAGCGTATCCTGGCCATTTAGTGAAGCTTGGCGGCACTCCTGGCAGCCTCGGTTCCTATCAAAACCTTGGCTCCAGGTACCACACTGTATCGGGTATGATACCAACATCAACACACGATGCAACACGCACATCATAAAGTTTGCAGTCGATGGCATCAGCACCGCTCCAATCCATACCGTCCCTTGAGTCCATTTCTGCTGTAGGTGTGCAGCAGACACAGCCTGTACTGACTACTGAATCCGAGGCCTCGGGACATCTGTACTAGCACTGTGGTTCAGACAAGCATCGTCATCGTCTATACTTTGAGTCCTCCGTTTCCGATTTTTAGTGCCTCGGATCCAGAGTTCTCCCTGAGATTCCTTTGGAACCTTCCCCACCACAACGACGCATGTCTCCCCGGAACACATGCCTTTTCAGGAATTCATTCAAGACATGGCAAATGGTTTCTCCATCATGGTAACATCAGAGAAGGAACCAAGAGCGGATAAATTGGAAATTCTCCAATACCCGACAGCAACCAAAAAGGGAAAGTGACACTGCCAGTGCACTGCATCCTTCATGATCTCATGCTCCGTATGCGGGAGACTTGCCATCTCACCGATCAGTCGAAGACTCAATACCATGTATTGCGTACCAGAGTGCTCGGGCTTCCAGAAGCCATAGCTCCCCCACCAATCAGTGGTGGTGGAATTGGCAATGCGCTGCATCAAGAGCTCCAAAAAAACATTCCTCTAACCCATCAGATAGGGAATTGAGAACGCTCAATGCCTTTGGGCATTGATGTTTCCAAGCATCCATGCTCTCAGCAAGGATCAATTCCTACATTTTATATATGGACATGTTTCTCAAAGATGTGGCTAGGTTGCCCCTCTAATTCCAGACGACAAAAGAAATTACTTTCTCGCTCTTGTTAAGCATAGCCAAAATGTATCAAAATTTATCAATAAAGCTACCTTTGATGCTTTTGAGTGCACAAGCAGGGCTACATCGATCTGCATCGGTGCCCGAAGAATCGCCTGGTTCCAGGCCTCAGATCTTGAACAGTGGGTTCAAGATAAACTGGGAAACATACCTTGCATGGGAGAAAACCTCTTTGGCAAGGACTAGCAGGAAAAAGCCCTTCAACTAGAGTTGGATGGCACCATTCTAAAGAGACTATCTAGGAAGACGGCTGACTATACTAGGAAAAAAGCAGTTGCAAAAAAGTCTTTCTACCCAAGGAAGAGAGATTATCCTTTTACCCTTCCGCTGCCCTTTACCAAGCCAAAAACCAGCAGCAGTGGCAACAACCTCAGTGACAACAAAAGAAGCCAAACACTTCTAAACCTCAAACAGCCCAGCAGACAGAGTCTGCACCCGGTTTTGACTCCTTTCTAGAGAGCATTGACACCCTGCCTCTGGAGGACCCCCATCCCTTCCATTTAGCAGGCAGACTGGCTCCTCATCACTTCAGAGCAGTGGACACTACAGATAGTCCAAGAGAGATACAGGCTTAATTTATAATCCCTGCCCCCCTCCTCCTTCATGAGGCAGTATTATACATATCCCCCTCTCACTGCTCTCCTAGAAGAGGAGGTGTCCTCTCTTCTGTCACAAGGAGCCATAGAGAGAGTTCCATCATCCCAGGAGGGAATGGGCTTCTACTCTCCATACTTTCTCATTCCAAAGAAAACCGGAGGATACAGAGCCATCCTAGACCTCAGAAACCTCAACAAGTTTCTGGTCAGGGAAAAATTCAAGATGGTCTCCCTGGGAACTCTTCTACTGTACCTCCAGAGACAGGATTGGCTCTGTTCTCTCTAGATGTAAAGAAAGCATACACCCATATTCTCATCCATCCTGGACACAGAGAATATCTACCCTTCACATTTCAAGGAAAGCATTACCAATATAGAGTACTACCCTTCGGCATCACCTCTGCCTTAAGAATCTTCACAAAGTGCGTGGTTGTCGTAGCTGCATACCTACGGACTCTGGAGATATTCGTCTTCCCTTACTTAGACGACTGGCTCATAAGGAGAGATATGTCTCAGGAAGTACAGTTTTCCCTGCATCGTACATCACGGTACTACAACATCTTTGTAATATACTTTCCAGAATCCCATCTCCCTCCAACTCAAAAGCTGGAGTTCATCGGAGTGCTCGGACACTCAGCAAGCCAGAGCTTTCCTACTCCGAGATTGCTGCATCCTTCTGATAGACCTGGCATCCCAGACACAACAGCAGGACTGTCTAACAGCCCGCGAAATGCTGCATCTACTCGGCTACATGGCCTCCACAGTACATGTTGTGCCCCATGCCCAACTGTACATGCAGCCAGCACAATGGACCCTTGCCTCCCAATGGACTCAGGCCTCAGGTTTTTCCAGGACAGGATCCAGATCACTGCCCCTCTAACCACCTCTCTTCAATGGTGGTGTTCTCCAGAAAATCTGCTCGTAGGGTTACCTTTTCAGAAGCATCCATCTCAATGTACCCTGACGACATATGCCTCTAAGCTGGGCTGGGGAGCACATCTGGGTGACCTATCCACACAGGGACGTGGACAATGCACAACTCACACCTGCAGATCATTCTCTTGGAACTTTGTGCTCTCATGAATACCGTATGGGTGTTTTAATACCACCGTATGGGGAAACAGGTCCTCATCAGAACAGGCAACCAGGTTGCCATGTTCTATGTGAACAAGCAAGGAGGAATAGGTTCATGGCCTCTCTGCGAGGAAGCCATTTGCCTATAGTCCTACGCCATCTTTTACCAGATACACCTAAGAGCGGTGTACCTACCGTGACCACTCATTGTCATTGTGGACAGGCTGAGTCGCATCCTTCATCCTCACGAATGATCTCTCCAACCAGAAACAGCATCTTGGATCTTCCAGACATCGGGAACCCCATGCATAGACCTCTTTGCTACTCCACAGAATGCGAAACTTCCAGAGTTCTGCTCCAAGACGCCATCCTGCAACAACCAACCGATAGACACCTTCCACAACCTATGGGGTCAGAGTCTGCTTTATGCCTTCCCTCCCATACCCTTGGTACTCAAGACGCTTTTCAAACTGTTGGCCAACAAGGGCTGTGTGATACTCATAGCCCCGTCCTGGCTTCATCAGCCATGGTTTCCTCTTCTATTTCGTCTAGCTCAGACTCAACCACTCCGATTGGGATCTGCTCCCGACCTCCTCTCTCAGGACAGTGGGTCAGTCCTTCATCCCAATCCGCAGTCTCTCTGCCTCACAGTTTGGCTGCTGAGAGGATGACATTGCAAGACCTTGACTTTCCAGAAGAAGTCAAGGAGGTCCTTCTTGCTTCTATAAAGCCTTCCACCAGATATTCTTACACATTTAAGTGGCACAGATTTGCCCTCTGGTGTTCACAGAAGGATCTCAATCCCCTTTTCTCTCCAGTGGAGTCGCTCCTCCGATATCTACTCAACAGGTCTCAAAACTATCTCAGAGTCCACCTCAGTGCTATTGCGACCTCACGAACAACTGGAGGGACAGCCCATCTCTTCACATGGGCTAGTAGCGCATTTCAGGAGAGGTTTCCTGCTATCTAAACTGTCCATCAAGTCACCTCCGGTGGCTTGGGACCTCAATGTGGTTCTGGCACCACTTCTTAAGCCGCCTTTCGAAAAGTTGGCCCTAAAGTTTGTATCTTGGAAGGTGATCTTCCTCATCACACTCATTCAGCTAGACACATTAGTAAGCTTCAGGCTCTAGTGGCAGACCCTTCCTATGCCCGGTTCCACCACAACACTTGCTACCCAAACCATTTGAACCAGTCTGTGATCCTTCCAGTCTTCCTTCCCAGACTGCATGTTACTCGATTAGAGGCAACTCTGCACACTCTTGACTGCAAGCATGCACTGGCTTTCTTTCTACAGAGGACTCAGTCATCGAAAAGCTTCACAGCTGTTCACATCCTTTGACACCAGTCATTTAGGTCTTCCTGTGACCAAACGTACGCTCTCCAAATGGATAGCGGACTGCATTTCCTTTGCCTATAACAAAGCAGGACTCTCCCTTGAAGGGCATGTCACGCAGGCGCAGTAGAGTGAATGCTCCCAAAAGCTTTCCAGTTGAACACTGGGGAGCATTCCCGTGAGGGCTCCATCGGTACAGACATCACCGATATGTGAAGACTAAATTCCTGCTGTTCCCGGAGATCACCTGTTACAGGTGAGTAACTACACTTTATAAGTAGGACCATTTCCAGCCTAAACAGTACATCCGGTGGCCACCTGTCCCTTCCAACAGTTTTGGTTATGAGTTTTACATATACATTTTTACCTAATCATTCTCTTTGTTTGGGGAGTGTTGGGCGGGGGGGGGGGGAGATTTCACAGATTAAGTGCCCCTTGATCTCACTCTAATCCAGCCATCACAGCGGGTCAGAGGTCACATACTGAATGCATCCTGAATATCATTCCAAGGTTGATCATGTGCAGGAGCTAGGATTTTCTATCCATTGTCTAATCATTCTAGCCAGATTGTTGTGTACCACATACCTGCATCCAAAGCTGATTTCCTCTGTTTTATGCTCATTAGGTATTGTAAGCGCTCTAGTGTGGCCCACCTCACTGCTTGCTGTTGCCAGTGTAATTGACAACCCTTGGGGAGTGTGTCTCAGCCGATCAGCGGAAGTAGGCAAACATCTGGCACATTTACTGCTCAGTAGGCAGCAGGTAACTGGATAGTAAGAACTCTGTTTAATTTTTTAAATCTAGGATGCTCCCGTGTACATTTGGAAATGTATGCATAGGCTTGTATGGTTTGCACTTCTATTTATTTTTTGTATTGTAAATTGTGTTGTAAGTAATCTACAGTTTGTTGTTTAATGCTTTGTTATTAATGCCCGATAATTTGTCAATATTTTTTTTAGAGGCATTGTACATGCACTTGATGTAGGCATTTGTAAGAACTCTTTGTAGCTTAGGGAGGTATGGATTTATTTATTTTGTTATTTATTTATTTTAAAGCTTTTTTATACTGCGCTCTTCAGTATCAGTGCGGTTTACAGTTAACAATTCTTGCAAGAGACAATGAGAAATACCTAGTGCTACATTGAACAGGATAAGGAACTTGGATCTGTAACTGGGTGAACTATTTACACATTCAGCTAACACAACTGTAGCAGAGTAACTATTTACAAGTTCGATGTTAGGCCAAACTAAATGGTTAGGGCTGGGTCTTCAGTTATTACATTCATCATTACTGTCATTCTTATATGTATGTGTGCAGCACTGCGTATGTCATATATACGTGTATACTATGCTGTATATGTCCAGTAGCACTGTACAAGTAGTACGGTAATTATTTTTAAGCAACGTGAGCATGTACAACAGTGTTTTATACACTTAAGTAAGCACTTCCTTTATCAGCCCTCCAGTCTAGTCCTGGAAACTCTAGGGTTGTGTTCCTCTTCCAGCAGCTTGGAGACTGAGAAACATCACTCTTTTGATGACACTGGTATAAGGACATAGGCACTGCCTCCTCACTCCAGTTATCTCAATCTCCAAGCAGCTGGAGGACGTGAGCCTGGAGGTCCCGGCTCACTAGAGGAACAATTAAGGACATTTACTTTAATTTAGTTTAATTGGGATTCAGTTTATTTATTTTAATGTATTTGATTTCAGTAGGGGAGGTTATTATTTTAAATTACAGTACAGGGGGGTCTGTACCTTTAAATTTGGTGTCTACTACAGAGCTCTTTCCCCCCACTCTGCTTCCCTCTTCGGCTTAAGATTTTAACAGTAGAAAACACAAGCTCCGGTTGCTGTCCGGTAACTGTAGAGGCAGACAACCGGGAGTGGAGGCATCCCGAGCGCATCGCAGAGGTTTTGTCTGCTAGCACTCGGGTGCCGACTCGGGGGAGAGCCGCAGCCGCTTCCGGCGGTGAGTTTGAGTACCGGATAGGGCTTATCGGGGAAGTGCTGGGCCTGGGGCTGGCAGTCATCCCCGCTGAGTTGAGGAGAGCCACAACTTGTTTTTTTCTCCATGCGGCAAGGTAAGAAGCTGGACAGCGGCGGGATTGAGGGGTGATTTCAGTTTCGCCGGAGTTCAGCGGCAGGCCCGGGCCGCATGCGTTTTGTGCAGGAAGAGACAGTGGATTCTCAGGGGATACTACACAGTGTATTTCAGCAGCGAAGCTTTGTTTGGAGTTGTTTTTAGCGCAATTCACCTCCGGGGCACTCCTGCACCTGTTCAGGGTAGTTAAAAAAAAAAAAGTGAGTGCCTCAGTGGTTTCAGGGCCTGTCAGTTGGGAGTGATTGATACTTCCGGAGAGGTGCTCTAAGCTGCGCTGGGAGAGCTCTGGGATAGGTAGCCACACACTCAGCATGCCTTCCAAGACTTTGTTTACTCTGTGGGGTAAAAAGTCTTCAGTCGCGGATACAGGCATTTGTAAGTCCTATAGTCAAGCGGCTACAGCGGAGCAGCAGCAGTTAGAGGCGGATAAGGTTGATCAAGAGGTAGGGATGCAGGGGCCATCCTTCTCCGAGTTGGGTTCTCAGGAGCCTGTAGCGGGGCCATCTTCGGCTCCAGATATACCCCTGGCTCAAGCCTCCTTATCTGGTAGTTGGTTTTCCATTTTTTCCCTGGATTTTGTGGCACTTATTCAGAAAGCGTTCAGGAGTGCTCACGCAGAGGCTTCTCCGGGTTCCCTGGGCCTAGATCTCGGACTGAAAAGACCAGGAACTTCTCTTTCGGTGGGGCCTTCCGGGGTGCTACCCAAGAGGGCTAGACAAGAAAGGGAGAGACAAGGAGCAATCAGTGGCTTCGGAGGATCTGCACACTGAGGAAGGTGAACAGGAGCTGGAGATGGATGAGGAGTTGGAAGAAGGAGAAATTACGGAGCAGGCCAGGGTAGTGAGAATATTTCGGAGAGAAGAATTGCCAGCTCTCATCTCGGAGACTCTTAAAGCTCTTAATGTTCCAGTGTCGGGACCAGCGGAGGAGACTACATTGGAAGATCCGTTGTTGCAAGCATTTAGAAAGACCCAGAGAGCGTTTCCCATGCACCGGGTGATAAAGGAGATGATTCGGGATGAATGGGATATGCCGGAGGCAACCCTAAAAGGGTCCAGGGTTATGTCTCGGCTTTATCCGCTGGTGGACCAAGATAAGGAACTCTTTAAGTCACCGAGGGTGGATGCGGCAGTTTCGGCAGTGACTAAGAGGACAACCATTCCGGTTGAGGGAAGTGCGCTCTCAAGGATACCCAGGACAGAAAGCTTGATGCCCTCTTGAAGCAGGTGTTTGAGGTGAATGCTCTGTCAATGCAAGCGTCCATTTGTGGGGCGTGGGTGGCACGTGCCTGTCTCCACTGGTCACAGCGGGTCCAGGGAGAGCAGGTGGAGGAGTCGGCAAGTGAAGCGACTCGCCTGGAGTTGGGGGCTGCTTATCTCGCTGATATTCATTATGACCTCATTCGAGGGCTTTCGAATAGTATGGCTTCGGTGGTAGCCACGAGGCGATACCTTTGGCTGCGTAATTGGGCAGTGGATGCGTCTTCTAAGGCCTGGTTGAGTAAGCTTCCATTTAAGGGGAAGCTGCTTTTTGGAGAAGATTTGGACAAAATCGTAAAGGATTTAGGAGACTCCAAGGGCGGAAGGCTGCTGGAGGATAAGCAGAAGCAGGCCAGATTTCCGTTGACGAATAGGTTGCCTCAGAAGGACTTTTGTCGTTTTCGTTCCTCTAGGTTCTCTCAGAGTCAGAGGGGACTGTTTCCCTATAGAAACCAGGGGTTCCGAGGGGCGAGTAGAGGTTTTGCGGCCCCCTCGTCAAATTTCAAAAAGCCGCAATGTAGTCAGGGGGACCCAGGTAGAGCTACCGGTGGGAAGTCGTTTACAGGACTTTTATGCTGCCTGGGTCCAAATCACATCAGATCAGTGGGTGTTGGAGGTGATTCGGGAAGGATATGCTTTGGAGTTTCAACGGCTGGTGACCGATTCATTCGCGCAGTCCCTCTGCAAGGCGTTTCGCAAGCGGGGGGCGATACAGCAGATGTTGGACAGGCTGTTGGCTCTCAAGGCAGTAGTGCCAGTTCCTTCAGACCAATGCGGTTTAGGTCGATACTCCATTTATTTTGTAGTCCCAAAGAAGGAAGGAACTTATTGACCAATTCTGGATTTAAAAAGAGTGAATCGGTGTCTTTGAGTGTCCCATTTTCATATGGAGGCGCTCAGGTCAGTCATTGTAGCGGTCAGGAAAGGCGAGTTTCTTATGTCCCTAGATTTGTCAGAAGTGTACCTTCACATTCCGATTTGGCAGGAACATCAAAGGTTTCTCAGGTTTGCAGTGCCAATGGGGCATTTCCAATTTCGAGCGTTACCGTTCGGACTGGCGACGGCTCCGAGAACCTTTACCAAGGTGATGGTAGTAGTGGCAGCGGCGCTGAGAAAGGAAGGTGTTCTGGTTCATCCATATTTGGACGACTGGTTGATTCAAGCAAAGTCAAGGGCAGAGAGCGAGGTGGCCATGTCCCCAAGGTCGTCAAACTCCTGCAGAGATTAGGTTGGGTGGTCAATATGGCCAAGAGCAATTTGGTTCTGTCTCAGAATCTGGAATACCTCGGGGCGTGTTTCAATATGGCGGCAGGCAGGGTTTTCCTCCCTCCGCATCAAGCAGTCAAGTTAAGGACGTTGATGCAGCGATTTCTCAGCAGGCCACGTCCGACGGCGTGGCATTACCTGCAGCTCCTTGGTACGATGGCGGCAACGCTCAAGTTGGTGCCCTGGGCGAGGGCACATATGAGGCCGTTACAGAGAGTGTTGCTCAGGAACTGGTCTCACCAGAACGAGCCGTTGTCTTGAAGGGTGCTCTGTCTGGAGGTGGCGCGGGCAGCGTTTCAGTGGTGGTTGATTCCGGAGTCTCTGGAAAAGGGCATGCCCCTGGAAACGCCAAGCTGGCTGCCTCTAACTACCGATGCCAGTCTGATAGGCTGGGGAGCTCATTTTCAAGGAAGGTTCGTGCAGGGACAGTGGACCGAACAGGAGAAGGTGTGGTCGATCAACAGGTTGGAGCTACGAGCGGTGGCACAGGCGTTGCTAAAGTTTCTGCCATTCCTACAAGGCAGAGCGATCAGAGTGTTCTCCGACAATGCGACCGCAGTGGCCTACATCAACAGGCAGGGAGGAACCAGCAGTGCGCCCTTGGAGGTCGAAGCAGAGCAGTTGTTCGAGTGGGTAGAACGACACCTTCCGGCTCTGTCGGCAGCACATATGGCAGGGGTGGACAATGTGGAGGCCGATTATTTGAGTCGGTTAAAGGTAGATCCAGGAGAATGGACACTTCATCCCGAAGTCTACGAGATGCTGGTGAGGCGCTGGGGGTCGCTGGTAATGGATCTCATGGCGACTTTCAATTTGGCGAAGGCCAGCCAGTTCTTCAGCAGGAGAAAAGAAAGAATGTCTGAGGGTCTAGATGCGCTCATACAGGATTGGCCGGTAGAGAGGCTCTTATACGTCTTCCCGCCATGGGTGCTAATAGGTCGCATAGTGCAACGAATTGAGAATCACAGGGGATTGTTGATACTGATCGCTCCGGATTGGCCAAGGAGGCCGTAGTACGCGGATCTCCGGAGGCTGCTGGTAGGGAAACCTTGGCGTCTACCAGTCAGGAGGAATCTCTTGTCGCAAGGTCCGTTGTTCATGCCGCAGGTGGATCGGTTCTCGCTTACGGCATGGCTCTTGAAAGGGCACGGTTGAGAGCTAGAGGATATTCGGAGGCAGTGATTTCTACCTTGTTAGGGGCTCGTAGGAGATCGACTTCTTTGGCATATATTCGCGTGTAGCATATCTTTGAGGCTTGGTGTGGAGACAGGAGTTGGGAAGCCTTACGGGTGTTGGTGTCGCAGATTTTGGCTTTCCTGCAGGACGGTTTTCAGAAGGGGTTAGCGGCTTCTTCTTTAAGAGTACAGTTAGCAGCGCTCTCCTGTTATAGAGGGAAGGTCAAGGGGCAGGCGCTGGGCGCTCATCCGGATATTAAGAGATTTTTGAGAGCGGTGCTGTTGCTGCGACCACCGTGCAGACAGGTAGTACCTCAATGGGATCTGCACTTGGTTTTGGCAGCGTTAAGAGCGCGGCCGTTTGAGCCTTTGGCGACATCATCGTTAAAGGATCTTACTCTGAAGGTAGTTTTCCTATTGGCAATTGCCTCGGCAAGGAGATTTTCGGAATTGCAGGCTTTATCTTGTAAGGAGCCCTTCCTGTCCTTTTATGGGGCAAAGGTGGTACTGAGGACGGTACCGTCGTTTTTGCCGAAGGTAGTTTCGCCTTTTCACGTGAATCAAGTAGTTTCTTTACCGGCGTTCAGGAAGGATGCAAAGGATTCTTCTGCCGAACAGCTACATCTCTTGGATGTTCGTAGAGCCTTGAAAACGTATATTCGGCGGACGGCAGAGTTCCGACGATCAGACAGATTACTTATTCTGTTTGGCGGGCCTCGGAAGGGAGAGGCAGCATCAAAGCTTCTATTGCCAGATGGATTAAAGGGGCAATAGCATCGGCATACATGTTGAAAGGTAAGCTGGTGCCAGAAGGCTTGAGAGCGCATTCGACTAGGGCGGAAGCGGCGTCTTGGGTTGAGTGCAAGTTTGTACCTGCAGTAGAAATCTGTAGAGCAGTGACCTGGTCATCTTTAAATTCCTTCGTCAAGCATTACCGCCTGGATGTGCAGGCGAGTAGGGATACCTGTTTTGGGACAGCGGTGCTTCAGGCTGGTCTTGCAGGTCCCGCCCGTTGAATTCTTTCACTGCTCTGTTACATCCCTAGAGTTTCCGGGACTAGACTGGAGGGCCGATAAGGAAGATTAAATTAGACTTATCTGCTAATTGTAGTTCCTGGAGGAACTCCAGTCTAGTCCCGGATCCCGTCCCCGTGTTGTGGTGGTTGCGGAGCCTGAAGCAATCGATATTACAGGTAAGAGAAAAGCTGATTGAGGGGCTTCTGATCCACTCGGGGAGGGTGAGAAGGGCTTAGAGGTAGGTCAAATCTCGTCGTGAGGGCAGAGCAAGGATCTCTGCAGTTCCACTAAAGACCTCATACGAGGGTTTACAGTTACGGTTTATAGAGTTAGGCAAGTTTGTGCGTTATTGATAAGTGTTTTATTACTTAATTGTCGCACCGGTGAGTCTACTTTGTCAATAGGTTACTGGAGTGAGGAGGCGGTGCCTATGTCCTTATACCAGTGTCATCAAAAGAGTGACTTTTCTCAGTCTCCAAGCTGCTGGAAGAGGAACACAACCCTAGAGTTTCCGGGACTAGACTGGAGTTCCTCCAGGAAGTACAATTAGCAGGTAAGTCTAATTTAATCTTATAACACACAAAAGTAGGTGTTTAAGAAAAAACAGCACTACCAAACAGGCTAGAAGGAAGATGTTCTATTGCCGTTTAAATCGGCAGTATTAGCTTTAAGGGTATCCTCCTCTTTCAAATATCCATGCAAATGTTTAATTTCCTTTATGTTTTCTGTGATCTGTTCCAGGTGTCCTGGTTTTTGACTTGGAGGCAAGGTCGGGATTAAATTTGTATTTTTACCTATCTTAGTTTCCTTCTCCGGGAATTAGCAGAAAGTCAGTCCTCACATATGGGTGACGTCGGCGCCGACGGAGCCCTCGCAGAAGCATCCCCCCCAGCTTTCAAAGAAAGCTTTTGGGAGATGCCACCCTCATGCATGGTCCCCTTCCCGTCCAAGGGTGCCATCTTGCTCAGACTCCTTTTTTCTGTGGAGCCCTTCAGACATCTGTCTGCTCTTTCCCCGAAAAAAGTTGATTTTCTCGACCTGAGTTTCATACTCTCCTCCAGTAGTGCACCGGTTCTCTTCCCGCCACCCAAGCCCACTGCCCCGGCGTTGAGTCTTGGGTTCCTAATCCTGTTTTCTTCCTTGGTGCCTTCGGCCCTTTTTTCCAACTGGTGGCACCGCAGGTGTTTGACCTCGCTGAGATACTTCTTTCTCCCATGGTTACCAGTGGTTTTAAAAAATGTGATCAGTGTGCCAAAATAATGTCCCTAAGTGACACACGCAACTGCTGCCTTCGCTGCCTGGGACCGAACCATGACCCCACATCATGCAGCCTCTGTAAAAAGGTGTCCACCAAGGCTCTCAAGAGCCGCCAGCAGCAGCACGATAAGTATTTCCTGGAGTCCCCAATACCTCCAAAGGCCAAGGCCTCCACCGAAACCGCAGCATCCCAGGGTAGCCTTACGGACCCCGACCGATGCCGTGGTTCCTCGGAAAGGGGGTTTCTCCAGGACCAAGCAGGAAGTCAGTCCTCACTTATGGGTGACGTCGGCGCCGACGGAGCCCTCGCGGAGCAATTTTCCCCAGCTTTCAAAGAAAGCCTTTGGGAATTGCAGCGCGCATGCGCGGTCGTCTTCCCGCCCGAGGGTGCCATCTTAGCCAGTCTTCTTTTTTCCGCGGAGCCCTACAGACGTCCCCGTCTTGTCCCCGCGAAAAAGTTGATTTTCTTCTTTATTTTATCCTTTTTTCTTTCGGTTCGACGCCGATCGTTTTCCCGCCCGGACTCGCGACGCCGGTCTCGAGTCCTCTTACTTTTTTCGGTTTTTCTGACTTAGTCAGCTTTCGTTTTCGGTTTCCCTGGCAGCCCGGTCCTTTGACCTCGCAGGGGCCCTTTTTCCCCCGATGGCTGCCAGTGGGTTTAAGCGGTGTGGTCGGTGTGACCGAAATATGTCACTGACCGACACACACGACTTTTGCCTCCGCTGCCTGGGCCCGGATCATGAGGAACTGATCTGTGGGCCCTGCAGCAAACTGTCCTCAAAGGCGTTGAGAAGTCGGCGGCATCAGCGTGAGAGAATCTTCGCTGACCCCAGCCGTACCCGGACCTCGTCGGAGGCCTCCGTGTCGAAAGGCTCCAGCTCGGACCGTCGCCGGAGCTCCTCCGACCGGGGTTCTCCCTCCGGGGACCATCGTCGGAAGGAAAAACCCGCGAGGGCGGCGTCGGTGGACGCTCCTGGTTCCGCGAGGGCCAGGTCGCATAGCCCCGACAGCCGCCCCGGGTCCTTGGAGAAGGAACACATCCCGAAGCGACCTCGCCTGGAGTCGGAGATGCCTGCCCGGGTAAGTCCTGTGGTCCTTCTGGACTCGCCTCCGCGACAGCCGACGTCGGGCCCGACGCCGTCGGGGCCCGAGTCGGGGGCTGCTGGGTCACCTGAGCTCGGACTCAGGTTGACGGCCTTGGAGAGCAGACTGTCTGCCTTCATGGACCAGCAGCGGGCACTGCTCGCTGGCCTCGCTGGCGCCGCTGCCCCGACCGCCGGGACGTCGACGTCCAAGTCGACCCCGGAGACCGAGCCGATCCTCGAGTCGATGAGAACTCGAGTCGATCCTCGGTCGAGGTCACCCTCGGCCTCCCGTTCGGGACCGAGGTCGCCGACGCCGACTCCCTCGGCGTCGGGGCGGCTGGCGCCGCGCCCTGCCCGGGCCGACCCCACCGAGTCCTCGTCGGAGTCGGTCTGGGAGTCTGAGGAGGAAGAGTCACCTGATTCTTTCCGGACTCGGTGTGTCCTATCGGACTCACCGGAGTCCGAGCCTCGGAAGCAGTCCCCCCCGGAGGATGCCCGGTTCTCGGACTTCGTTAGGGATATGGCCAAGGCTTTGGCCTTCCCTGCGGATCCCGAGGAGGAGCCTCGAGCCGAAGAGCTCGACGCCCTCCAGTATGACTCTCCCGCGAGGGAACACTTTACTGTGCCGGTTCCTCCTATGCTGGAACGACTACTCTTCCGCATGTGGGAGAGTCCGGCCTCCTCGCCGGTCCTGAGCAAGCGGGTCGATTCTATCTATCGAGTCCGCAAGAGCCCTGGCTTTCAAAAGGCACAGCTGCCACACCATTCCATGGTAGTGGAATCGGCCATGCATCGTCTTAAGAGCCAGAAGATGCACTCCTCCGTGCCTCCTGGAAGGGAGGCCCGTAACCTGGATGGCCTTGGCAAGAAGTGCTTCCAGGGCTCTATGCTCGCATGTCGTGTCCAGACTTACCAGCTATACATGGGCATGTATCTCCGGGATCTGGCTAAAGAGCTAGCCGGATTCTCCGCTGGTCTCTCCGAGGAGCCCTTGCGGAGGTTCCTAGCCTTGTCCACGGGCATTCGGGAATGCTCAAAGTTCATGTCCCGAGCAGCCTATGATGGCTTTGAAGCCTCGGCTCGAGTGGCCGCAGCCGGCATCGGTGCCCGCCGACAGGCTTGGCTTCAGTCGTCAGACCTTGAGCCCTGGGTACAGGACAAGTTGGTCGATGTCCCCTGCCGAGGCGAAAACCTCTTTGGCAAGCCCATGGCGGAAAAGGCTGCACAAATTGAGACTGAGACTCTCACCAGGACCAGGCTTTCTAGGAAGACCTCCGCCCCTTCCCAGAAAAAGAAGGGCTCGGGGAAAAAGTCCTTTTACCCGAGGAAGGCGGCTGCCTACAAACAATACCCCCATTATCAGGCCCCTGCAGCTCCCCAACAGGGCCAGCAGGCCAAGGGACGGGGTAACGGGTCCCGTAGGCAGCAAGCCCCCAAGCCTGCACCACCAGCCCCTGCTCAGCAGGGTGGGGGCTTTTGACTCGCTCAGCATAGCCTCTCCCCCCCCGCTGGTTCCTCCCAGCACCGGAGGCCGGCTGGTTCACTTCGCCCACAGGTGGTCCAGCATCACCGCAGATGCCTGGGTGCTTCAGGTCGTGCGAGAAGGCTACCTTCTCCACTTCCATCAGGTCCCTCCCTCCTATTTTCCGGGGGAGCCTCCGCGCCCCCCTCTGCACAGGGAGTTGCTCCTTCAGGAGTTAGCAGGTCTTCTGCGGGAACAGGCGGTGGAACCGGTGCCACACCACCTGAGAGGTCAAGGCTTTTATTCAAGGTATTTCCTGATACCAAAGAGAACAGGGGGCCTCAGACCCATCCTGGACTTGCGCAACCTCAACAAGTTCCTTGTGCGGGAGAAGTTCAAAATGCTTACCCTTGGAATCCTTCTGCCCTACCTCCAGCAGGGAGATTGGCTATGCTCCTTGGATCTAAAGGATGCCTACACGCACATCCTCATCCACCCAAGCCACCGCCAATACCTAAGGTTTGTGGTGGCAGGAAATCATTACCAGTACAGGGTACTGCCCTTTGGCCTGTCCTCCGCACCGCGAGTCTTCACAAAATGTCTCGCGGTCGTGGCGGCCCATCTCCGGCTTCACGGCCTCTATGTCTTTCCGTACCTCGACGACTGGCTCATCAGAGCAGCGTCCGCTCAGGAGGTCACCAACGCCACGTGCCGCACGGTGACTCTGCTGCAGCACTTGGGCTTTGTTATAAACTTCGCAAAGTCCACTTTGCTCCCCTCACAGGATCTCGAGTTCATCGGCGCAAGGCTGCACACTCCGCAGGCGCGAGCGTACCTACCGCTCGACAGGGCTCAACGGCTCATGGACCTAGCCGACCGCTTTCGCAGCCAGCCCCTGGTCTCCGCCAGGCGCTTCCTGAGACTGCTCGGCCATATGGCTTCCACCGTCCATGTGACCCCCAATGCCCGCCTGAATATACGGTCTGCTCAATGGTGTCTCCGCCAGCAGTGGCGACAAGCCACGGGCGGCCTAGCAGACCTGGTGCGCGTTTCCGAGCCGCTGGTCTCGTCTCTCCGGTGGTGGCTCCGGCGGCCGAACCTGATATTCGGAATGCCTTTCCAGTCACCTCAGCCGACCCGGGTGCTGACCACCGATGCATCCCTCCTGGGCTGGGGAGCACATTGCCAAGAGGCACGTACTCAGGGCCTCTGGACCACGTGGGAGTCGGCTCAGCAGATCAACTTCCTGGAGCTCAGGGCGATCCGCCTAGCTCTCAAGGCCTTCTCCCACCTGACTTCCCAACAGTCCGTCCTTGTCCAGACGGACAATCAAGTTGCCATGTTCTACGTGAACAAGCAGGGGGGCACGGGCTCCTTCCTCCTCTGCCGGGAGGCACAGAAGCTCTGCTCTTGGGCCGTCAGTCACGGCATTCTCCTCAAGGCAGTTTATCTCCCGGGCCAAGAAAATTGCCTTGCAGACAAACTCAGCAGGGTCCTCCAGCCGCACGAGTGGCGTCTGGATCCCTTGGTAGTTCAGAAGCTCTTCCTCAAGTGGGGTCTCCCCACGGTGGATCTCTTTGCCAGTCCTCACAAGCGGCAGCTTCCTCGCTTCTGCTCTCGTCAGCCACACCCCCTTCGGGTTGCGGCGGACGCCTTTCTGATCTCGTGGTCGGGGAGCCTTCTGTACGCTTTCCCTCCCATCCCGCTAGTCTCTCGGACTCTTTTCAAGGTTCTCCGAGACAAAGCCTTCATGATCCTGGTGGCCCCTCGCTGGCCCAGGCAGCCGTGGTTTCCGCTCCTGCTGCAACTGGCGGTGGAGGATCCGATCCCTCTGGGGGTACAACCGGATCTCCTCACTCAGGATCAGGGGTCCCTCCTGCACCCCAACCTCAGGTCTCTCAACCTCATGGCCTGGCTGCTGAGAGGGTAGTCCTCGCTCCCCTTCTCCTGCCGGCGGAGGTGGAGGAGGTCGTCTTGGCTTCCCGACGGCCTTCTACCCGCAAATGCTACGCCCTTAAATGGCGTCGCTTTGCAGTCTGGTGTACCCAACAGTCTCAGGATCCCTTCTCCTGCCCGGTGTCGGTGATCTTGCAGTACTTGCTGCACCTCTCTAATCTGGGACTTAAGTCCAACTCCGTCAAAGTTCACCTCAGTGCTCTTTCAGCACATCATGTGCCGGTGGACGGCAGACCTCTCTCCAATGACCCTCTCGTAGCGAGGTTTCTCCGAGGTCTCCTTCTACTTAAACCACCTCTGCGCCCGCCAGCGCCTGACTGGGACCTGAATGTGGTTTTGCAGTGGATCACCTGTCCGCCTTTTGAACCTATGGCTACCTGTTCTCTCCGTTTTCTGTCCTGGAAAACTCTGTTCTTGATAGCCCTCACTTCCGCTAGACGCGTAAGTGAATTGCAGGCCCTCGTGTCTGATCCCCCTTACACTAGGTTCTACAAGAATAGGGTGGTCCTACGGACTCATCCGAAATTTCTGCCTAAAGTGGTCTCCCCTTTTCACATCAATCAGGAGGTGGTGCTTCCAACCTTCTTTCCCAGACCACACTCCAGCCGAGCTGAGACGGTCCTCCATACCCTGGACTGTAGAAGGGCTCTGAACTTCTACCTTGACCGTACGCGGGAGCACCGTAAAGCTGCTCAGCTTTTTGTGTCTTTTGACCCCAATAGATTGGGGCTCCCGGTCTCCAAGCGTACTCTGTCCATCTGGGTGGCGGACTGTATCTCTTGGGCTTATGGGGCAGCCGGACTCTCCTTAGAAAGTAGAGTCACGGCTCATTGCGTTCGGGCAAAGGCCACGTCGGTGGCTTACCTCCGCTCTGTTCCGCTGGCAGACATCTGCCGGGCCGCTACTTGGTCTTCGAGCCAGACTTTTGCGGTCCATTACTGTCTCGAGAGGGAGTCCCGTAGGGACAGTGCTTTCGGACAGGCAGTCCTCCGTAATCTCTTTGAGGTCTGAGCAACTCCTACCCTCCATCCCGGATGTGGGCTACCGGTGGGTGATAATTCAGCGAAGATTCTTTCCTTCTGTGCTGCTGAGCTAGAGGGAGCTCATTTTTGTGCTTAGGGTCTCCGGTAGCCTTGAGCTTGGGAGTCCCATAAGTGAGGACTGACTTCCTGCTTGGTCCTGGAGAAAGCGTAGTTACTCACCTGTAACAGGTGTTCTCCAGGAGCAGCAGGAATCAGTCCTCACTACCCTCCCTCCTCCCCTTGGAGTTGCAATCGTCTGCTTATGTTCTTTTTGCAAATTTTTATGCTGTCTTTTTTAGCTATGTCATCTGACTGGCTAAGATGGCACCCTCGGGCGGGAAGACGACCGCGCATGCGCGCTGCAATTCCCAAAGGCTTTCTTTGAAAGCTGGGGAAAATTGCTCCGCGAGGGCTCCGTCGGCACCGACGTCACCCATAAGTGAGGACTGATTCCTGCTGCTCCTGGAGAACACCTGTTACAGGTGAGTAACTACGCTTTCCCTCGAGGGAACCCAAGAAGAAGAAGGACTCAAAGGTGGCATTCCTGGATGGCTCATTTGGGCCAGGTAAGTCCCGAGCCAGGTACCGCAGTCTTAGATGCTCATCTGAGGGATTGGAGGAGCGACCTGCGAAGATCCCCCCGGAAGGACTCTACCTCGGACCGGCCTCGGTCGCCTGACACCATCCTCGTTGAGGACTCCTTCTCGGGGGGACTGGCGGCGGGCACAATTCTCTCGGTACCCATGCCGATGGCTACAGAGCCTTCTGGCCTGGAGTCCAGAATGGCGGCCTGGAGCAGAATATCTGTCATCCTGGCCCTGCAGCAGGCAATGATGTCTGGCTCATCCACATAATCTGCCCTGACAATCGGGCACCTGACTGCAGGGAGTCCCCGGGTGTCAAGCCAAGCACTGAGCCCCACCAGCCTCGGGCAAGCCCTAGGCACTGATCGAAGTCTCTGTCCTGATCCTCAGGTGTCCGGTCCTCCCTGGACAGTTTTCGGGAGTTGAACACGAGATCCTCTGGCGGAACCCGGTTCCCCGAACCCGGACTCGAGGCACGGGAATACCGAGCCTCTGAGTTCTCAACACCCTCTGGCCCCGAGTGGGAGACCGATGACATGTACTCCTCAGAGTCCTTTCGACACTGAGATGTCCCTCAGAGCCGTCTCCCCTAGCACCATTCTCCCCCGAAAGATGTGGTCTTCCACGGCTTCGTCCGGGATATGGCCTGGGCCCTGTCGATCCCAACCGAATCAGAAGAGGACCCGTGCACTAAAGAACTGGAGATTCTCCAGTATGAGTTCCTCGCCAAAGGAGATTCTCATGGTGGAACTCTATGGAACTCCCTCCCAACGAGCCTGAGACTTCCTCAAAGACCTCAAAACATTTTTATTTATAGAAACATATGAGCATCCAGGCAACATCCCATACCCAAACTGAAATACTACTTACATTGTCTTATATACCGTGCTATTCTGCATCAGTGCGGTTTACATTGAACAAACTGAAATTACATTGAACAGGGCATTATAACTTGGAGATAACTATTTTACAGGGAACATAGGCTATGGAGGGTTAAGTGGCTTGCCCAAGACCACAAGGAGCACCTGTGGGACTAGAAACCCCAGGCCTTCCGTCCCAAGGTTGCTGTCCTCTAGTGGGATTTGAACCCCCGACCTTCCGGCCTGAAGTACCTTGCCCCAACCACTAGGCCACTCCTCCACTCCTACTTACGCCGTCAACTAAGCACGCACCCATCCTATCCACACACACAAGTTTACCATACCACGTTATTAAATACCCTCATGTTAAATGTTACCTTTAATTGTACTGTCTAAATGCTGTTATGTAACTGTACTGTCTAAATGTTTACACGTACCCTAATGTTAAATGTAACCCTCCAATTGTGATGTGACGTGACCACCTTGATTGAAGGATAAGGTGGCATACAAATCTGTCTAAATAAATAGATAAATAAACCTATCCTCGAGCAGTTGTTTCTATGAATGTGGGAGACTCTGGCCTCTGTGCCGGTGGTTAATCGAGTCAAGAAGGGCCCTGGCTTCCAAAAGGCTCAGTTCCCGCATAACTCCATGGCTGTGGAGTCAGCTATGCAGAAGTTTAAAAGCCAGAAGAATTATTTGTCTTTCCCCAAGGTAGAGAGGCCCGAGCCCTCGATGCCCTCGAGCGCAAGTGCTTTCAGGGCTCCATGCTCGGCTGCCAGATACAGGCTATGAATTGTACATAGGTATGTACCTCGAGGGCCTCATCCAGGAACTGGCGGGTTTCTCCGCGGACCTCGCTGGGGAACCTCTTCAGAGGTTTCAAACCCTGACATCCGGGATGCAGGACTGCTCAAAATTCCTGTCCTGTGCCGCCTATGATGGCTTTGAATCGGCAACCCGGGAAACAGCAGCCGGCATCTGGCTGCAGACCTCTGACCTCGAGAAGTTGGGTACAAGAGAAATTGCTCGACATCCCCTGCACTGGGGAAAGCTTGGTTGGCAAGCCCATGACTGACAAGGCGGCCGAGATAGAGGCCGAGGTCATGACCAGGCAGAGGCGCTCGAGGAAGATCTCATTCCTCTCCAGAAGAAATCATTGAGGAAAAAACCCTCTTTCCTGAGGAAAAAGGGGTCCATTCATCAGGGTCACTACCAACCCTTCTCGGGACAGCAACAGGGCCCTCAGCCCAAGAGTCAGGGCCACAGGCTGAGAAAGCCGAAGGCTCAGAAGCCCCAGGCCCCAGCTCCCACCCAACCCAGGGGGAGCTTTTGACTCCCCGGGCAGGTCTTCTTCTCCCCCGAGGAGACCCTCCCCGGTCCACGGACCAGTGGGTCCTACAAGTGGTAAGGGAGGGGTATCTCCTCCGCATCCAGCAAACACCCCCAGGGTTCTTCCCAGGAGAGCCAGTGCGGCCTCTCCTTCACCAGACCTTGCTCCTCTCAGAGCTCACAGGACTGCTCAAGGACAGGGCAGTGGAGCCTGTACTCAGACATCTATGGGGAAAGGGCTTCTACTCCAGGTACTTCCTTGTCCCCAAACGAACTGAGGACCTCAGGCCCATACTAGACCTGCAAAACTTGAACAAGTTTCTGGTGAGGGAGAAGTTCAAGATGCTCTCACTTGGGACACTGCTGCCCTACCTTCACCAGGGAGATTGGCTCTGCTCCTTGGATCTAAAGGATGCGTACACCCACATCCTGATCTACCTCTCCCACAGAAAGTACCTAAGATTCGTGGTGGCAGGAGAGTACTACCAGTACAAGGTATTCCTCTTCAGCTTGGCCTCATCGCCAAGGGTTTTCACAAAGTATCTAGCAGTAGTTGCTGCATATCTGCACCTACTGTACAAATTGACTAGATTGTAAGCTTTGATGAGCAGGGACTGTCTTTTACATGTCTGTGCAGCGCCTCATATGACTTGTAGCGCTATACAAATGCTCAGTAGTAGTAGTAGGGCCTTTGACTTATCCTCTCTGGACGACTGGCTCATCAGAGGTATTACAGCCATTGAGGCCAGCCAGGCCACAGACCGGGCAGTCTGCCTCCTGCAGCACCTGGGGTTTGTCATCAGCTACCCCAAATCCCATCTCTCCCCGGCTCAAGGCCTAGAGTTTATAGGGGCATACCTGGACACGCTACAGGCAAGAGTGGTCCTCCCAAGAGAAAGGGCAGCTCGCCTTCAGCAGCTGGCAGGGGAGATGCAACACTGAAGGACAGTCCCGGCGTGCCTCCTCCTCCATCTCCTGGGCCACATGGCCTCGATGGTCCACGTCACCCCCTCAGCCCACCTGTGTATGCGGATGGCCCAATGGTGCCTGCGCTCACAGTGGATTCAAGCCATAGGCAGGCTGAGGGACAGAGTCAAGATCACCAGCCAACTTGCGGCCTCACTAAACTGGTCGCAGAATTTGCATCAACTACAGGCTGGAATGCTCATTCTTTGAGTATCTTGGGGTACCAACTCATCCCTCGCTTGTTTGATATATAGTGCTTTTTTAAAATAACCATATGAATATGCAAATTATATGCAAATATGTCACCCTGCTCTTTGTCCCCCCAAGTGAAGCAGTCAAACTACGCTCATGGTTTGATAGATTATTGATGTATTTAGGTGCTTATTATAGCTATGTTATTGCTTATTTTGCTTATACTATTATGAGGAATGGTGTTTCCTCACCCTCCATTGATGTAAGCTGGGATTTGGTGATATGTTCTTAAGTTCTTTTTTTATTTCTTGATACCATTTTGTAAACTTCAGTTTAAGAAGAAAGGAAAACGCAACATCTGCTTTTCTCTGAGGACAAGCACGATATGAAGTCATCACCAATGGGTGACATCACCAACAGAGCCCAGTTTAGGAAACAGCTTCTCCAGTTCAGGATTTTTCCTGAAGCTTTTGAAAGGGTTCACCATGCATGTGTGTCACTTCCCACAGTTGCAAAGGGACCATCTCAGTCTTTGCTCTTCCACGTGACCAAACAATCACATAACCACTGCTCTCCACAGAGATTTGAATTATCTATTTTTTTTTTGTAATTTTTCTCTGCTGTCACAGTCGTGTAGATTTTTTAGCTCATCCTGATAGTACATTAGGTAGATTTTCAGTTGATTGTAAAGGCCTTAACCGTCCCAGTTGGAAAATATTTTGCAATCAAGTCATTTTGATTTTTCTGCAGTTGTATGTTTTGGTGATATGTCCCAGGGAAATCCCCTCCCCCAGCAGTTTTAAAAGTTGTAGTGATCCCTGACTTATGGACCTTCTTGTTGTAAATTGTGTTCACAGATGTCTGAGAGAGCTCAGGGGTTGAGATCAGCGAGAATGACTTTTTGGTGTCACTAAATCCAGCCAATTGACATCAGCATTAGAGGACTTGATTCCTATGGGTTCAGGAGCTGCAACGGACACTGGGGATGTATTTTAAATCCTTGCTTTGAGCATCATCTGATACTCACCTGAAGAAAAGGAAAGATTTGTCCTCTTTTCTATTGATGTTGAGGGCACAGAATGCCAGTCACTGGGCAAAGGCTGGAGTACATTGGCATTGAACCCTATAGTGTGACACCAAGATCACTGGTGTCTCGAAAAGCCCTTGCTGAGAGGACTGCTCATCCTCACCAGTGAATGAGGGGATACAGCAGAGACCACTAACCTGTCCACCAATACTCCCATTGTGACCCAAGAGGACATGGCCACTCCTTCTTGATTCCCCATGCCTTTGGCATCTGCAGTCTACAAGAAATAGCTCTCAAGGAAGATCAGTGAAGAGCTGAAACAATTTCTTGCCCCACTCAGTAATGGGGCTTTTATGTTGTCTATGCCAGTGCATCGAGAAGTACAGCTGATTCTCGAATTCTGTGCACTGTCTGGTGGAGAGACACCAACACTGAGACCTTGAAGGGCATAGAGGTCAATGTCTGCAATGCCGGTATCCATCTCCAATACATTGGGGGAGGAAGCTTCCCTAAGACATCCAAGAGCATCAGTACCTTGACACTCTCATTCAAAACATGCTCACACCTGTATACGGAGATAGGACTAGGCAGAGAGCCAGTCATCTTCATTGAAGTGTTTATTTGCGTCTTATTCAGAGTGCTCCTGGGTTTCTGACTATGAACCAGAAGATTCTCTGAAGAGGAGGGTTCAACTAGTTTGCTCTTGGATCCATCACCACCTCTTGAAAGGAGGAAGACTTTAAGAAATTGGCAGAGGCCAGCCCATTAAATTTAGAGATGGAGGAGGAAACCAAAGCAGAAATATTGGACACCTTCCAATTCCTCAACCGACCTAAGGAAGCTGTGGCAGAATACTCAAGGATGTCTAGATGAGAATGTGGGAAACCCTCTCCCCTTTCTGTTCATTCCATAAATAAGAAGGTTAACTCCATGTACTGTGTCTAGAGGGCTCCTGGATTAAAAATTAGCAGCCACCTCATCACTCTGTGGTGGTTGAATTCACTTTCAAAAGGCCCAAGAGCTCTACATCTCACTCTTAAGTGCCCCGAGGGATAGAGGCTCAGACTTTGGAAACTTTTGGGACGAAAATCTTTCAAGGTACTATGTCTACTTAGTATCCTACCAGCTAATGGGCATATACTCTTGAAACACTGTGCTTAAAACAGATGCGTTTGCAGTCATGGACAAGCAACTTTGTTTGCTAGTAGGCAAAATGAAGGAGTGTAAAATAAACCCATGGTTCAAAGGACATAATATTTTTGAGACAGCATTGAGGGCTTCTGCTATGTAGGTAATGGGAGACTCGTGGCTTCAAACCTCAGGCCTTGGATATGATGTGCAAGAAAAGCTCACTGATGTGCCATGCCATGCCATGGAGAGAATCTCTTCTGAGAAAGTTAAGCAAGCTATTAATTTCATAAAAGATCAAAATGACACCCTTAAATCCCTCTCCAGGCCCACATCCAAGCCAGCCTCCCCTTTCTTCAAGAGGTTCTAAAGTGGAAGGCAAAAGAAATCCTGCTACTCTCATAGGTAATGGTATCCTCCTCTCTCACATTCTGCTCCACCTCAGGGATCTTGCTCTCGCCCTAAACAAAAGAGGGTCCAAAAGTCCCAACAGGCTCCTCAGACTAAACCAGGGACAGGGTTTTCACGAGAGCTTAGCCAGTATCACAGTATCTTTATTGGACAACCTTCAGTAGGAGGGAGTCTGAGACTTTTAGCAGATTTCTGTCCCCTTATAACCTTTGACCATTGGATTCGAAAATTAATCTTAATGTGTTACCATCTTCATCTATTGGAAATTCGTCCAAATTACCCACCAAGAGTGTCATGGTCAAACCCTCCACATCAGATAATATTTAGCAAGGAGCTCTCTTCCTTCCCTCTTTGAAGCTGGGGCCAATTCAGTTGAACTCATTCCACTGCAGGAAAGAGGGCAGAGATTCTACAAGTATTTCCTGATCACAAAAAAGATGATGGGGGGGGGGGGGGGAAGGGAGGATTTGTCCCCTCTTGATCTATGGGCCTTGAACAAGTTTCTAATTCAAGAAATGTTCAAGATAATTTCCCTAGGCACTCTCATTCCTTACCTTCAAATAGGAGATTAATTATGTTCTCTGGACTTAAAAGTGTGCTTAAATCCACATAGAGGGAGATTCTAGCCACAGAAAACATCTCAGATTAATTTAATTTAATTTTTTTTAAAGTGCCTTCAAATCAGTGCTGACTCCTAGCAGCTCAGCAGCCCCTGGGTTTTCTTGACAAGGTATGACCGGAAGTAGATTGCCAGGCCTTTTCTTCCAAAGCAATGGAGAGTAAAGTGACTTGCTCAAGGCCACAAGGAGTGCCAGATCTCCTGGATAGTAGGCTGTTGCTCTAACCACTAGGCTGCTACTCCACTCTAATTTAATAACAGCACTTATATTCCAGTTTTACAATCTATAGATGTACAAAGCAGATTACAATCTATAAAATATAAACAAATCACATTCACATTAGGTATGATTAAAAAAAAATTTCCATAACCATGTCTTTAAAACGTTTTGAAATTGCACATTATCCAGGAACAAGCAGGAAGTTAGTCCTCACTTATGGGTGACGTCGTCACCAACGGAGCCTGCATGGAGCAATTCCCCCGCTTTCAAAGAAAGCTTTTGGGATTGCTGCCACGCATGCGTGGTCCTCTTCCCGCCCAGTCTCCCTTTTTCCACGGAGCCCTTCGGATGCATATCCTTGTCCCTCGAAAAAGTGTTTCTTTTCTCGGCTTCTGGCCCTGTGTTTTTCCGGTTGCACCAGTCATCTACCCATCCTCTCTTCGCCCCTGTTCCCTGTGGGCGAGGAGACGTCTTTTTTTTTTTCCTACTGTTTAACCATTTTTTTCATTTCGGGCCCTTTCGCGCCCTTTTTTCTCCTAACCACTGGCCTCAAGGGTATTCGAGCTCACAGGGGCTCTTTTTGCCCCATTGGCCATGGGTTTCAGACAGATGCTCAAAAAACATGTCGCTCATGGGCACCCTGTGTAGCCTAGGGGCTGACCATAACCCAGAGCTCTGTTTGCTGTGTAAGAAAATGTCCGCCAAGGCCCTGCTAAGTCGTAAACAGAAGTCCGATGACATTTTCCGTAAGGCAGCCCCAGAATCCCCGGCGGTGCCCCAAGCCGTTCCACCGTTCGTCGGCTCCCCTGTTGAGACTCTGCACCCAAGGCGGCACTCCGACCAGGGGTCTCCCGAAGAAGAAGACCTCGAAGTCGCTGTCGGGGGCACCAGACAAGTGAGAGCGTTCTCGTGCTCGGTCTCTTAATCCTCCCTGGCGTTCCTGAGAGTCGTACAAGGAGCGGCCCCGAAAGGTACCTCGCACCGATACGGAGGTCTCCGGCTAAGGCGCCTGGTCTCCTGAGGGTCGTCCCAGCGAGGACCTCCTCTCTTGCTCCACGCCAGACCCGGTAACCCCGGAATCGGTGTCACAGGGACCTACCCCCAGAGTGGGAGTCCTGAATGCTGGCACTGGAGAGCAGTGTTTCTGCCGTCTTAGCTGCCCAGCAGGCACTTCCGCCCAGCACGGCTGGCCTGTGCTCCAAGACCGCTGGACCTTCAAAGCAGGGATCCATGACTGCCCTGGAAACCCCCAAGAGCCATGGACCTCATGTGGGTCCTCTGCATCGGTCTCACTCGCCATCCCATTCCTTGGGGGCGAGGTGTTCCAAGGCAAGCACCCATGGCTCCAGAAGGGCCTCGCCACAGATCAGGACGACCAGCCCGATTTGGAGTCTTATTCAGACCTCTTGGATTGGGAATCGGACTGGGATACTCCCCCCCCCCCGAGACCCGCGTCTATAGGGATCTGCCTTCTGATCCGTCCCCCCCCTACCTCGCAGAGGCATTCGCCTCTCGAGGACATCTCATTTTTGGTTTATATGGGACATGGCCCAGGCCCTCAACCTGCAAACGCAGACCAAGGAGGAACCGAGAGCTGAGGAATTGGACATCTTACAGTATGAATCCCTGCCTTGGGAGTCCCTCACGGTCCCAGTGCCGCCCATTCTGGCCCAGCTGCTCCTACGCATGTGGGAGATACCTGCCTCGGTTCCCATTGTCAGCAAAAGGCTCAACTCCATGTATAGGGTTTAGCGAGCTCCAGGATTCAGGAAGACCCAGCTTCCCCGCACCTCGATGGTGGTCGAGTCCACTATGTGGAAACAAGAGTCTAAAGTCGCATTTTTTGGTCCTACCTGGCAGAGAGTCCCGTGCCCTCGATGCCCTTGGATGCAAGGCCTATCAAGGGTCCATGCTGGCATGCCACATTCAGGCATACCAACTTTACATGGGCATGTTCCTGCACGACCTCGCCAGAGAGCTCGGCGGGTTTTCAGCAGGCCTTGCGGGCGACCACCTTCTCAGGTTTCAAACCTTCCTGAGGTCGATCATGGACTGCTCGAAGTACCTCTCCCACACCTCATGCGACGGGTTAGAATCTTCGGCCCAGGTGGTAGCGACTAGCATTGGAGCCCAGCGCCAAGCATGGCTCCAATCCTCGGACCTGGAGCAGTGGGTTCAGGAGAAGCTCCTGGACGTGCCCTGCCCAGGTGAACAGTTGTTTAGCAAGCCCATTGAAGATAAGGTGGCTGAAATAGAGACTGAGTTCGTCACTCGCACATGCCTCTCTTGGAAGACTTCTTCCCTTTGGCGGAAGAAACAGCAGACCAAAAAGCCCTTCTACCAGTGTAAGGTGCTTTCCTACCGAAGTTACCCGCCATACCCACCCACCCCTGCACCGGCACCTACCGCGCAGGGCAAGGGAGGGCCCTAGAGTCACCAAAAGCCGAAAGGGCCAAAAACCCAACCACTGGCGCCACCCCAGCCAGCCCAGGGGCTTTGACGCCGAGTGCATAGCCTCTCGCCCCCCCCCTCCCCCGACGGCAACACCATCCGTGGGAGGGATGCCTGTCCCTCTTCGCACCTGAATGGGAAAATATCACATCAGATACCTGGACTCTCTAGGTGATCCGGGACAGTTACCGTCTTCGCCTAGCCGGGCTTCCTCCCACCTTCTTCCCAGCTGAACCCTCTCGGCTCCCCATGCACCAGGTTGTCCTGCAGCAAGAGTTGGACAATCTCCTCGCCCAACAGGCGGTCGAAAAGGTTCCATACCACCTCCGGGGAAGGGGATTCTACTCCCGATTACCTCCGAAGAGGACAGGGGGCCTGCACCCCATCCTCGACCTCCGGAACCTCAACAAGTTCGTAGTGTGGGAGAAATTCCGAATGCTATCTCTTGGTGTCCTACTGCTCCTCCTCTGGCAGGGCGATTGGCTATGCTCCTTGGACCTCAAGGATGCTTACACTCACATACTGATTCACCCCAAGCACAGGCAGTACCTGCGCTTCAGGGTGCAAAGGAGCACTACCAGTACAGTGTCCGTCCCTTCAGGCTTGCATCCACTCTGCGGGTCTTCACAAAAGTGCCTATCTGCGGCCGCAGCGCACCTCCGGAAGCAGGGCGTACCGGTCTTCCCTTACTTGGACGATTGACTCATCATGGGGGAGTCCGTGGGGGAAGCTCCCCTCGGGATGTCCCGCATGGTCCTTCTCATTTTACGCCTTGGCTTCCTGATCAACTACTCCAAGTCTCACCTCGAGCCGGTACAAGCTGTGGAGTTCATTGGCGCCCTCCTAGACACAGAACGGGTGACTGCCTTTCTCCCTTGAGCCCGCATAGACCTTCTCCGTGCCCTGGTGGCCGAGGTTCAAGGCAGGGTGAGGGTGCCGGCATGGACCATGCTGCGCCTCTTCAGACACATGGCATTGATCACGTCATTCCCCATGCCCGCATGCACATGCAGACAACACAGTGGTGCCTAAAGACACAATGGACACAGACCTCAGGTCGCCTTCGGGACCTTGTCCGGGTCTCTCGCGAGCTACGCATCTCCCTGGATTAGTGGCAGAGACCCCGGTGTCTCCTCCGAGGCATGCCCTTCCAGGCCACGCGACACAAGCTTGTCCTCACAACGGATGCTTTGCTGTTGGGCTGGAAGCCCACTGCGCCGACCTATGAACCCAGGGACAATGGTCCCTCGAGGATTCGGAGCAGCAGATCAACCTGCTCAAGCTCCGAGAGGTCCAGTGGTCGCTAAAAGCTTTTGAGACCCACCTGAAGGGAAAGTTTATACTGATACAGACTGACAACAGGGTCGGATGTTTTATATAAAGAAGGAGGGAGGAATGGGCTCTCGCCTCCTCTGCCGGGAGGTGGTCCTCTGCTCCTTCGCTGTGTGCCAAGGTATGACCCTCAGAACTATCTACCTTCCGGGCCAGGACAATGTTTTCGTGGACAGACTCGGCAAGCTCCTGCAACTCCATGAGTGGTGCCTGGAGGTGGCTCTCCTCCTGTTTCAGCGTTGGGGAACCCGGTCCCTGTACTTGTTCACCAGCCTGGTGAATGCACAGTTTCCCCGCTTCTGGAGGCCAGTCTCGCATCCCCACAGGGTGGCCCCGAATACGTTTCTCTTGGACTGGACCCCTGAGCTGCTGTATGCCTTCGCTCCCACCCTGCTCATCATGAGGACCCTCCACAAAATCCAGCAGGACCGAGCCTCGGTAATCCTCGTGGCTCCCTCATGACCTCGACAGCCCTGGTTCCTGCTTCTTCTACACCTCTCCTCAGAGCCTCCGATTCCCCTGGGCTGTGTTCCAGACCTCCTGACACAGGTTGAGGGTCGGGTGGTTCACCCAAACCCCACCTTGCTACCTCTCACGGCCTGGTGGCTGAATGGGTCTCCTTAGTCCCACTGTACCTCCTGGCGGAGGCCGAGGAAGGACTCGATGAGGTGGGCCTATGCCTTTAACTGGCAGTGGTTTTCGGTCTGGTGCTCTGAGTTCCAGATCGACCCGTTTTCCTGCTCTACCAGGTGGGTTCTCCAGTACCTTCTTCACCTCTCGCAGGTGGGACTGAAATCTAACTCAGTCAGAGTTCACTTGAATGCCATTTTGGCCAACCACCTCCCCGTTGAGGTTAAGCCCCTCTCGAGCCAACACTTGGTCTCCTGCTTTATGCAGGGCCTCTTACTCTCAAACCACCCCCCCCCCCCCCCATCCGGCCTCTGCCGGCGAAGTGGGACTTAAACATCGTGCTCATGCAGCTGACACAGCCACCCTTCGAGCCAATGGCGATGTGCTCACTTCAACACTTCTCCTGGAAGGTTGTCTTCCTGGTGGCCCTGACCTTGACTCGGCGAGTCAGCGAACTCCAAGCCCTTATTTATTTATTTATTTATTTACATTCTCTTATATACCGTGCTATTCTGCATCAGTGCGGTTTACATTGAACAAACTGAAATTACATTGAACAGGGCGTTATAACTTGGAGATAACTATTTTACAGGGAACATGGGCTATGGAGGGTTAAGTGGCTTGCCCAAGACCACAAGGAGCACCTGTGGGACTAGAAACCCCAGTCCTTCCGGCCCAAGGTTGCTGTCCTCTAGTGGGATTTGAACCCCCGACTTTCTGGCCTGATGTACCTTGCCCCAACCACTAGGCCACTCCTCCACTCCCTTATGGCTGAGGTCCCCTACACCAGGTTCTATGGGAACAGGGTAGTTCTCTACCTACCCTAAGTTCCTACCGAAGGTTGCCTTGGAAGCCCACCTCAATCAAGAGATAATTTTGCCAACTTTCCTTCTGAGACCTCTTGCCGACCGGGCATTGGCGGTTCTGCACACACTCAACTGCAAGAGAGCTCTCGCCTTCTACCTGCAGCATACCCAAGGTCATTGCAAGTCAGACCAGCTCTTCGTCGCCTACGATCCTGCTCATCTGGGGTTAACAGTCACCAAGTGCACCCTCTCCATCTGGGTGGCGGACTGCATCACCTTTGCCCATGCAAAGGCTGGGGCCCCGCTGGATTGGCGGATCACCGTACACGGCGTCCACGCCAAGGTGGCCTCTGTGGCTTCACTGCGCTGAGTGCCTCTGATGGACATCTGCCGGGCTGTGACCTGGTCTTCAGCGAATACCTTCGCCTCGCACTACTGCCTGGAGAGGGAGTCCCGCCGGGACAGTGCCTTCGGCAGGCTGTACTCCATAATCTGTTCAGTGTATAGGCAACTCCTGCCCTCTGACCCATCTTCTGCGGTTACCGAGAGCTTCACCCTGGGGACCCGAGGTCTCGGGCTGCATCGGGCCTCACGGAGGCGCTTTTGAACCTCAGGTTTGGTAGCCTGTAGCTGGGGAGTCCCATAAGTGAGGACTGACTTCCTGCTTGTTCCTGGAGAAAGCGTAGTTACTCACCTGTAACAGATGTTCTCCGGGGACAGCAGGAATCATTCCTCACTACCCTCCCACCTCCCCTAAGACTTGCCTTTTTTTGTTCTTCCCTTGCCATCTGCTTAGTAGGGCTCTAGCTATGGGGCCTGACTGAGCAAGATGACACCCTTGGGCAGGAAGAAGACCACGCATACGTGGCAGCAATCCCAAAGGCTTTCTTTGAAAGCTGGGGAATTGCTCCACGTGGGCTCCGTCAGTGCCGATATCACCCATAAGTGAGGACTGATTCCTGCTGTTTCTGGAGAACACCTGTTACAGTTGAGTAGCTTTGCTTAATCCTCAACGTCTCTAATTGTAACAGGTAGCTTTTTTCACAATTTTTGGAACCGCACCTGAGAAACATCTATTTCTCCAGGACCAAGCAGGAAGTCAGTCCTCACTTATGGGTGTCATCGACGCCGATGAAGCCCCAGCGGAGCATTTCCCCAGCTTTCCATGAAAGCCTTTGGGAATGCTGGCATGCATGCGCGGTTCCTTCCCGCCTAAAGGTGCCATCTTACCTCAGTCTCTTTTTTTCCGTGAAGCCGATCGGACGTGTGTCCTTTTTTTCCCGGAAAAGAGAAGTTTTTTTTCTTGGCGTTATTTCGCTTTTTTCGGATTCGACGTCGGTTCCCCTCCCGCCGGGTTCGGTACGCCCGTATCGAATCCTTATTTTCCTTTTTTCGGTTTTTGCCCTTAGTGGCTCGGTGTTCGCGCCAAAACTTTTTCTTTTTCCCTGGAAGGCCGGTCCTTTGACCTAGTGGGGACCCTTTTCTCCCCGATGGCTTCCAGCGGTTTCAAAAAGTGTGATCGGTGTAAGAAGATAATGTCTCTCACCGACACACACGACTGCTGCCTTCGGTGCCTCGGCCCTGACCACAATTCTAAAACGTGCGGGCCATGTGGAAAAATGTCTTCCAAGGCCCTCCGAAGTCGTCAGCAGCAAAGTGAAAGGCTTTTCTCGGACTCGGCCTCTGCCCGGGCCCGGACCTCGTCTGAGGCCTCGACATCTCGGGATTCCGATCCCGAGAGGCGTTGGAGCTCCTCGGACAGGGGGTCCCCCGACCGGGAACGTAAGAGGAAGAAACGGCTCGCAAGGGCGGCGTCGGAGGAGGTTCCTGAGCCCTCGAGGGCCAGGTCTAAGACCCCCGACAGTCGTCCCGGGCCCGTGGACCAGGAGAAGCCAACCAAAGTTCCTCACATGGAGCCGGAGTCTGCTGGACACGTAAGTCCTGTTGTCCTCGAGGACTCGCCTCCCTGAGTACCGACGAGTACCGGGAAAAAAAGGACACACGTCCGATCGGCTTCACGGAAAAAAAGAGTCGGGGGCTGCTGCGTCACCCGAGCTGAGTCTCAGGTTGACAGCCTTGGAGAGCAGAATGTCTGCCTTCATGGATCAGCAGCGGGCGCTGATGGCCAGCCTGTCTGGCGCATCCGCCCCGACCACCGGGACATCGACTTCGAAGTCGACCCCGGAGACCGAGCCGATACTCGAGTCCCTTGCGGCTCGAGGTCGTCCTCGGTCGAGGTCTCCCTCGACCTCCCGTTCAGGACCGAGGGTCTCGACGCCGGTGCCTAGAGGCCCCGCGGGGTTGGACCTCGACTCGACATCGGACGAGTCTGCTTGGGAGACCGAAGATGAGGAGTCTCCTGACACCTTCAAGACTCGGTGTGTCCCTTCGGACTCACCTGAGTCTGAACCCCGGAGTAGATCCCCTCCGGAGGATACTAGGTTCTCGGAGTTTATCCGGGATATGGCCGCTGCCCTGGCTATCCCAGCTGACCCCGAGGAAGAGCCTCGAGCCAAGGAGCTCGATGCTCTGCAGCATGACTCTCCTCCGAAGGAGGCCTTTACTGTCCCGGTTCCTCCGGCTCCTCTTCCGAATGTGGGAAGCACCGGCCTCAGCGCCGGTTTTGAGCAAGCGAGTCGATTTCATCTATCGGCTCCGGAAGAGTCCTGGCTTCCAGAAAGCACAGCTACCACACCATCCCATGGTTGTGGAATCGGCCATGCATCGTCTGAAGAGTCAGAAGATGCACTCCGCGGTGCCTCCTGGTAGGGAAGCCCGAAGCCTTGATGGCGTTGGTAGAAAGTGCTTTCAGGGCTCCATGCTTGCTTGCCATGGCCAGACTTACCAGCTGTACATGGGCATGTATTTACAAGACCTGGCCAAGGAGTTGGCCGGATTCTCTGCTGGTCTCTCCGGGGAACCTTTGCAGAGTTTTAAGTCCTTGTCTTCGAGGATCCGGGAATGCTCTAAGTTCATGTCCCACGCCGCCTACGATGGCTTCGAGGCTTCGGCCCGAGTAGCAGCAGCCGGCATCGCGGCCCGACGCCAGGCATGGCTGCAGTCATCGGACCTCGAGCCATGGGTTCAGGACAAGTTGGTGGATGTCCCTTGCCGAAGTCAAAACCTTTTGGGCAAGCCTGTGGCCGAGAAGGCCGCTCAGCTCGAGACAGAGCACCTCACGAGGACAAGGCTGTCGAGGAAGACCTCTGCCCCTTCTCATAAGAAGAAGGGCTCGGGTAAAAAGTCCTTTTACCCGAGGAAGGGCACTGCCTACAAACAGTACCCTCAGTATCAGGCTGCCCAAGCTGCCCCCCAGGGTCAGCAAGCCAAGGGCCTGGGTAATGTGCCCGTAGGCAGAGGACCCCCAAGCCTGCAGCCCCTGCTCCCGCTCAGTAGGGTGCGGTTTTTTGACTCCTTGAGCATAGACATACCTCCCTTGCAGACCCAGCCCTGCACAGGAGGCCACCTAGCCTTGTTCGCCCACAAGTGGCCCTTGATCACCCAGGACAGTTGGGTGCTGGACATAGTCCGTCGAGGTTATGCCCTGCACTTTCACCAACTGCCTCCGCAACACTTCCCAGGGGAACCTTTCCGGCCTCCCCTGCATACAGCCCTTCTCCTTCAGGAGCTACAAGGTCTGTTGCTGGACAAGGCGGTGGAGCCTGTGCCTCCCCACTTCCAAGGTCACAGGTTTTGCTCCAGGTATTTCCTGGTGCCGAAAAGAACCGGTGGTCTTTGACCTATTTTGGATCTCAGAAACCTAAACAAGTTTCTAGTGAAAGAGAAGTTCAAGATGCTTACTCTTGGAACACTTCTGCCCTACCTCCAGCAGGGAGATTGGCTTTGCTCTTTAGATCTAAAGGATGCTTACACTCACATCCTTATTCATCCAGACCACAGAAAGTACCTCAGGTTCATTGTGGGAGGAAACCATTATCAGTACAGAGTGCTGCCTTTTGGACTGACCTCCGCTCCCAGAGTCTTTACCAAGTGCCTGGCAGTGGTGGCAGCCTACCTGAGAAATCAGGGAATCTTTGTGTTTCCATACCTAGACGACTGGCTCATCAGAGGCCAGACTTCTCTAGAAGTCGAACAGGCCACCAACAGGACCATAGAACTGCTCCAAACGTTGGGCTTTGTCATCAACTTCGCAAAGTCCACTTTGCTCCCCTCCCAGAACTTGGAGTTCATAGGAGCAAGGTTGGATTCTCAGCTGGCAAGAGCCTTCTTACCAGTGGACCGAGCACAAAGGCTCATGGGCCTCGCCAGCAAGTTTCTGCACAGGTCCCTGGTCTCCGCCAGACTCTGTCTCAGGCTTCTGGGCCACATGGCGTCGACAGTACAGGTGACCCCCAATGCCAGGCTCAATATGAGACCTGCCCAGTGGTGCCTTCGGACTCAGTGGTCACAAGCCTCAGGCAGTCTCAGAGACAGGATCAGAGTGTCCCACCGTTTCCTGGCCTCCCTCAGCTGGTGGTTACACCCCCCCAATCTGCTGGTGGGGGTGCCCTTTCAGATCCAACCTCATACAGTGGTCCTAACCACCGATGCCTCTCTAAATGGTTGGGGAGCACATTGCCTAGACAAGTGCATCCAGGGCCTGTGGTCTCCTTGGGAGGCGTCCCAGCAGATCAATCTGCTGGAACTCAGAGCTATCCGCTTGGCCCTCAAGGCCTTTACTGCCTCCCTGACACACAAGTCTGTCTTGATCCAGACAGACAACCAAGTAGCCATGTTCTATGTCAACAAACAGGGCGGAACTGGTTCCCAGCCCCTTTGCCAGGAGGCCCAGGACCTCTGTTCCTTTGCCCTGAAACACAACATGCTCCTCAAAGCAGTCTATCTTCCAGGCCAGGAGAATTCCCTGGCGGACAGATTGAGCAGAATTCTGCAACCACACAAGTGGCAGCTGCATCCTTTAGTGGTTCAAAAGATTTTCTTGCGATGGGGGCTTCCCTCCATAGACCTGTTTGCCAGTCCACTGAACAACCAGCTGCCAAGGTTCTGCTCCAGGCAACCGCATCCTCTGAGAGTAGCAGCAGATGCTTTTCTGATTCCCTGGACTCAGGGCCTACTCTATGCGTTTCCTCCCAGCCCTCTGGTGGCCAGAACACTGTTCAAGATTGTCCGAGACAGGGCCTCAGTCCTCCTGGTAGCTCCCAGGTGGCCAAGGCAGCCTTGGTTCCCCCTCCTGCTTCAACTGGCAGTGGATTTGCCTCTACCTCTGGGATTGCAACCCGACCTTCTCTCTCAGGATCAGGGCTCCTTGCTGCATCCCAATCTCAAAGCTCTCAATCTGCTGGCATGGAGGCTGCAAGGGTAGTGTTGGCTCCCTGGGGCCTGCCTCCCGAGGTTGAGGACGTTCTCCTAGCCTCCAGGAAACAATCCACTAGGAAAACCTATGCTCTCAAGTGGAAAAGGTTCTCTGTGTGGTGTCAGCTGCGTGCTGAGGATCCTTTCTCCTTTACTGTGTCAGTAGTGCTTCAGTACCTGCTGCACTTGTCCAATCAGGGTCTCAAGTCCAACTCTGTTCGGGTCCACCTCTCTGTTTTAGCAGCTCACCACTCCCTAGTCGAGGGCCATTCCTTGTCTGTACACCCTTTGGTGTCTAGGTTTCTCAGAGGCTTGCTTCTGCTCAAACCTCCCATACATCCTCCTGCTCCTGAGTGGGAGCTTAATGTGGTCTTGCAGCAACTGACTCACCCACCTTTTGAGCCTATGGCTACTTGCCCTCTGCGCTTCCTTTCCTGGAAGACTCTCTTTCTGATAGCCCTTACTTCGGCTAGGAGAGTGAGTGAGCTTCAGGCCTTGGTCTGTGATAGACCTTACACCAGGTTCTATAAGAACAGGGTGGTCCTCAGGACTCGCCCTAAGTTCCTTCCTAAGGTTGTCTCCTCTTTCCACCTCAACCAGGAGGTGGTTCTTCCTACTTTCTTCCCTAGGCCTCATGCGAGTCAGGCTGAAACAGTTCTCCATACCTTGGATTGTAGGAGGGCCTTATCCTTCTACCTTGAACGTACGCAAGGTCACAGGAAGGCTTCTCAGCTCTTCCTTTCTTTTGACCCCAATAACTTGGGGAGGCCTGTGTCCAAGCATACCTTGTCCATCTGGGTGGCTGACTGTATCACCTGGGCTTACAAGGCGGCTGACCTTCCTTTGCAGGGTAGGGTCATGCCCCACCGTGTGAGGGCAATGGCTGCATCAGTGGCTCACCTCCGCTCTGTTCCTTTGCAAGACATCTGCAGGGCTACTACTTGATCTTCAAGCCAGACTTTTGCAGCCCACTACTGTCTGGAGAGGGAGTCCCGTAGGGACAGTGCTTTTGGCCAAGCAGTACTCCGGAATCTCTTTGAGGTCTAGGCAACTCCTGCCCTCTGGTTGGGCTACCTGTGGAGGGTGTGTCCTTGCAAAGCCTTTTACTGTGTTGCTGAGACTAGAGGGAGTTCTCTTGAGCTGGGGAGTTCTCAGAGCTGGGGAGTCACCCATAAGTGAGGACTGACTTCCTGCTTGGTCCTGGAGAAAGAGGAGTTACTCACCTGTAACAGGTGTTCTCCAGGAGCAGCAGGAATCAGTCCTCACTACCCTCCCTCCTCCCCTTGGAGTTGCAGTTGTACATAGTTTAATTTTTACATTTTTGTGTGCTGTTCTTAGCTATGTCATTTGACTGAGGTAAGATGGCACCTTTAGGCGGGAAGGGAACCGCGCATGCGTGCCAGCATTCCCAAAGGCTTTCATGGAAAGCTGGGGAAATGCTCCGCTGGGGCTTCATAGGCGTCGATGACACCCATAAGTGAGGACTGATTCCTGCTGCTCCTGGAGATCACCTGTTACAAGTGAGTAACTACTCTCTCTATCCCTCTTGTCAAAAAGCAGAAACTAAGGACAATATCAACATACAATGAGTTGCTGAACGAAGTAATTTAACTGATGAACTGTGCCACGATCTATTTGACTAATAGGTAGGGCAAATCTTACAGATGGTTTTAAAAGCCAGGCATAACACTTTAAACAAGTCACGGGTTTCTATTGGCAGCCAATGAAGATTTATCAATAAGGGAGTAATCTTATTCTTATAACTACTATGTGTGATCATCTTCACAGCAATGTTTTGAATCCATTATATTTTATTTAATAACAATTTTAGCATTCCTAGAAATATTGTATTGCAATAGTCCAAGTGGCTTAAAACTCAATTGGACCACCATCTGAAAATCTTGTGGTCTCAATTCTGATTGCAATTGTCTTATCACCTTCATCTTATACCTGGCTTTGTTTTGAATATATTGTATATATGGCTCTAGGGTTAAGTTAGAATCTATGATGATCTCCAGAGTACGTACTTTTGATGATATTTCAATTTTCTGTCCCAAAAGCTGGACCAATTTGAGATCATCTGGGTTCATCGCCTTCCCTACTGTCACGCCCTTGCCCCTTACTTCCAGTATGGAGGGGCATGGTGGTTATAGAAAGTTTCACCTTTTAGCCTTTTACTGACTTGTTCTTTTGCAATGCCTCTTGGGAAAGGTAGTTCAGTCACAATTCACTTGGCTTCAGGTAAAAACACTTGTAGTTGGCTCGAATAGTAAGGCAATGACAGAATTTATTGACTCAAACGCAAAGGTTCACAAATACTACCCTTGGATTCTTTCTCCAGGATTCTTCACAATACACATCAGGACATAAATAAACTCAAAGCAAACTTTCAGCTTATAGTGTTCTTCAGCTCAAAGATAAAGCCTTCTAACAGTCAATGCTACCAACTTGGCTAGCATTGTTGTTTAAAGCAAACAAAAACAGCATTTCTCAATGGCAGTTTTCTGTTCTCATAGTCCCAAACACTTCCAGGCTGTTTGTCTCCTTACAAACAAAGTAAACCTTTTAACAGGAACAAACACTTCTCATAAGCAAATACTGCTCTATTCCAGGCTTTAGGAATATTCAAAAACAAAGCCAAAAACTTTACATCCTTTCACCATTAGCTCGGCTTCTTGCCGGTGCACTGCTCTGGATAACAGGTGTTTAATAAGCCCAATCAGAGAGCTTCAGCTTGCTCTGGCTTTCTCAGCAAACGTATTTCTTCTTTAACACAGGACATGCACAAAACCATCTACAGGCTTTCAAAGTTACCTGACTCTGAAGGTTTTCTCTTAAGGGTGGTTTTCCTTCAATCCCTCTGCAGTAAAGATTGGCACAAGGAGCAATCCATGTATGAGTCCTCGTCATTCACAGCTAGGTCTGGTTCACCTAGTTGCATAGGCTCTACCTCTCCTTCCAGTTCACAGGGTTCAGCTGATTGCCTTCCGTTAGAGCTGAGAGTATCCCTTGCAACTCTGCACTGTATTAGACAAGCTTTCAAGGCTCATACCTGGGCCTGGACTTGTAGCAGCTTCTCCTCCCTCATGCTCTGGCCACCATTCTCCTGTGCTTCCTCGTCCTGTCCTCCAGCTTGTGTTTCTGCTTGGGTCTCTCCTTGAGACTCTCTCTGGGACTCTCCTCCTCCTCTTCCCCCCCCCTGCTTCTTTCTCTATCCTAGACTTAAATCCCCAAGGCTCCAGCCCCACCTCTTCTCCTCTCAGGTCACGGAGATCAGCTTGCCTCCTGGCAGCTGGGTAATTAGGGAGCTCAGTGACGTAAGGGTCCTTTACCCTGGGTCTGTATTCCCTCTCCTTTTCTCCACTAGGGGAACTTTGAAACCTATCCCATCTGGGAATTTCCTGCTTTCTAGGTGTGATTGGGGTTCTGTTTCTCTGACCTTGTAGAATAGGTCCTTTTATAAGGGTAAATTCCTTTCCTTTATCCCTTTCTCCTCTGTCATGATAAGCTTCCTTATCACATACTCCCCTACCCACGATATTACGGGCTGGCGGAGGTGGTGAGTGTCCCTCCGAACAGTCCGTAATTCCTGAGAGGGCATCCTTGTCTGGATGGGGTTTTTCTGCGCAATGTTCTGCACTGGGTAAACTATCTGCTGTAGATCTTTCTTGCCAAGACCTAAGCACATTTATGTGATAAATCTGTCTGCGTCCCCTATTACTTTCCACTTTGTATGACACTGGGCCCACTTGTTTGACCACCCTCCATGGCCCTTTTCACTGAACCTCAAACTTGGGAGTGGCACCTGCTACCTGTACCAGGACTTTTTCTCCCAGGGTTAACTGGCGAGGCTTGGCCCTTCGGTCGTACCACTCCTTCTGGTGGACTTGACTGCCCTGTAAATTCTTCTCGGCAATCTGTGCGGTCCTATTGAAACGTGCTCTTAGATCACGTAAGAAGTGGGGGACTTCCTTGGCCGCCTCCTCCGACTCCAACCACTGCTCTCTTAATATGTCTAAGAGACCACAAGGGGCTTGACCGTACATCAACTCATAGGGAGATACGCCCAGGGAAACTTGAATCCGTTCCCGGCAAGCGTACAAAACAAAAGGTAGTAGCATGTCCCAATCCTGCAAGTTTCCGGCTAAAACTCTTCTCAACATTTGTTTCAGTGTTTGATTTAGCCTCTCCACCAAACCATTCGATTGGGGATGGTAAGCGGCTGTTTTTACATGATGAATTCCGAAAGCATCCCAAACCTGGGCCAGATACTTTGATACAAAGTAGGTCCCACGGTCTGTTAATACTTCTCTGGGGAAGACAATTTCGCAAAACAGCTTTCTCCAGGACCAAGCAGGAAGTCAGTCCTCACATATGGGTGTCATCGACGCCGATGAAGCCCCAGCGGAGCATTTCCCAAGCTTTCTATGAAAGCCTTTGGGAATGCAGGCACGCATGCGCAGTTCCCTTCCCACCTAAAGGTGCCATCTTACCTCAGTCTCAATTTTTCCGAGAAGCCCACCGGACGTGTGTCCTGTCATCCCGGATAAAAGTTTGATTTTTCGGCGATTTTTGCTATTTTTTTCTTCCCGGTTCGACGCCGGTTCCCCTCCCGCTGGGTTCGGTACACCGGTATCGAGCCTGATTCTCTTTTTTCGGTTTTTGCCCTTCGTGGCTGGCGTTCGTGCCCTTTTTTGATTTTTCCCTGGAAGGCCAGTCCTTTGACCTCGCGGGGACTCTTTTTTCCCCAATGACTTCCAGCGCTTTCAAGAAGTGTGCAATGCAATGTGTGCCTTCGAGTCAGTCCTGACCCCTGGCGACCCAGAAGCTCCTGGGTTTTCTTGGCAGTGTCACCGGAAGTAGATTGCCAGGCCTTTCTTCCGAGGCAATGGAGGGTTAAGTGACTTGCCCAAGGCCACAAGGAGTGCTAGTGGGATTCGAACCCTGGTTGCTTGGTTACCAAGCCAGTGTTCTAACCACTAGGCTACGAAGTGTGATCGGTGTAAAAAGTTAATGTCTCTCACTGACACACACGACTGCTGCCTTCGGTGCCTCGGTCATGATCACGACCCTAAGACGTGTGGACCATGTGGGAAGATGTCTTCCAAGGCACTCCGAAGTCGCCAGCAGCAGAAAGAAAGGCTTTTCTCGGACTCAGCCTCCGGCCGGGCCTGGACCTCGTCTGAGGCCTCGACATCTCGGGATTCGGATCCCGAGCGCCGTCGAAGTTCCTCGGACAGGGAGTCCCCCGACCGGGAACGCAAGAGGAAGAAGCGGCTCGCAAGGGCGTCGTCAGAGGAGGTCCCTGGCTCCTCGAGGGCCAGGTCTAAGACCCCCGACCGTCGCCCCGGGCCCGTGGAACAAGAGAAGCCTGCAAAAGTTCCTCGCGTGGAGCCAGAGTCTGCTGGACATGTAAGCCATGTGATCCTCGGACTCTCCTCCCAGAGAGCCGACGCCGGGGCCCGAGTCGGTGGCTGCTGTGTCTGCCGAGCTGAGTCTCAGGATGACAGCCTTGGAGAGCAGATTGTCTGCCTTCATGGAGCAGCAGCGGGCACTGATGGCCAGCCTGTCTGGCGCATCTGCCCCGACCACCGGGACATCGACGTCGAAGTCAACCCCGGAGACCGAGCCGATACTCGAGCTGATCATGGCTCAAAGTTGACCTCGGTCGCGGTCCCCCTCGACCTCCCGTTCGGGACCGAGGGCATCGACGCCGGTGCCTCTGGCGTCGGGGCGGGTAGTCCAGGGCCCTGCGGGGTCGGATCCTGACTCCTCGTCGGATGAGTCCGCCTGGGAGACGGAGGATGAGGAGTCCCCCGACACATTTAAGACTCGGTGCGTCCCGTCGGACTCACCGCAGTCTGAGCCCCGGAGTAGATCCCCTCTGGAGGATACCCGGTTCTCGGAGTTTGTCCGGGATATGGCCACCGCGTTGGCTATCCCGGCGGAGCTCGAGGCCCTGCAGTACGACTCTCCTCCGAAGGAGGCCTTTACTGTCCCGGTTCCTCCGATGCTGGAACGGCTCTTTTTCCGGATGTGGGAGGCACCGGCCTCGGTGCCGGTTCTCAGCAAGTGAGTCGATTCGATTTATCGACTCTGGAAGAGCCCTGGCTTTCAGAAGGTGCAGCTACCACACCATTCCATGGTTGTGGAATCGGCCATGCATCACCTGAAGAGTCAGAAGATGCACTCTGCAGTGCCCCCCGGCAGGGAGGCCCGGAACCTCGATGGTGTCAGTAGAAAGTGCTTCCAGAGCTCGATGCTTGCTTGCCGTGTCCAGTCTTACCAGCTGTACATGGGCATGTACTTGCGGGACCTGGCCAAGGAATTGGCCAGGTTCTCTGCTGGTCTCTCCGGGGAACCCTTGCAGAGATTCAAGTCCTTGTCCTCGGGGATTCGGTACTGCTCGAAGTTTATGTACCACGCTGCCTACGATGGTTTCGAGGCTTCGGCCCGAGTTGCGGCAGCCAGCATCGTGGCTCGACGCCAGGCATGGCTGCAGTCATCGGACCTCGAGCCGTGGGTTCAGGACAAGTTGGTCGATGTCCCTTGCTGAGGTGAAAACCTTTTTGGCAGGCCCATGGCCGAGAAGGCCACACAGCTCGAGACTGAGCACCTTACAAGGACAAGGCTATCTAGAAAGACCTCTGCCCCTTCTCACAAGAAGAAGGCCTCGGGTAAGAAGCCCTTTTATCCGAGGAAGGGCACTGCCTACAAACAGTACCCTCAGTATCAGGCTGCCCAAGCTGCCCCCCAGGGTCAGCAAGCCAAGGGGCAGGGTAATTGACCCTGTAGGCAGAGGACCCCCAAGCCTCTGGCCCCTACTCCCACTCAGCAGAGTGGGGGTTTTTGACTCCTTGAGCGTAGCCTCTCCAACCCTGCTCTCCCAACCCTGCACAGGAGGTCGCCTCGCCCTCTTTGCCCACCAGTGGCTCCACATCACTGGGGACAGTTGGGTGTTCAACATAGTCCACAGGGGCTATGCACTGCATTTTCACCAACTGCCTCCGCCATAGATAGAAACATAGAAACATGATGACAGAAAAAGACCACATGGCCTATCTAGTCTGTCCTTCCATATCAACAACTACAACAGTCCACTTTTTACCTTTAGAGATCCTCTGTGTTGGTCCCATGCTTTTTTGAATTCAGTTACAGTCCTCATCTCTACCACCTCCACTGGGAGACTATTCCATGGGTCCACTACTCTTTCCGTAAAGAAATATTTCCGCATATCACTCCTGAATCTATCTCCCTTCACCCTCATCCCATGTGTAGCAGAACTTGCTTTCAGTTGAAAGAGGCTCTCTCCCTGAACATTTATGCCACGGAGGTATTTAAACATCTCAATCATATCACCTCTATCCCGCCTTTCCTCTAAGGTGTACATATTAAGATCCTTAAGTCTGTCCTCATATGCTTTATAATGAAGCCCATTAATCATTTTAGTAGCCACCCTCTGCACCGACTCCATCCTGTTCACATCCTTTTGAAGGTGCGGTCTCCAGAATTGCACACTATACTCCAAATGAGGTCGCACCAAAGACTTATACAGAGGCATTATCACCTCCTTTTTTCTGCTAGCCATTCCTCTCCGTATGCACCCAAGCATCCTTCTAGCTTTTGCCGTCGCCTTTTCTACCTGTTTAGCTACTTTAAGATCATCAGACACAACCACGCCTAGGTCCCTCTCTTCTTTAGTGGACAAAAGTACTTCACCTCCTATACTGTATTGCTCTCTTGGATTGCTGCAGCCCAAATGCATGACCTTACATTTTTTAACATTAAATCCCAGCTGCCAAATTCTAGACCATTCTTCAAGCTTAGCTAGATCCCTCCTCATGTTATCTACACCTTCCTGGGTGTCTACTCTATTGCAGATTTTGGTATCATCTGCAAAGAGGCAAACCTTACCCGACAGCCCTTCCGCTATATCACTAACAAAGATGTTAAAAAGAATCGGACCAAGGACAGATCCCTGGGGCACACCACTGGTAACATCCTTCTCCTCAGAGTGAGCTCCATTTACTTGTACTCTTTGTCGCCTCCCACCCAACCAATTTCTAACCCAAGCAGTAACTTTAGGGTCCACCCCTAGGGTGCTCAGTTTGTTTATAAGTCACCTGTGAGGAACAGTGTCAAAGGCTTTACTGAAATCTAAATACACCACATCTAGAGCTCTCCCTCGGTCCAACTCCCTGGTCACCCAGTCAAAGAAATCAATCAGATTTGTCTGACAAGACCTGCCTCTGGTGAATCCATGCTGCCTCGGATCCTGTAATCCGCTGGACTCCAGAAACCTTACTATTTTCTCTTTCAGCAGCGTTTCCAATAATTTACTCACCACCGAAGTTAAACTAACCGGCCTCTAGTTTTCAACCATATCCTTACTTCCGCTTTTGTGTAAAGGCACCACATGAGCCTCTCTCCAGTCCTTCGGCACCACTCCCGACTCCAACGAGGCATTGAAAAGGTCAGTCAGTGGAGTTGCTAGAATGTCCCCAAGTTCCCTCAGTATTCTAGGGTGTATCCCATCCGGTCCCATCGCTTTGTCTACTTTAAGTTGAGCTAGTTTCTCACGAACAGTCTTCTGAAATTTGTTCAAGATGTCCCTCGCTTCTGTTCCTATTTGTGGGTGTTTTCTGAGGTCCTGCTCCTGGTTCTTCATCTGCTCCTGGTTCTTCATCTTCAATTCCGCTTTATCCTTATCAGCTTCTGCATATTCCCCCCCTGCACCCTTGAGTCTGACAATACCACTTTTGCCCTTCCTCTTCTCACTAATATATCTGAAAAATGTCTTATCCCCCCATTTTATTGCATTGGCTATTTCCTCCTCCTTTTGAATCTTTGCCTTCTTGACTACTTTGCTAGCTTCTCTAAGTTTTTCCAAATACAGATGCCTGTCTTCCTGTCTCTGTGATCTCTTGTATTTCATGAAGGCCTCCCTCTTTTTCTTCACTTTTTCAGCTACTTCCTTCGAAAACCATAGTGGTTTCCTTTTCCTTTTGCCTTTATTTACCATTTTAACAAAAAGGTTGGTTGCCCTTAAAATACCCCCTTTCAATTTTGCCCACTGTTTTTCTACATCCCCCAGCTGTTCCCATCCCACTAACGACTCCCTGAGGTATTGGCCCATCTTGGCAAAGTTAGTCTTCCTAAAGTCTAAGATCCTCACCTTGGAATGGATTCTAACAGCCCTAGTCCTAATACTGAACCACACCATCTGGTGATCACTGGATGCAAAATGATCTCCCACTACAACATCAGAAACACTTTCACCATTGGTAAGCACCAAGTCCAGTATGGCCCCTTCACGTGTGGGGTCTGTTACCAATTGCCTGAATAGTTCTCCCTGTAGAGAATCCAGGATCTCCTTACTTCTAGATGATAGTGCAGCAGGAATGTGCCAATCAACATCTGGCATATTGAAATCTCCTATCAGTAGCACTTCTCCTTTCCTAGCAATGCTGCGTATGTCTTCAATTAACTCTCTGTCCACCTCTTCCTCTTGTTAGGGAGGTCTGTATATCACACCAATGCAAATAGATTTCTCTTTCCCTCTTTCTAGTTTAACCCACAATGCCTCCTCTCTCCCTTTTAAGCTCTGTAATTCCAAAGCTTTAATAGTAGTTTTTGCATATAGTGCCACTCCTCCTCCCCTTCTTCCTAACCTGTTCTTTCTGAATAAAGTATAGCCAGGTATAGTTACATCCCAGTCATGGTTTTCTGTGAACCATGTTTCCTGTTCATACTGCTAGACCAGTCCAGACAAACGGGTTATGCACCCCTGCCAGCAGATCTTGGAGACAGAGAATTCTACCAGAGCTCTGATAGGCTGGAGCCTGGTGATATAATCCTACCCCTAGGGGTCTCCCTCAGTTTTGCTCTGTCTCCAGCAGATCTGGATGCTTTTTTTTGCTCCTTCAAAAAAATTTAAGATGCTTTATTTCTTTGTGATTTCCCTGGGAGAGATTACACTCTGTAGTTGCCAGTGTACTTATCTGGGCACCAGGATGAATTCCAGCTGAGCTTCTGTGTCCTGCAGGTCACAGTAGAGATCGCTGATGTGCAGACTTCCCAGCACTAGTCAAGAAGACTATTTAGCTGGATGGTAAGCCTCCTAAAATCCAGTCCCTGGGGCTGATTTTAGTGGTGAGGCAGCTGGCAGTGCTCTCAGCAGCGGTCCGTGGCTTCTCTGCACTTTCGGTACTGTGAGTACAAAACCTGTCTTTCTCCCACTGCTGTCTGCAACTCTGTGGTGACTGGATTTATTTTTCTTGATTGTTCAGCGATTTTAGGCATTTCTCTCATGCCTGCAACCCCCCCACCTTGTCATTTGACTTTTTAAGTTAATTCCTTAGCTTTTGGGGGTTTTAATTCACTCTTTATGAGGTTAATTTTGCCGGCGGCCATTTTGAATAGGTAATGAGCCCTGGTTTTTGGCGGGAAGCCAGATTCCTTCTCTCTTTGCTGGCTTCTAGCACCAAAAAAATTGCTGTTTAAATTTTTCCACAACACTTGCTAACTGTGAGTTTTGTGGGGGTTCCTTTTTTTCTCTGGCTATGTATTAACATAATGAATAAAAAGTACGGAAGGCATGATTAGAGAACCGGATGCAATTCAGAGCCACAGTACAATGCTAAGACACTGACCAGTGGTGCAGGGCTCATGGGTTCCATCCCCCACTGTGCCCGACAAAGAAGGCTGGCTGAGGCATTGCATAGTATGGGGAATATTGTTAAATGCCTGTTCCTCCGGGGCAGAGTTTTTTTTTTTTAGTTCTCCCTATGCCTTATTCAGGTCTACTCTGCATAGGCTGTCAGAAGACACACAGGGACCTCAGAAATCAACTGTGCTCTTCCCCCAGCGTCTTGATTCCCCAGATAAACTTGGGAACTCCTGAGCCTGGCTTCAGTGGAGCTCTCCATTGGCTTTACGCTGCACTGAGTCTTTGCCATGAACATCCCCAGGAAGTTCAGGTATCAATTCCTGAAAGGAAACTGTGAGTAGCCTGTTTTTTTCTTACTTGCCTCAGCTACTGCTCCCGGACCGGCTGTCTCTGAGTTTTGAAGTTCCTATTTTAAAATTTTTAATCCACAAACTGCAGCCGGGTTACTTTGTACGTCTTACTGGAATATTGTACCTGTCTTTTTCAATATACCATTTGATTGGAATTTTAAGTCAGTGTTTTGGATCCTGACTGTTTTGGGCTCTACCTAATTAAACATACTCACTGTCATCTTCCGTACGGCTGGGTTTGAGCTTCTACATCCCTCCCCAGAAACACCTTTCAGCCCCTACCATGGAGGTCTGAGTGGCTGCGGAGGAATCAAACTCTAATTTCCCTACTTTCAGTCACTGTAATTGCCTTACCCCGACTTTGAAAGTTTCTCTGTACCAGCACAGTGAATGACTGACAGTTTCCTTCTCAGCTCAGTGAATACCTGACAGTTTTTCTGTGCCAGCGGCCATTTTGTTTTTCTCTTCAGTGTTTCTTTTTGGAGGGAACAGCTCTAGACAGCAGTTTCCACACATTTAAACATGCTGTGGAGGCACGGAGAGTTTCAAAATCCTTTTCTTTGAAGAGTCTTCGGTTTCCCTGAGCCTACCTTGATTTTTGTTTTAAATGCTAAAAAAAAGGGAAAAAAAGAGGAAAGGTGGTTTAAGTCTCTACAATGCTTGTTTCTCTGGCTGTATTATATGTAATAAGTAATCAGCCGAATGGGGAATTAATAGATTGCTTGTGTTCCACCTGCACGCTGCATCCCAGAGACTCTTTCCCCATTCCCACTGCGCTGCTAGATGGGTTCATGAGCACCTTATCTCCTCCCTCCTCAGAGCCCCTGCTGCAGGATCTTCCTGCAGGAAACGATTGTCAGCTCCCATGTCGCTTCCACAGCCGCTGGAGGCCACAGCAGCCTTGACTGACAGTGCCTTCCTCACACTCTCCCATCTGGCATGACGCCTGTGGCTTTTGGAGTCTTTTGGAATATCTCCTACACCTGCCCAGTAGCAGGCAAGCATATGGCGTGGTCTCGCAAGTGGTCCCATAAGTCCTCAGACCTTAGAGCAGTACGTCCTCCTTGGAGCGTTGCATGTGCCTTGTGGGGTACTATGGATATTCAAGAAGACTTAAACCTTCGGAGGTCAGCCCTAACTCGTTGGAGTACGGAGATGGGGAATATTCTCCGTCTGTTTTCTTCGCTGACGGTTCTCAGCCTTTTTCGGAAAGAGGAGTTGCCGGCTCTAATCACACAGGTGATGGAGTCGCTCCCCCTAGCCGACACGCCTGATCCTCCGGATTCTCAAATCCGGTTGCAGCCGGATCCCATTTTCCAGGGTATTCATACGGCACGCGGTATTGGTCAGTTATACCCTTGGTCTCCCTTTCACTTGGACCGTTGGCTGACATACCCGACAGTTGATGCATTCTGACCAGGGTCATCAGGCATACCACACTTCCGGTTGAGGGCGGAGTGGCGCTCCACGACCAGCAAGACCTAAAGAGTTGGGAGGCTGCTGAAGACGGGTTTTCCTTCGCCCGCTATTTCCTTCTTGCAGGGGTGTGCAGAGGTCTAGCAGCTCGGGCCTCCCTTCGCTGGATTCAGCAACTTCCAGGTGTTCCCGAGTTGGTTCATTTCGAATCCATCGCTGCATTCCGGGCAGAGGCATTCTGTGATCTCTTGCGGCTCAGCTCGCTTCCTAGCACCGGTGTCGGTAGCTCGGAGATGGCTCAGCCTGCGGCAATGGGCAGCGGATGTTGCTTCATTTACAGGCTCCAGCGTTTAGATGCCCTTCGTCCCGGTCCACCGTTAAAAGGAGGACTGGGCCGTTACTCTGTCTATTTTGGGATGCTTCAGGTCCTGGATTTTCTAGGGGCTGGGTGCGACACTCGTCGGGGGTGGGTGTTTCTACCTCAGGAACGTTTTCAGAAGATCTCTCTTCAGCTCCGCCGCTGCTTGGATCAAGCGGCACCTCGGCCTTGGGGGCTACCTTCAACTCTTGGCAGCAACGATAGCCCTCGTTCCGTGGGCAGGAGCGCACATGCGCTGCTTGCCGACGGCGCTTCTATCTCGTTGGTCGCCGGTATCGGACAGTTATCTAATCCAGTTACTTTTGCTTCTGCCGGTGCACCGCAGCCTCCGCTGGTGGCTTCAGGCACACAATCTTCTACGGGGGGTCCCTCTGGAGTCTCTGCGCTGGATCTTGGTGACGCCAGTCGCTGACCTCTCCGGTTGGGGAGCGCCTTGTGGCTTGGCCTCGGCACAGGGGAGTTGGTCACCTCGCGCAGCCCAAGGGTCTATCAATCGTCTCGAGACGCGGAAAGTGCGCTTCGCCCTTCTTCAGTTTCAGCCTCTTCTGCGGCAGCATGCGGTTCGGATCCTGTCCGACGCCACGATGGTTGCTTACCTAAGCCGCCTAGGCGGCACGCAATGTCCGGATGTCTCACAGGAGAGTCGTTTGCTCCTCCCGTGGGCGGAGAAACATCTTCAGGCTATCGGCGCAGCACATCGCAGGCGTGAACAATGTGTAAGCCAATTTTCTCAGCCGGCACTCTCTGGAGCCCGAGGGCTGGGCTCTGCAGCCGGATGCGTTCCGGTCCATTGTTTACCTGTGGGCACTGCCGACCATGAATCTAATGGCTACGGCGCAGACTGCCAAGGCTTTGCTGTACTTCGGCCATTGGAGGGACGAGGGAGCGCACGGCATAGATGCTCTCTCTCAACCATGGCTGGCTCATCTTCTCCTGTGTGTTTTCCCTCCCTGATCCGTGATATGCATAGTTCTCCGGCGGCTCCGAGACCGTCGCGGCCCTGTACTCCTGCTGGCTCCGAATTGGGCTCGCGGACCATGGTATGCGGATCTCTTCCGTCTGTCTGGGGCGTGGCTGCTCCGCCTCGAGGCGTTTCTCGGCCTTCTGATTCACAGACTGGTGGAGATGGAAGACCCGGCTCCTTACTCGCTTTCGGCCTGGCTATTAACCGCTGCCGGTTTGCTCGCTACGGCTCTTTGCCTAGCGTGGTCGTGGCGCTTCTCACGGCGCGGCGGTCTTCCACGACGCTGACTTACGCTCGGGTTTGGCGTCTCTTGATGGTTAGTGTTCGCAAAATAACCTCACACCCTGGCGTTGCGGTGTTCCGGACATCCTGTCCTTTTTACAGGCCGGAGTGGATAAGGGATTAGCGCTCAATTCCTTGCGAGTACAAATGATCGCTTTAACTTGTTTTCGGGGTCCTATACCGGGGCGATCGATAGCTTCGTATTCGGACGTGTCTCGGTTCCTCCGCGGAGTTAGGGCCTTCCGGCCTCCTCTGCGTTCGCCCGTGCCGGCGTGGGCTCTCGTGCTTGTCCTCTGTGCCCTCGTTGCTCCTCCCTTTGAGCCTCTGAGGGCCTGTTCTCTTCTAGATTGGACTCTGAAGGCAGTCTTCTTGGTGGCCATATCTTCGGCACACCGTGTTTCTGAGCTCCAGGCTCTCTGTGTCGAGATCCCTATCTCTCGTTTTCCTCCGAAGGCGTTTCTCTGAGAACTGTCCCTTCCTTTGTTGCCCAAAGTGCTGACGCCGTTCGCTGTTGACCAGCCTCTTTCCTTTCTGTCTTTTCCAAAGATGCAGTGTGACAGTGGTCGGTCTCCGTTGCGGGCGGTGGACCTTAAGAAGGTACTTTTTCGGTATCTGGGGGTCGCCAGACCCTTCCATATGACTGTTCCTCTTTTGTCTTGTTCGCGGGTTCTCGTCGGGGATCTGCAGCCTCCGAATCTACCATTTCTAGATGGGTTACGGAGGCAATTGAGGCGGCGTACCTTCTTCAGGGAGAACAAGCTCCACCGGTACTCCGTGCTCACTCCTCTCGGGCGCAAGCAACTTTGTAGGCCGGGAGGTCTCATGTAGTTCCTCTCGATATTCGCCGGCCGGCGACTTGGTCGTCGCTGTCCACCTTTGTCGGTCATTATAGGTTGGACGTTCATGCCCGTCAGGAAGTCCGTTTTGGAGTTGCTGAGCTGTCGGCGGCCTTGCCCCCCCTTGAAAGCAGGTAGCTTGGGTACTGCCCGTTTGTCTGGACTGGTCTAGCAGTATGAACTGGAAGGAGAAATTTCACTTACCGTTAATTTCCTTTCCTGGAATACTGCTAGACCAGTCCAGGACCCGCCCTGCTGTTGGTTGGAGTGCCGCTGGTGTGGTGCAGCCGCCGACCGCGGTTCTTCTCTTTCCCGGTATGCCTCGCCCTGGGCAGTCCATGGATTCATAGGTGGATACTGTTTTCAGCTCTAGGGAGTTCTTCGGCTCCCTTGTATATAGTTCACTTGGGACCCTCTGGGGTGATGTTACAGTTCATGTTGCATTAGCTTGTGGACGTAACTGAGGGAGACCCCTAGGGGTAGGATTATATCACCAGGCTTCGATCCCAGCATCGGGCGACTTTGTGTCATGCTTTTGGGCTCGGTCAGTGCCCAGAGATCATCGAGCATCAGAGTTGTCCTCAGAGAACCTTCCCTGGGCATCGAAGGCTTCGTCAAAGCCGAAGTCGAGGTCCGACCCCATCCCGGAGGTAAATCCTCCAGGACCCAAGCATGGTCATGAATTCCTTGACTCAATGCTAGTGATGACAACTGGGAGTGCCCCTCCAAGTAGCCACAGAGGAGATGTTGTCAACGGAGTCAGAGAATCGAGTCGGGTCCCCTGATGCCATCACCATCAGGGACTCCACTGCCAGGGACCCAACACCGACCTCGATGTCTTTGAAGCCAGGGTCTGCCTCTGTGGAGTCATCGGGCAATGAGGCCAGGATGGTGGCCCTGGAATGCAGCTTCGCTGCGCTCATTGAGGCACAGCAGGGCCCATGTTCCTGTCACTCTGGTTCGCCTGTGCCTGCCATGGAGCCATCCTTGACCTGGACCTCCCCAGAGGATACTCTACCCATTCTCGAGAGGCTGGCTTGATTGGTGTCAACTCCGTTGTTGACTGACTCGAGGCCCAGCATGGCTATGGGTATGGCCGCACTGGAACCTCAACGCCGGGTGTCATTGACACCAAGCCGGTTTGACAACCGCTGGGTGCTCACCGATTCCTCTGGCTCTGAGTCGGAGTGGGAGACTGATGAGGAGTTTCTCGACACTATCCTCCACCGGGACATCCCCTGTGACCCATCCCTGCCACACCATCGATGGTGGTCACCTCCGGAAGATCTTGCTTTCCTTGAGTTTGTGCGGGAGATGTCCCAGGCACTTGCCTTTGTGGTGGTGCCCAAAGACAAATAATGTACCGAGAACCTCTAGTACAAGGCTTCTCCTTGGGAGGTGCTGACTGCCCCATGCCCCCATCCTCGAATGGTTGCTGTTCAGGATGTGGGAGATCCCGGTGACTGTGCCTATTGTGAACCATCAGCTCGATTCGCAGTATCGAGTTGGCTGGAACCCCAGCTTCCAGAAAACACAACTGCCACAACTCCACGGTGGTGGAGTTGGCTATGCGTCGCATTAAAAGCCAAAAGAGGCACTCCTCGGTGCCCCCCAACAAGGAGGCATTCACCATGGATGCTTTTGGCAGAAAGTGTTTCCAGGGATCCATGCTCACAGCCCAGATCCAGGCATTCCAGCTGTACATGAGCATGTACCTACCAGGACCTGGCATAGGACCTCGCCAGGTTCTTGGCTGGTCTATCAGATGAACCCCTTGAGCACTTTGGGAGCCTGTTGTCGTCATTCAAGGAGTGCTCCAAGTTTCAAACTCGGGCAGCCTTTGACGACTTTGAATCAGTGGCTTGGGTTGCTGCGGCGGGCATTAATGGCCACCGCCTTGCCTGGCTACAGTCCCCCGACTTGGAGCAGTAGGTTCAGGACAAGTTAGCCAATGTTCCTTGCCAGGGGGAAAATCTCTTTGGCAAGCCCATGACAGAGAAGGTTGACGAGCTGGAGAAGGAATTCATGACCAGAACCAGGCTGTCCAAGAAAGTGTCTGAACTGTCCCGCAGGAAGACGTCAGGGGAAAAAGCCCTTCCACCTGAAGACCAAGAAGGCTTATGGGAACTTCCCCAAGTTTCAGGCCTATTACTCTCCCCCTCAGGGGCAGCATGCCAAGGGCCAGGAACATGGTCCCCGTAAGCCAAAGGCCCCCAAACAGCACCCCAGCAGCAGCTTGGGGGAGATTTTGACTCCTTGGGCATAGCCTCCTTTCCCTAGGAGGTACAAGGCCTGAGCTTCATGGGAGAATGGCTGGTCCACTTTGCACACCAGTGGCCAAGCATCACCATGGACGCCTGGGTGTTGCAGGTGGTCGGGGAAGGTTATCTACTCCACTTTGCCTAGTTGCCTCCTCCCTTCTTCCCAGAGGAATTACCCATGGACCCCTTGCACAGGGAGCTTCTGCAAAGGGAACTTCAGTTTTTGCTGGAGGATCAAGTGGTGGATCCTGTCCCCCAACCTCTTCAAGGCCAGAGATTCTACTCCCACTACTTCCTTGACACCAAGAAGGACCGGGGGCTTCTGGCCCCTCCTGGATCTACAGAAACTACTTCCTGGTCAGGGAAAAGTTTGAAATGGTATCCCTTGGAACCCTGCTGCCTTATCTCCTGCAGGGAGATTAGCTATGCACCTTGAATCTCAAAGATGCCTGCACACACATCCTAATCCATCCAAGGCACTATCAATACCTCTGATTCATCGGCAGTGGCCGACATTATCAGTACAAGATACTTCCTTTCAGTATAGCCTCGGCTCCTTGGGTATTCACAAACTATCTAGCAGTCATGGTCACTTGCCTCAGGCTCCTGGGGGTTTTCATCTTCTCCTACCTGGACAATTGACTCATATGAGCCAGTCCACCAGAGGAAGTATGCAACGCAGCACAGCGCACCATAGGGCTGCTCCAGGACCTGGGGCTTGTGGCGAACTTCCCAAAGTCTCTCTCACCTTCTGCCCAACCAGCGCTTGGAGTTCATCGGTGCCCTACTGGATTCCACTCAGGCAAGAGCCTTTCTGCCACTGGATTGGGTGCAACACTTCTCTGCCCTAGCGCAGGCTGTGCAGGCCAGCTCAGCCGTGGCAGCCAGGCAGAAGCTCTGCCTCTTGGGGCACATGGCATCCACCATCTACATCACCCCATTTACCCACCTCTGCATGTGGCAGGCTCAATGGTTGCTCAGCGCCCAGTGGACATAGGCTTCGGGCCGTCTAGAGGACCGTAGCCAAGACACGATGGCCCTAGCAAATTCTCTTGCCTGGTGGCAGGACTCCCCAACCTCATAGCCGGCCTGCCCTTTAAGCTCTAACAGTGCAACACGTGCTTACGATGGCCGCGTTCAAGTTGGGCTGGGGGGCTCACTGCAATCACCTGCAGTTGCAAGCCTACGGTCGCCAGAAGAGAGTGCCTCGCAGATCAACCTGCTGGAACTCTGAGCAGTCAATCACACCCTGTGGGTCTTCTGGGATCATCTGGAAGGGCAGGTGGTTCGAGTCCAGATGGACAACTAGGTGGCAGTGTACTACATCAACAAGCAGGGAGGCATGGGCTCCTATCACCTCTGGGAGGCGGTGCACCTTTGGAACTTTGTGATGGGGAAGAACATCTCCCTCAAAGCGTTGTACTTGCTGGGCCAGGACAACATACTGGCCAGCTGCCTGAGCCGAGTCCTCCAGCCCCACAAGTGGAGACTGAGCCCAGCCATACTGCGGGAGGTCTTCCGATACTGGGGGACCGCGGAGATCGACCTCTTTGCCAATCTGGAAAACATGCAACTGCTGCACCTCTGCTCCAGGAGACCGACCGGAGGATGGGAGGCAGTGGACACCTTCCTCCTCCCCTAGTCCAAGGGCTTCCTGTTTGTGTTTCCGCCCATGGCATGTGGAGGTCACAGGTGCCTTTATTTGTAAAACCCCTGCGCGTTTCGGCTGCTGCCTTCTTTGGGGTACACAGCTTAAAGAGAGAAATATAATACAATCAAAAGATGATAAAAACACGCATAGCAATCAAAATAAGTCAAATACATGAATAAATAAATAATTAAGAAACATGTATGATTAACTAAATTAAAACATACAAAAAACACATAAAAGTCATGAACCGTTAAAATCTTAAAACAAAGGGCAGGGGAAATGTGAAAGCACATGATGAACCTGACACCTTATCTAAAACCCATATATGTGGGAAGAGAGATGAGGAGATACAATAAAATACAATTGTGAGGAGCCTTACTCACTCTTGCACTCTGTGATTGTCCCCCCTCTTTTACCATTTTCTCATACCACTATTGGTTTAGTATATATATATGAATTATGTTTTTATATTATATTTCTAATTTTTATTACTTTAGAACAGGAGTATTTTTGTCTAACACTAGTTCTTCAAAGGATAATCACAGAGTGCAAGAGTGAGTATGACTCCACCTGGCTACTTGCCACCTCAAGTATCTTTCTTAGAAGGTCGTTTTCCTAGTGGCACTCACCTCTGCAAGGTGTGTGACTTTCTCCAGGAACAAGCAGGAAGTCAGTCCTCACATATGCGTGACGTCGGCGCTGACGGAGCCCTCGTGCAGAGCAATTCCCCAGCTTTCAAAGAAAGCCTTTGGGATTGCATTGCGCATGCGCGGTCCCCTTCCCGCCCAAGGGTGCCATCTTGCTCAGTCGTCTTTTTCCGCGGAGCCCAACGGACGTGGTTCTGTTTTCACCGTGGAAAAAGTAGAAAAGTTGATTTATTTTTTCAGCTTCCCGGTTCGTCACCGGTTCCCCTTCCCGCCTTCAGCTCGGTACACCTGTATTGAGTCCAGTCATTTTTTCGTTTTTGTCCTTCGTGACTAGCGTTTGCGCTCTTTTTATTTATCACTGGCAGCCCGGTCGTTTGACCTCGCAGGGGCCCTTTTCCCCCGATGGTTGCCAGCGGGTTTAAAAAGTGTGGTCGGTGTAAGAAATTGATGTCTCTCACCGACACACACGACTGCTGCCTCCGATGCCTCGGCCCTGTCCATGACCCGGTGGTCTGTGAGCCGTGTGGTAAGATGTCTTTGAAGTCTTTGAAGAGCAGGCAGCATCAGCGTGACAGGATTTTTCCTGAGTCCGCATCTGCCCGAGCCCGGACCTCGACAGAAGCCTCGACATCTCGGGAATCTGAGCCCGAGCACCGTCATGGGTCTTCTGAGCAGGGGTCTCCCTCCAGGAAACACCGTAGGAAGAAGAAACTCTTGAGGGCGACATCGCTGGACGCTTCTGATCGGCTTGGGCCCTCGGGTTCTAGGCCACGGAGCCCGGACTGCCGCCCTGGGTCCTCGGAGAGGCCAGCTAAACTGCCTCGCAAAGAGCCAGAAACGTCGGACAAGGTAACTTCTGTTGTCCTCGTGGATTCTTCTCCGGAAGAGCCGTCGTCGGGCCCCGAGCCGGGTGCTGCGGAGTCTTCTGAGCTTGGTCTCAGGTTGGTGGCCCTGGAGAGCAGCATGGCTGCCTTCATGGAGCAGCAGCGGGCGCTGATGGCCGGTCTCGCCGGTCCATCCGCCCCAACCACCGGGACGTCGAAGTCGTCACCGGAGGCTGAGCCGATCCTCGAGTCGTTCAGGTCTCGAGTCGATCCTCAGCCAAGGTCCTCCTTGACCTCCCGTTCGGATCCGAGGTTGTCAACGCCGGTGCCCTCAGCGTCGGGGCGGTCGGGATCGAAGCTCTCGAGGCCGGAGCCCATCGAGTCCTCCTCGGAGGACTCGGCGTGGGAAATGGAGGAGGAAGACTCCCCAGACACCTACCGAACCCGGTGTATCCCATCGGACTCTCCGTGTTCGGAGCCTCGGAATAGGTCCCCTCCAGAGGACACTCGATTCACAGATTTCATCAGGGACATGGCCCAGGCTTTGGCATTCCCTGCGGACGCCGAGGAGGCGCCTCGAGCCAAGGAGCTTGATGCCCTCCAGTATGACTCTCCCCTGAAGGAGGCCCTTACTGTACCGGTGCCTCTGATGTTGGAATGGCTGATGCTCCGCATGTGGGAGTCCCCTTTTTCGATGCCGGTGCTCAGCAAGCGGGTCGATTCCATCTGTCGAGTCCGCAGGAGTCCTGGGTTCCAGAAGGCGCAGCTGCCGCACAACTCCATGGTTGTGGAATCGGCCATGCAACGGCTGAAAAGCCAAAAGACGCACGCCTTGGTGCCTCCCAGCCGGGAGGCCCGGAACCTGGACGCCGTCAGCAGAAAGTGCTACTAGGGCTCGATGCTGTCATGCCGTGTCCATACTTACCAGCTGTACATGGGCATGTACTTGCGGGACCTGGCAAAGGAGATTGCCGGGTTCTCAGCTGGCCTATCCGAGGAACCCTTGCAGCGCTTCAAAGCCTTGTCCACGGGGATCCGAGAGTGCTCGAAGTTCATGTCTCGAGCAGCTTACGACGGCTTCGAGGCTTCGGCCCGAGTAGCCGCGGCCGGCATCAGTGCACGCCGTCAGGCCTGGCTCATGTCGTCTGACCTGGAGCCATGGGTTCAGGACAAGTTGGTCGATGTCCCGTTCCGAGGAGACAACCTCTTTGGCAAACTCATGACTGAGAAAGCTGAAGAAATTGAGTCTGAGTACTTGACCCGGACCAGGTTGTCGAAGAAGACATCTGCACCTTCTCACAAGAAGAAGGCCTCGAGGAAAAAGCCCTTTTTCTCAAGGAATGGTATGGCTTACAGAAACTACCCCACTTACCAGGCCACCCCAGCTCCCCAACAGGGGCAGCAGGCCAGGGGACAGGGGCATGGCCCACGTAAGCCGAAGATCCCCAAGCCCTCCTGCTCTAGCTCCTACCCAGCCAGGAGGTGGTTTTGACTCCCAGTGCATAGCTCCTCTCCCACCAGTGGTTTGTCCCTGCACAGGAGGATGGCTGGCCCTGTACGCTCACAAGTGGCCAGCCATTACTACCGACGCCTGGGTTTTGAAAGTAGTCCAGCAGGGCTATTTCCTTCATTTTGACCAGGTGCCCACCTCCTTTTTCCCAGGAGAGCCTCTCAGGCCCCCTCTTCACAGGAACCTCCTCCTGCAGGAGTTGTCAGGTCTACTAAAGGACCAGGCGGTGGAACCGGTGCCCTACCACCTGCAGGGCCAAGGTGGTCAGCGCCTTACTTGCCCACCTTTTGAACCAATGTCCACCTGTCATCTCCACTTCCTTTCCTGGAAAGCACTCTTTCTGGTGGCACTCGCGTCTGCTCGTTGTGTGAGCGAGTTGCAAGCTTTAGTATCGGATAGACCGTATACACGGTTTTACAAAAACAGGGTTGTCCTACGTACTCACCCCAAGTTCCTCCCAAAAGTGGTTTCCTCGTTTCACCTTAACCAAGAGGTGGTTCTTCCAACCTTCTTCCCCAGGCCACATACCAGCAGGGCAGAAGCGGTTCTGCATACCCTGGACTGTAAGAGGGCGCTCGCCTTCTACCTGGAGTGTATGCGGGGACATTGGAGAGCTTCCCAACTCTTTGTCTCTTATGACCCTAGTAAACTGGGTCTACCTGTCTCCAAGCGCACGTTATTCACCTGGGTGGCAGACTGCATCGCCTGGGCGTACAGGGCAGCTGACCTCCAGCTGCAGTGCCGAATCACGGCTCATTCTGTCAGGGCTAAGGCCGCATCAGTGGCTAACCACCGCTCTGTTCCGTTGGCAGACATCTGCCAGGCCGCAACTTGGTCTTCAAGCCAGACTTTTGCAGCCCACTACTGCCTGGAGAGAGAGTCCTGGCAGAACAGTGTTTTCGGTCAGGCGGTACTCCGTAACCTATTCGAGGTTTAGGCAACTCCTATCCTCCGACCCTTTGGTGTCAGGCTACAGTGGGAGTTGTGTTCTCGGAGGAAAATCCTATCGCTGCTGCTGCGGCTCTTCTAGAGGGAGCCATTTTCAGCTATGGGTTCTCGGTAGCCTATAGCTAGGGAGTCCCATATGTGAGGACTGACTTCCTGCTTGTTCCTGGAGAAAGCATAGTTACTCACCTGTAACAGGTGTTCTCCAGGAGCAGCAGGAATTGGTCCTCATGACCCTCCCTCCTCCCCTGGAGTTGCAGTCCTTTGATTAATTTTTTCTCATTTTTGCCGTCTTTTTAGCTATGTCATTTGACTGAGCAAGATGGCACCCTTGGGCGGAAAGGGGACTGCGCATGCGCGATGCAGTCCCAAAGCCTTCTTTGAAAGCTGGGGAATTGCTCCGCACGAGGGCTCTGTTGGCGCCGATGTCACCCATATGTGAGGACTGATTCCTGCTGTCCCTGGAGAACACCTGTTACAGGTGAGTAACTACGCTGAACTGCAGGCGCTAGTGGAATACATGCCCTAAACCAGGTTCCACAAAACAGGGTCATCTTCAGACTCACCCCAAGTTCTTGCCAAAGGTTGTCTCTGCCTGCCACTTGAATCAAGAGGTGGTATTGCCCACCTTTTTCCCTAGGCCTCATTCCTCCAGGGCGGAGCCTCCTTACACATGCTGGACTGCAAGCATGCTCTGTCCTTTTACATCCAGAGAACACAGCCCCATTGCTTCTCAATGCAGTTCTTTGCGACCCCAAGTCGACTGGGGTCAAAAGAGACAATCTCCAAGTGCACCCTCGCATGTTGGGTGACAGACTGCATTTCTTCACCTATCAACAGGCGGGGCTCTCTCTGTAGCATCATGTGACAGCTCACAATGTGCATGCCATGGTGGCCTCAGTGGCAAGCCTGCGCTCGATGCCCTTACTGGATATCAGCTGGACTGCCACCTGGTACTCTGTGCACACTTTCGCTGCACACTACTGTTTGGAAGAGTCCTCCCAGAGGGATAGCGCCTTTGGCCAGGCAGTATTCAGTCACCTCTTCAAGAAATAGTACAACTCCTTCTCTCTGACCTCTGATGTCTAGGTTACTGGAGTGGGGATTGCATCTTTGATGCGGTTGCTGCAGTGTCAGACTTCCAGCCAATCAGCGCCTCCTACTGCCTTTTACGGTCGACTTTTTGGGTCACCCGTAGCTTTTACAGGTTTTCGGTAGCCTGTAGCTAGGGAATCTCATATGTGAGGACTGATTTCCTGCTTGATTTCCTGCTTGTTCCCAGAGAAAGCTTAGTTACTCACCTGTAACAGGTGATCTCCAGGAACAAGCAGGAATGTAGTCTTCACATATGGGTATCGTCAGTATCGACGGAGCCTGTGCGGGAACGCTCCCCAGCGTCCAATTAGAAAGCCTTTGGGAGCATCCCACAGCGCCTGTGTGCTGCCTTCCCACTTTTTCCAACTGCCTCTCTCCAGTTCTTCGTTTTCCGCGGAGCCAGCAGGTCGTCGTTCCTGTCACCGCAGAAACCTTTTTTCTTATTCCTTCTTTTTTGTGGTCGCGTCTGCCTTCCTCGACGCTATACCAGTACCGCCGGTTCTTCTTTCTTTCTTTAAAAAAAAAAAATATATATATATACTATTTTTTTCCAAACTTTTCTTTCCCAGGTGAACGCGCCATTTTGGGCCTTAGGCCCAAAATTTCCTCCACTATGGAAAAACCTGCTTCGGGTTTCAAAAAGTGCACCAAGTGTGGCGGTACCATCTCCATCACCGACACCCATGAGTGGTGTCTTAAATGTTTAGGTCCTGACCACTCCATCTCCGAGTGTATGACTTGTGCCAGGATGTCCAAGAGGGGTCGACAAAACCGAGCTGCTAAGCTCAGCGCCCTTTTTCCCTCCGATGCAGCTTCTGTGGCATCGACGTCTTCCAGGGCTTCATCTTCCTCCCATGGATCTCAGGTAACTAAACATAAGTCTGGCCGGTCCTCAAAGGGTAGATCTCCTTCCAAGCATCGAGATGGCTCTGGCGTTGCCCTTGAGGGTTCTGTACTGGCAAAATTGCCCCGGCAGGAGGCTTCGGCTTCCAAAGCATTATCGGGGATCCAGGATGTTCTCGAGGCCTCAACCTCGGCAGAACTACTGGTGCCATGCTCTGGGGTACCGGCTGCTTCCTCCGGTACCGACATCCAGGCATCGGCAGCGTCGATAGACCAGAGGTTCCTGGCTATTGAACGCAGTCTGGTGGCTCTCCTTGCGGCATCAACACCCTCGGAACTGTGTCAGACAGTTCAACCGTACCGGCACTGACGCCGGCACCGGTATCGGTACCTGTACCGACAGCATCGGCATCGACATCGGTGTCTGCTTTGCCGGCACCCAGTCATGCGATGACTTCCGGTACGATACACCAGTACCGATACCCCCCGGTACCGACTTCGGTTGGTATGGGTATCGGGCTCTTCAAGAGCATCCGGACAGAAGGTACTTAGGAGTCCGAGGATTCTGACAGCTCTGTCGGTACCGGAATACTTCTCCCGGAGGAGCCTTCCTCTCCTAAACGTAGGATGTCTCCTCCAGAAGATATCTCCTTTCAGGATTTCATCAGGGAGGTGACTCGAGGTCTGTCCATTACTGTGACTCCTGAAACAGAGCCAAGGGCTAAGGAGTTGGAGATTTTACAATATCCCAAAGCTCCTAAGGAGGCAGCTACCTTGCCTATCCATGAGATCTTACATGATCTCATGTTGAGAATGTGGGAAACACCTCTTACCACCTCTCCTCACTCTCGCAGACTGGATACCATGTATCGAGTCCCTCCTTGTCCTGGCTTCCATAAATCTCAGCTTCTTACCACTCTATTGTAGTGGAATCAGCTATGAGAAGGATCAGGAGTGCAAAGAGGCATGCCTCTAATCCTCCAGGACGTGAGTGTAGAACTTTGGATGCCTTTGGGTGTCGTACTTTCCAGGCTTCCATGCTTTCTGCCAGGATCAGTTCCTATATTTTATTTATGGGAATGTTCCTTAAAGAAGTCACAGGAGACTTGGAGATTTTAAGCCCTCTCCTTCCTGATGACAAGAGGCAGGATTTTCTCACACTGGTTAAACATACCCAGGATGTTTCTAAGTTTGTCAATCGTGCAGCTTTTGACTGTTTTGAGTGTATAAGCAGAACCTCTGCCATTGCCATAGGTGCATGTAGAATTGCCTGGCTCCAGGCATCCGATTTGGAGCTCTGGGTGCAGGACAAATTGGGCAATATCCCTTGTACAGGTGAGAATCTATTCAGCAAAAAATGGCAAGAGAAAGCCAATGAGTTGGATGCTGACAACTCCACTTTGGATAGGTTATCCAAAGCCACAGCTGATCCTGCAAGAAAGAAATCTTTCAAGAAACCATTCTTCTCAAAAAAGAAGAGGTTTTATCCCTCTTATTCCCAGCAGGGACGTTCTGCAGGTCAGCCTGCCCGAAAGAGTCAGCAACCACCTAAACAAAGGAAAGCAAAGACTGCTAAGCCTCAACTGTCTCAGCAGTCTCAACCTCCACAAGGCCTTTGACTTTGATCTAGAGAACGTAGCCTTCCTGGCCCTCGATAGACCAGAGCCTTCCACCATTCCAGGAAGGTTGTGTCACTTTGCCCCCAGATGGTGGCAGATAACAGCAAAACATTGGACACTCTCCATTATAAAAGAGGGGTATAAGCTTCACTTTCTGTGCATGCCCCCTCCCACAATGGTAAGACAGTTCAATTCTCAGACCTCCCTCATCAACTTGTTAGATCAAGAGGTCACCATGCTTCTTGCCCAAGGGGCAATAGAAGAAGTACCCATTCATCAACAGGGTACAGGGTTTTACTCCCCCTACTTCCTTATCCCAAAGAAAACAGAGGGACACAGACCTATTTTGGACCTCAGAGAATTGAACAAATTCCTATTCAAAGAGAAATTCAAGATGATTTCTCTGGGATCTCTGCTGCCATACCTTCAGAGTCAGGATTGGCTTTGTTCTCTAGATCTCAAGGATGCGTACACTCATGTTCTCATCCATCCAACTCACAAAGTTCCTTCGGTTCCTTTTTCAAGGAAAGCACTATCAGTACAGGTTGCTTCCTTTTGGCCTGGCCTCAGCACCAAGGGTGTTTACGAAATGCATGGCTGTAGTAGCAGCATTTCTTCGTACTCTAGGAATATTTGTCTTCCCCTACTTAGACGACTGGCTCATTCAAGCCCCATCAGAGTCAGAGGCCAGGACTTCTCTATCTTGCACAATGCGTATCCTTCAGTATTTGGGTCTGGTCATAAACATCCCCAAATCCAGTCTAACTCCCACTCTGTCTCTAGAGTTCATAGGAGCTTTGCTGGATACCAGAAAAGCAAGGGCCTATCTTCCTCAGACCTGTTGCCTTCGCATGGTGCAGTTAGCTTCTCAAGCAGTGCTAAAGCCTCATCTCACTGCCCGAGAAATTTTACAACTACTAGGCCACATGGCATCTACAGTGCATGTGGTTCCTTATGCTCGCCTCCATATGAGAGCAGCCCAGTGGACTTTATCAACTCAATGGACCCAGGCATCAGGGTGCCTGTCAGACAAATAGCAAACACAAATCACCTTATTTTGTCTCTCCAATGGTGGCAGTCCACTCAGAACCTGTTGCTGGGGTCCCCATTTCAACAACCTTTGCCCCAGGCAACTCTCACAACAGATGCTTCACCAGTGGGTTGGGGAGCTCATCTGCAAGACCTCTCCACCCAAGGCACTTGGACTCCACAGGAGACTCATCTACATATCAATCTCTTAGAGCTCAGAGCAATCTTCCTTGCTCTTTGAGTGTTCCACACCGTGCTCAGCTACAAGACAGTCCTTATTCATACGGACAATCAAGTAGCCATGTTCTACGTGAACAAGCAGGGGGGAACAGATTCTCTGTCGCTTTGCAACGAAGCTTTGCAACTATGGGTCCTCGCCAGAGAGCATCAGATTCATCTCCTGGCAGTGTATCTTCCAGACATACAAAACTCTTGGGTAGACAGACTCAGTCGAGTTTTGCTTCCACACGAATGGTCTCTACATGCAGACCAGGTGGCCAAGATTTTTCAAATTTGGGGAACCCTGGACATAGACCTCTTTGCAAGCCCTTTGAATGCCAAACTTCCCCGGTTCTGTTCCAGAATTCCGGCTCAAGGCTCTCAGGCCAAGGATGCCTTCCTCCTTCACTGGGGTCAAGACTTCCTTTATGCCTTTCCACCCATTCCCCTAATTCCCAAGACCCTGTTCAAGCTTCAGAGAGACAGAGGCCGTATGATTCTCATAGCTCCACATTGGCCACGGCAAGTGTGGTACCCTCTGCTTCTACATCTCTCTCAAGCTCCCTCCCTGGAGTTAGGATCTGCTCCAGATCTCTTGTCTCAGGAGGACGGAATGTTATGGCATCCCAATCCCCAGTCTCTGCATCTCGGGGCTTGGTTGCTGAAGGCCTAGATCTTCATGATCTTAACCTCCTTCAGCAAGTAAAGGATATCCTTTATGCTTCCAGTAAGCCTTCCACAAGACGCTCTTATGCTTTCAAGTGGAAAAGGTTTACCATATGGTGTTCGCAGAAGGGTCTTAACCCCCTTGCGATACCTCTGGAATCATTACTGGAGTATCTCCTTCATTTATCCAATGCAGGACTTAAAACTAACTCAGTAAGAGTCCATTTGAGTGCTATTGCAGCTTTTTTCAAGCCTCTAAATGGACAACCTATTTTCCTCCCATCCTCTTATAGCAAGATTTATGAGAGGCCTTCTTCTAACTAAGCCTCCCATTAGGCCACCACCGGTGGCATGGGACTTAAACCTGGTTCTTGGTCAGCTCATGAAGCCATCTTTCGAACCCTTAGCTACTACCTCATTGAAATTCCTTTCTTGGAAGGTTATCATTCTCATTGCAATCACATCGGCACGCCGCATCAGTGAGTTTCAGGCACTAGTAGCTGATCCACCTTATACAAGGTTCCATCATGACAAGGTAGTCCTTAGGACTCATCCACACTTTACGCCAAAGGTGGTCTCGCCTTTTCAACTTAACCAAGCGGTCTACCTACCTGTGTTTTTTCCAAGGCCTCATGCATCAAATGCAGAAAGGAATCTTCATACTTTGGACTGTAAAAGAGCTTTAGCCTTTTACTTGCAAAGAACACAGCAACATAGAAAGTCCTCCCAACTCTTTGTTGCTTTTGATCCTTCTCATTTGGGACTTCCAGTCTCCAAGGGAACACTGTCCAACTGGATTGCACAGTGTATTTCCTTTGCATATCAGAGTAAGAATCTTCCTCTGGAGGGCCATGTCACAGCTCACAATGTGAGAGCCATGGCAGCTTCATTGGCTCATCTGCACTCTGTGTCTATCGACGACCTCTGTCCAGCAGCCACTTGGGCCTCGGTTCATACCTTCACAGCCCATTACTGCTTGGACAAGGACTCCCGCCGGGATGCCTTGTTTGGTCAGGCTGTTCTCCAACACCTGTTCCATACCTAATCAACTCCCTAGTTGGATGCCAGAGATCCATGGGGGAAGTGGAGCCCTTCACAGGGACACATACCTTCTGGGGTCTCTCGCTGGCATCTAAAGCTAGGGAGTCCCCATATGTGAAGACTACATTCCTGCTTGTTCCTGGAGATAGCATAGCTACTCTCCTGTAACAGTTGATCTCCGGGAACAGCAGGAATTTAGTCTTCACAACCCACCCACCTCCCCTAGGAGTTGTATCTCTCTATCTATCTCTTTCTCTTTCCCTCTCTCTCTCTCTTTGTTTCAGCTTTAAACTCAACTGGAGAGGGACAGTTGGGAAAGGTGGGAAGGCAGCACACAGGCGCTGTGGGATGCTCCCAAAGGCTTTCTAATTGGACGCTGGGGAGCGTTCCCGCGCAGGCTCCGTCGGTACAAACGATACCCATGTGTGAAGACTAAATTCCTGCTGTTCCCGGAGATCACCTGTTACAGGTGAGTAACTATGCTTTCTCTGGGGACAGCAGGAATCAGTCCTCACAACCCTCCCTCCTCCTCATGGAGTTATTTTTTCTTTTTATGCTTGATTGAGCCATGTCATACTGAGGTAAGATGGCACCTTTGGGGAGGAATGTAACTGCGCATGCGCAGTGTAGCTCCTAAAAGCTTTCTTTGAAGGCTGGGGATTGGATCCGCGTGGGCTCTGTCGTCGCTGACGTCACTCATATGTGAGGATTGATTTCTGTTGTTTCCTGAGAACACCTGTTACAGGTGAGTTACTACGCTTACCTCTCCCCATTTTCCTAACCTGAGGAGTTACATCTTCCATCGCATTAGTTAGTACTTCATTCTAGTTGTCTAACTTCTGCTCTATAGTACTATCCTCCTGCAACATTAATCCTTGTTTTAAAAAATTCATATTTATTTCTTTAATCATTCTTATTACTAGGATTTCATCTTCACCTAAGACCTTCTTTGTGATACCCTCAATATTAAAGGAAATGAAATAATGATCCAACCAAAGGATCAATGAGCCCAATATACTAGTCACCTTCAATGATTGTATAAATTAATTAGCAGTCATAACAAAATCAAACATATGATCTTTGATATGAGTAGGAAACTCAAATAAAAGATTCCAATCCAATGTACTAATAAAAGTATGAAATTTCTGTGCAAAAGGATCATCAACCTGATCCATGTGTTAATTAAAATCTTCATAACCAACATACTCTTAAATTGTACCAATAAGTTAAACAGCCATTCTTAAAAATTCTCATGGACATTCCTTCACGTCCCTCCAGTCTAGTCCCGGAAAGATAGGAGTTGTCATGCTCTTCCAGCAGCTTGGAGACTGATACACGTCATCCTTTGATGACACTGGTATAAGGACCCAGGCATCGGCTCCTCCCACTCCAGTTTCTATCAGTCTCCAAGCAGCTGGAGGACGTGAGCCAGGGATCCTGGCTCACTAGAGATTCAATTAAGGAGTAGTGTTAGTAGTTTTTAGATAGTGGGATTTAGTTTTTATCACAATTTTCTTTTTACATTATTTTTCTGTACTGTGGGGCAGTGTGTGCTTTGGCGGAAGCTTTCCCTTTAATTTGGTGGGGGAACTTCCTTTCCACTCTTTCTCCCTTTACCGGAGAAGCAGGGAGTTAAAGTTCTTACAGTCCGGGGCAGAGGGAGTCCTGACTGGCCAAAGCTCTAACCAGGAGAATATTGCACAAGAAGCCCAAGGTAGGAGAAGGGAGGCAGCAAGGCCTTCTAAGTATGTTTATTCTTCTGACTCTGAGGAAACTGTTATGCCACAGATAGCACAGCACAAAAAGAAATGTTGTACCAGGAAGGTTAAGCAAGAGCAACCCATAGGAGACCTGCCTAGAGCAGGGAAGGCAAGAAAGTGGGAGAGGTTGTTTAACCTGGTTAAAAAGTCTAAAGCAGAAAGTTCCTGAGCGGTACCTAGCAGAACCCTGCTACAGCTCAGCAGAGAGTATGGACATTGAAGCCAAGGAGGCTGAGGTAAATTCAAATGTCTCAGAGATGGAATGCGATGCCTGCACTAAGGTAAATTAGTGTGAGCCAGAAACACTTGATATTGGAATTCACTGTGGTTTTGTTTTGGACATTTGTTACTGGAGAAGTATCCATTATTTTCTTTTGTCTGGAGAGTACATGTGTTTGAGAGAAATTGTATCCACTTACCTGAAGGAAGCTGAATAAATTCCTGTGCGCTTTATAAACCACTCGGCCTCGTCATTCCTTACACAACTACAACCCTAGGAAATGGAAGAGGTGATCACACGTCCCTACTAGGCGGCCGCCTGGTAGGGGCGCGAGCGTCACACCATTCACGGCTTCGTCTGGGACACGGCCCAGGCCCTCTCGGTCCCGACCGAATTAGAGGAGGACCCGCGCCCCGAAGAAACTGTATCCTCCAGTATAAGTCTCCACCAAAGGAGACTCTCACAGTGCCAGTACAGCCCATCCTCGAGTGACTGCTCCTGCGGATGTGGGAGACCCCCGACCATGATGCCAGTGGTCAGCTAATACCTCAACGCTATCTGTCGCATCAAGAAGGATCTGAGTTTCCAAAAGTCCTAACTCCTGCATAACTCCATGGTCATGGAGTCCTCTATGCAGAAGCTTAAAAGCTAGTAAAATTACTCTTCCGTTCCCCCGGGCAGAGAGGCCTAAGCCCTCGACCCCCCTCGGGTGCAAGTGCTTTCAAGGATCCATGCTGGGCTGTCGGATATAGGGCCTATGAGTTATTCATAGGCATTTACCTCAAGGGCCACATCCAAGGCTTCTCTTCAGGCCTCGCCGAGGAACCCCTCCAGAGGTTTCCAGGCCCTGAGAGCTGGGATCTGGGACTGTTCAACAGTCCTATCCGGCGCCGCTTACGATGGCTTTGAATCAGCAGCCTGGGTAGCAGCACCGGGCATCATGCCCCAGCACCAGGCCTAGTTGCAGACCTCCAACCTCGAGCAATGGGTACAAGAAAAATTATTCAATGTCACCTGCACTGGGGAAAATTTGGCAAGCCCCGGCCAAGATAGAGGCTAAGGTCTTGACCAGGCAGAGGCTCTCGAGAAAGACCTCAACCCTTCCCCGGAAGAAACCGTCCAGGAAAAAGACCACCTTTCCCAATGAAAGAGGGATCTTTTTACCAGGGCCGTTACCAACCCTTCTCAGGCAACAGCAACAGGGCCCCCAGCCCAAGAACCAAGGCCATGGGCAGAGGAAAGCCAAAGGCTCAGAAACCTCAGCCACCAGCTCCCACGCAGCCTGGGGAGAGCTTTTGACTTCCTGGGAAGGGCCTCCTCTCCCCCGGGAGAACCTCCCCAGCCCACAGGGTGCTGCCTGGCATTGTTTGCCCACAGGTGGGCTAGGGTCACCACAGACCAGTGGGTCCTACGAGTAGTGAAGGATGGTTATCTCCTTAGGTTTCAGCAAACACTCCTAGGGTTCTTTCCAGGAGAGCTGGTGCAGCCTCTTCTTCACCAAGTCTTGCTCCTCTCAGAGCTCGCAGGCCTGCTCAAAGACAGGGCAGTAGAACCTGTACCCAGGCATTGTGGGGAAAGGGTTTCTAATCCAGATATTTCCTTATCCCAAAAGAACGGGGGGCCTCAGACCCATCCAAGATCTGCGAAACCTGAACAAGTTTCTGGTGAGGGAGAAGTTCAAGATGCTTTCTCTTGGAACTCTGCTGTCCTACCTCCACCAGGGAGATTGGCTGTTCTCCTTAGACCTAAAGGATGCATACACCCACATCTTGGTTCTTCCCTCCCACCGACCGTACCTAAGGTTCGTGGTCAGCGGAGAACACTACCAGTACAGGATGCTTCCATTCAGCCTGGCCTCCTCGCCAAGAGTCTTTACAAAATGCCTGGTGGTCATGGCCACCTACGTGCACCTACAGGGGGCCTTCGTTTTTCTCCTATCTGGAAGATGGTTTATCAGAGGCAGCATGGCCCCCGAGGCCAGCCAGTGGTGAAGGATGGCTATCTCCTTCGAACAATCTGTCTCTTGCAGCATCTATTGTTAGTCATCAGCTACCCCAAATCCCACCTCTCTCCATCTCAAAACCTGGAGTTCATAGGTGCCCAGCTAGACACGTTGCAAGTCAAGGCCTTCCTCCCAAAGGAAAGGGCACTTCACCTCGAACAGCTGACGGGAGAGGTGCAGGGGCTCGCCTGTAGGAGATATTATCAGTAGCAGATAAAAACATATGTATAAATACTCGGTCTGTCTAGGAAAACTGCTAGCCTCCTTTTCCCAGGATTCCATAGGACTAACTGGCAAACAAACCACGTGATAAAATCAGAACCAACCCTGTGTTTGTAGATAAAATTAGACTTTATTTCTGATTGCAAAAATAGAGGAAATAGCATAAATTAGTTTTCTGAGGTAGTATGTTATTCAGCCCTATGTTACAATTCCAAAGAGACCTAATCTCTGTTTTAGGAACCAGTGTCAACTGATTCACTTGCACTCAGACGTACAATAAATTTTCCGTCCTTCTAAGCTAGCCCCAACCTCGGGGAGAAATTAAAGACCAGAAACTTAGCTCTCACCAGAATACTTGTGGCTGGGTCTGAGAAATTATGTTCGGCATGGTATGAAGTCAAAGTATGGCAGAGGCCCAACGTCGCTGAGATGGACTGCATGGTCACACACTGAGCTGCCGGTCTGTGGAAGAAATTCACTCTGTCCTGGGGTTTTGCCCTTGAACCCTATCTGACTTTACAACCAAAGAGAGACAGGCAGGCGAACAGTCTGTATCAGAAGTTAGAGTTCCCAGGTGTTCTGCCAGCCTGTGTGTTTCAGAGTGCTGCAGATGTATATTCTTTTGGGCTGTGTCTATCTGTGTTCTCTTTGGGATCTGATATATAGCCGTATAATTCCTTGTCCTGAAGTCCTGGTTGATTGGCTGGTCTCGAACCCATGTATATCATCTTCAGCTTAATGCGGTAACAGCTTAATAGGTGGTCCTGCACAAATTAAGGTCCATGGTGTGAAAGTTGCTGGTGTGCAAATCGCTACATTGTTGCAAATTCTAGTAGCACAGTGAAGGTCTCAGCCATGTTTCTTCTGCACATAGGTCAGCCTGGAAAATTCTTCCTTCCTGTGAAGCCCATAACGCTGCAGAATTGCTTTGATCTTGCCAAGTTATAATGCTGAGTTATAAGAAAACAGGAATCCATCTTGTTTTTTCAGTCTTTGGTTCAGAGCAATCCCCATGGTTCAGGCTTTGGTTTCAGAACAGTGCGCCCCATCTTATAAACAGGAAGCCAT